>CM068367.1:758540749-759740749 GCA_034769895.1 Magicicada septendecula
TGTACAGAGCATACGCCTAGATGTTATGTTTTTAATTGAGGAAGAATAGGGAGTGGTAGCCATATTATTAACAAAGGCAAAATAGATGATTAAGAAGTTAAGACAATACAAATCTAATTACAATAGAAATTCAATAAATGTAGAAAATAACAGAACCATTAATCAAACAAAATACATTAGAATAAAATGAAACATCATTTATATAAATTCAGTAGATATAGTTAATGGATACTAGTGCATCTGAAATGCCTAACTGTCAAAACCAATAATTACAAATTGTATAAAATCCACAAGGAAACTAACAAATCTAAGGCAAGTAACTAGCCAAAAATAATGTATAAACCATTTTAAAAGAAAAATGTTACAATAAGAGCTTAAATTAAAAGAAATATGTAATTATCAAATGTCAACATAATTAGACAAAAGTTAATATCTAATATAACATGACTTTATGAGGTATTATTTTAATCTTTGAAAGGAAATAAATACATTAGTGATAATGTTTAATACCCAGAAAGGAAGACAGAAGAATAAAATCAATCAGAAAATATATAGTAAATTTGAATAAAATTCAAATATAATAACAATGCTTATAAACTAGGCCTTAGCCAATCAAAGGATTTTGGTTTCCATAGAAACGGGCCGTTGGTTACTAATTTTCCGTTAATTTAGAGCTCTCGTAAAACGACGCTTGGGTAGTAGGGACGCAAGATTTTGTATGACTGAAATTTTACTTTAAAAAGTTTAAAAAATATTCAAAAGTCAAAAACATGTACCAGTGAGAAGGAGATGAAGAGGATTAACATTTAACTGATGTCCAGGAACTAAATAAACGAAAATTAAAAGCAGAAATTCCCAAGACAAATTAGAAAAAGACGCCAGCCGCCTAAATCACTCCAAATTTGATGAATTTTCCATTATCAAAGAACAACGATCTATCACAACCTTCTGAACTGATAAGTATCATTTAAATACCCTAATCCCAGGAATAAAAGCACTTTATATATTTCTCATATCAATACAAACTCTCACTATGAATTAAAAATAATTTTCTTTCAAGGATTGAATAAAATAAACTTACGTAAAAAAACTTAACTAAAAAATAACCTTGCATTAAATTGCGAACTTTTGTAACACCTATTACTACACTGCCGAACAAATTGTAACCACACTTTATATTATTTAAGTACGGATAACGTACGGTAGTGTACTTTTTTATTGTAACCATATTTTATGTTTTCTTTATAATCTAAAGAACTCCAGATTTTGGGCGAGTTGATATATAGTGTACAAACAGTAGCCATGTTGGCATCAGAATAACTCGTTTCAAAACTAATTTCGTCAGCTTGAGATTATGTGTTTCATGTTTTATGCCGGAGCAATTTTATTGAATACTAAATTATAATATTGTTGTCACAGTAATTAAACGCCAAACTATCATTAAAGAAACAGTACAGAGTGTAACCATTGTTTTATTTCATAGGAAATTGTATAATATATGTGTGTGTTAGCGAACTCAAAGATCAAACAACTCGCGCTTTCGCTATCTGTGCAATATAGTAAGCTGTGTAAAGGCGGGAACCGATTTGAACGCTCCAGCCGTCACCGCTGAAAACACCATACTAACATATTAATTCATTAATTTAATTGTTTTTAACAAACAATTTGGCACCACCCGGGATTCACAAACCCCTATGAAATTACAGGTAAGGTTTCCACTAGGTTGTACTGATAATTGTGACAATGCTACGGACTTCGTTAGCAACAACCATTAAAGTAACGACAGGTGTGAGACGAACACACCACACTAACACTTTCTACACATAAAAAACTGGTGTACACATTTTACAGATACGCACCAGTCTTCTCGTTACAGATTGGCGACCAACGTAGTGAGGCTAGAAAAGGATGACTAGCGGCAATTATGAAAAGACATCATATGGTTACAAGATTCGACATTAAGAAAGGATCAAACCAAGAAGAAATGGAAGAAATTGAGGAAATGATTGGAGGATTGTTTGAAGAGGATCCCCAGGAGAACCAACCGGAAAATCCAAACCTACCGGAACCAGAAATTGAAGTAGTAGTTGATGTCCAACCAGTCAAACCAGCCCAAATAATGGACGCCAATTTCCATGAAATGATGAGGATTATGGTGGAACAACTAAACAGAACCCAGGAGAAAACTGATAATAATTTCATGAAAATGAAGGAAGAAACCAGAGAACAAAGGAAGGAAGGCAAGGAAGAATTGAATAAAAAATTAGAATCATTAAGAAGGGAAGACAGGGTTCTTGAATGAAAAACTGGACCGAAACAGTGAAGAATTGAAGAAGCAAATCAAGGAGAACATGGAACTTCTAAATAATAAAATGGAGAGCAACCATGAAGCCCTGAAGAGAAGTCAGGAGACGTTGGAAAAGAAGAGTGAAGAGCTGAAGAAACAGATCAAGAAGGATCTGGAAATAGTGAATAAGAAGATTGAAAATAGTAATGATACGCTCCAACGGAAATTGAAGGAAGACAGCGAAAAAACCAAAGAGGAATTGAAACAACAACTGGTAGAATATCGGGAGGAGATTAAACAAACGGTAACCGAAACAAATGAGACTGTGATACAAGTCCGGGAAGAGTTAAACAATAAAATCAGCAATGTCGAGGAGGAAGGTAGAATGAGGGTGACAGAACTTTATCAAGTCACCACTGAAGAATGCCAGGGAAATAAACAGGAGGTGCTTAAGAAGCTGGAGAAGAGGCATCAAGAAATACAAATGGATGTCAATAATCGTGTAGAAAAGGTATACACCGCCATCAACAAAGTAGATGGACAGACCAAAGAGAACAAGGAGAAGATCCAGGGAATCAGCCAAAGGGAGAGGCAAATGCAGGAAGAACTGGACGCACTGAGGGAGAAACCTTGTCACAATACCCACATTATAACCAGCGAGAACAGAGATGTAATCAACTTTTAAAGTTACCGGCGGAATAAGATGGAATTCCTCAAAAGAGTAGAGGAATTAATAGAAAAGAATAGGGAAACCAGGTGGACAATCGTAAGAAGCCTCATAGATGAAATGTTCAGAGACAACCACGACAACTGGTGGACGGCAACTCGACCGGAGATAAATTGTACACAGGAATTTAAAAAACAATTCCGAGAAAAATACTGGTCTGAGTCCACCCAAAATGTAGTCAGGAATGACATTAGCAATGGGAGGTATGAACCACAAGCAGGACACACTCTAACGTCTTACTTTTTAGGGAAGGTATGCTTGGCAAGGAACCTAGAACCCAAGATACCTGAGGAATCTCTGGTGATACAGCTCGGGTACCACTACGAGGAAGCTGTACAAAAAGCTAGGAGACAAGGGCAGATTAAGACAATCCAGGGAATGGCAAGCTTGTTAGAGGATCAAGAGAACGATGGACAATATAAGAAAAATCGATTAGTGAACCAACGATATAGTAAATGGAACGATAATAATAATGCACCCAATTACAACCTGTCCTACAATCACTCACAAAATGGCAATCGGAACAATGGGAACTGGAATAATAACAACTATCAAAATGATCAGCCATTCAACAGAAATATACCAAATCATCCTCAAAATAACCAGCCATTTAACAGAGGCCCACCAAACAATCATCTGGGAAACCAGTCTAACAACAGGAACATCCCAAACAATAATCCACCAAACAATAGCTACAGGGGAGCAGAACCGGACCAACGCCCAAATGGCCACCCCAACAATAATAACTATTATGGCAACCGGTACAACCCTAATTATCAGTACAACCGGGGAACCGGGGGAAACCAAAATAGAGGCGACGGCAGACGCCAAGTAAATTTCATTCATGGGCGTAGACAAAATAACCACAGGAGGTATAGTCCGAACTGGCAGACAAACCCATGGTACCACGAATCCAATACTAACAACAATCAGTTCTCAGAGAGTAGAACTACAGAACCACCAAGGAATGAAGTAAACCATCAACAAGGACCGAGCAACGAGACGGATGACCAGTCGAATAGTCTGGCCACAAATCAACAACAACCTTTAAACTAAAGAGGTCAGTGGAAAAACCTACATACCCTTCACATGACCAATCACTTGGGTTAATACGTCATATAACGTCACAAGATAAACACAAAGTCATTACGATAATATCTAACAACTATCTCAAAAATATCCGAGAAGAACTTCTCGAAGAAGAGGCTAACCAGTTACAACAAACTAACAGCGAAATTGTCCATATAAAGGCTACCATAAACGGAACTATAACAATAATCATGGTTGACACGGGATCTAACATCTCTCTAATAAACCAACCCGAATTAGAGCGAATTCAAGCCAACTCTCGAACACCAATCCCCACACTGCCAATAAACAATATTATAATCATTGGTGCCACAGGGGCAAACAAAATAAGACGGTAAGAAAGCAAGTCTCATTAGAATTAGACAATCAAAACTCAACCATCCCTATTGTATTTCTTGTAGCCAATGGGCTGTCATTTAGCATGCTCATAGGACGTGACGTGTTGAGAAGATATTCGGCAGTTATCAACCTTCAAAAGGGAGTCGTATTGCTAACTTCTGAACAGGGAATCTGGTCTGCAAATATCATAAATTGTAATCCAACTCCAACCGCTCTGAATCAAGACCCCGGATTGAAAAGTTACTACTGTCAAACACATGAACCGTCCATCATTATGGCCGATAAAGAGGAAAGTAGAGGATTGTGTGAACAGAAAATAGAAGAAATAAGAAATTTCCAAAGAGAACGGCCTCAACAAGAAATCAGTAAACAACAGTCTGAAAACCTCATTGCCATTTATAACAAATACCAACATGTTTTCTCGAATACTCCTGGAAAAGTTAAGGGGTACCAGTGCAAAATTAACTTCACGGAACCTGTAGACTTCCACAGGAAATCACATCCCATAGCGTACTCCCTGAAAAATGAAGTCAGGACAGAGATTAACAGAATGACTGCGGAGGACATTATTGAGTATAGCCAATCTCAATACACAAGCCCAATAGTAGCTATACCCAAAAAGAATGGCAAAGTGCGGATTTGCTTGGACGCCCGAGAAATCAATAAAATGATTGTCAATGACCGGACCTCACCGGGAGAAATTGAGGAAATTTTAAAAAGATTTCATGGAATAAAATACATTAGTACCTGGGATACTGTATGTGGGTACTGGCAGGTGGAGCTGCACCCACACAGCAGGCAATACATGGCCTTTATATTTGATGGCAGAAATTACCAATTTAAAAGATTACCTTTTGGACTCATCAATTCCGTAGCAGTGTTTGTCAAGTGCATGGACCAAGTCTTAGGTCAAGAGGCACTGGAATTCACAACAGTGTACGTTGACGACCTGCTCATAACGTCTTCAGACTGGAATGAACACTGCGAACGAGTCGAACATGTATTAAAAAAGTTGTCCAATAATAATATTACACTCAAATTGGATAAGTCAAAATTTATTGCCAATGAAGTGAAGTTCCTAGGGTTCAACTTGACCGAAAAGGGAATCTCTCCATCCCAAGAGAAAGTTGAAGCCATCCAAAAATTCCCCTCACCAAAAAACAAGAAGCAATTGCAGTCATTCTTGGGGATATGCAATTACTATAGAAAGTTTCAAATGAACTATTCCCATCTCACAGCAAAATTTTCTAAACAACTTTCATCAAAGGAAAAATGGACTTGGGGAACTGAACAATAGGAAGTACTAACTTTAATTAAACAAAAATTTTTCGAAACTGTCATGTTACATCACCCCAATTTCGAACAACCTTTCTACCTAAATTGCGACGCTAGTGATGTCAGTCTAGGTGCAGAATTGTACCAGGAAGACAAAGAAGGAAACCACCTGGTCGTTAGCTTTGCCAGCCGAATACTAAACAGTTGCGAGCGTAACTACAATGTTACGGAAAAAGAGCTGCTCAGCATAGTATTCGTGTGTGGCAAGTTTAGAACCTTGTAATAAAACAAATATAGTTGTGTGATTGTTTATATTTGTACACACGGTGTATGCGTTATCTTGTAATAAAATAAAAGTGTTGCTGTTGTTATTTAAAATTATGTTTACGTTTAAAATATTAAAGCTCTTGTTTAAACAAAGTTCAATTATGTGTGAAGTATTCTTTTGAAATAAATCAAAGTTTGAAATAGTTGTTTCTAATTGAAGGTTGCTAATGTAGTAAAGTAATCTATAATGTAACATTCGAGGTTACTCCCAGTGTGTTTACAACGGTTTAATTATACTTGTTTGAAAAGAATTCCCTTATATTAAACAAATAAAATAGTTAGGTTGATAATAATTAAATGCTAAATTAGCTTAAGTTGAAACGTAAAGTACAACAGTTGGTTGCTTGATAATGATGATCGTCTGGTTGAAACTGGCTGTAAAACTTCTTCTCCAGATTGCAGGTAGTCTAAGTACGTTACGTCTCGTAATGTCTGGACAATATCATAAACAAAAATATACTTTTACGTACCTGGTCGTGTTTACTAGAAGTTCACTAAGCTGTCAACTCCGTTTACAAACACCAACTCATTTTGGTAGCAAGGTTAGATTGCCTTGTTTGTTAGTTAGTGGGCGCCACACGGATTTATTTTAGGGAAAATCCCGTGTAAAACCCACAAATAGAATTACTGAATGATTAAAAAATTTAAAATAATTGTGTAACACCTTTTGGCAATACTATTCCAAAATATTATAACACAACTGAAGGTTGTTTAAGTTTTCTAAATAAAATATTTAATTATCCTATAGAAATAAATCGAATCAAGTGATGCTGTTAATAATGGGTTTTATTTACACCCTTATAGAGAATTCAAAAACAAATATAACGAACATACACAAAGTTGTACAATTATAAATCAGTTATTATATGCCTTATACGGCTTGCTCAGAACATGAATTATAAATCTGGCTAAGTCCAGATGTTATTTAATTTTAACTTTAAAAATATGAAAATCTCAGATGTGAATTCTTTGAAACACGAAAAAGAAAATTATGCCTACACAATATCCAATAATCTTTTTGATATAAAATTGATCAACAACGTTTTTTGAGGTTACTTTCATAAAGTAAACAAAGTAAAAATGACCTGTTGCTGGCCTTGCGTTCGTCAACGCTTGCTTTTTGATTTACAAAAATTATCATGTGAGAACACTTACAACTATCATACAGCTTATTTCCTAATAACAAATTCATATAATAAATTGAGACATGGTGTAATCTTGAAATGTTTCTGTGTTTTGCGTCAGTACAGACCAGTGTAGAAAAATGTACAGGTTATGGCGCTCAGATAAAAATTGAATAATGATTGCACTGTTACCTTTTGGGTTTTAATTATTTAATTAAAACTCATTAATCACTTCAGTAATCGGATTATAATGATTACTGGGTTTTACACAACACACGCACAAGAACAGAATAATGCGATCCTCTTCTGACTAAATGGATCATTAATGGTAATAATTAATTATTTTCTGTTCATTCTTTCCCGCACTAAATTGAAATGATACTGCACATAATCACTGTTGTTTGCTGTAGATTAACTTGGAGTAGTTGTTTCTTGGTGTTGAACTAGTTGTTTCGATGTATTATGTAGATGACGCTAATAGTTAATAAAAATGCAGAGATAACAAGCACAGGTCTTGTGCTGTATGAAGTCGGTCAGTGTCTGTTGAGAAACGCTCGCGTCTCCCTTATATACTCTCCTTGTCCATCGGTCTTAGGTAAAAATGTTAATTACTAACTAATTTTCTGATTGGTTCTTGCAGGTGTGAAGGGTATGACGTATTATTATTTTGGCCGTTGATAACGGTTTTTTTAACCGTCAAACGCTGATGTGACAGATAGCTTTCATTGTTGTTGTTATTCATAAACAAATCTCTGGTGCATATTTTGCAAATGATGCTAACATCTCTCCCGCACTAAATACAGTTGCGATTGGGTCGATATCATTATCAAATTAAAGATCATTTTTTCTTCTTTAATTTGATATCACTCGATATCGAATTACTTTCACTTTGACCGACATTGTTATAAAATCAATGTTCGGGTACACCATTTTCACTGTCGTCTGCTTTTTCTGAACCGCCGATTTTACACTTTGGGTTAATATTGTTTGTGTTCACATATCATTTTATTATTCAAACGTTTATGTGGGAACACCATTAATTCTGTACTGACATTTTTACTGAACATTTTGAGTACACCTAAACTTTATACATTGTAATGAATGATCCTAATTACTATGACATTTCGTTTTATGCTAACACGTTCTAGTCTACTACTTAACAATTGAATTATGATTAAATACATCATTTTAATAATTTTTTTTTTTGTTACGTCAGAGCATAACAATTGTTGTGTGTATTTTAATTTACACTTATGTTAACTCCCAATAAACAATTCACTGACTAATGCCTGGTCTAGGCGTTGTTAAGATATATCGCTCATATTGGAATTTTGCCTTAACAACGTTCATTGGTTCTCAATTCGGTAATTTGTGGAGGTACCTTATTTGTATAAGATTCCCTCTTATAAATAGTTTTTCTTTCTCACAAGTATATTTGATATTGAAATACATCTTTGTTCTCACTATGTAGCCATTGCTAATTTCAGTTTTGGCATTCATAATTTACTAGTCATGGTCAAATTTATTATCAGCAAAATGCTAATTCTGATTTCACAGTATTTAGATGCTTATTGATTCATTTTTTATTTACATATAATATTCGGTTTACATTAATTACTGACTTGATTGACAGCTGAATGTACGTTTACTCTGTCCATCAGTTTGGTTGAGTCTTTGTATGGTTGTAGTGTCAAACAGTCTTTGGGTTACTGTTTCATGTGGCACTTCTGCTTCATTCTTCTTTCTTGATTTCTCCTTTCTTGGTTACTCTTAATACTATATCCCTATTTACATTGTTGTTTTGTCCTTATAAAGTCTGATAACATACATTTAGGTTAGGTAACATTTTGTTATGTTACATATACACCTTCCTTAAAATTGATCATTTGAGAAAAATTTATTTTTTATAAAATTATCAATTCATGTCAGTTTCTTAGTATACTCTATATTTTTTTTTTTTTTTTTCTTGTACTCTTTGATTTTTTAACATACTATCGGTGTATTACTCTAGCTTGATTTTTTGTCTAGTGATACAACTCTTAACTTACTAGTATTTTCAAGTAGCTTACTTTCTAAGTCATTTAACTACAATAGATCTCATTCCTTAAGTTAACAATTTCCTGTTTTATTCACAATCTACTTTCTTATTACATATCTTTACATTCGTGATTATCTTAATGGTTATTATAATTTATACCTCACAGATTTTTCTTATTATACTCCTTGATACATTAGTACAATATAACTCCCTAACTGTTGTAGAGGGTTCGGAATCAGGGTGGCTCACTGTGGCTAACATCCTCTGCCGTTCCTCAATACACATTCTCAGATTCAGAGGCATTACTCTTCTCTGTCTGAGAAAAAAAAATAAACATTGCACCTGGCAATAGTTGCACTATCACAACTCATAAAATATCACATAACATTCATTTTCAATAATATAATATATCCACTTTAATATTCAAGGTATCAGAGGTTTTCATTTAGATCACATTTCCATCTTTATACTAGCTAACATACTTTCTTTCTTACAGGTAATTATTTCTTTTTTAGACTTGATATTCTTAGCTGTGCTTTTATCAGCTATATAGTTACTTTTGTACTAGTTAACAATTTGCTTTGGTTTACTTGAGCATTCTTAAGATCATACACTTATTTTGCTACTTATGGTACTTATGCAGTTGGTTTTCTCTATCTAGAGTTGACAATATTTTTTTTTTTTTTCACAATAGTTCATTAAGTTTTTCTTAATAAGTTATATTCATCCTGAATTATCAGGTCGCACAATGTTCGTATACTAAATGTTTTTTTTTTTTTGTTTGATGTTCTCTGACATATTCTGTGATTTACAATATTTGATAATTAACAAACATTTTTCTTTCCTTTCATTCCATTATAACAACAGTTATCTTTACAATTAACACTCTTTGTTATTTTTCTTCTCTACTCCTTCAAGTGATGGTGGTTCTCACTTATTCTGGATGATTTTATATAATATACAATATTCTATAATTACAATTTCATGTGACAATATAATGACATACTAATATCTAATTTTATAGACATTCTTGGGGTTTATGGTTTGTTTTATAAACATTTTTTCTCTTTCCTTACTTTCCATAATACTATCCTTCTTTTATTTTACACACTTTGTTATACTGCCTCTCTACTCCTTCAAAGGTTAGTTGGGTGAACCTTTATTCTGGACGATTTTATATAATATTTGAGTTTTATGAGAGGTATGCAATAATCATTTTATAAACATTAAGTTACATAGAATATTCATTTGGATACACATTTTTTCTAAGTATAGTATAGTAATTGTAGTTATATGCCACTACTGGCTCTTTGTGACATAATAGATGTCCCTTTTCTTATTAAATCATTTAGTTGACATTACATAATTTTCTATCTTTTGGTGTGATAGATTTGTTTCTTTTTTCACGAGTAACAAATAATTTGGCTTATATCTTAATCCTACACACTTTTGTAACTCGATAGGGCAAATTGATTTGTTATAGTCAATTAGTTACCTTCAATAATTTGTATCTTAGTATGCGATTCTGTTAAACATTAAATGAGTTTGTTTATAGCAATTGTTTTTTAAACATATATTTTTTCTTATACCCTAAACATTCGGGTGATAAATGTTGCCTACTACTACATATTATCCGTCCTTAATAGTAATCATTTTTTTTTTTTTTTTATGGTTGGTATTCATGGGGTTATTTTGTGCTCTTCCACTCTATTCCTATCATGCGGTCCTTTGCTGGGGACAATTACGTTATTATATGTATTCTTTTTCACCTTCCACTTTGCGGCTACCAGATAGTCATCGGCTTCCCTTTTCCTTGCCTTCTTCCTCTCATCATTTCTGGTATCCATGTTTCCCGTGTACTCCGGGCCTTGGCTATTATTGATGTCTGGCCCTTCTTCTAATCCGGGTTGACCTCCGTTCATTTCCTGGTTGGATTCTTCCATCGCTTGGTCCCTCTTCTTCCGCATTTCCCTTATTCTTTGGGCGTACCCTTCAATGAGCTGGTCCAGTTGTTCTTGATAATTTTCCTTCTTCCTGTGAAGCTTCTTTCTTCTAGGAGTATTCACTTTAAATACCTCATTGTTTATAACTTTCTCCGTCATAACATAGTCACTGGCATGTAACGTTGTCTTAATCGTTCCGTCATCTGGGTTATTAATTAAATAGTTAAATGGTTGGTTATTCATTAAGGAATCAATTGACCTTGTTTGGTGTGTTTTATTTATTGGTATATTTAATTTAATTGGATTCTTATTTAATTTTTTACCCACGGTTTTATGGTGATTTACTTTTAATATTTTCATGAAGTCCTGTTGATACTTCTTACCGTCGATTCTTGCTCTATGACGAATAATTGGGTTGTCCACGAAGTTAATTAATCCACTCCTAGTCATCTCTAATATTTCCTTTGTAATCCTTGTCTTCTTAGAGCGTATTATGCCTTTTATCTTTGTCTCTTTCTCTCCTGTTTTCTTAATTATCTTGTTCTTTACATTTTTAATGATGGCTTCTTTATGCTGAATATTCTCTTCATTCCTGTGGTGTGTATCCTCAGGCACCAATGCTTTCGAGTCTTCTTTGTTCTCAGTTTGTTTATCAGTGTCTTCGAATTGTAGACTTAATTCTTCCATGGTTTCATCATTTGGTACTTCTTCTATCTCTGAGTCGTTGTCGTCCTTTCCTTCTTCACTATTCTCAGACTCTGGACCCATTTGTTCCATGTTTTTGCCTTCGGATACCTTCCGTTCTTCTCTCCACTTCTGGTTATTCATTTCATCCATTTTTTGGCTAATTTTCATTAAGGCGGTGTTCAATTCTTCTCTGATGGCTTGACTGTTATCATCGATTTTACTGTTCAGCGTGTCCATGGATTTATGGGCACTGTCAATCCTTTTATTCAGGTCCTCTTTCAGCGACTCCATATTTTTACTAAGCGACTCCATATTTCTATTTAAGTCACGATGGTCCTCCTTTATTGACTCTATATTTTTATTTAATACCTGGATATTCCTTTGATTTTCTTCCCGGGATTTCCTACCATCTTCCTGTAAGGTTTCCATATTTTTATTTATTGATTCTATGTCCCTTTTGGAATTTTCATTAATTTTCGTGAAATTATTATTAACCTGTCCGAATTGTTCCATCATCATCCTCATCATATGATCCCATCTTGCTTCTTCGGATGGTCTGTCTGGTCGGTCGCCGACTATTATTTCCATCTCTGGTTCTACATGAGGTATTTCGTTGGTACTAGTTTCGATATTATTTATGGTAATCACTTCCATTTCATGTACAGGTTGTGCTTCATAAGCCTCTGTATCCCGTTGTATTTCACTTACCCTACTGTCCTTATATCTCGTATCATATTGGTGGGTGTGCGGCATGTTAATTCTTTCGTGTCTACCGGGCTGATATAAAATATAAAAAATATTTTTATTTGATATTTTTTAAGCCACACTAGTTGGTGCGCCAATTTGTAATAAAACCATAGTTGTGTGATTGTTTATATTTGTACACACGGTGTATGCGTTATCTTGTAATAAAATAAAAGTGTTGCTGTTGTTATTTAAAATTATGTTTACGTTTAAAATATTAAAGGTCTTGTTTAAACAAAGTTCAATTATGTGTGAAGTATTCTTTTGAAATAAATCAAAGTTTGAAATAGTTGTTTCTAATTGAAGGTTGCTAATGTAGTAAAGTAATCTATAATGTAACATTCGAGGTTACTCCCAGTGTGTTTACAACGGTTTAATTATACTTGTTTGAAAAGAATTCCCTTATATTAAACAAATAAAATAGTTAGGTTGATAATAATTAAATGCTAAATTAGCTTAAGTTGAAACGTAAAGTACAACAGTTGGTTGCTTGATAATGATGATCGTCTGGTTGAAACTGGTTGTAAAACTTCTTCTCCAGATTGCAGGTAGTCTAAGTACGTTACGTCTCGTAATGTCTGGACAATATCATAAACAAAAATATACTTTTACGTACCTGGTCGTGTTTACTAGAAGTTCACTAAGCTGTCAACTCCGTTTACAAACACCAACTCATTTTGGTAGCAAGGTTAGATTGCCTTGTTTGTTAGTTAGTGGGCGCCACACGGATTTATTTTAGGGAAAATCCCGTGTAAAACCCACAAATAGAATTACTGAATGATTAAAAAATTTAAAATAATTGTGTAACACCTTTTGGCAATACTATTCCAAAATATTATAACACAACTGAAGGTTGTTTAAGTTTTCTAAATAAAATATTTAATTATCCTATAGAAATAAATCGAATCAAGTGATGCTGTTAATAATGGGTTTTATTTACACCCTTATAGAGAATTCAAAAACAAATATAACGAACATACACAAAGTTGTACAATTATAAATCAGTTATTATATGCCTTATACGGCTTGCTCAGAACATGAATTATAAATCTGGCTAAGTCCAGATGTTATTTAATTTTAACTTTAAAAATATGAAAATCTCAGATGTGAATTCTTTGAAACACGAAAAAGAAAATTATGCCTACACAATATCCAATAATCTTTTTGATATAAAATTGATCAACAACGTTTTTTGAGGTTACTTTCATAAAGTAAACAAAGTAAAAATGACCTGTTGCTGGCCTTGCGTTCGTCAACGCTTGCTTTTTGATTTACAAAAATTATCATGTGAGAACACTTACAACTATCATACAGCTTATTTCCTAATAACAAATTCATATAATAAATTGAGACATGGTGTAATCTTGAAATGTTTCTGTGTTTTGCGTCAGTACAGACCAGTGTAGAAAAATGTACAGGTTATGGCGCTCAGATAAAAATTGAATAATGATTGCACTGTTACCTTTTGGGTTTTAATTATTTAATTAAAACTCATTAATCACTTCAGTAATCGGATTATAATGATTACTGGGTTTTACACAACACACGCACAAGAACAGAATAATGCGATCCTCTTCTGACTAAATGGATCATTAATGGTAATAATTAATTATTTTCTGTTCATTCTTTCCCGCACTAAATTGAAATGATACTGCACATAATCACTGTTGTTTGCTGTAGATTAACTTGGAGTAGTTGTTTCTTGGTGTTGAACTAGTTGTTTCGATGTATTATGTAGATGACGCTAATAGTTAATAAAAATGCAGAGATAACAAGCACAGGTCTTGTGCTGTATGAAGTCGGTCAGTGTCTGTTGAGAAACGCTCGCGTCTCCCTTATATACTCTCCTTGTCCATCGGTCTTAGGTAAAAATGTTAATTACTAACTAATTTTCTGATTGATTCTTGCAGGTGTGAAGGGTATGACGTATTATTATTTTGGCCGTTGATAACGGTTTTTTTAACCGTCAAACGCTGATGTGACAGATAGCTTTCATTGTTGTTGTTATTCATAAACAAATCTCTGGTGCATATTTTGCAAATGATGCTAACATCTCTCCCGCACTAAATACAGTTGCGATTGGGTCGATATCATTATCAAATTAAAGATCATTTTTTCTTCTTTAATTTGATATCACTCGATATCGAATTACTTTCACTTTGACCGACATTGTTATAAAATCAATGTTCGGGTACACCATTTTCACTGTCGTCTGCTTTTTCTGAACCGCCGATTTTACACTTTGGGTTAATATTGTTTGTGTTCACATATCATTTTATTATTCAAACGTTTATGTGGGAACACCATTAATTCTGTACTGACATTTTTACTGAACATTTTGAGTACACCTAAACTTTATACATTGTAATGAATGATCCTAATTACTATGACATTTCGTTTTATGCTAACACGTTCTAGTCTACTACTTAACAATTGAATTATGATTAAATACATCATTTTAATAATTTTTTTTTTTGTTACGTCAGAGCATAACAATTGTTGTGTGTATTTTAATTTACACTTATGTTAACTCCCAATAAACAATTCACTGACTAATGCCTGGTCTAGGCGTTGTTAAGATATATCGCTCATATTGGAATTTTGCCTTAACAACGTTCATTGGTTCTCAATTCGGTAATTTGTGGAGGTACCTTATTTGTATAAGATTCCCTCTTATAAATAGTTTTTCTTTCTCACAAGTATATTTGATATTGAAATACATCTTTGTTCTCACTATGTAGCCATTGCTAATTTCAGTTTTGGCATTCATAATTTACTAGTCATGGTCAAATTTATTATCAGCAAAATGCTAATTCTGATTTCACAGTATTTAGATGCTTATTGATTCATTTTTTATTTACATATAATATTCGGTTTACATTAATTACTGACTTGATTGACAGCTGAATGTACGTTTACTCTGTCCATCAGTTTGGTTGAGTCTTTGTATGGTTGTAGTGTCAAACAGTCTTTGGGTTACTGTTTCATGTGGCACTTCTGCTTCATTCTTCTTTCTTGATTTCTCCTTTCTTGGTTACTCTTAATACTATATCCCTATTTACATTGTTGTTTTGTCCTTATAAAGTCTGATAACATACATTTAGGTTAGGTAACATTTTGTTATGTTACATATACACCTTCCTTAAAATTGATCATTTGAGAAAAATTTATTTTTTATAAAATTATCAATTCATGTCAGTTTCTTAGTATACTCTATATTTTTTTTTTTTTTTCTTGTACTCTTTGATTTTTTAACATACTATCGGTGTATTACTCTAGCTTGATTTTTTGTCTAGTGATACAACTCTTAACTTACTAGTATTTTCAAGTAGCTTACTTTCTAAGTCATTTAACTACAATAGATCTCATTCCTTAAGTTAACAATTTCCTGTTTTATTCACAATCTACTTTCTTATTACATATCTTTACATTCGTGATTATCTTAATGGTTATTATAATTTATACCTCACAGATTTTTCTTATTATACTCCTTGATACATTAGTACAATATAACTCCCTAACTGTTGTAGAGGGTTCGGAATCAGGGTGGCTCACTGTGGCTAACATCCTCTGCCGTTCCTCAATACACATTCTCAGATTCAGAGGCATTACTCTTCTCTGTCTGAGAAAAAAAAATAAACATTGCACCTGGCAATAGTTGCACTATCACAACTCATAAAATATCACATAACATTCATTTTCAATAATATAATATATCCACTTTAATATTCAAGGTATCAGAGGTTTTCATTTAGATCACATTTCCATCTTTATACTAGCTAACATACTTTCTTTCTTACAGGTAATTATTTCTTTTTTAGACTTGATATTCTTAGCTGTGCTTTTATCAGCTATATAGTTACTTTTGTACTAGTTAACAATTTGCTTTGGTTTACTTGAGCATTCTTAAGATCATACACTTATTTTGCTACTTATGGTACTTATGCAGTTGGTTTTCTCTATCTAGAGTTGACAATATTTTTTTTTTTTTTTCACAATAGTTCATTAAGTTTTTCTTAATAAGTTATATTCATCCTGAATTATCAGGTCGCACAATGTTCGTATACTAAATGTTTTTTTTTTTTTGTTTGATGTTCTCTGACATATTCTGTGATTTACAATATTTGATAATTAACAAACATTTTTCTTTCCTTTCATTCCATTATAACAACAGTTATCTTTACAATTAACACTCTTTGTTATTTTTCTTCTCTACTCCTTCAAGTGATGGTGGTTCTCACTTATTCTGGATGATTTTATATAATATACAATATTCTATAATTACAATTTCATGTGACAATATAATGACATACTAATATCTAATTTTATAGACATTCTTGGGGTTTATGGTTTGTTTTATAAACATTTTTTCTCTTTCCTTACTTTCCATAATACTATCCTTCTTTTATTTTACACACTTTGTTATACTGCCTCTCTACTCCTTCAAAGGTTAGTTGGGTGAACCTTTATTCTGGACGATTTTATATAATATTTGAGTTTTATGAGAGGTATGCAATAATCATTTTATAAACATTAAGTTACATAGAATATTCATTTGGATACACATTTTTTCTAAGTATAGTATAGTAATTGTAGTTATATGCCACTACTGGCTCTTTGTGACATAATAGATGTCCCTTTTCTTATTAAATCATTTAGTTGACATTACATAATTTTCTATCTTTTGGTGTGATAGATTTGTTTCTTTTTTCACGAGTAACAAATAATTTGGCTTATATCTTAATCCTACACACTTTTGTAACTCGATAGGGCAAATTGATTTGTTATAGTCAATTAGTTACCTTCAATAATTTGTATCTTAGTATGCGATTCTGTTAAACATTAAATGAGTTTGTTTATAGCAATTGTTTTTTAAACATATATTTTTTCTTATACCCTAAACATTCGGGTGATAAATGTTGCCTACTACTACATATTATCCGTCCTTAATAGTAATCATTTTTTTTTTTTTTTTATGGTTGGTATTCATGGGGTTATTTTGTGCTCTTCCACTCTATTCCTATCATGCGGTCCTTTGCTGGGGACAATTACGTTATTATATGTATTCTTTTTCACCTTCCACTTTGCGGCTACCAGATAGTCATCGGCTTCCCTTTTCCTTGCCTTCTTCCTCTCATCATTTCTGGTATCCATGTTTCCCGTGTACTCCGGGCCTTGGCTATTATTGATGTCTGGCCCTTCTTCTAATCCGGGTTGACCTCCGTTCATTTCCTGGTTGGATTCTTCCATCGCTTGGTCCCTCTTCTTCCGCATTTCCCTTATTCTTTGGGCGTACCCTTCAATGAGCTGGTCCAGTTGTTCTTGATAATTTTCCTTCTTCCTGTGAAGCTTCTTTCTTCTAGGAGTATTCACTTTAAATACCTCATTGTTTATAACTTTCTCCGTCATAACATAGTCACTGGCATGTAACGTTGTCTTAATCGTTCCGTCATCTGGGTTATTAATTAAATAGTTAAATGGTTGGTTATTCATTAAGGAATCAATTGACCTTGTTTGGTGTGTTTTATTTATTGGTATATTTAATTTAATTGGATTCTTATTTAATTTTTTACCCACGGTTTTATGGTGATTTACTTTTAATATTTTCATGAAGTCCTGTTGATACTTCTTACCGTCGATTCTTGCTCTATGACGAATAATTGGGTTGTCCACGAAGTTAATTAATCCACTCCTAGTCATCTCTAATATTTCCTTTGTAATCCTTGTCTTCTTAGAGCGTATTATGCCTTTTATCTTTGTCTCTTTCTCTCCTGTTTTCTTAATTATCTTGTTCTTTACATTTTTAATGATGGCTTCTTTATGCTGAATATTCTCTTCATTCCTGTGGTGTGTATCCTCAGGCACCAATGCTTTCGAGTCTTCTTTGTTCTCAGTTTGTTTATCAGTGTCTTCGAATTGTAGACTTAATTCTTCCATGGTTTCATCATTTGGTACTTCTTCTATCTCTGAGTCGTTGTCGTCCTTTCCTTCTTCACTATTCTCAGACTCTGGACCCATTTGTTCCATGTTTTTGCCTTCGGATACCTTCCGTTCTTCTCTCCACTTCTGGTTATTCATTTCATCCATTTTTTGGCTAATTTTCATTAAGGCGGTGTTCAATTCTTCTCTGATGGCTTGACTGTTATCATCGATTTTACTGTTCAGCGTGTCCATGGATTTATGGGCACTGTCAATCCTTTTATTCAGGTCCTCTTTCAGCGACTCCATATTTTTACTAAGCGACTCCATATTTCTATTTAAGTCACGATGGTCCTCCTTTATTGACTCTATATTTTTATTTAATACCTGGATATTCCTTTGATTTTCTTCCCGGGATTTCCTACCATCTTCCTGTAAGGTTTCCATATTTTTATTTATTGATTCTATGTCCCTTTTGGAATTTTCATTAATTTTCGTGAAATTATTATTAACCTGTCCGAATTGTTCCATCATCATCCTCATCATATGATCCCATCTTGCTTCTTCGGATGGTCTGTCTGGTCGGTCGCCGACTATTATTTCCATCTCTGGTTCTACATGAGGTATTTCGTTGGTACTAGTTTCGATATTATTTATGGTAATCACTTCCATTTCATGTACAGGTTGTGCTTCATAAGCCTCTGTATCCCGTTGTATTTCACCTACGCTACTGTCCTTATATCTCGTATCATATTGGTGGGTGTGCGGCATGTTAATTCTTTCGTGTCTACCGGGCTGATATAAAATATAAAAAATATTTTTATTTGATATTTTTTAAGCCACACTAGTTGGTGCGCCAATTTGTAATAAAACCATAGTTGTGTGATTGTTTATATTTGTACACACGGTGTATGCGTTATCTTGTAATAAAATAAAAGTGTTGCTGTTGTTATTTAAAATTATGTTTACGTTTAAAATATTAAAGGTCTTGTTTAAACAAAGTTCAATTATGTGTGAAGTATTCTTTTGAAATAAATCAAAGTTTGAAATAGTTGTTTCTAATTGAAGGTTGCTAATGTAGTAAAGTAATCTATAATGTAACATTCGAGGTTACTCCCAGTGTGTTTACAACGGTTTAATTATACTTGTTTGAAAAGAATTCCCTTATATTAAACAAATAAAATAGTTAGGTTGATAATAATTAAATGCTAAATTAGCTTAAGTTGAAACGTAAAGTACAACAGTTGGTTGCTTGATAATGATGATCGTCTGGTTGAAACTGGTTGTAAAACTTCTTCTCCAGATTGCAGGTAGTCTAAGTACGTTACGTCTCGTAATGTCTGGACAATATCATAAACAAAAATATACTTTTACGTACCTGGTCGTGTTTACTAGAAGTTCACTAAGCTGTCAACTCCGTTTACAAACACCAACTCATTTTGGTAGCAAGGTTAGATTGCCTTGTTTGTTAGTTAGTGGGCGCCACACGGATTTATTTTAGGGAAAATCCCGTGTAAAACCCACAAATAGAATTACTGAATGATTAAAAAATTTAAAATAATTGTGTAACACCTTTTGGCAATACTATTCCAAAATATTATAACACAACTGAAGGTTGTTTAAGTTTTCTAAATAAAATATTTAATTATCCTATAGAAATAAATCGAATCAAGTGATGCTGTTAATAATGGGTTTTATTTACACCCTTATAGAGAATTCAAAAACAAATATAACGAACATACACAAAGTTGTACAATTATAAATCAGTTATTATATGCCTTATACGGCTTGCTCAGAACATGAATTATAAATCTGGCTAAGTCCAGATGTTATTTAATTTTAACTTTAAAAATATGAAAATCTCAGATGTGAATTCTTTGAAACACGAAAAAGAAAATTATGCCTACACAATATCCAATAATCTTTTTGATATAAAATTGATCAACAACGTTTTTTGAGGTTACTTTCATAAAGTAAACAAAGTAAAAATGACCTGTTGCTGGCCTTGCGTTCGTCAACGCTTGCTTTTTGATTTACAAAAATTATCATGTGAGAACACTTACAACTATCATACAGCTTATTTCCTAATAACAAATTCATATAATAAATTGAGACATGGTGTAATCTTGAAATGTTTCTGTGTTTTGCGTCAGTACAGACCAGTGTAGAAAAATGTACAGGTTATGGCGCTCAGATAAAAATTGAATAATGATTGCACTGTTACCTTTTGGGTTTTAATTATTTAATTAAAACTCATTAATCACTTCAGTAATCGGATTATAATGATTACTGGGTTTTACACAACACACGCACAAGAACAGAATATTGCGATCCTCTTCTGACTAAATGGATCATTAATGGTAATAATTAATTATTTTCTGTTCATTCTTTCCCGCACTAAATTGAAATGATACTGCACATAATCACTGTTGTTTGCTGTAGATTAACTTGGAGTAGTTGTTTCTTGGTGTTGAACTAGTTGTTTCGATGTATTATGTAGATGACGCTAATAGTTAATAAAAATGCAGAGATAACAAGCACAGGTCTTGTGCTGTATGAAGTCGGTCAGTGTCTGTTGAGAAACGCTCGCGTCTCCCTTATATACTCTCCTTGTCCATCGGTCTTAGGTAAAAATGTTAATTACTAACTAATTTTCTGATTGGTTCTTGCAGGTGTGAAGGGTATGACGTATTATTATTTTGGCCGTTGATAACGGTTTTTTTAACCGTCAAACGCTGATGTGACAGATAGCTTTCATTGTTGTTGTTATTCATAAACAAATCTCTGGTGCATATTTTGCAAATGATGCTAACATCTCTCCCGCACTAAATATAGTTGCGATTGGGTCGATATCATTATCAAATTAAAGATCATTTTTTCTTCTTTAATTTGATATCACTCGATATCGAATTACTTTCACTTTGACCGACATTGTTATAAAATCAATGTTCGGGTACACCATTTTCACTGTCGTCTGCTTTTTCTGAACCGCCGATTTTACACTTTGGGTTAATATTGTTTGTGTTCACATATCATTTTATTATTCAAACGTTTATGTGGGAACACCATTAATTCTGTACTGACATTTTTACTGAACATTTTGAGTACACCTAAACTTTATACATTGTAATGAATGATCCTAATTACTATGACATTTCGTTTTATGCTAACACGTTCTAGTCTACTACTTAACAATTGAATTATGATTAAATACATCATTTTAATATTTTTTTTTTTTTGTTACGTCAGAGCATAACAATTGTTATGTGTATTTTAATTTACACTTATGTTAACTCCCAATAAACAATTCACTGACTAATGCCTGGTCTAGGCGTTGTTAAGATATATCGCTCATATTGGAATTTTGCCTTAACAACGTTCATTGGTTCTCAATTCGGTAATTTGTGGAGGTACCTTATTTGTATAAGATTCCCTCTTATAAATAGTTTTTCTTTCTCACAAGTATATTTGATATTGAAATACATCTTTGTTCTCACTATGTAGCCATTGCTAATTTCAGTTTTGGCATTCATAATTTACTAGTCATGGTCAAATTTATTATCAGCAAAATGCTAATTCTGATTTCACAGTATTTAGATGCTTATTGATTCATTTTTTATTTACATATAATATTCGGTTTACATTAATTACTGACTTGATTGACAGCTGAATGTACGTTTACTCTGTCCATCAGTTTGTGTGAGTCTTTGTATGGTTGTAGTGTCAAACAGTCTTTGGGTTACTGTTTCATGTGGCACTTCTGCTTCATTCTTCTTTCTTGATTTCTCCTTTCTTGGTTATTCTTAATACTATATCCCTATTTACATTGTTGTTTTGTCCTTATAAAGTCTGATAACATACATTTAGGTTAGGTAACATTTTGTTATGTTACAACCTACATCTTAGGGTATCCTATCACAGTCAGAAGCGATCATAAGTCTATTTCGTTTCTCAAACAATGCAAATTGAGTCATGGTCGACTTACCCGTTGGATACTTGCTCTGCAAGAATACCATATTAAGTGGGAATATATTCCAGGCCGAAAGAACATAGTGGCCGACGTCTTATCGGCCGACGTCTTATCCAGAATAAATGTTCAAACATCTAACATTTGAAGGAGTAGAGAAAAAAGACAACAAAGAGTGTAATATACAAGAGAAGGCAATAATAATGAAAGAGAAAGAGAAGATCAACTTACAAAAAAGTATAAATAACAGGGACCTGTGAATAGTACGTATTTATCCCTATGTCATCACCAACGATAACGGTAACAATACTTACCAAATAAGTAATATAAACACAAGAAAAATAAAAGGAGTTTACAATCAAGCTTCAATAAAAAAGTTTTATGAAGAAAAATAAATTACTAGAAATGAAATAAACAAATTTCAAAATTCAAAAAGTTTGTAAGAGCAACTTACTACCTTATTTAGATGACATATGAGGAATGAAAAAAATAATAAATAAATGAATAAAAATATAAAAAACAAAGGAATAAGTTACCAAAATGCCTACCAAGTAAGATCAACTTACAGTCAAACAAAGTTGATATATGAAGTATAAAACAAAAGATAATAATAAGGGAATAAGTTACAAAAATTCCTATAAAAAAGTAAGAATCACAAACTTACGATAACATTTAAACAAAAAGTACCTAAAAAGGAATGAGCTACAAAAATTCCTATAAAGTAAGAAAACTAACTTAAGAAAAATTATCAAAAATGATATTTAAAACAAATTAAAATAAACAAAACAAAACAAGCAAAAACTGCTAAGATAAATACCTGAAATAAAAATGAATTTAATGTATTCAAAAAAAAAAAAATCTGAACTGGTACAAGGAAGAAAAAGAAATTATGTATAAAACAAATATACAAAAAATGGCTAAAGCAGAATATTGCTAAACAACCAAGAAAAAGAATAAAGATGTCTAAGATAATTAAAATGCTCATAAGAAGAATAGAAAACAAAATAATGAAAAGTTAGATATGATGAAATTATGAATAAATAAAAAACAATCAACTGTATGAGTAGATGACAGTATATAGCAAAGGTACAGCGGAAGGAAGAATGAGTAAAAGGCCAAAGTGATCTAAAAACAAACCACAAGGTGGACAATCCCAAAATATATTATTATTATTAATTTAAGTCACAAGTCGACAAAAAAGGTATTTAAGATTGACTGTTGAAAAGTCCAGCAATCCAAAAAATAAACTGAGCCAGAGATGATGTTCCTCTGGTCTCAGAAAAAAATGAGTAGTAATGGAAGAAACCAGCTACTAAAAAATTAGGAAAAAAATTGTATAAGGGAGAACACACTAATGGAAATAAATAAAGACAGATCCAAATAAAATGGAATGAATCGAGTAAGAAGAGAAATAAAGAATGGAGAAACAAACAAGAGAGAAAAGGAAAAAATAATATATAACTGATAATTTCATAAAAAACTATGCGTTTTATCAAAATGATCAATTTTGAAGGAGAGGCATTATGTTACAACACAAATAAGCCACCCCAGTACCAGGGATAAAAAAGATGATAATAAATATAAATATACTTCATATTAAATAAAATGATTAAATATAAATAAAATATAAAGACGGTGACACGACAAACGACGACATGACCTAACCCAAGTGATTGACCAAACAAACAGGAAACGACACAGAAGGGAAAAAACCGAAACCAAAGAAGAATAAAGACAATTGAAGGAAGTGAACGAATTCATACTACCAAATAAAATAAAACCAAACGAGAAGGGGAGAACCGAATTAAAATGAAGCCAATTGAAAATGAAGGAGAAGAAGAAGAAAAATGAAGATGTAACGGGGCTAAAAGGAAGGGGTTTTATTTATTAAAAATATCATAACTTTGTTTCCCCTTTGTGTGGCCAGCCACATGTTAAATAGAAGCATTATCAAACAAAGGAGCTGTGAGGTGAAGTAGTTATAATGGAATGTGTCGTGTTGTCAACAACGGTTTAATTCGCAGAACCTCAGTATGCGCCCAAACGCACAAACACCGGCGAAGCGCATAACCGACGCTAAGCGAAGTCGAGCAAAATGGCTTTTCGCGTATTTGGTTAAACATGTGCTCGGGGCACGGCAGATACAAGATTGAGGACACACCTTTTCAGTGACGTAAACCAGTGGACACCAGATTTCGTCAACGCCCGACACACGGGAATAACACGGGTTACTTGAACAGTGACGAACGATTCAGAGCATAAGGCAGTGTAATTCCGCTATGCCTAGTTTTCTGGTGGGAGATTTTGTTAGTGACTCTCGCCCCAGTTAAATTAAGTTCTCAACCCGGCCGGGTGTGAAAAAAACAACGTATGCACACAAAATTTTAAATTTAACATGTAAAAAGTGAACAAAAGTTAAAAAATGATTTAATATAAATAAACAGAATCAGTGAAGTGAACGGGCGAAATAAAAAGGGGAATCGCAAATTTTCGGACACTTAAAAATACACGAGGCACATGGCAGCGAGAGGAGTGACGCCGTTGGGTAACTCATCAGAATAATTTCAATTTTTTTATAAGGGGTTCTTCAAATATGTTAATATAAAAGGATTAATAAATTAATTACCTTAATTATCCGCCGTGTGATTTCCTATGCTTCGTCTATGACGCGTTTCGGAGCATATACTCCATCATCAGATATTAAAAGTTAAAACAGTCACTCATACGAGATCGTTAAAAAGTTAAAATGTCAAGATATGCATATGAACCGTACGCGGATTTGGGTGCGCACCCGTTCAAGTTCATTCTGCTACCCAAATCCGCGTACGGTTCATATGCATATCTTGACATTTTAACTTTTTAACGATCTCGTATGAGTGACTGTTTTAACTTTTAATATCTGATGATGGAGTATATGCTCCGAAACGCGTCATAGACGAAGCATAGGAAATCACACGGCGGATAATTAAGGTAATTAATTTATTAATTCGTACAAGTGATTTGGTTACCATATTAAACATGAATATTAATATAAAAGGGGTTTTTATAATGGAATGAGAGTAGAGTGTGCAGCAATCTGGGTCGTCTCTAATATAAGTATATAAAAGTCTATAAGAAAATAAAATAATTAGGTTCATGTATTAAGAAATATATATTTGTCTGTATAAAAATGATTCAAGGTCTTGTTTATGTTTTAAATAATAAAAGTTGCTGTTAAGGATGTGAAGGCAGAGAAGTTTAAGTCGGTAGTAAGTTTGAGTAACTTGGAGTAAAATTTTAAAAGTAAATAACTAAAATGTTGAAAGTTTAAAGAATAAAATAAAATTTTAATTTGCTTCTCTTCATAAATGCGAGTTGAGTCTGTTACTAATATAACCTTGCAATCATCCTTGCATTTCAACGTTCGTGTGACGAACTCTGGGCTGAGAGGGCAAAACAAGGTAAGTGGAAGATAAATAATTTTATGATTTTAACGTATAAAAAACTTCACAACTGGCACGTCCGAAGCAGGGACAGTTTTTATAAATTGAAATTAAAATATAAAGATGACACCTACAAGTAAAATGCAAGTTTGATTTGAAGGTTAAGTAACTATGTAAAAATTACGTAGCACATATAAAACAGTACATCAATGTTCAGAGGTTAAGAGTTATCTTGATTATTCATCTCTTCTTTCACAGCACTAACACTTATCTAAAAATGAACTTTTTCTTGTGAAACTTACTGTTTTTCGTTGGACGCGTTTCGGCATACGTATCCGCCTTCTTCAGCTTTGAGTCAGACTGCCATCATTTCGTAACGGTTGTTGTGTGGAAGGTGTAGTGGGGGTGGTGTGTGGAGGAAGGGGATTGGCGCGGGGATTCACTTGATGTTTGTTTTTTGTAAAATTGTATCAAAAAGTGTATGTGATTTATACTGTAATTGATCGTTAAGTATGTTGTTTGGTTGTGTTGTGTGGTGTTTATATATTTCGTATTGTTCAGTTGTGTTGAGTTTTTGACCTTTAGGTAAGTAATGTAAAATTTCAAGATTAGTGTCTATGTTGGTGTAACTGTGGTTTTCTGTGTGTATGTGTGTGGCGAATGCGGAGTGTATGTTGTTGTTGGTTAGAGCTTTTAAGTGTTCAGAATAACGGGATGAAAAAGATCTTCCCGTCTGGCCTATGTAGAAACTATTGCAGTCATTACAATTTAATTTGTAAACACCTGTTTTGTTATATTTGTCTATGTCTGTGTTTGTATTATTGATGTGTTTTTTGATGGTATTGGTTGTTCTGTATGCTATTTTGTATTCGTGTTTTCTGAATGTGTTGGCGATTTTGTGTGTGTAGGAGTTGTGGTATGTGAGTGTGATGTATTTATTGTGTTGTGTGTTGATGGTATTTTGTGTTTTGTTGTTTTTGTTTTTGATGCGTTTGTGTAGTGTGCTGAAGAAGGCGGATACGTACGCCGAAACGCGTCCAACGAAAAACAATAGTATAAATTTTTTAGACCTAACAATTAACAAAACTAACAATACACACACGTACAAAACATACAGGAAACCAACCACAACTGACATGGTTATACACAACACATCAAACCACCCAACACAACATAAACATGCGGCCTTCAACCATATGCTCCATAGACTAACTAAAATACCCTTAAATAAACAAGATTACACCGACGAACTCAACACAATAAAATACGTAGCAATCAAAAACGGTTACAACCCTAATTTAATAAACACACTACACAAACGCATCAAAAACAAAATACCATCAACACACAACACAATAAATACATCACACTCACATACCACAACTCCTACACACACAAAATCGCCAACACATTCAGAAAACACAAATACAAAATAGCATACAGAACAACCAATACCATCAAAAAACACATCAATAATACAAACACAGACATAGACAAATATAACAAAACAGGTGTTTACAAATTAAATTGTAATGACTGCAATAGTTTCTACATAGGCCAGACGGGAAGATCTTTTTCATCCCGTTATTCTGAACACTTAAACGCTCTAACCAACAACAACATACACTCCGCATTCACCACACACATACACACAGAAAACCACAGTTACACCAATATAGACACTAATCTTGAAATTTTACATTACATACCTAAAGGTCAAAAACTCAACACAACTGAACAATACGAAATATATAAACACCACACAACACAACCAAACAACATACTTAACGATCAATTACAATATAAATCACATACACTTTTTGATACAATTTTACAAAAAACAAACATCAAGTGAATCCCCGCGCCAATCCCCTTCCTCCACACACCACCCCCACTACACCTTCCACACAACAACCGTTACGAAATGATGGCAGTCTGACTCAAAGCTGAAGAAGGCGGATACGTACGCCGAAACGCGTCCAACGAAAAACAGTAAGTTTCACAAGAAAAAGTTCATTTTTAGATAAGTGTTAAGAGTTAAGTGGTAGATATTTTTTAGGTAAGAAAATTTAAAGTAATAAACTTATAAATATGGCAGGAAATGATGAAAGCAATATGAACGAAATGACTAGTGTTGATAACTGTGATGAATCAAATATTATGAGTAATTTTGAGATACATTCGACTCCAAGTGCGAGTCAAGATAAAATAATAGAGCTAAATATAACAGACCAAAGCAATGTGACTGAGGATTCGGGAGTCCAGTTAATCTCCCACCTCAACAAAATGTAATAACAAATTAGATGACGATATAATGAGTATATTACGAACCATATCAATGGATATTCATGAACAGAAAAACGAAATCAAAGAAATTAAAAGTAGTTTCAATAATAAATTTGACGAACAGAATAGTTGATTCAATGAACAAAATAATAAATTTGACGCTAAATTTGAGGAACAGAGTAGACAGTTTAACGAACTTAAATTTGATATAAATGAGGTCAAAATTAAGTGTGAGAGTAGTTTTAACGAATTGAAATATGAATTAAACGAAAAGTTGAGTCATTCATTAAAAAGTATGAATAACAGAATTGACGAAATAGGGAGTAGTGTGGTAGAAAAATTCAATAAACAAATACAGGAAGTAACTGAAAATTTTGAATGTAAAATAAATGAATGTAATGCTAGTAGTGAGTACAAGTTTAATTGTGTAATTGATAACATTAAGACATATGAAACTAATACTAATGTCAAAATAAATGAAATAGAAAATAATTGCAAATCAGAGATACAAGCTATGCAAGATACAGTAAATACTATAGATAAAAGTAATAAGCAATTTGAATATTTAAATAATGATAAATTTGTGTTAATTGAGCAGAGCATAGTTAATGTTAAAGACGAAATTGAATGTAGCAATAGATAAAAAACTTAGTAGTGTTACTGAACAGGTAGTAATTACTAAAGATATGAATAGCGATATTGATTTGGAGTTATTTAATTATGAAAATAGGGGGGTACACCCTATGCAGTTTTTAAATAGAGTTAAAGAATTCAATCAGTTTTGTCGAAGTAGCTGGGAAGTACAGTTGTTAAAGATAATGAAGTGTTTTAGAGGGAATTCCACGGTATGGGCGGAGGTACATAAAGTAGACTGGGTAAATTATCAGAGTTTCGAGACGGCATTTAGAGAAAAATATTGGTCAGAAGAAGAACAAGAAATATTGCGGAGTAAAATTATGGGACCAGGTAATTTTGGGACCCAAGGGGGCAACGTAACTATGTACGTAATGCGATTATACAATGAAGCAAAGTATTTAGAGCCACCGTTACCATTTTGGTCATTCATCCGTCACATAAGTAAGCATTTGCCGAGAGAAATACAGATTACATTAATTACCCGAGAGATTCTAGAAATTACGGAACTAGGGAAAATATTGGACATATTTCAGAATATAAGAGAACGTGATATGAGTAGGCGGATAAACACACCAGCATCACATATGAATGGGAATTATAATCAACTCCGGGGAATGCCAAATTTTCACCGAGGGGCACGTGGGGGAAATAATGATAATCGAGGTGAGGGTTGGAGATGTGCCGATTGTAATGTTGAAAACTATTCTATAAGAACAACTTGTTTTAGATGTCACAAACCGAGAGAATGTCAACGCAGTGAGAGAACGTACCATCAGCAGAATCAGCCGCAGAGAGGAGCCGAGAACACTAGAGGAGCACCGAGGGGAAATGGAAGCGGAAACAGAGGCAGAGGAGGATATAACCAGGCAGTAGCAGGTCCATCCACGGGAAACTAGAAGGGACAATGGGGAACCGGGCCCATCCATTGTCAGAGGAGAACCTGGGGGTCCAAGAGGAGTGTAACTACCGCAGCAATATAATTATTAAGGACATGGCGGAGGAGTTACTGGAGGAGGACGATGCAGAAATGACGGAAACAAAAACAGGATTGACGGAGGTATTCATAACCATAGAAGGTAAGAATTATAAAACATTAATTGACACAGGGAGTGAGATATCAGTAGTTTCAGAGAATGTACTGGGTGAATTACAAAGGGTAAATAAAAATATTCCATCAATACCAGTTGCGGGAGTAACAGTAGTGGGGGTGACTGGAGTAGGAAGTAAACGAGTCACTAAACAAGTACAATTAAACATATACATTAATGAAATAGAATTTGAGAATACTTTTCTAGTAGTTAAGGGTTTGAATTTAGACATAATTCTGGGAAACGATTTTTTGGAGAGAAATAAAGCAGTAATTGATTTTAACACGAGAATAGTAGAATTTAAAAGAGGGGGTGAACCAGTCAGGATTAATTTTAAGAGGGTGTTAGATGAAGTTAGAGTTACAGGGGTGAAGATGATACAAAACCGAGTAGGCGAGGGAATTATAGAAACAAGAGTGAATGTATGTCAAGAGAGTGAGAGCATGGGGAATGATGAGAGAGTATAGGAAAATAGGGCAGATAAATTTTTTAATGAGGGTGGAGTTGTAGGGAATCCCCAACGACAGGAGTTGTGGGCAGTTGTTGAACGTTTTAGAGATGTGTTTGCTGAGTTGCCTGGGAAAGCCAGGGACTATGTATGCGAGCTGAAGATTCGAGAACACTCACCCTACATGCAGAGAAGTTATCCAGTGCCATTTTCGAAGAGGAGAGCAGTACAAGATGAGTTGGACCGGATGATGGAAGGAGACATCATTGAAAGATTTATATTGCCTTACTCTAATCCATTGGTAGTGGTCGTCAATAAGGATGGAAAGGTAAGATTGTGTTTAGACGCCAGAAAAATTAATCAGATTATAATACCTGACCGGGAGTCACCGGAAGCCATGAATGAAATTTTTCAAAAGTTTAGTGGAGTCCGATATATGACATCCTTAGATTTGACAGCAGGCTACTGGCAAGTTCCATTAGCGCCAGAGAGCCGGAAATTTACTGCGTTTCTTTTCAATGGTAAGAACTATCAATTTAAGCGTCTACCATTCGGGCTAAACACTAGCGTAGCCAGTTTTATAAAATGTTTAGATAGGATATTACAACCTAAAGATTTAGATTTTTTAACAGTGTACGTAGATGACATATTGATAGCATCCAGAACATTCCCTGAACATTTAGAGCATATAGAATATGTGTTAGACAAATTACAGAAGGGGGGTCTGACAGTTAATTGGGATAAATCAAAGTTCTTACAAACAGAAATACATTTCTTAGGTTTTATTATTAGTCAAGAGGGAATTTTAGCTAACCCGGATAAGGTAGAAGCTATTAGGCGCTTCCCAGAACCAAAAAACATTAAACAATTACAAAGCTTTTTAGGTCTGTGCGATTTCTATAGAAAATTCCAAAAAAAATTACGCACACACAACATCCAAGTTAAGTGCAGTTTTACAAAAGAATAAACAATGGAGATGGGGGGAACAGGCGAGGGAGGCGTTCGAAGAGATAAAACGGAAATTTTCAAACATGATTATGATGAATCATCCTGATTTTTTGAAAACCTTTTATTTACAGACTGACGCCAGTAACGTCGCCTTGGGCGCAGAATTGTATCAGGAGGACAGTGACAAGGAACATAATACGATAGCTTTCGCCAGCAGATCTCTTTTGGCCGCGGAGAGAAACTATACCACCACAGAGAAGGAGCTACTGAGCATCGTGTTTGCGGTAGGAAAATTCCGAACGTACATCTTGGGGAACCAGACAGTGATCAGGACAGACCACAAGGCGTTGTCATTTCTGAATTCTTGCAAATTAACGCACAGTCGTCTAACCAGGTGGGTATTAGCTTTACAAGAATACAACTTTTCTTGGGAGTACATAAAGGGGTCAGATAATAAAGGGTCAGACACACTTTCCAGGGTAGATATTATAGAAAATAAAACAGGTAGGGACCTTAAAGAGATAGACATTTTTAGATTAACTAGAGAAGATAGAATTTTTGGTGAGGAGTTAAGGGACATTAAGAATATGCAAAGATCTGAACATAAATTGGGTAAAATAATTGTTAGTTTAGAAACGGATGTAGATGGGTCTGAATATAGTACACGTTTTCAAGTATATCAAGGGATTCTGTTTAAAAAAAGTAGAAGGGGATGAGCGTGATTGGAGACTAGTTATACCAGAAGGGTTGGTAGATAAAATTATTTGGGACTGCCATATAAGGTATGGGCATTTTGGGGCAAAAAAGTGTACTAATGTTTTAAAGGAATCAGGTGTATTTAAAAATATGGAGAGGAGAGTTAGAAGAGTGTTAAGAATTTGTGATTTGTGTCAGAAGTCAAAAGTAGTGAATTATAGAGTAGAAGGGGAGATGAATTATATAAAAGTTGAGAGACCTTTCGATTTAGTTGCGGTAGATTTGTATGGGCCATTGCCTAAAGGTAGAGGAGAGTGGTGTATATTTTTGTTGTTTTAGACACTTTTACCAAGTTTGTTAGGTTGTACAGAGTAAAGAGAGCTACTAGCAAAGTGCTCAGCGAAAAGATCAAGGACTACATGATCAACGTAGGTAAGCCGAAGGTAATTTTATCTGACCACGGACCACAGTTTATCAGCGGCAAGTGGCGACAGACGCTTGGGTGGGAAGGCATCATACCCAAACATACGGCAGTTTACCATCCACAGTCGAACCAGGCAGAGCGGGTGATGCGAGAAATCGGCAGGATATTCAGGGCGTATTGTCACTCCAAACACTCAGAGTGGCCCTTATATGTAAAGAAGGTGGAGGATTGGTTAAACAGCACAACCTACGATTCGACAGGATTTACACCGTACGAACTAATCAAGGGGAACCGTCCACCCAGAATATTAGAGCAACTTTTTGAATATCCACCGGAAGAAAGAATTCTCGACAGGGATGTAAAAATACAACTTGCAAATGAGAGTCTACTCACCAAGGGAGAGAGAAGAAAGCGGAAGCATGATGAAAAAGGTAAATGGGTCAAATACGAGGTAGGCCAATTGGTGTTGGTAAGGAGACATGATTTGTCTAGCGCACAGGATAAAGAAATAAAGAAGTTTTTCCTCTTATATGAAGGACCATATGAAATTGTGGAAGTAAAGATGCAAAATGTGTATGTGTTACGGAATCAAGCAACGCAGGAGATAGTGGGTACACAAAATGCGACGAACTTGAAGTTATATAGGTCACATTAAACGTTTGAATCTGATAGATAATATTTAAGATGTTGTTTATGTTTCAGAAGGGACTCTCCCCCATTTTCGGGCGGTCACGACCTTACCAGTCCTGGCAGTGGTTTTCGGCACTTGGAGGCGGACCATGGTTGGCAGAACTTCCTTCGGGCAGGGAAACGACGATGGTCCGGCTCCACCAAAATTGGTAAAGATTTGAAATTACACCACATGTTGAATGGGGAGGGGGACCCCTAAAGGTACGTGACACGAATTATTTTTTTTTTTACACTCAAGGTGCAGCGGCTAGGTGTACCTGTCACGTACCAGCACTGCTTCAAGTGTTTGTAAATAATTATGGAGGCTATATGTATTAAAGGCAGTGCATTAGATTAAAATTTTAGTGTCAGTGGCGAAAGTAAATCTAGCCATTGACAGCAGTTCCAGTGTAGTCTGAAAAGATGAGTTTTGTTGGGAGGGAGGTTTGGTGATAGATAGACGGCGGGTTTGGATAAATGGGAGAATAGAGGGAGTAGATTTGGGGTAAAAGTGGGAAGTGAATTCACAAAATGGGTCTATTTTGTCGCCAATTTTCCCTCGTGGCAAAGCCCCATTTTCGGGCGATCTCGGCCTTACCAACCCATTAGTGTTAAGGATAAAATTAGCCTCCAATGTAAATAGATATCAATATATAATTTGGAATGTTTATAATTTTAAATTTATGTCAATAGCTGTATTTTATTTTAGTAAATAAGTGACCACGTATAATTGTAAAGTTCGTAGTACCAGTGAGAGTTGGGACGTGCAGAAGTGTATAGAATCAAATAGAAACTTGTTATCATGCAAGATATGTGGGTAATTTTGGGGGGTTGTGTGGTGTTAATAGAAGTGATATAATTATGGAATGTAGAGACTGCAACTGTAGAAGGACATTAAGTTTAGCTATAAGTCGGCTAGTACAGTGGTGGCATGTGCCACTGTAGATAGCGGTAGGTGTTGGGGAGTAACAGAGAGTGTTACCTCCATCGGAGGCTAAACTGGCATAAAATACACTGCACAACTTTTATATAATTTTATATTATATGTTGATTTGTTGCCGTGCAGTGTATTATAAAACGAAGTCAAACATGCATGAAATGAAAGATGATTTCCCCGCCTTTTCGGGCGATTACTGCCTTACCAGCACTAATCGTGGTTTTTGATGGCGGCCAGCTATGGCCAACAATTGTAAACCTGACCATAGCTGTGCTTGAAATTGGTGTACATTTGAAATTAAAGGGGGGTGACTTTAGGGGAAATCCCTGGAACTATGGAACAGCGGCTGCCACTCTGTTCGCGTGGGAACAGTAAACCAGGTGGTAGCCCGCATTAAGGGCTTGTAAATATGAAACAATAGATATGATGATATCTACTTAATTTTAAAATGTAACGCAGAAGCAAGGACAAGGAGATGTTAAATTCCTCCACCAATGCCGTCCTTGTGGAAGCAGCTGAACGCCACAGTTCAGTGGGGTTTCAATAGTGTGTGTGGCAGGGAGGTTGCTCAGGGGAGTAACAAATTAAAATTTTGTAACTTAATGATGGTGATTCGCTACTGAGCTGACTAAATAATTTTGTTTCGATTTGAGAAAAGGGGTACAGTAGATGTTTATTATACTATATTTATTATGTCTTATAAATGTATTAGTTTATTGTGTTAGAGGTAAGGATTGATAAAATGTGTAATTTGTATAATTTTGAAATGTGTCTATAGAAAGGTCAGACACCTTGCCAAGAAAATCAGCTGATTGCTGGAGTTAGATATGTAATATGTCACTTATAAATAATTTGCAAATTTCCAATGTAATTAAATGTTCGAATATAATGCTTTCAAGGTGGTTAAAGATTTTAATTTAAATGATGATAAAATGAATTGAGATAGTTAAGAATTTTAAAGGTAATGTAAAAGGTGGTAAAGTTGATTTTGGGTGATTAATATTTCGTTAGGTCATTTAGATCATTCCAAGTTGAGTTCAAAAGGGAGTTGAATAAAATAAGATTGTTGTGAGTAAAAGTAATGTAGAATTTGAAATGTAATAGTGACACAGTAGAGTGATTCTATTATATGTTAAAATATGTAGAGTAATGAGTGATATATTGAGGTAATAAATGAATGGAGATATTTTGTAGATGAAAGTAAGGTAACAGGAGGGTAATTAGTTGATGGTGATTTTGTAAGGGGGGTGGTGTGATAAGGAGTCCTCAACGAAAAGCGTTGTGGCGGGAGGGGAACCGATATGTGCTGGAAAGGGTTACCTAGGGAGGGTCCAGGAACCAAATAAGGGAATGAGCATTGGGAAGGGAACACACATCCTGAGTACAAAGGGGTAGAGAGTATTTTGTTATAAGGGTAGAATGATTCGAAATGAGTTAGAGGTAGAGAATGGTTGGTAGATGTTTTGAGAAATGGGTGTCATGCTAGGTAAAATCTGTTAGTGATCGTTAGAGTCGGAAGGGGGGTAAGATTATATGTAAACGCCCTAATTGTAAATTGAAATGTTATGAATACTTGAGAGTCACCCAAACTTATTGAGAATGGAAATGATAGAGAATCAGAGTTGAAATGTAAAAATAATTGAAACAAGTGACAGATTTTAATAGAAATTGAAAGTAATTAAAGCTATAAAATGTGTAATTTTTGGTCAATTTAAATGTCAATTTTATTGTTAATTGTAATAATAACCATGTTAATTTTAAATGTCTTATTTTATTATGTTTGAAGGTAAGAAATTTTAAAGATGTTTTATGTACTTTATGATGTAGCTCGGTGTATAACATATGTATGTCAAGGTCGTTGACTTGACCCAATTTGATCAGCTGATGGCTGATGTTATAGACAAGACCAGTTCCCAGCAATTGATTGATGTAAATTTTGTCGTTTAATTGATTTAAATCATTTTAAATTTTTCTGAATATTGAGAAGGGTATATTTTGATAAATTTGAATTTTGTTGAAGAAAAAAAAAATGTTTTGATTTTTATACCTGCCATATAAGTGAGGTTTGAATTTCAAGTGTATTATTGTTTATGTGTATTACTAGTGCTTTATTGAGTTATATTGTTTAGAATATAGAGTATTAAACATTATTCATGTTTTAATAAGATGTTCAATTTGTTTTTTCTTTGTGATTGTTGTAGTGGAGAAAATTAATAGAGATGATGGATTCATGCAAAAGATTTTTATTTTGATTTTTGAGAAAGTAATGGTAATACAACAATTTGATTTTAATTGAAACGAAATTTTGGATTTGAGAATAAGTTTTGTTAGGATGTAATTAATAAGTATATGTATGCGCCCAGTATTGCTGAAGGCGACCCAGTATACATGACAAGGGGGGACATATCGGTTGAGGATCTGGCATGGTATAAGGCCAGGGATTTGGATCTTGGAGGTGGCATGTTAGAAGGTTAGGTGCGCTGTGGTGCGTGTCTGTTCAATTTTATGGTGTTGGGATCTCGGATAGAGAAGTCCAGTAATCTCGTTCAGGTGCAGCCATAGTCGCCGAGCCAGGGGGGTAGTTTACCCACGATGTGTAAGAACTAATGGGGGGTCGTTGGCACCATATCCTCACCGATCCTCTTAGGGGTTTAGCAATGAGATTTCTTCTGTTTCGGCAGAAGATCTCTCATTGGGAGGGTATTGTAACGTGGCTAAAAGGAAGGGTTTTTATTTATTAAAAATATCATAACTTTGTTTCCCCTTTGTGTGGCCAGCCACATGTTAAATAGAAGCATTATCAAACAAAGGAGCTGTGAGGTGAAGTAGTTACAATGGAATGTGTCGTGTTGTCAACAACGGTTTAATTCGCAGAACCTCAGTACTGTGTAATGCGCCAAACGCACAAACACCGGCGGAGCGCATAACCGACGCTAAGCGAAGTCGAGCAAAATGACTTTTCGCGAATTTGGTTAAACATGTGCTCGGGGCACGGCGGATACAAGATTGAGGACACACCTTTTCAGTGACGTAAACCAGTGGACACCAGATTTCGTCAACGCCCGACACACGGGAATAACACGGGTTACTTGAACAGTGACGAACGATTCAGAGCATAAGGCAGTGTAATTCCGCTATGCCTAGTTTTCTGGTGGGAGATTTTGTTAGTGACTCTCGTCCCAGTTAAATTAAGTTCTCAACCCGACCGGGTGTGAAAAAAACAACGTATGCACACAAAATTTTAAATTTAACATGTAAAAAGTGAACAAAAGTTAAAAAATGATTTAATATAAATAAACAGAATCAGTGAAGTGAACGGGCGAAATAAAAAGGGGAATCGCAAATTTTCGGACACTTAAAAATACACGAGGAATATGGCAGCGAGAGGAGTGACGCCATTGGGTAACCCATCAGAATAATTTCAATTTTTTTACAAGGGGTTCTTCAAATATGTTAATATAAAAGGGGTTTTTATAATGGAATTAGAGTAGAGTGCGCAGCAATCTGGGTCGTCTCTAATATAAGTATATAAAAGTCTATAAGAAAAAAAAATAATTAGGTTCATGTATTAAGAAATCTATATTTGTCTGTATAAAAATGATTCAAGGTCTTGTTTATGTTTTAAATAATAAAAGTTGCTGTTAAGGATGTGAAGGCAGAGAAGTTTAAGTCGGTAGTAAGTCTGAGTAACTTGGAGTAAAATTTTAAAAGTAAATGACTAAAGTGTTGAAAGTTTAAAGAATAAAATAAAATTTTAATTTGCTTCTCTTCATAAATGCGAGTTGAGTCTGTTACTAATATAACCTTGCAATCATCCTTGCATTTCAACGTTCGTGTGACAAACTCTGGGCTGAGAGGGCAAAACAAGGTAAGTGGAAGATAAATAATTTTATGATTTTAATGTATTAAAAAGTAATTAACTTCACAAAGAGGAAACGAAGTGAAACCAAGGGATAAGAAACACCACAAATATAAAAGGGAGAAATGGTACACTCAAGTATAATATTGGGAATAAAACCAATAATTATCAAATACCAGAAATAAATAGTATTCTCAATGAAATAATTAATATAACGGTTTTAACCAAAACAGTAAAGTAGTATTATAAAAAGAAAAAGTACACTAACCCAAAAAATTAGTTAGATATAGTAAAAATCTATAGAAAAATAACATTAATAATACTGTGTATAATTTGTAATGAAAGAAATAGTGAGAGAGTGAGGAAGTGACAAAGAGAAATAATTATAGGGATTACCCACTAAGAAACACTTAATATAAACAGTTAAAAAATGCAATAGTGAAAGTGTGAACCCCCAAAATGGTTAGAAACCATAATAATGATAATAAAACACTCAATAATCAATAAGAAACAATAATTGATTAATAGGGAATCCAATTATAAGTAAGAGTAAATTTGTAGGATAATACTAGATGTAAGCATTTAGTAATGTGGAATAAACACTGAAGAGTGATAAGAAAACGCTGTGTGAGTAAAAGTGATACAAATTAGTAATTAGAAATATAAAGTTTTAATAATAATAGTAAATGGAAACAATTAGTGATATGAAACGAATACTGGAAAGTGATAATAACATTGTCCATTAAGAGATATAAGATTAGTTGTAAACGATTGTATTTAAAAGGGGAGTATCCCATGTAAAGATAAACAGCTAGTATTAACATGGATTGAGAGTAGAGTTTAATTAGGAAATAAGCAAGTAATAATAAATAAATAAACACCCTAGATTGTAAGGGAAAACCAATTGTTCAAAAGGTGATGTTAGTTAACGCCCAAAAAATAGTAATTAATGAATTGAGTTGTAAACAAACTTTACTTAATAATGGTAAAATAATTGTATAATTATATTTATGAATAGGGTATGACTGAATAATTTGTACAGAGCATACGCCTAGATGTTATGTTTTTAATTGAGGAAGAATAGGAAGTGGTAGCCATATTATTAACAAAGGCAAAATAGATGATTAAGAAGTTAAGACAATACAAATCTAATTACAATAGAAATTCAATAAATGTAGAAAATAACAGAACCATTAATCAAACAAAATACATTAGAATAAAATGAAACATCATTTATATAAATTCAGTAGATATAGTTAATGGATACTAGTGCATCTGAAATGCCTAACTGTCAAAACCAATAATTACAAATTGTATAAAATCCACAAGGAAACTAACAAATCTAAGGCAAGTAACTAGCCAAAAATAATGTATAAACCATTTTAAAAGAAAAATGTTACAATAAGAGCTTAAATTAAAAGAAATATGTAATTATCAAATGTCAACATAATTAGACAAAAGTTAATATCTAATATAACATGACCTTATGAGGTATTATTTTAATCTTTGAAAGGAAATAAATACATTAGTGATAATGTTTAATACCCAGAAAGGAAGACAGAAGAATAAAATCAATCAGAAAATATATAGTAAATTTGAATAAAATTCAAATATAATAACAATGCTTATAAACTAGGCCTTAGCCAATCAAAGGATTTTGGTTTCCATAGAAACGGGCCGTTGGTTACTAATTTTCCGTTAATTTAGAGCTCTCGTAAAACGACGCTTGGGTAGTAGGGACGCAAGATTTTGTATGACTGAAATTTTACTTTAAAAGTTTAAAAAATATTCAAAAGTCAAAAACATGTACCAGTCAGAAGGAGATGAAGAGGATTAACGTTTAACTGATGTCCAGGAACTAAACAAACGAAAATTAAAAGCAGAAATTCCCAAGACAAATTAGAAAAAGACGCCAGCCACCTAAATCACTCCAAATTTGATGAATTTTCCATTACCAAAGAACAACGATCTATCACAACCTTCTGAACTGATAAGTATCATTTAAATACCCTAATCCCAGGAATAAAAGCACTTTATATATTTCTCATATCAATACAAACTCTCACTATGAATTAAAAATAATTTTCTTTCAAGGATTGAATAAAATAAACTTACGTAAAAAAACTTGTTAACTAAAAAATAACCTTGCATTAAACTGCGAACTTTTGTAACACCTATTACTACACTGCCGAACAAATTGTAACCACACTTTATATTATTTAAGTACGGATAACGTATGGTAGTGTACTTTTTTATTGTAACCATATTTTATGTTTTCTTTATAATCTAAAGAACTCCAGACTTTGGGCGAGTTGATATATAGTGTACAAACAGTAGCCATGTTGGCATCAGAATAACTCGTTTCAAAACTAATTTCGTCAGCTTGAGATTATGTGTTTCATGTTCTATGCCGGAGCAATTTTATTGAATACTAAATTATAATATTATTGTCACAGTAATTAAACGCCAAACTATCATTAAAGAAACAGTACAGAGTGTAACCATTGTTTTATTTCATAGGAAATTGTATAATATATGTGTGTGTTAGCGAAATCAAAGATCAAACAACTAGCGCTTTCGCTATCCGTGCAATACAGTAAGCTGTGTAAAGGCGGGAACCGATTCGAACGCTCCAGCCGTCACCGCTGAAAACACCAAACTAACATATTAATTCATTAATTTAATTGTTTTTAACAAACAATTTGGCGCCACCCGGGATTCACAAACCCCTATGAAATTACAGGTAAGGTTTCCACTAGGTTGTACTACAGATAATTGTGACAACGCTACGGACTTCGTTAGCAACAACCATTAAAGTAATGACAGGTGTGAGATGAACACACCACACTAACACTTTCTACACATAAAAAACTGGTGTACACATTTTACAGATACGCACCAGTCTTCTCGTTACAACATTAATATTCAACAATCCTCATATATTATTTTTTTTACATTTAAATACTCTTATAACTAATATATTTGCAGTCATTTCCTGTCTTTCACTCTTATGGTTTATTATTATATAACACCTTTTATTATCTACACTAATGGTAGTCTTTAATTCTCATTATGGTTTATTAGAGTATGTCACTTTTTATTATCTACACTAATGGTAGTCTTTAATTCTTATTATGGTTTATTAGGGTATATCACCTTTTATTATCTACTTTACAATCTTTACTTCATATGTAATGTATCCTGTAACTTGGGTTACTGGGTTTAAGTTTTGTCATTGTTTTAAATTTACTTAATTTGTACATGTCCTTCATGAGATTTTGAAAATAACCTTTCCTAATTCTGCACTCTTTGTATTAAGCTTGAAATAGTCTGTTCCTTATTTCTCCTTCTATGAGTATGTTATTATTTTGGTATTTAGGTCCTCTGATGTCATTAATTTAATAAGTTGCCCATGATTATTATTTCATTACTGCTCCATATCCTACTGGGTATACTGATGATGTACTGGGGTTTTATACAGATGGTTTCTTTTATTTGGACCAAGAGTTTTTTTTTTGTTATAGAGTCTATTTTTAACATTTGATTGACTATAATGATCAGTTTATTTAATTCATTTTTAACCATTTAGTTATCACTCACTATTGTTTCTTCTTTTTTTTTCTTTTTAATGTTGTATTAAGTTATATTTAAGGTGAAAATTCTGTTATGCTACATATGCTCTCCTGTAAAAGTGATTAATTCAGATCATACTCTTAGTATGGATGAAATAATTACTACTGATTCTTTCATTTACCATAGTTTTATTCGTGATTTCATGTTATATACCTACTTTTCCACCATTGCTCTCTCAGTTGATATGTATATCCTTCTTTTGCTTCTTTATTCATTAATAGATAATCCTTAATCTTATGTATACCATTGTTATTATATATATTTTTTCTTTTCTTATTCGGTGCTTCATCACCGGGATGTTCACTCCCTAACATTCCCTAACATGTGAGTTGGAACAGTTCAGAGTGACACATTTCGGCTATATTCTCTGCTGACCATACTTCACTTAGCTGAGCTCAGAGGAATTATCATCTCTGCTCAATTATAAGACTGATGGAATTTCTCTACATCCAGTCATAAAAATTAAAAATCATTAAAAGTAGTCTTTTTCGACTAATAATAAACATCCTTGGATTCTTCACTTCATAATGTTTCAAATTAATTAATACCTTTATACACTTGATTCTTCTTCTATTTGAAAGCTCATTCCATATTGTGTGGCTTAGGTATAGGGTATAATATACATTTCATCCTTTCTTTGCACTCTTCTCTTTGTTTGTTGTTGGTATAATCTGTCTCTTGTTTACATAGTAATTAGCATTTATATAGATTTTTTTTTCTTCATTTGGCATTCAATGAGTCATTCTATTGCTCATGGCATAACATTAATTCCTTCCATTAATTATCACTATAATAGTGGTTATTACAATAATATTATCATTATGGTACCAGGTTTTCAGTTTCTGGTCTTAATACTTGGTTCTTCTTCCTTGTTGCTTCTTCATCAAATTATTTTCATTGCGAGTTTGATTAAATTATAAAACATTCTGGTTTCCTCTTCCTATCTTCATTTAAAAGTTCTGTATCATTTTTGTCTTAAATTATCTCATTTACATAGTTTATAATAGTTGTTACTGTTATCATATGGTCACTATTACAATACAAGCTGTAGTACGGTATAGTCTTTACAGCTGTGATAGTGTATTAGGGGTTTTTCTTTTTCAACACTGGTTCTTATGAATATTTGCTACACTTTCTTCTTATGACACTTTTAACATTCATGGATATATTTTTCTTGTAACATTAATTTACTCAATCAATTGATATTGGTTTTTCTCATTATCTACTGGAACATGTTCTTATTTCCTTTGTCCCTGGAGAGTTTTTGAGAAAGTTTACATACTTGTACTCCATTTATTCTCAAATTCTTTTATGTAAGAGTTCATTCAATTTTTTTTTCCTTTAAAATTTGTTTCATGAGAGTTTATTCAACCATCTGGCATAAGTTGTCCTTATTGTTTTTAGAATTTTGTAATTTAAGAATCATTTTTCTTCATGATTCGTTTCATAAGATTTTATTCAACTATTTGGTATAAGTTGTCCTTACGCTTTTTAGAATTTAGTAATTTAATAATCATTTTCTTTCATAACTTGTTCCATAAGATTTTATTCAAATATCTGGTATAAGTTGTCCTTATTGTTTTTGGAATTTTGGCAAATATCTGGTATAAGTTGTCCTTATTGTTTTTAGAACTTTGTAATTTCTTTTTCTTACAAAATTTCCTTTTTTCTGTTGTTATTTTCTCCCTTGTTTCAAAGCTTATTTGAATCATTCTGTTATATTGTTTATTAAACCAAAATGTCTCTGGTATATCCATGCTTACTGATATCATAGATATTTTACCATATATTTCTATTTCTGTCGTATTCCATCTATCTATATTCCTTTTAAAGTTGTAACCTACTGCTTTATCGTAAGTTATTTCTGAAATTTGTTTTGACCTGCTTCTATAATCTATATCATTCATGATGTCTTTTCCACTGGTTATTGGGATATTCAGGACATCAATTATACCACTGTGCATCATCTCCAACTCTTCCCGTTTTTTATTTAGTTTCTTTGGATGTATTTGTCTCATTTTCTTTGATTTCATTTCCATATGCTTACGATTTTCTTTGTTTCTGTTAGGTTTAATTTCAGATAATAATGCTACTTGTTCCCTTGTTTTATCGTTTGGTATTTCTTCTGTTCCCGGTTTGTTATCATTTTTGATTTCTTTCGTCATATCATCCATTTTCTGACATAATTTTTTATAACTATTATCTAATCTCTTATTGATCTCACCCAATTTTTGTCTTAATTCTTCCTTCATTTCCTTACTGTTCTCTTCCATTTTCTCCTCCATCTTCTTACTGTTTTCTTCCGCCTTCTTACTAATTTCATCCATGCTCTCCATCATTAGCCTGAACATTCGCACATGCTCTTGCATTACCACATTCTCTGTTCGTGTTGGCTTGTCAGGGTGTTTCCCTTGGGATACTGGTTCGGTTGGTTCTGCTGGAGGTAATATCAACTCCACATCTTCCACAGGAGTCACCTCCTTATCCTCCATATCTAATTCCTGCTCGGCCTCCGCTGCTCTTTTCTTGGATGTTGCTCTCCTGTGCATCTTGCTTCTTCTCCTGACCTGTTTACAGCTGCCGTTAAAAATAGAAAACTAGGCAAATTGTTTTTATTCGTCGGCCTTTCAATCTCTATCTTTAGCCCCTAAAGTTGGACGCCAATTTGTAATATAACAAATTTATTCTGATGAATTGTTAAAATAAAGCTCCACGTTGGAAAAGCCAATTTGTAATAATTCTTTGTTTATCACAAATAAAATTTATGTTGATACAATTTTTTTAGTTATTAATTTATTAAAAAAAAATTTATTGAATGTTTTATTTATTTATTTATTTTATTTTTTTATTTATTCTTATTATTGTTCAATTATAAAACTATGAATTATTAATTGTGTATTACTTCGTGACGAAATATTTGTTTCACCGTGTTAATCCGATTATGTCAAGCTGGGTCGAATTGTATTCTCTTCTAGCTCAGCTCCTTTTCTTCTTCTTCTTCTTCTTGATTTCTTTCGTTTAATACTTCTAAATTAAATTAGGAATGAAATAAACTAATTTTAATAACTAAAATAATCATGAAAAAGAGTATTTAGAAACAATTCTGATGTTTATTTTAAAAGCGGTGCGACAATCTTATGCACATCGACTATGGCTGCGGCTAAAACTCAACCCACAGGTCGATTGTGTCAACTAGACAAATATGTGAAATTACAAGATTAATTTATAGAGTTCTTTGAACTGTCGAAATGGTCAGGGAAGGGCAAGTCACAAGATACAATACTTACAATTAATCAAAACTTAAATACTATTACATAAAAGTCACATATCTCTGAAAATAATGTCATTTAATAAAGAAATTTTCGAACCAGTCAGCAGTGTATGACGTCACGTCGTCGTTGATTCAAAGTGGCTGTGTACGGCTCGTTATGCAAACTGGAAACCTGGCGGCCATCGACTTCGGATTTTTGCTAATCACGCCGACTCCTAAGTTTTCCTTCTCCCTCAAATATAATTGTGGATATCTTCTTCTGTGATGACGTAGTCCCTCTGGATACTTGGTTGTAGTGTTCTCTTCTACTCGGCTAGGTAGTTTGGTGCAAGATTATTGGTGTCGTATTCAGTGTTCAAAGCTGGTTGAGTTCGTTATTCCATGAAATTGGTGTTAATTTAATAATTTCAATATGGCGGATGATTCTTAGTGCATTGGTGTTGGATCGTATTATTACTAAAATTCGTTCTTCACTTCGTTATTGTTTAAGTTATTTTTTAGTAATTTTCGGTTTATAACCTCTGTAGTAATTTTTTATGTTACACCTTAACTTTTTTCAAATAATTTATATTTTTTGGATCTTCCTTCTGTACGTTCTCATCCGTTCAGGTTCACGTTTAACAATCAACTGCCAACTCAAATCGTCGTTTAATGTAGTAATTTCTGAAATATCTTGGCATCTTGCCCCATTGTCTGAAATCAGCTGTTTGTCTTTGTCCAGATCTGATTTTATAGAAATATATGACATTTTTTACTATTTTAGGCTATAACTTAATTATTTGTTAATTTTATGAAAATTTAAGTACCTAGCAATATTCCTGTTCTAATTTTACATAAATCAATACCCAACTTGACCTAATTTTGTTTCAAATAAGCTTAAAATTTGACATTTTTTTACATTTCTTATAGGCATTATTTTTCACATAATTATAAATTAAATGGTTTACAAGTCATTTTATGTTCACATTGTCCTTAAATTATTTTACTTGTTTCATCATTATTCTTTGTCTTTATCAATTTGTTGTTATAACACTCTAATACTGATTAATTTCCATTTTATTTGTACTGTGTCCACTGTTAGGCATTATATTACACATTTCCAATAAAGTTAATTTTATCTTCTGATCATTACATCTACTATTATATATTTCTGTGATGATTACATTTAAGTATCTTTATTATAAACTGACTAATCTCTGTTAATTTTATACCGTTTTATTTAATTTCTCCTTTTGGACTTGATTATATGGTAAAAGTTGAATTTGGCCTAAAATACGGTTTTGCTTTGCTATTGGTTTTTCAACTATTTTGCTACCTTATTATTTCTATGGTTTACAATTCAAAAAGATATCAATATTACTTCCTTGCCTTCCCTACCTTAACAAAATTTTAACATTAATTAACATCATTTAATTATAACATAACATCTTATAATCTATCATTTTCATTCATATTATTTAATTATAATAAAACATCTTATATCTAACATTTTCAACTACATTATTTAGTTATAATAAAACATCTTATGTCTAACATTTTAACTACATTATTTAGTTATAATAAAACATCATATGTCTATCATTTTCAACTACCTTATTTAATCATAACAAAACATTCTATATCTAACATTTTCCATTACATCTATTGAAAGTTCATATTTTCATATCTACATTAATATTCAACAATCCCCATATATTATTTTTTTTACATTTAAATACTCTTATAACTAATATATTTGCAGTCATTTCCTGTCTTTCACTCTTATGGTTTATTATTACAGTAGAACTTGGCTAATTCGAACGTGCATAATTCGAATTCGTGGATAATTCGAACTTTTACCGTGGTCCCTTGAATATCCTATGTAAAACCATGCAAAAACATCGTCTGTAATTCGAACTTTTTTTGGTTAATTCGAAATAAAAATTTTGCTCTAACTACAAAAAATCGCCTGCTGTATGGGCTAGACCACGTAACAATAGAGACACGACTGGAAACAGACAAGCAGGCATCGCCCTTTGTGAACAGACGCTTGTCTTTTGTGTCAAATTCGTGGAATTGCTGTCAGTATCTGGCGATGACACATGACTGGCTCGTGTAACGGTACCGTCCGCCATTGTCCCTTGTTCCACGCCTCGTCAGTCAGCCACCCTCACTGTTGCTTTCAGTTCAGTCTGCCTGCATTCGTGGAAGTGTTAAGTCTTTTTGAGTTTCTACTGTGCGAGCTGTGTCCTGTAGTGAGAGACCGTTCCTTTCTTTATACAGTACTGTATATACAGACTGGTGTGTTTTAGTGACACTTATTGTGCAGTTTTATTGTGTTGTGTGTTCATCATGGCCCTTTCAAAACCAACACGGACCCAATACAAATCATTGACATTTGCCGAAAAAGTTGCCGTTATACGGGAAGTGGAAAAGGGACAAAAAAGAAATCTGAAATTGCCATGGAATTCGGGATACCGCCAAATACGCTGTCAACGTATCTAAAAAATAAAGAGAAGATTTTGAATAGTGTGTGTAAAGCCAGCGACAAAGATAGGAAAAGAGCGCGAGGACCAGAAAATCCTGACGTGGATGAATGTGTAGTGAAGTGGTTTAAGCAAGCAAGGGACAAAAAAATTCCAGTCAGTGGGCCCCTCGTCAGAGCCAAAGCTGAGGAATTCGCATCTAGCTTAGGGAAAAATGATTTTAAGGCCAGCACTGGTTGGCTCGATGGTTTTAAAGAAAGGAATGGCATGTCTTTCAAAACTGTTTGTGGGGAAAGTGGATCTGTTGACGTTGAAGCTGCAAATTCATGGAAAGACGATTTGTTGCAAATGATTTCTGATAGAGACGCTAAAGACATTTTTAACGTAGACGAGACGGGCTTATTCTTCAAATGCACCACCGACAAAACACTTGCTTTTAAAGGAGAAAGTTGTAGTGGCGGCAAACACAGCAAGGAGCGCATAACACTTTTAATCGGAGCAAACATGGATGGCTCGGAAAAACTGCCTTTGCTAATGATAGGGAAGTCAGCCAACCCACGTTGTTTCAAAAATGTAAAAACGAAACCAGTTGAATATGAATCAAACAGTAAAGCTTGGATGACAGGTGAAATTTTCGAAAGATGGCTTTTAAAAATCAACAGGAAATTTTGGAATCAAAACAGAAGAATCGTCTTGTTTATTGACAACTGTACAGCGCACAACACTATTCCTGTGATGGAAAATGTAAAGGTTGTGTTTTTCCCTCCAAACATGACTTCAGTAGTTCAACCTATGGACCAAGGTGTAATAAAAAATTTTAAGCATTTTTACAGACGGCTTGTGGTCCAAAACATTCTGTCAGGTGCTTATTTAGATGAGCACGAAAATATCAAGATTAACATCCTTCAAGCTGCCCGCATGTGCAACAGTGCTTGGAACCAAGTTACGCAAAAAACAATTGCTAATTGTTTTCGTAAAGGTGGTTTCTGCCACATTGAAGGTGAAGAGGAGAATAAAGCTCCTAGAGAAGTCGTACCCACTACGGATAACTGGGAAGATGTTGGACATGACGCAGGCATTCGTTACGAAGAGTTTGTAAACATGGATGAAGACTTGGCGGTGTGCGGTGAACAGACAGATGCGGAGATCGTGGCTGATGTTATGAACAAAAGAAATGATGGTACATCTTCAGATGAAGAAGGGGACCAGCTAGAACTTCCAGAGATACCGATTCCAACGGCGTCACAGGCATCAAATTACATTCAAGACTTGAGACGGTTTGTTGAAGGACAGCAGAACGTAAGTGACGCTATTTTCCAAGCACTTAATAAACTTGAAGAGTTTACTACAACTCAGTGAATTAACTGCAAAATGCAATCAGAAGTTTCTAGCTTTTTTAAAAAACTGTAAATGCTATATTTTGTACTGAAACATGTTTATACGTTTGTAATACATATGTCTAAGGAAATTGTTTAATAAAATAACATATTGCTTTACTGAATTTCGGTTTTTGATTTGATTTTTCTACCGTTATTAAAAGTTTTCCTAATTCGAATTTTTGGATAATTCGAATTTTTTACTGGTCCCTTCAGCTTCGAATTAGCCAAGTTCTACTGTATATAACACCTTTTATTATCTACACTAATGGTAGTCTTTAATTCTCATTATGGTTTATTAGGGTATGTCACTTTTTATTATCTACACTAATGGTAGTCTTTAATTCTTATTATGGTTTCTTATAGTTTATCACTTTATATTATCTACACTAATGGTAGTCTTTAATTCTCATTATGGTTTATTAGGGAATGTCACCTTTTATTATCTACTTTACAATCTTTACTTCATTTGTAATGTATCCTGTAACTTGGGTTACTGGGTTTAAGTTTTGTCATTGTTTTAAATTTACTTAATTTGTACATGTCCTTCATGAGATTTTGGAAATAACCTTTCCTAATTCTGCACTCTTTGTATTAAGCTTGAAATAGTCTGTTCCTTATTGCTCCTTCTATGAGTATGTTATTATTTTGGTATTTAGGTCCTCTGATGTCATTAATTTAATAAGTTGCCCATGATTATTTTTTCATTACTGCTCCATATCCTACTGGGTATACTGATGATGTACTGGGGTTTTATATGATGGTTTCTTTTATTTGGACCAAGAGTTTTTTTTTTGTTATAAAGTCTATTTTTAACATTTGATTGACTATAATGATCAGTTTATTTAATTCATTTTTAACCATTTAGTTATCACTCACTACTCATTGTTTCTTCTTTTTTTTTCTTTTTAATGTTGTATTAAGTTATATTTAAGGTGAAAATTCTGTTATGCTACAATATATGCAACAAGCATACATTCACACTGGTGCATGCATGTGTATGTGCTCATTTTTGTGGATATGTCCATACATCTATAAACCCTATATTCATAAAAATAAATACATTTCTTCTAGCTGTGACATTACACTGTTTAAATCTGAAATATACTAGCTATCACTGATTTGATTATTCTAAAAAACAAAGTCACATGTAAACAACAGTTACATAAGCTCCTAAAAAATACATAAAATAAGCCAAACCATTTATTCTGTAAAGCCTACAAGATACCTTGCAGAATATGATTAAAGATACTGATAACACCATAATATTTCGGAGAAAATAATAACACCTTACATGTTAAAAATAAATGGTAAAAAAGCATGGTATGACAAATTTATAAAGACCTACCTATCCATAACAGTGTTCACATGCATACCACTGTCAAGCCTTGTCATGTGAAATGGTATCATTACAATAATAGACAGCCACAACAGTAAGCAGTACCGTGTCTCCCATGTTTCTGTATCTTTTTCATCCTGTTCCTCTAAGAGTTTAAGTGTTGGTTCCAAGTCTTGTACCTAATAAGTACCAATATCATGTTACTACAAAACTACCATGTGTGCTTTCTAAGCAATGTATATTTTGCTGACTTCATATTTTTACACCCTGAAGCAAAATTTACTTTTATGATTATACATTAGTAACTTATACTATCCAGATGTAATGTGTATTCTCAAATAGGATTCATTTGTAGGGTAAGATGAATTGTGTGATTAAGTGTACAGGTGTTAAGGTGTGTGGTTGTTTTGTTGTTATCATTTAAGATGCTGTCATTTAAGTCTCACAAACAACTGATGTCACTAGTAGAAACTTTTGCAGTGAAAATGTATAAACAAACATATGTATTGGAATCATTGTAGGTTGTGTGCTGATAATTTATTATAAAAATATGATACAAGTAATATGTCTACAATATAATACTTTTAGGTGCTGAAAAATCAGCAGAAAGCTTCATTTCTAAAACCATACAAACAACAGGAAAAAACATAAGTGGAAAGTAGAAAAAACAAAATTACAGCACGGAGAATGGAACTGTATAACTGAAGAAGCAGAGAAATATATTGTTACGACGGTCTACTCGATCGTCGTAGGTACAGTGGAAAACAAATTACAAGACACCAATTAAGTCACTAATCACACCTTTAATTTTCACAGTTAAACAGTTCGTAATTAACAACACAGTCTCTACAACAAATCAAATGAAAATTGTTCACATACAAAAAAAGTCCACTAAAATTAAACACAATTGTATTACAATTATACCGTCCGATTATAAAACACCACCCTTAACTAATAACCACTTGAACGTGCACAGTAATATCGCTACTATAACTCTCGAACCGCATTGTCAATATCTCGCACTAACACTGAACTGAACGTCGTTGAGTACTGGTATTTATACCACCCCAAATTACTAGATTATTCCATAATAATAATATGGCGATAGCGCCAGTATAGTTACGACGTAATTACTTGCGGCCTTGACACAGTCTGTGCGCCCGAGCGAAGTCTGGCACAGTCTAGAAAATGCGTCAACAAGCACGTACACCACACACGTTACATTCCGGATCACTCTGGAACACTCGATAAACACATAGATTGTTCTGTGATGTCGTAACACTGCCCCCTCCCTAAGCCTGTTCGTCCCGAACTGGCAAACCGTCTCTGTAGTAGTACTTAGCCAGGCGATCTAGGTGGACGACCTTGAATTTTCGCTGTCCTTCCTGTTGAATCTGATAAACAACATCTTTGATTCTTTTTTTCACAGTGTAGAGTCCTTCCCAATTAGACTGAAGCTTAGGCGAGCGACCACGATGGCGCTTTGGGTTGAACAACAAGACCTGATCTTCTTCTTGGAAACCCATACTATTGCTGCGAATGTCATACCGAGTTTTCATTTTATCACTGGCAATCTTCAGCCGTCCTCTTACCAAGTGATTCATTTCTCGCAGTTGGTTTTCTAATTGTGAGGAATAGTTCTGTGGCTCTTGGGACTGAGTCTCAGGTGATCCGAACAATAAGTCCCCAGGAAGACGAATCTCCCTCTCAAACACCAATTTTGCTGGAGTCATACCGGTTGTATCGTTTACTGATGATCTATATGCCATGAGGAATAGTGGTATACGTTGTTCCAGTCTGTTTGGTTCTCGTCAACAACCTTCAAAAGATGCTGCTCAAGTGTCCTATTGAATCTCTCAACCATCCCGTCCGACAGGATGCAGAGGCGTTGTCCTGGTCTTTCGAATTCCGAGTAGACGGCATAATTCTTTAAACACTCCTGATTCAAAATCTCTCCCTTGATCCGTATGGATTTCCGTAGGGGCTCCATAACGGCAACAGAAATTGTGAACTAACTGCTTTGCCACAGTGGTAACCTCCTGATTTGGAATTGCGTAGGCTTCCACCCACTTAGTAAAGTAGTCACCTACAACCATGATGTACCGGTTTCCATCGTCAGTAACTGGGAATGGTCCAGCAATGTCTATGGCAATTCTCTCGAAAGGCAGTCCAACGTTATATTGTCTCATTTTCCCCCTGCTTCTGGTTTGTGGGCCCTTGCTTGCAGCACATATTTCACACGTCCGAACCCATTCCTCTACGTCGTGGTGAAGATGAAGCCAATAGAATCGCTTCCGTATTTTGTCTAGGGTTTTATTAACGCCAAGATGGCCTCCAGATGTTCCATCATGCATCTCCTTCAAAACAGACTGCACTTTACTTCGGGGAACTATCAACTGCATGACCGCGTCTTGTCCATATGCACTTTCCCAAGCCCTTTTCAGCAATCCGTTTTCTAAGGTGAGAGAATCCCATTGTGCCCAGTAGCCCTTCAGCACTTCGGAACCATGGCAGATATCTTGCCAATCCGGCCGGCGACCTTCCTCTTTTGCTGTCAAGATCGGTCCAATGTCTTCATCAGTCATCTGTTCTTGTCGACAGTCTTCTGTTGTCCAGCTGTCAGCCAGGAAATCTACAGTGATGGCTTGAACATGTTCGCTTGAGTTTTGTTCTTCCTTTCTGTGGCAATGTCAGCAGTCTTCCGGGCACAGTCTTCGTGATAAGCCATCTGCATTATCATGCAGGCGCCCCCGTCAATGTTGTACCTTGAAGTTGTACTCTTGCAGACGTTCAAGCCACCTTGCCAACTGTCCTTCTGGATTTTTAAATCTGAAGAGCCATGCAAGCGTGGCATGGTCAGTACGTAGTGAAAACTCTCTTCCATAGAGGTATTTATGGAAGTGCTCCAACGCTCAGACGATTGCCAGCACTCTCTCCTTGTGATGCAATAATTTCTCTCCGGTTTAGAAAGTGTCATACTGTAATACGCTATTACTCGTTCTTCACCGTTTTGAACTTGAGACAAAACTGCTCCTAGACAGTATTGCTTGCATCTGTGTCCACAATGAACTTCTCTTCGGAATCTGGGAAAGCGAGAATTGGCTGCGAACATAATGCAATTTTCAAAGTGCTAAATGCTTGATCACACTCCCTCGACCACTGGAAGTTTCGTTTATTTTCTGTTAGCTCATGTAGTGGTTTAGCAATAGTAGCGAAGCCTTTCACAAAATGTCTGTAATATGAGCAAAACCCCAGGAAACTCCGAACTTCATGTTTATTCTTCGGCACTGGCCAGTCTCTTACGGTGTCTACTTTATTAGGATCCATGCTAACACCCGCTGCCGAAACCAGATGGCCCAGATACTGTACTTCCTTCTGGAATAGACAACACTTCTTCGGGCTCAGCTTCAGTGAATTCTAGTTAGAACCTCCTTAAGGTTTTCCAAATGGCCTTTGAAAGTCTTCCCGATGACTATGACATCGTCTAAATAAACAAGGCAAGTTTTCCATGTCAGGCCTCGGAGTACCAGTTTCATCAATCTTTCAAATGTTGCCGGTGCATTACAGAATACAAATGGCATGACGTTAAATTGGAATAAGCCACTTGGGGTCGAGAAAGCGGTCTTTTCCTTGTCTTCTTGATGAAAACCCACTTGCCAATATCCACTCTTCAGGTCCAATGTGGAAAACCTGTGCTCCGGACAACGTGTCGAGTGTATCGTCAATGCGAGGTAATGGATAGCAGTCTTGCTTTGTAACGTCACTGAACCTCCGGTAGTCTACGCAGAAACCCAACCCACCATCCTCCTTCGCTACCAGCACTACAGGAGAAGACCAAGCACTTGACGAAGCCTCGATTATTCCCTCTGTCAACATGTCCTGTACTAACCGAGACATTTCCTCTTGTTTAGATAATGGAGGCCTTCGAGGAGGTTGGCGTATCGGTGTTGTGTCTCCGGTATTGATGCGATGTTTCACAAGAGAGGTTTTTCCCAGTGACTGTCCCCGAACTGCAAAACAATCTTTGAATTCATGTAAAAACTGTCTGAGTTCTTTTACCTTACCACCTGAGAGGTCGTTAGAAGATCTGTTCAATAATTCTTGCAGTTCCTCTGGTAATTTGGAATTATCCGAAGCACTGATCTTCGTTGCATCATTCCGGTTACCCAGACCACAGAAGTCAATTTGTCTAGGACCGTATTGCTTTGTAAAGTGATAGCTTGATCCAAAATATTCGCCACTCTAATAGGTTCATTTCCGGTTTCGTCAGGTTTTACTAAACTTCTGGCAATTAGTATGCCCGGTGTGCTGACTACCTGGGGTTCGAATATAGAGCACTGGTTGCCCCTAGTATTTACCTTGGTTCTAACCATGATGATCTTTTCGGAGTTTGGCGGAACAGTTACGGCCACTTGGTTTATGATGTCCATCGATTTTTCTGCTGTTGTCAATGTTGATAGCATTACCTCTTCACCTCCGATTCTCAAGACATTGTTTTTGAAGTCGACTATAAATCCGTATGCATTCATAACGTCCACACCAAGAATTGCTTCATCCACAATGTCTGCAACAAGTACTTGATGATTAAACTCAAGTCGACCGAGGCGTAGATGTATCTCCACTTTTCCATACACTTTTACAGGCCGTCCAGTAGCTGCTCGCAAGCTGCAAGAGCACCCAGATTGGCTTGAGATCTTTCATCATGTCGGGGCGCACAATAGAAACTGTTGCGCCTGTGTCAACTGTAATCGAGGTTGGCCTTTCTTCAACAAATCCAGTAACTACCAAGCTCCCGCTGTTTTTCTGAAATGTAGAAATTGCGTATTGTCTAGGGGCTTCGTTCCTCCAGTTAGTCAGCACACGCCCCCTTGTACCGACTACTGCTCGTTTCCCTGCTGCTGAATTCTAACCCGACAATCTCGTTGTAGATGTCCACGTTTCCCATATCTATAACACTTCGGTCTTCCATGTTTTCTTATTTTATTCTGTGGCGTCGACCGTCGAGTCTGTTCCTTGTTCTTCTTCCTCATCGTCTGTGCCGTCGCGATCTTTTAGCACGCACACTTTATGACTTGTCCAACCAGACGCTGATTTGGCGGCCTCAAATTGCAAAGCATGTACCAGGGTGTCCACACTGTTCTGGTGTCTTGCAATTCATAACACTTGCTGTAGTTCGTTATCTCAGACACCAGCAGTGTCTGCATCGCAAAACTCGTTCGAAAATCTTCTGGCACTTCAGCATAGGCCAGTCTAATTAGTCAGTTGATACTTGCTTCAAACTCTTGAAGGCTCTCCCCGGCATGCTGTCACCTTGCTCTCAACTGGGTGCAGTACACATCTCGCAAATGTTTATCACCATACCACAATTCCAGAGCTTTTATCAATTCGGCACTGGTGTTTTGGCTGTCAGGTGGAACTTTCTGTAGTAGTTCTGCCACGGGTCCTTTTAATGAGAGAACGAGTGAAACTGCCTTGTCTTTCTCCGTCCAATTATTTGCGTATGCAGCAGCTTCGAATTGGCGTAAATACGTCGCCCAGTGCATGCTTCCATCAAAGGTTGGGGCCTTGACATGAACTGTCCCAACCGCAGGCGAGGTGACCTTCTCTATTGACTTATTTTCTGTGTCTTTCTCCGTCTTTATCATTGGTACAGTCTGTTCACAAAGTTGTTTTGGTTGTAACTTCAGGAACTGCTCTCTTATGTTTGCCATTGAGATTTCTACTGCAGATATTTTATTTGACATGGTTTCTTCTATGTCAGATATTTTTGTGGACATCGATTCTTCAACACTCGAAACAGATTTCTCTACTTTTAGCTAGAGAATGTTCTCTACTTTTCGCTATTTTTAATGTCATTGATTCTTGTACTTCCGATATTTTAGTAACTTGTTTATTAAGCTCACCTTGTACGAGACCCAACTCTGCAGCAGTTTGTTCTTGTGTCTGCTTTTGCTCCTGTATTAACTCCTTGATGTCTTCTGTTTCACGCTTCCATTCCTCTGTCTCCCACTTACGTTCTTCTTTTTGTCTTTCTTCTGTTTCTAGCATTAGCGCTTTCTGATGTTCCTCAGCCTCTTCTCTTTCCTGCCTGCGTTTTTCATCTTGTCGTTTTTCTGCTTCTTCTCTTTCTTGTCTTCATTCTTCTTTTTGTCGTCTCTCTGCTTCTTCCACCTCCTGCCTGCGTTTTTCATCCTGTCGTTTTTCTGCTTCTTCCGCTTCCTGTTGGCGTCATTGCTCTGTCTGCAACAGCAGCGCCTGGAAATTTTCCATCATCTGACTGGCATCCATTGTTTTCCGATTAATTATGAATTACACTCATCTTGTACAAAGTGTCCACTGTTTCCACTGTTAACCGTTTTATCCCAGTTCTGACACCACTGTTACGGCGGTCTACTCAATCGTCGTAGGTACAGTGGAAAACAAATTACAAGACACCGATTAAGTCATTAATCACACCTTTAATTTTTACAGTTAAACAGTTCGTAATTAACAACACAGTCTCTACAACAAATCAAATGAAAATTGTTCACATGCAATAAAATGTCCACTAAAATTAAACTGTATTACAATTATACCGTCTGATTATGAAACACCACTCTTAACTAATAACCACTTGAACGTGCACAGTAATATCGCTACTATAACTCTCGAACCGCACTGTCAATATCTCACACTAATACTAAACTGAACGTCGTTGAGTACTGGTATTTATACCGCCCCAAATTACTAGATTATTCCATAATGCGCGATAGCGCCAGTATAATTACGATGTAATTACTTGCGGTCTTGACACAGTCCGTGCGCCCGAACAAAGTCTGGCACAGTCTAGAAAATGCGTCAACAAGCACGTACGCCACACACATTACATTCCGGATCACTCTGGAACATTTGATAAACACATAGATTGTTCTGTGATGTTGTAACAATATGCTTAAAACAGGAGACATTTCTGCATTAATACAAGATCAGCAACATATGTTAAAACACATTGTAATAGTATATGGTCTACCTTTTAGTGAGATAAGAAAACGAGCAACTACCCTACATGAAATAAAACACGTTTTAGTCTACTGCCAATACCATAAAAACCATTCTAATTAAAGTTAAATAGTTAACTGCAGAGAAAATCGTTGTAGCTACAGGTTAGGAGGTCCCTCAAGATGTCTAAAGTAATAGATAATTAACAAAAAATTAAACACACATCCATTTGAAAAAATTTTTTAGAGATTAATCAGAGAGTGCATAATATGTCCCAACAAGCTTTGGTAGAAAAATTACAGTAGGCCTACAGTGGTAAAAGTTTGGCCTGAAATGAAAAATCAATAAATAAAATTACTAATATCACTCAAAAAGAAAAACTAACTGGTTAATATGAAATTATAACATAAAAGGTAAAAGAAACTGACTTCATGATAATTAAGCACATAATTATTTTGAAAGAATGTGTCATTTTAAATACAACATTCACATTTTATATCAATTCACAGTGACTGAATGGTGTGCTGTCAGCATAAATTTACCTTTTTACTTGTTAGATTTATTTAATTTATTGTTTTCATATAATAAACACATGCAACTGGTCAGGGATAAAGGTTTGTTGTTATATTAGGATGTCTATAAAAGAAGGTATTTATGACTACCATTTTGTATCCACTTCATGTGAGGCAGTATGGCTTTGTATCCATAAATTCTATAAACATGTCAACTCCAGTGAAATTTACAGTTTGAAGCGATTTATAGTTTAGAAATCAGCCTGTGACTGGTTCCTACATTACTGTTACATAATAATACAATACTGTGTTCATATCTCTACACACAACATTAAAAATGTAATATCTTTTAATTACTAATATCCCTAACATAAAAGAAAGTAGCAACCTTAAAACAAATGTTTATATAAACTTAAATAAATTTGTTTTTAGTTACTAACTACATAAACTGTAAGGGTAGACTGATTTGTTTTGAGTTAGTTATTATCCACCAACATATAGCCTAATCTATCGTTTGTGTAAACTTGCATGAGAATACAGTCATACCCCGCTTAACGCGAGTGATACGTTCCTCGGCGATTCGCGTAAAACGAAAATCGCGCTAAGCGGGGTTTCCTATTTTTTACCGACCAATACCTTGTTGTTTTAGTTTTTATTCCTTTTATATGATTTTCCTTGTCAAAATGTGTTATAAACATAATAAAATACGTATGTACATACAAAGGTTTTTATAAATAAATATTCATAATACGAAATCTCAAAAAAGGCATTTTAGTTTAAAAGATATATATACGTACATACAAACGAATATGTACAAAAATAATTTATACAAACATCTACCTAATTCACTTACAATTGATCACAAAGGAGATCCTTGAGAAGTGCAGGATTGAGGTTCCTCATGTGGCTTCTCAGTCGCAGCCTTTTTGAAAAATGTGTGTAGCTTTTCGCTTTTTTTTTGGTTGTGATGCTTTTTGCTTCCTCTCATTTAATAGTTGTTGATAACAATCTATTCCATCATTGACAACTTTTTTGACTTTCGTGATTCTCTCCCAATCAACTTCATTTTGCTCTATGAGGTTTAATCCTGTTTGAATTAACATTAAACCTTCCTGCAAAATTTTAGTTGACAAAAGGAACGATCTCTTCTTTCTCCGCTTCATCTTGAGATTGTAGATCCAGAAGTTCTTCGTTTGTCAAAGGCTGCGCGTCGGATTCAATCAATTCCATAATGTCTTGTTTTTCTATGGATTCTTCACTTAGCCTCCCTGTGTTGGCTAGCTGTGTGATGTCATTCACTAAATTTGAAAAAACTTTATTTTCTTCATTTTTGGCCACGTCCGGCCACAGTTTTTTCCAACAACCATTCATGCAATGTTGCGTAACTTCTTTCCATGAAAGATCAATATTTTCAATGGCTTTCATAATGTTAAACGATTTCCACCATTCATTCATTGACTGCTTGTCTGCTGAATCTGTTTCATGAATTAATTGGCTGAATGTGCGGCGCAAATAATACGCTTTAAAAGCAGCAATTGCTCCCTGATCCATAGGCTGCAATAATGAAGTTGTATTGGGAGGAAGAAACACAACATCAACAGGAAAATCAGTTTGGAGGCTTTCCAAGGTAACAGAATGACCGGGCGCGTTATCCAGAACTAACAGGGCTTTATGTTCTAAGTCATTCTCCTCACAATATTTTTTTACTTCGGGGATGAAATGGTTAAGATACCAATCATTAAACACAGCTATTTTCACCCAAGCCTTCTTGTTTGATGTCCATATGATGGGCAAATTTTCTTTTTTATAAAATTTCATCGCTCGTGGATTTTCTGAGTGGTACACCAAAAGTAGTTTTAATTTCAAATCTCCACTTGCATTACCCCCCAATAGAAGTGTAAGCCGATCCTTGGCCGCTTTGAAGCCGGGGGCCTGTCGCTCACTTTTAGAAATGAAAGTGTGTGAAGGTAACTTTTTCCAAAACAGCCCTGTCTCATCCACATTGAAAACAAGGTTAGGGGGATAGCTTCAACTGTTCACCAAATCCTTAAATGTGGACGGATATTTATCAGCTGCTGCCATGTCGGCACTTGCTGATTCACCTTGAAGTCGAAGGCTGTGAAGGTTTGAGCGACGTTTGAATCGATCAAACCAACCTCGACTTGCTTTAAATTCAATGGTCGAAAATTCTTCCTCCTTTTTTTTTAATGTCGTCAAACAGTGACTTAGCTTTAGCCATGATAACAGCCTGGCTTAAAGGCATTCGCCGCTGGTTCATGTCTTCAACCCAAACTGACAGTAGGTGTTCCATTTTTTCTATAATAGAGGATCTAGACCGATTCACTTTTGTAGCAGCAACAGATGTACCCGCGGACTGACTGGATAGCACAATTTTTTCTTTATTTTTTACAATTGTACGTACGGTTGACTCCAATATGTCAAACTCATGACCGACTTCTGTGGCACCAACACCCGACTCCATACGATTTAAAATTTTCATTTTAACTTCAAGAGTCAACTATTTACGTGTAACTGTTAATTTTGACATTTTATCAGCGCACATTGTTAATCCGTTCTAATTGAATGTTCGAACTAAACTGCAAGGAAAACATGTTCCCAATGTTTAGAAACAATAACGGGGGGGGGGAGAGTGAATGGTTTTCCAGGAAATTGGCCGAGACTTAAGTTCAACAAGGGGCCCTAAAAAGGATGGATTAACCCGAACTACCATTCCAAGAATGTAAATTAGTACGTATACAGTACAGTAATGTTTATTTGGCTGAGACAAGATAAACAAGAAACGTGAATACATTTCTGGCGGGAATGGAAGATGCATTTTGCAAACTAACGCCTACGTCACACACATCCACATGCTTTTCCATAAACATTGTGCACAGTTTAATCTGAGTTGTAGCATCGGGAACTCAGAAATGGTTAATAAACATCAGCCACTGCTGTGTACAGTGAAAATGTGTTGTGTCTATTCAGCGTCACCACGGGTCTCCAGCACAGAGATACGATTTCTCATTCGTCAGAATCCCGCCAACAAGAGTATTCAAGGTCAAATATATACAGATCTACGTCTGACCTAATGCAACCTCTTATTTATCTGTACAAATCAGCTGTCTGTTTTTACGTTTCCACCAAACGTGTTGGTAGGCTGACGTGTTCGTACTCCTTAAAAAATAATACAGTAATGTAATTATGTGTTTATTTGTCATTTTCAAAATAAAATGCAAACTTTAGTTGTTAAATTCAAAATTTACATATTCATTACATTTACAATGATACGTATATATACAATATTATTGGTTCTGTATATGTAATTGTTAATATGTATAATAAATATTTTCTTAGAAAAAAAATAAAATAAAACGCGTTATAGCGAATTCGCGTTATGTGGGGTCGCGCAAAGTGGGGTATGACTGTATGCTACAGTTTGAGGATAAATTGTGGTAAATTGCATACAAGGAAAATTCAACATTTACTGCATTTTCTCCACCTCTGAAACAAACTACACAATGCAACAACACAATGAACAGGTTGAATAATAAATGATAAAAACGACTTGCTTTACAGCTAGAAAGGCTATAGTCTTTCCCAAACTGAGTTGTGGGAGAGGTTACTTTGTCAGCTGTCACTTTGAAAAAAAATTTTAAAGAGACAATAGCAAGTACAAAAATTTGTAATGATTCAGAAAATAAAAGCAAGAAAAAGTAACTGCCTCTAATGGAGTCCATTCACATCATGCCACCTACATTTGACAGTTTCATTTACTGGGTACTTTGACAGCTTCATTTGACAGACTTAACACCAGTACTCTGTTATGTCTGAACATGTATACTATTTCCGTTCTTAGTTCAATCCTGATGTAAACAAACTCATGTGGAAAATCTGAAACGATATTGGTCAAGGGCATTGTCACTGTTCACACAGTAATGTATTATGTATATATAATAACACTTTATGCTACACAAACTACTTAAACACTGGTTAAGCAATAAGGCTATAAAATTAGCATGATGTATACTATACACACTTGAAAGTGAGATGACAATTTCAGAGGAAGTTTATGGTATCGACTGGTTAATTATATGAGCATACTTGAGATGTTAGAGGAAATCCAACTGGTTTTGAGTCCTGACTTTTATATAAGGTGTTATGCTGCTGAAACCTTCAGAATGTTAGAAGAGCACCAATGCTTTTGGTCATATTCTTACTTAAATTTGAGCTTCCATATAACTGTATAAAAAAGTTATCTCATTTCAACTAGGTTAAAAGACTCCAGTAATGGATTGTACCTCTTCTATTATAGTGATGCAACTATTAAAAAATATGCTGCTAAAAAGTTAACTGCATTAGAATGATTTAAACAGTAGAAAAAGATGACAGAAAGCCCAAGTATTATGTGAATATGAAAAAAATGAGCATGTACAACTAAATAGAAAAACACTTAACACTTCACAGTCTCATTTCTATGAAATATTTGATAATAAATACACTTTAATTTAAAATACTGAGAATACTTACTAGTGCAGAATAAATTCTAATGGTTGTGTTGAAGTCTAACACAAATTGTTCAGAATTTAGGATTTTGTAGGAAAATAAAATTTAAATAAATCATAAAACCCTCATAAAAAGAATTGATATATATGAAATATTAGATTCAATTACTTAACAAAATATAGCCTATGTAGATACCGAGCAGAGGGTCATCCCATTGCTTACATGAATGAAATGTACTTTCATAGTACCATAACTATAGCTAAAACCTGATCCGAAATAAAAACAGAAGTTTCAAAACACCTTTTCTGACTAGGATCCAGTGGCGGCTGATGGTTCCAAATTTTGGTGTTGCAGTAGTTGGTTGAGTGGATGGGAGATCAGTTAAAAGACATTAAACTATCATAATCACAGTTATACAAAATTATTGTTTTATAACCTCAAACAACGGATAACGTTTACCTTGAACCAACGTAAACACTAAACCTGACATAACTTATAAATCAAGAAGGCTGTGGTGATTTCATGACACAAAGTTGCTCTACAGTGCTACTAGTGGAGCGTTGCAGAACGCTTTGCAACCGCCTAGCCAACATTGGGAACATAGGGCAGTTGTGAAGAGTAGCGAACGACCTCCCATATGTTTGTGTAGTAAGCTCTGCCATATACTGCTCAAGTTGCAAACAGCCTACAACCACCAGCCTGCACGCCACATTTCAATTGTAAGCGAATATTACCGTGTAGGATCTAATACGCTCTCCGTTGAAATTTATGATACTTTTAGATGCTTAATGTTTTCATATATTATTTTGTAGTTTAGTTATTCTATATTGGTGGTTGTGCAACGCTCCAACCATAGCACCAGCCGCCACTGCTAGGATTGTATGTGATAGTTTTGCATGCAGGTGGGATAGATTCGTTTTAATAAAATGTTTAAATTAGAGGTAAAAACAAGCACACTATACTGGTGAGATGAATTCAAATAATTATGAATTATTCTACTTTTGAATATGAAAATTAACAGTGTGCTGGTAACTGATAACGTTCCATATCACAATATACAAATCAATGCCCTACTAACTTCGTCTTGGAAGAAAAAAGGTGGGCAGACATAGATGTCAGATTGTGCAATAGCTTTTGATAAACATACATTACAACCTTACCTTTATGAGTAATCAAATTTCATAAAGTTATGTATAAAACATATAAAATAGATGCAATTCTCATAGATAAAGGTCATTCTCTCTCATGTCTCCCCCTACCATCACTACTTCAATCCAATAATACAGGTATGGGCCAGCTTTAAGACTAGCCTATATAAATCTAAAAACATTTCAGCTTTACTGTTCAACATGCAAACATTAACCAAAGAAAAGTTCAGTACTATCATGATGCATTGTGATCACTGAAGCTGAATATTTGAAGTAGATAGTGACTGAGAGTGTTACTGAGTAATTTATTATTAGCACCGAAAATGGCAGTGACAATAATGAATGCAATCAAAAAGGTTTTAAATTCGCATGATAGTAATGACGGTAAAAGCGGTGTTGCCGAATAACTTCTACAACTGTAATCTTCAGTATTTATGAGCATCCTGTTAGTGACTGCATCATTAATATTATCAAAATATTGCTACTTTCTCTATCCTTTATAAAAATTTTACATGAGACTAATATTTTGGGACTGGGTAGTATATGTTAACAGCACATGATGGAGAAGAAAACTTACCACCTCCACACTCCACTAGTAGCATATAATTGGTTTCTTTACAAAACTTACTGCCTGTCAAAACTGTCTGTTACTCTGTGTAATAGGCTAAATTGCAGACGGTGCCTGTTTGAATGATCAAAGCAAAATTTTAAACATTTTACATCTTGAGTTTAACCAAAAAAGTGTTAAATAGTTTTATCTTTGAAGCCTTTAAATACTTGGTAATGAATTAAATTATCTCATTTATTCTGTCTACCATTCAGATGATACTTTTGCACAGTAGGTTCACTAAAAATAACACATTTAACATAGATTAAACAGCTAACATAGACTCAAGTAACAGGTATTATTGATGGTTCCATTATAAGATGTAGGTCCTAACGGACTTAAAATTCCTTAATAAATACATGTAACTTACAGTATGCATAATGTATGTATTATGTTATGCAGTTACGAGATATCTGTGACTTGTACGAAGACTATGGAATCGCTCATTCCTTGAAACACATCCGTCTAAGGATTATTAAAAATTAAGTACATTAAAAGAAATTTGGTAGCTGATTGAGTATGATATCCCAATTTTTAATAAGAACAAAAATTTGATTTATATGACTGCTTTAAAGCAGAGAAAAATAAAGCATTTGATCAACAGTCAACCAATATCTGACATAGCAGTCAGGATATTTTAAAAACAATATTTACCGAAAAAGGAAGGAACATACACAGTGCCTAATCCATCACAAACAAAAGGGAAAAGAAGATTCTCTGGTATCATCATTCTGGTTGTCAAAGTCTACGAGTCTACTACATAACACTGCATACGATTGTTTACATCTGTGTCAGCTCTGGTTTTCTTGTAACCACTTTCCAATAATATTATAAGACAGATGTTATCTTTCATAATTCATCACCATAACACACACACACACACACACACACACACACACACACACACACACACACACACACACACACAGGGCAGAATTATATAACACTCAATATAAAATCTGAGTATTGTTATAACTAGGTTAGTATTATTACAGAAATGACGCCATGCACATATTTCCTTAACAGCAGACGATAAACATGCTGAATACAACACATTACATTCCTACAAAAACTATGTCCTAAGTATTGTGATTTTGTTTAATTATTTACAAAGAGACAAACTCTCGTTGGTAAATTATGTTTTACAATTATAAAAAGTTGTTAAAATACTTACAGATTCTGTAAAATATGAATGATATTGAATATCGTACCTCATGCGGTAAATGCGGAACAACAGCTTTGTAGCCTCTAACGTTCGTAATAAGATGTAAATATTTGAAAGCTTTATGTTTGGACGATAAAGATATTGCACTATTCCTAATCAAATAAACTATTTCACTCAATATTTCATCAAGATACGGATCTATTAAGTGAGGTTGCTCCTTATATTGATTAATAATGTACTTAAATCTTTCATATGCTTTCTCAGATTCCCTTAGCGATTCACTTTCACACTTCAAATTTTTTATCATTCCTATCACCTCTTTAGACTCAGAAAATATTTCTAAAGCACAGCCCAACCCAATTGTGTCATCGGCATCTTCGTCTTCGTAAACATCATCCAAATTTGTCGGTAAAACCATTTTACACAACTTTAATAAAAGACCAATATAACCACAACTTAAAAATCAAAACAATGTGTTTTTATGGTTTTATAGAGATATATATGTAAGTAATGCCAACATCAGATATCAGTATTCGTCCGTACCATGCGAAACAAAGTGTCAGTATTCGTGTACTGTAAATAATATATTAAAAATTGTACTGAATATAGTAAGTTGTACTAAGTACGTTGGAGTCGTTATCTTTGCCACTCTTATTACATCGCTACAATACATAAGTACTATAGACGTTACGTAGCCCATCATAAAACATCTGGCTAAAGCTGAATGTGCCATCTTTTTCAGACAAAATCTATTCCGCTGTGTTGCTCACATTGGGTGCACTCCTGCGAATGACACATTATAGACATGGTATGCATAAGAAAGCGCGCTAAGTTAAGCAAGATAATCTGCTTCAAAATTGTAGGGCACTTTTGTGTTTCAAGTATTTAACTCTGAAAACTGTTTTAGTTTTATGTAGCACCCATTGTTAGAGAATCTAAGTAAAGCGTATTTCAGTAGCGAAAATGGATCTAGCTTATTATGGGGGTCTTGGGGAATAGTCGGCGGCAAAATGAAACTTCCGGCGCCGCGCGTGTACTATATTTCGGAGTACGATGTCTACATCCAACTGTTTTCTTCACAAGTAACTAAAGCCAGCTTATGGAGGTTATGTACGACAATGTAACTTAAATAAAATTTACTTCGTCAGTGTACATTAAAAGGGTGTATTTATTGGAAGTACAGAAATTAGTTTACATTTATCGCACATAATTACGGTACAGAGATGATTTTGGGAGGTTGTTGCTACGTTTAACAATATAACTTAACCTTTTACATTTTTAAAATTAATTAGACTTAACAAACGTTTCCTTAGTTAGTGTACACTCAAACTCTCTATTTATTGTATTGATAAAAGGCTGTATATAACATTAACCGCTGTATTTATTCGAAGTAAGTAATGCCAGCGTATGGAGGTTATGTACGACAATGTAACTTAAATAAAATTTCCTTTGCTAGTGTACAATAAAAGGGTGTGTTTATTGGAAGTACAGAAATTAGTTTCCATTTATCGCACATAATTACGGTACAGAGACGATTTTTGGAGGCACTACGTTTAACAATGTAACTTAACCTTTTAGATTCTTAACATTAATTAGACTTAACAAAAATTTCCTTAGTTAGTGTACATTCAAAGGCTGTATTTATTATATGGATAAAAGGCTGTATATAACATTAAGGGCTGTATTTATTCGAAGTACCGAAATTAAAACCTAGTTCCAATTTATAACGTATAACCTAGTACAATCAAACGTATAACCAAACAAGTACATTAAAATCCTTTTTCAACATAATGCAATAAAAAGCAGTGTGCAGTGTCTGTTAACACGGAAATGATTAAGTATTAATAATGGGTTACAGTGGAATTTAATGTTACTACGGTCTGAATTAATGCAAATAAAATTGGAGAATCTCGTAAACATATTAAAGAATGCTTGTATATTACACACAAAATTATTACAGTAGACCTTTGTTAATGAATAGAAACAAATAGGACTCTATATTTTAGTATGTACCAATAAAATTCACCTTTTTTATTACAGTATCTATACAGTATTTTTTATTATAGTACAGTATCTATTGTTTTTTCATACTCTTAAAAAAAGCCCATTAACAACATTTTAGTTGTGAAGAAAACAGATATAACATTTCCAAACAAGAAATCTTCAATTCTCTCCCTATTTGTTTTATAAAAACTGAAGTTTCTACTGCAGGTTTTCAAGTCCACTAACTACTTAATTTAATATACATAATTGTTCCTGATCTTGATCTATTATATTAATACATCTACTTCCTACTCATATGTACAAACAATGTTTTTAATGTACGGTCCTAAACATCTTTAAAATTTAGACAGAGTCTAATGAGCAATTAGACCTAATCTGAATTACTACATGTAAGAATATCTTATTCGGTCATTTAGCTTTATTTATATATGTAATGCATCTTAATTAGTACACTGACAGCACTGCTCTGTCTGGCACTAACTCAACAGAATTTCTTGTTTTCAGTTTAAGAAAGTTGAAATTGTGTATTTCTTTTCTTTTCCATTCACCTTTTATGGAAACATGTGTTACATTAATATTGTTACTAACCCCTTATCCGAGTTCAGATCTTATCATATACCTTATATATAATTATATCTTAAACTCCACTGTTTTGAGCCAATTTGTAAATCATTTTTTTTTTTTTTTTTTTTTAAATAAATGTTTTGTAATTATTTAAATTGATTGTCTTGCGTTTATTTAATATTTATGAAGTGATAAGTGGTCTCTCTTAAGCACCGCAATGTCAGGTTATTTGTGAAGAAATAATATTTTTTAATTGGTGATATTAATCAAATATTAAGAATATCTCTGTACAGTAGCGCGGTAATTTTTACATTATAGGTTGGCTAATCTGCGCTTTAATTTGCACTTTTAATCTGATCAATTCATGTCTATGCTTCCACACAGTTCGTCATAGACGCTCGCAAGCGGCGGTCGGCTCGCGCCCGCAGCCTTACTGTCACATTTTTCTTCTTGTCGCGACAATTAATGTAGGCCTTAGACCAACACTTCATATATGGCCCTTTCATCAAATTAATTTAAATGTAATACGAATTGTATTCACGATGTGCTTATTAGCCAATCTCTTAGTCAAAAATGAAACCTAACAACTTCTGGTGTAGATGTGAACAATTAAATAAATGTATTAATTACAGTCCACTCGCTTCATCATTTCAGCATCCTGGCGAATCAACCTACAGTAAATGGAACACTTCTACTTAACATTTTTTGGTCCACACAAGGCGGATCATTCTTCTACTTAACATTTTTTGGTCCACGCGGACCGGATACTAACCATTTTTTGGTCGCTCCGGACCTGGATTTCCGGATACATTATTCACATTTATTATTTTTCTGCCCCTATTTCTGGCCATCACGGGCGACTCAGCATATCCGCTGATACGACCGTGGCGTGATTCGATCAGCATTTCGCTCGTCGCCTTTGAGCCTCCTGACGACATCATTGCAAGAGCCTGCTAGCTTCAGTACGTCAGTCAAGGCAGTCATCTCTCCGAGCTGTGTGTTTGCCATCTTCTCCACGGCGTCGACGCTTCAGGACATCGCCTACAATGTATCACTAACATCATATAAAGGTGCGTACAATGGCTGAAGAAGGCCTCAAAGTGTTAGTCAGAAAGAGAGGCGGCTTAAATTCCGCAATAGTGCGCATACAATCACCTGTCAGTAACTTTGATACAAATTCTAATACAAAACACTTTTTAACAGTAAGACTTGAAAGTTTGAAAAGCTTGGCATCGAAGTACGACGAGGTACAATCTGAAATCGAACTTATTTGTAAAAGACATAAACGCTGCTCAAGAAGACCGAGTTGAGGTCGAAGAAATGCTATATTCTACGGAAGCAAATATTTTACAATTAATTGATACCTTTAATGTTCAGACTGTACCTCCCGTATTATCGGCCCATATGCAATTAAAACCGATAAGTTTGCCCTGCTTCACAGGCAATATCTTGGAATGGCAGCATTTTCATTCAACTTACGGACTTGGTGCATGCAAGATCCGATCTAACGCCAGTGCAGAAACTACATTATTTACATTCTTCTCTAAAAAATGAACCGTTAGACTTAATTAAATCACTACCTATTTGTAACGAAAATTACTCGATAGCGTTGAGTTTGCTGTCCGCAAGGTATGACAACAAGTTCTTACTAGCAAAATACTACATTCAAAATTTACTTCAAGTCAAGTCGACAATTAAAGACTCTGTCCAAAGTTTGGCAGAATTCACAAATACGATAACGTCTTCCGTTAATTCACTGGCGGCAATGCAACTGTCAGTTAATTCATTTGAACTTATTACTATACAATTATTATCAACTAAACTCGACCCTACTACTTTTAAATTATGGAAGGAGTCTATAGACCCTGATAATCTTCCTAACTTTCAAGATTTCACTCATTTTTTAAACGCAAGTAGACAGCTGTTAGAAAATACACTGTCTATCGATGCCGGACAGAAACTCAACAAGCCGAGTTTAAGACTCAACAATAAATCTGATAATATAAATCACGAAACGCTGCTGGCAGTACTACATTTAAGAGTTATCACTCAGCGTCAAGCAATTATTCATGTTTGTGTTGTAAATCTAATCATCCGATTTACATATGTGATAAATTTCGTGCACTAAGCACCGCTGAGCGAGGACAATTTGTATCAAATCACAAATGTTGTACCAATTGTCTTAGATAAGATCATTTTGTATCTAATTGTAAGAATAAGCAGGCATGTAAGATCAGTTCAAAACGACACCATACATTGTTGCACACGAACAATGTGCCGAACTCAATCTCTGCCAGTAGTAGTAACTATTGTTCATTTAAATTACAATCCACGAATAATATTCTTTTATCAACAGCAATTGTATTTGTCATTGACCAGGCTGGCAACAGACAAAAGGCAAGAGTTCTTTTGGACGCCGGTTCACAAATAAACTTTTGTACCAAATCATTTGCAAAGAAATTACGGCTTAATTTGACTAAATCCAACATACCAATTACGGGTATAAATAATACAGCGTGTCATGCCACTAATCTCGCGTCTATACGCATTATTTCTCGTTATCAGAGATTTAGCTTCGAGGCAAAATGTGCTATCTTATCTGCATTAACCCACAATCTGCCAGCACAATCGTTTGACATAAATCAATTCAACATTCCAGACAACATTTTTCTTGCTGACCCAATTTTCAACATATCATCCGAAATCGACATACTCTTATGGGCGCAATTTGACCTGGATTTAATTTTAGCCAACAAATACGTACGCGGCCCTCATTTTCCCATCATTCAGGAAACAAAGTTAGGCTACATTTTGGCTGGCGATCTGCCCAAACACAGCCGCTACAAGGGTCCTGCTGTTTCGTTACTAGCTAGGAACAACGACAGTCAAATTTTGCTGTCTCTCGAAAAATTTTGGGAAGCAGAAACTATCCCTGACAACACACCTGATAACGAGTCAGCTTGTGAGGAGCATTTCGTGCGTTCTACTCATCGCAACCATGAGGGTAGGTTCGTGGTTTCACTGCCATTTAAGTCCGATCATCTCCAGTTGGGGGAATCTTACACCAATGCTGAAGCAAGATTTTTGAATATAGAACGTCGATTCAGGCGTGATGCTAAGCTCGCGCGCGATTACGCAGACTTTATTAATGAATATAAGGATCTTGGCCATATGACGCTTATCGATAATTGCTCTATCAATTCAGGAGTGTCAAATACTTACTATCTGCCTCACCATGCCGTGTTTAAGCGGTCTAGCTTGACCACAAAACTGCGCGTCGTTTTTGATGGTTCGTCCAAAACTACCAATGGCCTTTCTCTCAATGACATATTGTTGGTAGGCCCGAATGTTCAACAAGACCTTTTTTCTATTCTTTTACGTTTCCGTATGCATAAATATGTTCTCATCGCCGACATCGAGAAGATGTATCGACAAATTCGCGTAGCTGAAAGGGATTGTCACTATCAGCGTATTCTGTGGCGTGACTCTCCCCTCGAACAATTTAAACACTTTGCATTGCGAACGGTAACCTACGGCACGGCTAGTGCTTCGTTTTTGGCCACTCGCTGTCTTATTCAAATTGGTAGGGACCATCAAGCTTCTTTTCCTGATGCGGCGTTAGCTATAACAAATGATTTCTATGTCGACGATTTGCTTACCGGTGCAGACACCATCTCTGATCTGACCAAGTTGAAATCTGACATAGGTGCGTTATTGAGTCAATACGGTCTCACGTTGCATAAATGGGCATCTAATGAACCCAGAGTGGTCGCAAGTCATGACAATTTATCACTCCCCTTAAACAAACAGGACAATGTGCGTACCCTGGGCATTCTCTGAAATAACACTGCCGATTCATTCCTGTTTGACATTAAATCATTCCCCGTTGAATCAAGCATCTCCAAGAGGAGAATTCTTTCGATTATCGCAGGCATATACGATCCACTTGGACTGATCGGTCCCGTTGTTTTCTTGTATAAACAGTTTATGCAGCAACTCTGGCTTTGCAATCTTGGTTGGGATGAACCGATCTCCGGGCAATCACGTTTGGATTGGCATTCATTGTGCGACAAATTGTGTCTGATTAGGAAAATTGTTGTCCCACGTTCTATTCGTTGCAAATTTGAGGCAAGTACAGTTGAATTACATGGTTTTTCGGATGCCTCTGAAAAGGGGTTTGGGTGCTGTATCTATATTAGAGTCATTTATCAAGATTCATCGGCCTCTTGTCATCTCCTGTGTTCTAAATCTCGCGTGGCTCCCCTACGACAGGTGTCATTCATTACCTCGCATCGAACTCTGCGCTTGCTTGTTGTTATCGCGATTCGTATCTAAGGTCGTTCCTGCGCTCTATTCGTTTATTAATAGTGTTCATTTATATTCTGACTCTATGGTGTCTCTTTACTGGATTCATGCCCAGTCCACGAGGTGGAAAACCTACGTCGCTAATCGTGTTGCTGAAATTCAGCGTCTTACGCAAGCCTATACACGGTATCACATCAATTCTAGACACAATCCTGCTGATATTATCTCTAGGGGGTGTCTCCCTAACGTTTTGCGCGATTGTTCGCTTTGGTGGCACGGTCCCACTTGTTTGTCTCAATCTTCCGAGTCTAATCCTTTTCCACCCTTTTTACCTTCTAATCCGTCGTCTTCTGAAGTCACTGCGGAAGAGAAACAAACCCATAACCTTTCTCTAATGTCTACCCTGGCTATCGACCTTTCTAAGGACTTTTCTTCGTTGCATCGTCTGACACGCGTATACGCTTACTGTTTTCGGTTCATCAAAAATATTAGACTCTCCAGTGCTGACAAAATAACGGGCGATCTTACCCCTGTCGAAATTCATCATGCTCTTAATTTCTTCATAAAACAATCTCAGTCGATCCACTTCGCAGCCGAAATTAATTGTCTTCGTAATGGGTCTTCTGTCTCTATTAGGAGTAAGTTGGCTTCTCTCGACCCGTTTCTTGATGATTCTGGAGTAATACGCGTAGGCGGGCGATTACAGCAGTCGCAATTACCTTACGACACTAAACATCCTATTGTCTTACATCCATCGGCTCATATTACTCGCCTTATCATTGAACGCGAACACATTCGTCTACTTCACGCTGGTGCTCAACTCGTGCATCACTCACTTCGTCAACGTTGGTGGATTGTTAATGCCATGTTAGTCATTCGCTCCATTATTCGCAAATGTGTCAAGTGTCTCAGGTTTAGTGCCAAACAGCAGGTTCAGAGGCTTGGTATTTTACCGTCTCCTAGAGTCACTCCATCACGGCCGTTTCTATTCTGCGCGGTTGATTATGGTGGTCCCTTCATGATTCGTCATGGCGGGCAGAAATCCAGAACTCTCTCTAAGGCATACGTGTCTTTGTTCATTTGCTTAGCAACCAGGGCCATTCACGTGGAATTGGTTTCCGACCTTACAGCCAGTGCGTTTATAGCTGCCTTACGTCGTTTTATGGCCCGCACGGGCATACCCAGTCAGTTATACTCTGATAATGGCACAAACTTTAGGAAGGCCCGCAATATTTTACATGACCTCTACAATCTTTGGCATAATAAGGATGCCACCTCATCACTCAAATTATTCACGTCCTCTCAGGGTATCTCATGGTCATTTATTCCGCCCTCGTCACCTCATTTTGGTGGCCTTTGGGAGAGCGGCATAAAGAGTTTGAAGTTTCATTTGCGCCGCGTGGTAGGCAAGTCTATACTCACCTTCGAGGAGTTTACGACAGTTTTGCTTCAGATAGAGGCATGTCTAACTCTCGCCCTTTATTTGCCATCTCTTCGGATGTAATTGATCCGGTGCCACTTACACCTGGCCATTTTCTGATTTGCGCACCATTAACGGCGATACCGGACCCAGACCTATCTCATATTCCTATCTCTCGTCTTGGACGTTGGCAACTTCTCCAGAAGTTTGTCCAAGTCATTTGGTAGGCTTGGTCTCGCGACTATTTACACCAGTTACAACAGCGTCACAAATGGAAATTCGCTAAGGATAATGTTTCCATTGGGGACCTAGTTTTACTTATTGAGGATAACCTACCTCCATTAGCCTGGAAATTTGGTGTAATTACCGCCACATTTCCCGGCCCAGATAACTTAATTAGAGTCGTAGACATTCGCACGCCTACTGGTGTTTTGCGGAGACCAGTACATAAGTTATGTCTGTTGCCAGCGCGGGACGAGATTTGACACAAGATTATTATGATCATTTAGCACAATGCTATTTTACTCAGCCATTGGCTTATTACTTTATTATATGACCATTTGGTCAACTTAATTGTGATATGTATTATCACAACATTTTCATGACAATTTGCGCCATTGCGTGTTTCTATACTCATCATAGTTTCATGGTGGTATATTTGCTATTTTGTATTTAGATGTTAATATTTTGTGTGGCATACTATGTCCTACACATTTACATTTTGATGTATTGGGTATGTGTCATGTTTTCGGTGGTATTGTTTTATACAAATTTGTTACATAATATTCGCATGGTTTGCAGTTATACAACCATGCATGCATTTCTTGCACAGTTGTTAATGTGTGTGATTTATTGTTCTATGAATGTCTTTCTCAATTGTTCAACTCATGTATTACATTTGTAACCACAGTGTCGTATTTGTTACTTATGCCATTGCGCTTATTCATATTTGTAATTAACTAAATTGGTGTTTATTATATTTATTATATAACTTGCATTTATGTAAAACATATTGTTTTTTGCGTCTACTGTATGTAACCATGCCACGCCTAGATTTATTTTATATTGTATTTTTATATGGTATTTTGTATTTTGTGATTATGCATTGCACAATTATTATTCCTGCTTAAATTATGACATACATGCCATCACATATGTGCTTGCAATCAGTCAGCTATCTATAGCTTGTTCTCACACAACAACATATTGTAAATTCCTGAAACTTCAGGTATAGCATGACTCGTTCAAATTTATGACGCCATGCTAGATTTACGTCTAAACATGTATAATTTGTGACAATTTTTGTTCCTGTAAGCAATACTCTGTACAGGTCTACTGGCCTCAAATATTTCACGGTAACCATCTATGACTTGCATAGGGTTACAATTTATCGGGCCATCATGTGATGAGCTTCCGATCATACATTATTAAACATTGTCAAATTATGTATTTTTCATGTTTTATAACGTTCAATATTGTATACATGTGGGCAATACATTGCCAACGCTTACATTTTTATTCATGCATGAAATCAGTTTGCTCGCCAACCTTGGCCGACCAAACGCTTATCTTTAAAGCTTATCTTTATTCATGCTTATCGCTAAACCATTAACGTACAGCTGTTATCTAAGATTACAACTCAAAGTTCAATGCAGCCTATGAGATTGACTTTCATTAATAAGAACTCTGTATGTTATATAATAAGTTACCAAAATGTATAATAAGTTACTAAAATGTAGTAAAAAATCTACTGATTTTTTACGGGCAGTTTATGTACAGTAGCGCGGTAATTTTTACATTATAGGTTGGCTAATCTGCGCTTTAATTTGCACTTTAATCTGATCAATTCATGTCCGTGCTTCCACACAGTTCGTCATAGACGCTCGCAAGCGGCGGTCGGCTCGCGCCCGCAGCCTTACTGTCACATTTTTCTTCTTGTCGCGACAATTAATGTAGGCCTTAGGCCAACACTTCATATATGGCCCTTTCATCAAATTAATTTAAATGTAATACGAATTGTATTCACGATGTGCTTATTAGCCAATCTCTTAGTCAAAAATGAAACCTAACAACTTCTGGTGTAGATGTGAACAATTAAATAAATGTATTAATTACAGTCCACTCGCTTCATCATTTCAGCATCCTGGAGAATCAACCTACAGTAAATAGAACACTTCTACTTAACATTTTTTGGTCCACACAAGGCGGATCATTCTTCTACTAACCATTTTTTGGTCGCTCCGGACCTGGATTTCCGGATACATTATTCACATTTATTATTTTTCTGCCCCTATTTCTGGCCATCACGGGCGACTCAGCATATCCGCTGATACGACCGTGGCGTGATTCGTTCAGCATTTCGCTCGTCGCCGTTGAGCCTCCTGACGACATCATTGCAAGAGCCTGCTAGCTTCAGTACGTCAGTCAAGGCAGTCATCTCTCCGAGCTGTGTGTTTGCCATCTTCTCCACGGCGTCGACGCTTCAGAACATCGCCTACAATGTATCACTAACATCATATAAAGGTGCGTACAATGGCTGAAGAAAGCCTCAAAGTATTAGTCAGAAAGAGAGGCGGCTTAAAGTCCGCAATAGTGCGCATACAATCAGCTGTCAGTAACTTTGATACAAATTCTAATACAAAACACTTTTTAACAGTAAGACTTGAAAGTTTGAAAAGCTTGGCATCGAAGTACGACGAGGTACAATCTGAAATCGAACTTATTTGTAAAGACATAAACGCTGCTCAAGAAGACCGAGTTGAGGTCGAAGAAATGCTACATTCTACGGAAGCAAATATTTTACAATTAATTGATACCCTTAATGTTCAGACTGTACCTCCCGTATTATTGGCCCATATGCAATTAAAACCGATAAGTTTGCCCTGCTTCACAGGCAATATCTTGGAATGGCAGCATTTTCATTCAATTTTTACGGACTTAGTGCATGCAAGATCCGATCTAACGCCAGTGCAGAAACTACATTATTTACATTCTTCTCTAAAAAATGAACCGTTAGACTTAATTAAATCACTACCTATTTGTAATGAAAATTACTCGATAGCGTTGAGTTTGCTGTCCGCAAGGTATGACAACAAGTTCATACTAGCAAAATACTACATTCAAAATTTACTTCAAGTCAAGTCGACAATTAAAGACTCTGTCCAAAGTTTGGCAGAATTCACAAATACGATAACGTCTTCCGTTAATTCACTGGCGGCAATGCAATGTCAGTGAATTCATTTGAACTTATTACTATACAATTATTATCAACTAAACTCGACCCTACTATTTTTCAATTATGGAAGGAGTCTATAGACCCTGATAATGTTCCTAACTTTCAAGATTTCAACCATTTTTTAAACGCACGTAGACAGCTGTTAGAAAATACACTGCCTATCGATGCCGGACAGCAACTCAACAAGCCGAGTTTAAGACTCAACAATAAATCTGATAAATATAAATCACGAAACGCTGCTGGCAGTACTACATTTAAGAGTTATCACTCAGCGTCAAGCAATTATTCATGTTTGTGTTGTAAATCTAATCATCCGATTTACATATGTGATAAATTTCGTGCACTAAGCACCGCTGAGCGAGGACAATTTGTATCAAATCACAAATGTTGTACCAATTGTCTTAGATCAGATCATTTTGTATCTAATTGTAAGAATAAGCAGGCATGTAAGATCTGTTCAAAACGACACCATACATTGTTGCACACGAACAATGTGCCGAACTCAATCTCTGCCAGTAGTAGTAACTATTGTTCATTTAAATTACAATCCACGAATAATATTCTTTTATCAACAGCAATTGTATTTGTCATTGACCAGGCTGCCAACAGACAAAAGGCAAGAGTTCTTTTGGACGCCGGTTCACAAATAAACTTTTGTACCAAATCATTTGCAAAGAAATTACGGCTTAATTTGACTAAATCCAACATACCAATTACGGGTATAAATAATACAGCGTGTCATGCCACTAATCTCGCGTCTATACGCATTATTTCTCGTTATCAGAGATTTAGCTTCGAGGCAAAATGTGCTATCTCATCTGCATTAACCCACAATCTGCCAGCACAATCGTTTGACATAAATCAATTCAACATTCTAGACAACATTATTCTTGCTGACCCAAATTTCAACATATCATCCGAAATCGACATACTCTTATGGGCGCAATTTGACCTGGATTTAATTTTAGCCAACAAATACGTACGCGGCCCTCATTTGCCCATCATTCAGGAAACAAAGTTAGGCTACATTTTGGCTGGCGATCTGCCCAAACACAGCCGCTACAAGGGTCCTGCTGTTTCGTTACTAGCTAGGAACAACGACAGTCAAATTTTGCAGTCTCTCGAAAAATTTTGGGAAGCAGAAACTATCCCTGACAACACACCTGATAACGAGTCACCTTGTGAGGATCATTTCGTGCGTTCTACTCATCGCAACCATGAGGGTAGGTTCGTGGTTTCACTTCCATTTAAGTCCGATCATCTCCAGTTGGGGGAATCTTACACCAATGCTGAAGCAAGATTTTTGAATATAGAACGTCGATTCAGGCGTGATGCTAAGCTCGCGCGCGATTACGCAGACTTTATTAATGAATATAAGTATCTTGGCCATATGACGCTTATCGATAATTGCTCTATCAATTCAGGAGTGTCAAATACTTACTATCTGCCTCACCATGCCGTGTTTAAGCGGTCTAGCTTGACCACAAAACTGCGCGTCGTTTTTGATGGTTCGTCCAAAACTACCAATGGCCTTTCTCTCAATGACATATTGTTGGTAGGCCCGAATGTTCAACAAGACCTTTTTTCTATTCTTTTACGTTTCCGTATGCATAAATATGTTCTCATCGCCGACATCGAGAAGATGTATCGACAAATTCGCGTAGCTGAAAGGGATTGTCACTATCAACGTATTCTGTGGCGTGACTCTCCCCTCGAACAATTTAAACACTTTGCATTGCGAACGGTATCCTACGGCACGGCTAGTGCTTCGTTTTTGGCCACTCGCTGTCTTATTCAAATTGGTAGGGACCATCAAGCTTCTTTTCCTGATGCGGCGTTAGCTATAACAAATGATCTCTATGTCGACGATTTGCTTACCGGTGCAGACACCATCTCTGATCTGACCAAGTTGAAATCTGACATAGGTGCGTTATTGAGTCAATACGGTCTCACGTTGCATAAATGGGCATCTAATGAACCCAGAGTGGTCGCAAGTCATGACAATTTATCACTCCCCTTAAACAAACAGGACAATGTGCGTACCCTGGGCATTCTCTGAAATAACACTGCCGATTCATTCCTGTTTGACATTAAATCATTCCCCGTTGAATCAAGCATCTCCAAGAGGAGAATTCTTTCGATTATCGCAGGCATATACCATCCACTTGGACTGATCGGTCCCGTTGTTTTCTTGTATAAACAGTTTATGCAGCAACTCTGGCTTTGCAATCTTGGTTGGGATGAACCGATCTCCGGACAATCACGTTTGGATTGGCATTCATTGTGCGACAAATTGTGTCTGATTAGGAAAATTGTTGTCCCACGTTCTATTCGTTGCAAGTTTGAGGCAAGTACAGTTGAATTACATGGTTTTTCGGATGCCTCTGAAAAGGGGTTTGGGTGCTGTATCTATATTAGAGTCATTTATCAAGATTCATCGGCCTCTTGTCATCTCCTGTGTTCTAAATCTCGCGTGGCTCCCCTACGACAGGTGTCATTACCTCGCATCGAACTCTGCGCTTGCTTGTTGTTATCGCGACTCGTATCTAAGGTCGTTCCTGCGCTCTATTCGTTTATTAATAGTGTTCATTTATATTCTGACTCTATGGTGTCTCTTTACTGGATTCATGCCCAGTCCACGAGGTGGAAAACCTACGTCGCTAATCGTGTTGCTGAAATTCAGCGTCTTACGCAAGCCTATACACGGCATCACATCAATTCTAGACACAATCCTGCTGATATTATCTCTAGGGGGTGTCTCCCTAACGTTTTGCGCGATTGTTCGCTTTGGTGGCACGGTCCCACTTGTTTGTCTCAATCTTCCGAGTCCAATCCTTTTCCACCCTTTTTACCTTCTAATCCGTCGTCTTCAGAAGTCACTGCGGAAGAGAAACAAACCCATAACCATTCTCTAATGTCTACCCTGGCTATCGACCTTTCTAAGGACTTTTCTTCGTTGCATCGTCTGACACGCGTATACGCTTACTGTTTTCGGTTCATCAAAAATATTAGACTCTCCAGTGCTGACAAAATAACGGGCGATCTTACCCCTGTCGAAATTCATCATGCTCTTAATTTCTTCATAAAACAATCTCAGTCGATCCACTTTGCAGCCGAAATTAATTGTCTTCGTAATGGGTCTTCTGTCTCTATCAGGAGTAAGTTGGCTTCTCTCGACCCGTTTCTTGATGATTCTGGAGTAATACGCGTAGGCGGGCGATTACAGCAGTCGCAATTACCTTACGACACTAAACACCCTATTGTCTTACATCCATCGGCTCATATTACTCGCCTTATCATTGAACGCGAACACATTCGTCTACTTCACGCTGGTGCTCAACTCGTGCATCACTCACTTCGTCAACGTTGGTGGATTGTTAATGCCATGTTAGTCTATCGCTCCATTATTCGCAAATGTGTCAAGTGTCTCAGGTTTAGTGCCAAACAGCAGGTTCAGAGGCTTGGTATTTTACCGTCTCCTAGAGTCACTCCATCACGGCCGTTTCTATTCTGTGCGGTTGATTATGGTGGTCCCTTCATGATTCGTCATGGCGGGCAGAAATCCAGAACTCTCTCTAAGGCATACGTATCTTTGTTCATTTGCTTAGCAACCAGGGCCATTCACTTGGAATTGGTTTCCGACCTTACAGCCAGTGCGTTTATAGCTGCCTTACGTCGTTTTATGGCCCGCACGGGCATACCCAGTCAGTTATACTCTGATAATGGCACAAACTTTAGGAAGGCCCGCAATATTTTACATGACCTCTACAATCTTTGGCATAATAAGGATGCCACCTCATCACTCAAATTATTCACGTCCTCTCAGGGTATCTCATGGTCATTTATTCCGCCCTCGTCACCTCATTTTGGTGGCCTTTGGGAGAGCGGCATAAAGAGTTTGAAGTTTCATTTGCGCCGCGTGGTAGGCAAGTCTATACTCACCTTCGAGGAGTTTACGACAGTTTTGCTTCAGATAGAGGCATGTCTAACTCTCGCCCTTTATTTGCCATCTCTTCGGATGTAATTGATCCGGTGCCACTTACACCTGGCCATTTTCTGATTTGCGCACCATTAACGGCGATACCGGACCCAGACCTATCTCATATTCCTATCTCTCGTCTTGGACGTTGGCAACTTCTCCAGAAGTTTGTCCAAGTAATTTGGAAGGCTTGGTCTCGCGACTATTTACACCAGTTACAACAGCGTCACAAATGGAAATTCGCTAAGGATAATGTTTCCATTGGGGACCTAGTTTTACTTATTGAGGATAACCTACCTCCATTAGCCTGGAAATTTGGTGTAATTACCGCCACATTTCCCGGCCCAGATAACTTAATTAGAGTCGTAGACATTCGCACGCCTACTGGTGTTTTGCGGAGACCAGTACATAAGTTATGTCTGTTGCCAGCGCGGGACGAGATTTGACACAAGATTATTATGATCATTTAGCACAATGCTATTTTACTCAGCCATTGGCTTATTACTTTATTATATGACCATTTGGTCAACTTAATTGTGATATGTATTATCACAACATTTTCTTGACAATTTGCGCCATTGCGTGTTTCTATACTCATCATAGTTTCATGGTGGTATATTTGCTACTTTGTATATATATGTTAATATTTTGTGTGGCATACTATGTCCTACACATTTACATTTTGATGTATTGGGTGTGTGTCATGTTTCCGGTGGTATTGTTTTATACAGATTTGTTACATAATATTCGCATGGTTTGCAGTTATACAACCATGCATGCATTTCTTGCACAGTTGTTAATGTGTGTGATTTATTGTTCTATGAATGTCTTTCTCAATTGTTCAACTCATGTATTACATTTGTAACCACAGTGTCGTATTTGTTACTTATGCCATTGCGCTTATTCATATTTGTAATTAACTAAATTGGTGTTTATTATATTTATTATATAACTTGCATTTATGTAAAACATATTGTTTTTTGCGTCTACTGTATGTAACCATGATTTATTTTATATTGTATTTTTATATGGTATTTTGTATTTTGTGATTATGCATTGCACAATTATTATTCCTGCTTAAATTATGACATACATGTCATCACATATGTGCTTGCAATCAGTCAGCTATCTATAGCTTGTTCTCACACAACAACATATTGTAAATTCCTGAAACTTCAGGTATAGCATGACTCGTTCAAATTTATGACGCCATGCTAGATTTACGTCTAAACATGTATAATTTGTGACAATTTTTGTTCCTGTAAGCAATACTCTGTACAGGTCTACTGGCCTCAACTATTTCACGGTAACCATCTATGACTTGCATAGGGTTACAATTTATCGGGCCATCATGTGATGAGCTTCCTATCATACATTATTAAACATTGTCAAATTATGTATTTTTCATGTTTTATAACGTTCAATATTGTATACATGTGGGCAATACATTGCCAACGCTTACATTTTTATTCATGCATGAAATCAGTTTGCTCGCCAACCTTGGCCGACCAAACGCTTATCTCTAAAGCTTATCTTTATTCATGCTTATCGCTAAACCATTAACGTACAGCTGTTATCTAAGATTACAACTCAAGGTTCAATGCAGCCTATGAGATTGACTTTCATTAATAAGAACTCTATATGTTATATAATAAGTTACCAAAATGTATAATAAGTTACTAAAATGTAGTAAAAAATCTACTGATTTTTTGACGGGCAGTTTATGTACAGTAGCGCGGTAATTTTTACATTATAGGTTGGCTAATCTGCGCTTTAATTTGCACTTTAATCTGATCAATTCATGTCCGTGCTTCCACACAGTTCGTCATAGACGCTCGCAAGCGGCGGTCGGCTCGCGCCCGCAGCCTTACTGTCACATTTTTCTTCTTGTCGCGACAATTAATGTAGGCCTTAGGCCAACACTTCATATATGGCCCTTTCATCAAATTAATTTAAATGTAATACGAATTGTATTCACGATGTGCTTATTAGCCAATCTCTTAGTCAAAAATGAAACCTAACAACTTCTGGTGTAGATGTGAACAATTAAATAAATGTATTAATTACAGTCCACTCGCTTCATCATTTCAGCATCCTGGAGAATCAACCTACAGTAAATAGAACACTTCTACTTAACATTTTTTGGTCCACACAAGGCGGATCATTCTTCTACTTAACATTTTTTGGTCCACGCGGACCGGATACTAACCATTTTTTGGTCGCTCCGGACCTGGATTTCCGGATACATTATTCACATTTATTATTTTTCTGCCCCTATTTCTGGCCATCACGGGCGACTCAGCATATCCGCTGATACGACCGTGGCGTGATTCGATCAGCATTTCGCTCGTCGCCGTTGAGCCTCCTGACGACATCATTGCAAGAGCCTGCTAGCTTCAGTACGTCAGTCAAGGCAGTCATCTCTCCGAGCTGTGTGTTTGCCATCTTCTCCACGGCGTCGACGCTTCAGAACATCGCCTACAATGTATCACTAACATCATATAAAGGTGCGTACAATGGCTGAAGAAAGCCTCAAAGTGTTAGTCAGAAAGAGAGGCGGCTTAAAGTCCGCAATAGTGCGCATACAATCAGCTGTCAGTAACTTTGATACAAATTCTAATACAAAACACTTTTTAACAGTAAGACTTGAAAGTTTGAAAAGCTTGGCATCGAAGTACGACGAGGTACAATCTGAAATCGAACTTATTTGTAAAGACATAAACGCTGCTCAAGAAGACCGAGTTGAGGTCGAAGAAATGCTACATTCTACGGAAGCAAATATTTTACAATTAATTGATACCCTTAATGTTCAGACTGTACCTCCCGTATTATTGGCCCATATGCAATTAAAACCGATAAGTTTGCCCTGCTTCACAGGCAATATCTTGGAATGGCAGCATTTTCATTCAATTTTTACGGACTTGGTGCATGCAAGATCCGATCTAACGCCAGTGCAGAAACTACATTATTTACATTCTTCTCTAAAAAATGAACCGTTAGACTTAATTAAATCACTACCTATTTGTAATGAAAATTACTCGATAGCGTTGAGTTTGCTGTCCGCAAGGTATGACAACAAGTTCATACTAGCAAAATACTACATTCAAAATTTACTTCAAGTCAAGTCGACAATTAAAGACTCTGTCCAAAGTTTGGCAGAATTCACAAATACGATAAACGTCTTCCGTTAATTCACTGGCGGCAATGCAATGTCAGTGAATTCATTTGAACTTATTACTATACAATTATTATCAACTAAACTCGACCCTACTATTTTTCAATTATGGAAGGAGTCTATAGACCCTGATAATCTTCCTAACTTTCAAGATTTCACCCATTTTTTAAACGCACGTAGACAGCTGTTAGAAAATACACTGCCTATCGATGCCGGACAGCAACTCAACAAGCGAGTTTAAGACTCGACAATAAATCTGATAAATATAAATCACGAAACGCTGCTGGCAGTACTACATTTAAGAGTTATCACTCAGCGTCAAGCAATTATTCATGTTTGTGTTGTAAATCTAATCATCCGATTTACATATGTGATAAATTTCGTGCACTAAGCACCGCTGAGCGAGGACAATTTGTATCAAATCACAAATGTTGTACCAATTGTCTTAGATCAGATCATTTTGTATCTAATTGTAAGAATAAGCAGGCATGTAAGATCTGTTCAAAACGACACCATACATTGTTGCACAAGAACAATGTGCCGAACTCAATCTCTGCCAGTAGTAGTAACTATTGTTCATTTAAATTACAATCCACGAATAATATTCTTTTATCAACAGCAATTGTATTTGTCATTGACCAGGCTGGCAACAAACAAAAGGCAAGAGTTCTTTTGGACGCCGGTTCACAAATAAACTTTTGTACCAAATCATTTGCAAAGAAATTACGGCTTAATTTGACTAAATCCAACATACCAATTACGGGTATAAATAATACAGCGTGTCATGCCACTAATCTCGCGTCTATACGCATTATTTCTCGTTATCAGAGATTTAGCTTCGAGGCAAAATGTGCTATCTTATCTGCATTAACCCACAATCTGCCAGCACAATCGTTTGACATGAATCAATTCAACATTCCAGACAACATTTTTCTTGCTGACCCAAATTTCAACATATCATTCGAAATCGACATACTCTTATGGGCGCAATTTTACCTGGATTTAATTTTAGCCAACAAATACGTACGCGGCCCTCATTTTCCCATCATTCAGGAAACAAAGTTAGGCTACATTTTGGCTGGCGATCTGCCCAAACACAGCCGCTACAAGGGTCCTGCTGTTTCGTTACTAGCTAGGAACAACGACAGTCAAATTTTGCTGTCTCTCGAAATCTTGCAAAATGTGCTTATTAGCCAATCTCTTAGTCAAAAATGAAACCTAACAACTTCTGGTGTAGATGTGAACAATTAAATAAATGTATTAATTACAGTCCACTCGCTTCATCATTTCAGCATCCTGCCGAATCAACCTACAGTAAATAGAACACTTCTACTTAACATTTTTTGGTCCACACAAGGCGGATCATTCTTGTACTTAACAATCTCAATATTATATAATAATTTAGTACATTCTGAAATAATAACGTTCAACACCAGTTGATTTATTGGGTAATTCTATGGTTATTATTCAGGCCTAGTCTGCATCAAGTGTTGAGAGAGGAGAGTAAAATCCTTAAATAAGTTTCTCTTCTCTTGGAATTCGACAGCTGTCCGCGGATTAGCGCTGTGGTTCACAGTCAGCTGGTTATTGTAGGTTAGTTGTTCCGCTTACTGTACTTCTCACGTTACTCTCTCTATAAATTACAACTCATTCAACATGCACTAAATATTATACAAATAAGAAGAAATCGCCAATTTCAAGAATGATTCTTTATTTTATATTTTTTCTTTGAAAACAAATGTTCTTCCTTCACTAAGATACAAAAATCGATCGTACTGGAATGAATCGATTAATTATCGAATTCAGGTTTATATATTACTTTTATTTATTATTGTTGTTGTTGTTTTCTAATGGCAGGACATTGAATCATTCCATTTGTCTTCTGGCATCCCAATAGAGTTTTGGTAGATTCCCTGTCTCTTGATAACAGTGATCCAATCCCGAACACACGAGAAGATGGTCTCTGTTCATCACTGTATTCAGCTGCTTACAAATTGTGCAGTGGTGGGATTTGTAGATCTTAATACGATGGAGGTGTTCAGCAAGGCAGTCGTGACCAGTATTGAGTCTGAAGTTCGCTACTGCTTGGTTTCTGGGTATATTTTTGTTTTTGTCCCAAGTGTTTCCAATGTTTTTCCACCGTTTACCACTAGACGCAAGGCTGGCCTCATTGGTGAACATCTCTTGTGTTTTGTTTTTAACAAGGCTTTTGATTGTTCTTGTGCTGTGTAGTGTTTTTCTCCCTTGCAATGTTGTACCCTTTTTAGCTAGCAGGTCGGCTGTTTCATTCCCACTTATTCCTACATGTGAGGGGATCCACTGGAGAATTATTGTTTTCCCTTGTTTACTGAGAAGGTTTATTGCATCCTTTGTTTCTTTTACAGTGCTATCTATAGGCTGTCTGTTTGATGCGATAGACTGGATTGCAGACTTGGAGTCAACAAGAAAAACGGCTTTTTTAAAAGCTAGTGGTCTGAGTAAGAGTTGTTGTAATGCCATATGTATTGCCTTTATTTCTCCGTCAAAACTGGTTTTATTTTCTCCCACTGAAATGTAGTGGGAGAACAGTTCACAGTGTACTCCTGCGCCAGCCTTTCCATGTTTTCCTGTGAGCGATCCGTCTGTATAGATTCTAAGGTACTCATCCTGGGGATATCTTTCATTGATGGTTGCTAGTGCCATTTGGTGCAAGATTGTGGGAGGTGCATCTTGCTTTTTCATATCAGACAGAAGAGAGAGATTGGTGTTGATTGTTTGGTATTCTGTAGGTCTAATTTTTGAGCAAAAAGGTTCTATTTCAGTTGTGATGCCCAGCAGTGTCAAGTACTTGTTGGCAGTATTAACTGGTAATGTCTGGGTCTTCAGATGTGTCCCGTCTTGGCTATTTTTTGCCCATTTTGCTTGTGGTAAGGCTTTTATTTTGGCCAGAGAGATGGCAGCTTGTTGGTTTATTTCTGAAGTGATCGGTAAGTGGCCTGTGTACAACTGAAGAGAAAGGGCAGGTGTGGTCTTCACACCTCCGCTAATCAGCCGTAGGGTATTGTTTTGTGTTGTTTCCAATGTCTTCAGATTAGAGTTGCTGGCTGTTACAAGTATCTCACTTCCATATGTCATGACTGGTTTTATATAGGTTTTGTATGTGGTATTCAGAGTGTCCTGCGTACATCCCCAGGTAGCTCCAGCAAGACGCTTTATAAGTCTCAGTTTTTGATTGACTTTATTTGCTATGTTTGTCACATGGTCCTTCCAAGATAGTTTGTTATCCATGTGTACACCTAAGTATTTTGTACATTCGCTTTTCAGAAGGTTTAGGTTGTTGATCTTCAAATTGAAGTTGTCATTTTTATGGCGCATCGTGAAAAATTGGTAAGCAGTCTTTGAGATGTTAATTTTCATTTTGTTCTCAGAGGCCCAGTTGTGCAAGGAGTCCAAGGTTTCGTTCATTCTTTGTTCTAATATATTCTGCTGCTTGGCATTGTTTTTGGCTGAGGTCCAAATGACTACGTCATCAGCGAACATTCCCATTTTGACATTTTTATCTTTAAAAATTTTTGAGAGGTCATTTATGAAAACATTGAAGAGTGTGGTGCTCAGTACTGCTCCTTGGGGTAGACCTACTTTTGTCTGTTTGTATTTGGAGAAGGATTCACCGAATTTGACTCTGGGCCATCTCTGGTCCAGAAATCTTGAAAGCCAAAACAGCATGTTTCCCTCTATATCGATATCTTTTAGTTTTTCAATGAGTCTAGTTCTCCACACGGAATCGTATGCTCCACTAAAATCGACGAACACTGCCAGGGTGCTTTCCTTTCGATTAAATGCTGCTTTTATCTCTTGAGAGAGTTTTATCAGTTGGTATGTTGTAGAGCGATTTTGACGGAAGCCTGCTTGTTCTTCTGTAAGCAGATTTTGGTTTTCTAGATACCAGCACAGTCTGGCTGAGATCATTCTCTCCTGGATTTTTGCTGGTACAGATGTTAATGCTATAGGTCTGTATGAACTTAGAATGTTTGTTGGTTTGCCAGGTGGGGACTATTATTGATTTCCTCCACTCATCAGGCAGGCTATCTCTGGAGTTCCAAAGTTTATTATATACCAACAGTAAAGTCGTAAGGGCTTTTGGTCCCAAATTAAGAATAAATTCTGCGAAGATGTTGTCTGGTCCCGGTTGTTTTCTCTTCTTGGTGTTACTGATTGCCTCTTTCAACTCCTCTTCTGTAAAATCTTGGGTGAAAATCTGCCTCAGTCCATCGTTGTTATTTGCTGTTTTGTTCCTGATGTTTGTTTGATGTGTTTTTCTTGTTTTTTAAGTTTGTGTGACAGTTTATGGGCATTGCAAAAGTGGGTGTTAAAGTAATTATTATTATTATTTATTATTATTTTTCTTAAACAAAGGGTATGAAGGTTCTTTTGACTATTAGTAAGGTCAGAAAATGCAAAAATAGGACTACAAGGTATTACAATCTATTACTAAATTCTTATTAATTAATATTTAAAATAAGTAGAGTTTACCGTCCGATGACACAGTTACTTGTAATGGCCATGCCCAGATAACCTCGTGCTTCGAGATGGTTGATCAACGCCAAGATACAGATGTATAAATCCTCGCCAGTCTTCACTCCAGTTTCGAAATAAAGTTTGGTGTCTTGGTCCTGGGATGATGCAGAAATGCCAATCCTTACTCTTCGGCAATGTCCAGTTCTTGTGGTTACGGGTTCCACTGTATTTTGTGTTGGAATATGTTTTCTCTATCGAGTCATGAAAAGTGAGGTTCAAGTACAATTAATTTTAATTTCTTCTTTCGTCCTTTAGAATACTGGATTACTTTAATTCATTCAGGTAGTTATTTATCTTCATTTGTCTATTATTTAAATTTAATGATTACTTCTTTTACTGGGTTTAATTGGTAAAGTTCTTCCTTTAGACTTTCGTCAATTTTAATTGATAGGCTTAATTGTACTCTTTTATATATGACCGTCAAAAGTCAGCAAGCTCTCCTTTTGTTAGTTATTATTTAATTTTGTTGACTCATTAATTTATTCTATATAATTTTCTCATTTTTCTAGGTTCATAAAAACTAAACTGTCCTCATTCATGGATAACAATTCAATAATCGAATAAACAAAATTTATTCCATTTTGTCGTCCTTGACAACCAGTCTTTGTTCTCTTATTGGATAATATTTATAATCCTAGAACCATAATTAAACAATGTTCTTGCACTTAATAAAATACTCCCTTACTAAAGTTACATTATATCATATTAAACCTTTACATATTTTTTGTTATTAAATTATATACATTTTGCTATCGTTTCCTCTTAATCTACTTAGTCTGACAAGTACTATTTTCTCATTACAAAATATTAATTTTAGGCGTAATTGTTCTATTACATTTAAGATTTTATTTTAATTGAAGTTACTTATCTGCTATCAATAACTACTATTGATCTCTCCTAACTTATTACACTACACTTAGTGTTTTTACAAATTTTGTTACCTAACTTTTCTGACCTGACTTCCTATACAATGTCACTGGTTTATGGCCTATCATTACATTTTTATCTCATTCTGATTTTAATTTATTATTACCTATATTAGTATAGAACCCTTCATTTGTTTATAACGTAATTACAATAAACCCTTTGGTATCTTATTAACAATTATTGCCTTTCTGGCCAAGTTTACAGTTATAATCCACATACTAAATAAGTACATGTATAAAAAATATTTAATCTTAGAAAGTTTAACACCAGTTCTATGGTGATATATTAGTTAACATAAAAATGAAATTAACATCAGTTAATTGATATTCTCTTAAAACAATTGCTTCACATGCTACATACAAAAAACAACATAAATACCATGATAATAAAACAACATGGTAAAACATAATAACATGCACATTTTTATAAAATAAATTATGCACTAATTAATTAGTCTCCTCTCAGTTAATTCATTAATTATTCTAAAACTGTCTATGTTATGTTTCACATTACTTGTCACTATGTTTATCGTTTACCCTTTTCACTGAACACTTAATTAAATATCACTATAATATTGACGACTCGGAACACTAAGTTTTTTATAAGTAAAAACGTAAAGTTTTACCTTACAGCCTAAACCGGCTTTCACCTATAGAAGGCTTCATCAGAGGCTGTCGTAAGTAGCGCTGTTCGTCTTGTTGTTGGCGACGTCTTGTTGTTGTTTTTCGAAAGATCGAAGCTGTGTGTGTGTGGTGAGATTTTGTCGCCAACAACAAGACAAACAGCGCTACTTACGACAGCCTCTGATGAAGCCTTCTATAGGTGAAAGCCGGTTTAGGCTGTAAGGTAAAACTTTACATTTTTACTTATAAAAAACTTAGTGTTCCGAGTCGTCAATATTATAATGATATTTAGTTAAGTAACGGACACGTCATGGACAACGAAATCCAAGAATTGAACACTTAATAGTTTGTATTTATAAACATTCTTATTTTTTCTTTTACCTTGTATTCTTATTTGGAGATTATTTATTCATTTAATAATGGTTTACTTTTATCACCTCTTATTGCTACGGACAATTATTATTTTTTTATTTTTTAGTTTGAGAATTATAAATTTTTTATGTAACGTAGGGGACCATATTTTCGTTACGTTACATATACTCCCCCTCCAAAAGAAGTTTAGTTTATCTGAATATGATTTGGTTAAAATAAACTTATATTTTTCATGCCTTGGAATATTTTCTTCTTATTCGTAGTAAAATTTTTTTTTTTTTTAACGGTAATTGACTTGATTTCCTAATGTAACATATTTTACTGTTACTCAACTTTCTCTCTTGGATGAAAATTCATTAATGATATTATTTCTCTTGGTGTTTTATCCAACATTACTTGACAAGGATTGGTCACAATAATCAGTAAAAACTTGTTTTAACACTCTCATATTTCTATTTACTTCTATTAATGTGCTTTCTCAATTGAGCTTCTGTCTGCTATCTTCTTTCTGTTTTCTTCCTTCATACTTCTGGAATCTGATATCAATCTTCTCAGCTGTTTTATTATCCCTTAAATATTCAATTTCTTTAACATTCCTTAACACGTGAGCTGGGGCAGTCCAGAGGGGCACTTTTGGCTACATACTCTGCTGGCCATACTACACTTAAATATAATACTGCTGGAATTCATCTACAGACAGTTATAAAAATAAAATAATACCATAATAGTCTATTTTTTTTTTGACTAATAATAAACACTTTTGGGATTCTTCACGCTGTTGCGGTTTACATTTAATTACATATTTCTTTTTTCTTCTTGATTCCTTCTTATTTTCAGTAGCTATTTTCAGATAACATTATTGACAGGCATTATTTTTAAATCCTTTTGACTTTCCTTCTTGTGACAGATGTTCTTCGTACTATTTCTTCCTTTATCATTTTCAACTCCAAGAAATTCTAAATTGTAGCTGTATTAATTATTATCATTCTTTAGCTTCATTGTAATTATAGTCATTAAATTATCCATTGTTCTTCTTATTTTACCTTCTTGTCTGGGCACATTACCATTAAATGTTTTTATTTATTTTTTTTTTCTTCTCGTTGTTCCCATTAAAATATTTTTTTTCTATTATTTCATTTTAAATCATATTGTTTATAAATAAATTATGTAATCTGTTCTTACATTCTCTTGGTGTTTTATCGTTTATTAAATTATATTGTTTTGAAATATCTTAAGTAAGTTGTCCTTACATGCTTTTGGAATTTTGGTTGTTTTTTTTTATACTATTCTTTTCCTTTTTAATGATATTATATTTGAAAAGTTATTCATTTAATTTCGTCCGTCTTGTTAGTCATTCTGTTCTAGTCAGTTATTGATGATTGGTGATCGTATTTCTTCATGATACTTCTTTATAGATTCCTGGTTATACATTCCCTTAATCTTTTTTGTGATAGGGTTCATTATTTCATAAGTATTATTGTCATTATTTTTTGTTATCACATAGGGTCCTGTATACAATAATAATAATTTTTTTCGTTATTCCCTCTAGAGTACTGGGTAACTCTCTGTTCCTTATTAATATTTTTTCACTGACCTGGTATTTAATTGCTTTTGGGTGGTTCTTTGTATACTTCTTATTCTGTTGTTCTGCTTTCTCCATTACTTTGTTATAGTCTGGTCAGTGGTACATCTGGTTATTTGTTGTTTTTCCCCAAGAGATTGGTTCAGTGATGGGTGGTCTTCAGTTCTCACTGCCTCTCTTAGTTTAAATGAGGGCTTCCCTCATCCTCCCTGTTTTCTTGTGAGTTTTGTGGTTGGTTCTGTAGTGGTTCCTGTCTGGTCCCAGGATTGTTGTCCACCGGTCTACAATTTCCTTCGTATTGGTGGTCGTCATCGCGTTGTGACTGGTTATAATAATTGTGGTTCATGTGTGTCCTCGGGTAGTACCGCCTCTGATTACCTTGAGGTCGTGAGTATATATAATTCATGTTGTGTCGGTAGTTGTTGTGTCAGTTGTCCCCGTCTCCTCGATTATGCCGATTATCGTGGTAATTAGAATGGTTATTACCCCGATAATTATTATTCCTTTGATTGTTATTCGGGTTGTTATTATGGGTTCTATTCTGGTTACCATTTTGGTTTGTTTGAGGATTATTATTCCTATTCGGATTTTGTTGAGGGTCGTTGCCATTGTACCTATTGTATTTAGTATTCATTATGCAGTTCCGTTGATACTGTCCCTCATGCTCATAATTCTCTAGAAAGTTAGCCATTGCTTGGATTGTCTTAATCTGGCTATATATTTGGGCGTTCTTTATCCCTTCCTCGTAATGGTATGATAGTTGTATCACTAAGCACGCCTCGGGATTTCTGGGCTCCAGATTATGGGCCATGCACACCTTACCTAGGAAGTATGATGTTGGAGACTGTCCTGCGTATGCCTCATACCGACCATTACTTAAGTTATTTCTCACCATATTTTGGGTCGATTCTGACCAATACTTCTCCCTAAACTGTTTTTTAAATTCTGTTATATTTTGGATGTCGGGACGCACTGCCGTCCACCAATTGTCATGGGTATCCTTGAACATCTCATCGATCATTCCTCGGATAACACTCCACCGGGTCTCTCTATTCCTTGCTATCATCTCTTCTACCCTCTTCAGGAACTCCATGGGGTTACGTTTGTAATTCCTAAAATTGATTAATTCCCGGTTATCGTTGTTGGTGATATAAGTATTTTGACATGTTCTATCCCGCTATGAATCCACTTCTTCTTGTAATTGTATCTCGCATCGACGGATTTCCTCGATCTTCTCTTTATTTGTACTCACTTGGCTTTCGACATTGTTTAGGTTGTTATATACTCTTTCCATTCGTTCGCCAATGTCAGTATGTACCTGTGCTATTCATTCCTTATTCTCCTCCCGAATTTGATGTACTTCTTGCTTAATCTGCTCGCATTTTTTTACAGTTTCCTGTTGGAGTCCTTCAACCATCGTTTTATTTTCATTTTTGACGTTGTTTATTTTATTTTGTATTTCCTCACGGACTTGTACCACTGTTTCGTTGATTTTTTCTAACTTTTCATTTGTTTCGGCTATTTCTTGTTTCCTTTCTTCATTGTTTTTATCCACCTTTTGGTTAATTGTCACATGGACATTCTCAATTCTTTCATTAATGCGCTTTAAATTCTCTTCATCTATTTGTCTGATCTCTTCCTTCATTTGTTTTAAACTCTCATCGTTCCTGTCAAACCTTTCGTTAATTTGGTTTAAGCTTTCATTATTCTTATCAAACTTCTCGTTCATTAGTTTTGAGGTTTCCTCCTGTTTCCTAAAATTTTCATCTATTTTATCATTTGTTTGTTTATTGCTTTCCATTATAATTCTCAACATTTCCTGCATGCTCATGTCTTCTTTTTGGGCGGATTTATCTGGTTGGTCCCCTTGGGCATCCTCTTCTATCATTTCCTTTTCTGTGTCCATAACGACTTCAGTTTCTTCTTTATCACCCGTCGTTTGTTCCATTTCACTGTCCGTGACTACTTCTACTTCTTCTTCCCGTCTATCTTCTTCCGTTTCTCGTTCCTTCGCCATCCTTTTAGAAATCCCTCTGGTATGCATTTCTGTGCCTCTAATAGTTGCCTGCTCAAGTTAAGTTATAGTTATGGAATCGACGTTTTACTTAACTCAAGCCCTACAAGTTGAGCGCCAATTTGTTACTAAACCTTTATCCGAGTTCCGATCTTATCATATACCTTATATATAATTATATCTTAAACTCCACTGTTGTGAGCCAATTTGTAAACCAATTGTTTTTTTTTTTAATAAATTTTAATAAATGTTTTGTTATTATTTAAATTGATTGTCTTGCGTTTATTTAATATTTATGAAGTGATAAATGGTCTCTCTCTTAAGCACTGCAATGTCAGGTTATTTGTGAAGAAATAATATTTTTTAATAAGTGATATTAATCAAATATTAAGAATATCTCAATATTATATAATAATTTAGTACATTCTGAAATAATAACGTTCAACACCAGTTGATTTATTGGGTAATTCTATGGTTATTATTCAGGCCTAGTCTGCATCAAGTGTTGAGAGAGGAGAGTAAAATCCTTAAATAAGTTTCTCTCTTCTCTTGGAATTTGACAGCTGTCCGCGGGCTAGCGCTGTGGTTCACAGTCAGCTGGTTATTGTAGGTTAGTTGTTCCGCTTACTGTACTTCTCACGTTATTCTCTCTATAAATTACAACTCATTCAACATGCACTAAATATTATACAAATAATAAGAAATTGCCAATTTCAAGAATGATTCTTTATTTTATATTTTTTCTTTGAAAACAAATGTTCTTCCTTCACTAAGATACAAAAATCGATCGTACTGGAATGAATCGATTAATTATCGAATTCAGGTTTATATATTACTTTTATTTATTATTGTTTTTCTTAAACAAAGGGTATGAAGGTTCTTTTGACTATTAGTAAGGTCAGAAAATGCAAAAATAGGACTACAAGGTATTACAATCTATTACTAAATTCTTATTAATTAATATTTAAAATAAGTAGAGTTTACCGTCCGATGACACAGTTACTTGTAATGGCCGTGCCCAGATAACCTCGTGCTTCGAGATGGTTGATCAACGCCAAGATACAGATGTATAAATCCTCGCCAGTCTTCACTCCAGTTTCGAAATAAAGTTTGGTGTCTTGGTCCTGGGATGATGCAGAAATGCCAATCCTTACTCTTCGGCAATGTCCAGTTCTTGTGGTTACGGGTTCCACTGTATTTTGTGTCGGAATATGTTTTCTCTATCGAGTCATGAAAAGTGAGGTTCAAGTACAATTAATTTTAATTTCTTCTTTCGTCCTTTGGAATACTGGATTACTTTAATTCATTCAGGTAGTTATTTATCTTCATTTGTCTATTATTTAAATTTAATGATTACTCCTTTTACTGGGTCTAATTGGTAAAGTTCTTCCTTTAGACTTTCGTCAATTTTAATTGATAGGCTTAATTGTACTCTTTTATATATGACCGTCAAAAGTCAGCAAGCTCTCCTTTTGTTAGTTATTATTTAATTTTGTTGACTCATTAATTTATTCTATATAATTTTCTCATTTTTCTAGGTATAACCTCTTCTCTTGAGTTATAACGTAGGGAACCAGTAATAATTGGATGTGCCAATTATACCGGCTGCCTTCGTTGTGAAGCACTGAAAATAATCACAACAAATAAACAATTTATATAGCAGGATATTTGGAAGGGGAGACTGTTGATTTATGCACTCATTTTACTTGGTACTTAGATGACATCTCTTTATTACATTTGGTGATTAAGTTCTCTATTGAAAGTTCTCAAACAATATAGTTTACTATATGTTTAAATATATAAATTACTACTGTACAAAGGGGCTTCAAAATATGATGTACATCTTATAGATTAATTCCACGGATCCGGGATTAAATATATTAACTGAATTATGGTCACCTTGCCATGTACAATATTGAAACTCTAACCATTTGAAGAATGGTTTTTTATTAATCTTCTAAAACTACAAAACTTTTAATTTAAACTTTACCTTTTTTGCTATAACTAGCGTTATTAGATTTTATACTACATGTTACCTAAAATGTCAGGTTTCTAAAGTCTTTAATGTTATTACAATTAAACCTAAGTTTTAAAGTCTTTAATGTGATAATTTAAATTGTCTTTTGGGGTTTATAATTTTGTAACTCTTAACCATGGAAGACAAGCCTCCATGTCACCTGTGTGTTTCCTGAAGGTGCTGCAGAATTCGTCCTTCGGTCCTCCTGATGTTTCTTGAAGTTCAGTCGTTACCTTATCATACTGTGATGGTGAAGTTCTAGAAGTATGTGAAATCATTCCTGGTGTGGTACATTCATCTCCGGTGACTGTAGTTATTCTTAGTAATTCTTGTAGTTAGAATACATTGATAGAAAGTTTGTTTCACTGTTATACACTTCACATGGTGATAGATTAGTTTACTATCACCTTCTTGGTAGTAATACTGTATTATTTACATAGTCCGTTATTTTATAATATAGAGAGATGTCATCACCACACAAATTTACTCATTTAAATAGTCATAGTATCAACCCTTTCACATTTTTATTTATATACGTAGCGAAACAACGCTTTACGCTGCTTACGGCGTGAGCGCTCCATTACAAGTGCAGAAAATAGTTAAGGGGAGCGTAGTAATCTCAAGACAATTACTAGGCAACATAAAAGTAGTTCCGTGTTTCTAATTTTAATTAAAGGACTACGGTTGATTAAATAATTAAATCGTGATATTCTTAGTTGCAGAAGTTATCAAAGTACGTAACAATGGTCTTAATTAATTATCTAAATAATAACAAATTTACAATAATACTTAGTTTATTTAGGGGTCAGAAAACAAGTTAATTCTGGTCAGTTCTTGTTTATGCAGGATAAATTAATAAGCTTTACCCTTTCTGTACAATTCCATTCCCTTTAATTTTATTATTAGACTTATATTAAATATCATTATTATTAAATGATTGCCATAAGATTTAGTTTACAATGTGAGATTTTATTAAGAATTTAAAATTTCTCCGCCTATATATTATCAACTTAATTAATTAACATATTTTTATTAATGAAATCGTCACATACTCCGCCGCTTAAGCCACAGACGCCGGTATAATTTTTTGAATATACCGAGAGTATGTTTAGGGATTTCCGTGTGTAATTTCTCTCACCCGTTTCTCTCTGTATGTAATTATGAGTTACACACGTCATTCTCGAATTGATTCTTCTTACTATCTACATACCATACCTTACAGACTAATTCTAATACTACATAAAATTCACACATTATAAAACATATAGTTAACATTCTAATTTTCTTAACACTACTACTTATGACTACTACCGGGTTTTTCTTTAGTTGGGAGTTATTCTATTGATAGAATTACTCATTAAGTAATTTGTTACTTAATTATTTCTCATATTTGCTGTCAGCTGACTTCTTACTTTGCTATACTTTTGAAGAATAGGATTCAAGGGTGATCAGGCCTCGTACCTATCTATACCATTAGCTAGCTAAACGTTACTCTAGTACTCCTTTGCAGTTGAGTACAAAACATATACCTTTCTTTTTTCTTTACATTTATTTAACTTGCACTCTACCATTACCTTCTTTGTGATAATGTTTTATCTGAGAAATATGTGTCCTTCGTACATATTTTTGAGTAGAGGGTTCATACAGTGCTACGGTTACTGGAGTTAAATATTTGCGAATTTGATAAGGACCACACCATCGGTATGATAGCTTGGAAGTGGTCTTATCGATTGCACTACTCGTAGGATGTGTTTTACACATAACTAAGTTACCGATTTGGTACTTTACTTCATTATTTTTATTTCGCTCGTGATATTTCCTTGATTTCGCTAAGTTTGTTCGTAAATTAGCGCGCGCTTCATTCCATATTTTCCTAATATTTTTATCCCTAATTTCAAGTGGTAACAATTCATGTATTTTCCACTTAGTGGATAATGGGTGGTTGGGTTTATACTTGAACAATAATTCGAATGGGGTAGACTTATGTCCTTCATGATATGCAGAATTAAAAGCGAACTGTATCCAGGATAAGTTCTGGTCCCAAGAAGTATGGTCGTTAGCATGGTAGGCAATTAAAGCAGATTTTAGGTTTCGCAAATACCTCTCAGCTATATTACCTTGCGGACGATACTCTGTAGTGGTAATATGGTTTATACCTAGTTTGAAACACATGTTCCTGAATTCCTTGGACTTAAACTGTGGTCCGTTATCCGACACTAGATGGACAGGAATACCAAATTCTTTAAATAATCTATGCTGTAAAATATTTACTGTGGTTGTAGCTAAGGCTCGCCGCATGGGGTACATCCAGACGAATTTGCTAAAAGAGTCTACACAAATTAGTAACATTGTATTTCCTGATTTGGAACGCGGGTAGGGTCCTGAAAAGTCTAAATAAATTTTGGAGAATGGGGTAGCAGGAATCTCTGAGATTAACTGACTTATTTGGCTGTTCCTCGCTGGTTTGCTGAGTGCACACAACTTACACTTTTTTACAAAATTGGCGATCTCACTGTTCATATTTTCCCAGTGATATTCTTTACGAATTCGGTGTATAGTTTTATTTATTCCCATATGTGCTCCAATGGTGGAAGAGTGATAATATTCCATCAGCATAGGTTTAATAATATCAGGGGCAATTATTCGTAGATATTTTCCGTTCGCTATTTTACAACATAATACTCTCCTACTTAATACGTATTTCTCTGACTTATTTCCTTTTTCAAGTTGTTCAATAATTGGACTCAAACGTGGGTCTTGTATTTGATACTGGGCTAAATCCGTAAATGCAAGAGGAAATTCGGTAATTAAAGTATTAATAATCGGCGTTTCTCTACTCTTGTTTTCGTAATTATTACTACTAGGCTGGAACATACGTGACAGTGTATCGGCAACTACGTTTTGGGTGCCTCTAATATGTTGTACTTTGAATTTAAAACAATTTAATCTTAATACCCATCTTCCGATACGACCTAACTGTTTTGGGTGATTTAGTAGCCAAGATAACGCTTGATTATCTGTTTCTAACAAAAACTCCTTATGTTCTAAAAATGGTTTGAACTTCTCAAAAGCGAAAACTATAGCTAAACATTCTAATTCGTATGCGGAGTATTTCTTTTCTTGCTCAGTCAGGGTGCGAGAAGCGTAACTAATAGGTAACCTCGAGTTATCTACTTCCTGATATATTACTGCACCTAGGGCGACACTAGAACTGTCTGTCTGCACTACAAATGGTTTTGTAAAGTCGGCTAATTGTAGTACGGGGGGGTGATATTATGCTTTCTTTTAATTTCTCGAATGCGGTTTGGTGTTGCTCCTTCCATTCAAATTTAATTCCCTTCTTTCTTAAGGTATTTAGCGGTGCTGCAATTTCGGCTAGATGTGGGATGTACTTATGGAAATAATTTATCATTCCTAAAAATTGGGCTATTCCTTTCGCATCCCGCGGCGGTAAAAATTCTCTTATGGCACGGGTTCGCTCTGGGTCTATGCTTACCTTTCCGTTTGCTTTTACGATGTGACCTAAAAATGAGAATTGTGTCACAGCAAAATTTACTTTACTGGGATTTACGGTTAATCCAGCTTTCTCCAATCGCGTTAGTACTTCACGTAGATGATTAAGATGTTGCTCAATTGACTCACTGTAGATAACAATGTCATCTAGGTAGTGGTACACATATTTAAACTTTATGTCATGAAATAATTTTTCTAATAATCTGCTACATACAGAACTACCTTGGGATATACCAAAAGGTACCCTTGTAAATTGGTATAGGTTGAAAGGGACGGCAAAGGCGGTAAGACGTTTTGATTCTTCCGAAAGAGGTATCTGATGAAAAGCTTGATTTCAATCCATAATGGTAAAGATTTTTGCTTTAGTAAAATAATGAAATGCACTGTGGATGTCGGGAAGTGGTATAGATTCAAATTCTATCCGTTTATTTAGTTGTCTGTAGTCCACCACTAATCTATGTTTGTCGTTACTTTTGGGTACTAAAAACGCGGGTGATGAATAAGATGACGTAGAGGGTTCGATGACTCCTTGTTCTAACAATTTATTAATTTGGTTCCTCATCACTTCCATTTTCGGTGGTGATAATTTGTATGGGGCTAAACGAATTACTTTGTTGTCACTCAAATTTATTTTGTATTCTATCAGATCCGTCAGTCCTAACTTTGGGGTGAGGACGTTGGAGAATTTTTTTATTAAAGTCTGTATGTTCCGTCTATCTTTACTTTTCAGATGACTTAATTCAGGTTCGTGATGCTTTATATGTGTAGAAGTGGTACTAGTACTTTCTCTATTATTTGCATTATCATGCAAGTTATATTTCCGTGAACGATCGAATCCAAAGTAAAATATCTTCTCGTGAATATCTAAAATTATTCCTGTTTTACTGATAAAATCAGCTCCCAATATTAATTCGGGTCCTAATTCGTCGCATACCAACATTGGAAAATACCACGTTAGATTTTTAATTTTTACTTTAAAAGTGATGATAAGCTTTATCATTAAGTTTTGCTTATTAGCTGTAGCGCATCTAATATTTACTGATTGACTGCGTTTTACTAAATTGTGTTTAAATAATTGATTTGCTAGCTCTTGACTAATTAAACTTCGCGTGGATCCGGAATCAATTAATCCGAGGGTGGATGTAACACCAATGTCAACTTGTATATATGGTAATTCACACCTATTGTAATCACATTTACTAATAGAGTTACATTTACCGATAAATTTCCTAACATAGGGGTCTAATTTTTGGTTGTTATTATTATTAGTATTTCGTTTTAACTTGTGGTCTCTCAGGGGTTTACCTGTTTTCACGATGCTGCGGAAGACACAGGGTTTCGGATCTCCCTGCCTTACATGTTTTTTGGATAATGAGTTTTCTGATGATACTGTTTCCGTTTACAGTTTCTACTGAGGTGTCCAGGTTTTCCGCAGTTATAGCATATATATTCTTTACGCGGGGTCTCACTGGTTTCGTGTCTAGGTGGTGGCTCTTTGGACTTACCGTGGCCATGAACATAGGTTGGTCGCCGAAATGGGCGTCGTTGTCGTAGACTTCTTGTATCTAAGGGTAGGGCTTGCGTTTCCTTTCTATGTGGTGTTGTGGATACCGGTGCATGTCGATGCTGATCTGCATACCACACATTTGAAGAGTGCACACTACATTGCTCAAGGTCAGCAAAAGTAAGGGGTCTACTTATTAGAGCTAAACGGGAGCGTTCTTCAGGAGATAAGCCTACCAATATAGTATCGACCAATTGTTTTTCAGTCCAGTCGACTTGCAGTAGACGTGAAGATTCTCTGATGTCTGCGATATAGTGGGCCAGTCTTTCTTGAGCTCTTTGTACTCGAAGTACGGTATTTCTTTTTATCTCCTCATATATTCCAGTGGGAATAAAATATTTGATTATATTTGTATGAAGTTCTTCTACCGGAAGATTCGAGTTTAATGATTCGAGCACACGATCTCGTAAAGGTGGTTTACATTTGGGTAAGATGACCTGCAGTATTTGCCAATCGCTCAATTGTTGTAAATCTTTTATTTGCAGTAGATAACTGAGAAAAGTCAATAGAGTCGTGATGCTTAAGCCATCGGTGTAAGGAATATCATTAATTATTTTCTCTACTGGGTGGGAAATCTTTCCATAGAGGTCTACATTAGAATATACGTTAGGTAATTGTTCATGACTCTGTGGTATCTTTGATACGGTGGGTGATTCGGGGTTCGAGGTGGAGGGAGGGTTTTCTAAAGTAGGGGATTGAACTGGGGAGATATATAATTTTCGTAAGTAGTGCTCAATTTCCTCCATTCTCGATGAGTCTGATTTTCGTCGTAAGTCATTGATAATTATGGGTAATTGGCTTAATGCCTCCTCCGCAAATTTCTGCACATCGGGGGGGATTACGGTGACGTCGGGCCAGCTTAATAAATTATTTAACCGGCGGGTTAAATGTTCTATACGTTGTGTAACGCGCAAAAATTCCGCAGGTGATTTCTTGTCCTCAAGGTTTTGAGATAATACTATCAATTCCCTATATTTTGCATAACAGGTTTCTCGTTCGCCGTCATAATCGAGTTCACGCAATCTATCTAACTGCGATGGTGTATCTGATCCGGTTTGGCGTAATGATTTTCGTAACTCCGACACGGTTACATTTACGTGTTTTAGGCCTCGTAAAAGTGCCTCGTAGCATAGCTCATCTTTTAATAACAGATCAGGATTAAATTCGGCCATTTTTGTAACGTGAGCGGCTATAACTAATTATTCTACTATTTGCATTATTTGTTATACAACGCTTCCTTTTTCTTTTACACAAATAAACACTTAAAATGTTATGACAACCTTCATCGTTTTACTTTGAGAGAGAGAGAGAAATTTCACACATGCATGAATATGCGTACTACAAAAGATTCCCCCTTCGGTTACTAACACATGAACAGACACGCTTCTTATAACAATAGACCACACAAGGAGGGTGACTTATTGTCAACTCAACTAAACAATGACAATTTTAAACAAACGGAGGCAGGAAACTACACGTCCGAAATTGTCGAGAATGTGGCACGTTTATGAATGGGACTTTTAACAAGTACCGACATGGTTTGTTTACATGGGATTATATGCTAATATTACGTTACACATATTATATTTACTAATAAAGTTATTTATACTATATTACTATAATATTAATTACTATTTTTATCTTATTAAAACTCTGACACATATTGAAATACATGAGTGTATAGATCAACAGCTTTTGTGCGTGGGATATCGGGACGCAATTACTTCTTTCTTTTCTCTTACGCAAAATAGCATAATAGACCAGCAAAGCAGAGTGGCGCAAATTATAACCTCTTCTGTTGAGTTATAACGTAGGGAACCAGTAATAATTGAATGTGCCAATTATACCAGCTGCCTTCGTTGTGAAGTACTGAAAATAATCACAACAAATAAACAATTTATATAGCAGGATATTTGGAAGGGGAGACTGTTGATTTATGCACTCATTTTACTTGGTACTTAGATGACATCTCTTTATTACATTTGGTGATTAAGTTCTCTATTGAAAGTTCTCAAACAATATAGTTTACTATATGATTAAATATATAAATTACTACTGTACAAAGGGGCTTCAAAATATGATGTACATCTTATAGATTAATTCCACGGATCCGGGATTAAATATATTAACTGAATTATGGTCACCTTGCCATGTACAATATTGAAACTCTAACCATTTGAAGAATGGTTTTTTATTAATCTTCTAAAACAACAAAACTTTTAATTTAAACTTTACCTTTTTTGCTATAACTAGCGTTATTAGATTTTATACTACATGTTACCTAAAATGTCAGGTTTCTAAAGTCTTTAATGTTATTACAATTAAACATAAGTTTTAAAGTCTTTAATGTGATAATTTAAATTGTCTTTTGGGGTTTATAATTTTGTAACTCTTAACCATGGAAGACAAGCCTCCATGTCACCTGTGTGTTTCCTGAAGGTGCTGCAGAATTCGTCCTTCGGTCCTCCTGATGTTTCTTGAAGTTCAGTCGTTACCTTATCATACTGTGATGGTGAAGTTCTAGAAGTATGTGAAATCATTCCTGGTGTGGTACATTCATCTCCGGCGACTGTAGTTATTCTTAGTAATTCTTGTAGTTAGAATACATTGATAGAAAGTTTGTTTCACTGTTATACACTTCACATGGTGATAGATTAGTTTACTATCACCTTCTTGGTAGTAATACTGTATTATTTACATAGTCCGTTATTTTATAATATAGAGAGATGTCATCACCACACAAATTTACTCATTTAAATAGTCATAGTATCAACCCTTTCACATTTTTATTTATATACGTAGCGAAACAACGCTTTACGCTGCTTACGGCGTGAGCGCTCCATTACAAGTGCAGAAAATAGTTAAGGGGAGCGTAGTAATCTCAAGACAATTACTAGGCAACATAAAAGTAGTTCCGTGTTTCTAATTTTAATTAAAGGACTACGGTTGATTAAATAATTAAATCGTGATATTCTTAGTTGCAGAAGTTATCAAAGTACGTAACAATGGTCTTAATTAATTATCTAAATAATAACAAATTTACAATAATACTTAGTTTATTTAGGGGTCAGAAAACAAGTTAATTCTGGTCAGTTCTTGTTTATGCAGGATAAATTAATAAGCTTTACCCTTTCTGTACAATTCCATTCCCTTTTAATTTTATTATTAGACTTATATTAAATATCATTATTATTAAATGATTGCCATAAGATTTAGTTTACAATGTGAGATTTTATTAAGAATTTAAAATTTCTCCGCCTATATATTATCAACTTAATTAATTAACATATTTTTATTAATGAAATCGTCACATAGGTTCATAAAAACTAAACTGTCCTCATTCATGGATAACAATTCAATAATCGAATAAACAAAATTTATTCCATTTTGTCGTCCTTGACAACCAGTCTTTGTTCTCTTATTGGATAATATTTATAATCCTAGAACCATAATTAAACAATGTTCTTGCACTTAATAAAATACTCCCTTACTAAAGTTACATTATATCATATTAAACCTTTACATATTTTTTGTTATTAAATTATATACATTTTGCTATCGTTTCCTCTTAATCTACTTAGTCTGACAAGTACTATTTTCTCATTACAAAATATTAATTTTAGGCGTAATTGTTCTATTACATTTTAAGATTTTATTTTAATTGAAGTTACTTATCTGCTATCAATAACTACTATTGATTTCTCCTAACTTATTACACTACACTTAGTGTTTTTACAAATTTTGTTACCTAACTTTTCTGACCTGACTTCCTATACAATGTCACTGGTTTATGGCCTATCATTACATTTTTATCTCATTCTGATTTTAATTTATTATTACCTATATTAGTATAGAACCCTTCATTTGTTTATAACGTAACCCTTTGGTATCTTATTAACAATTATTGCCTTTCTGGCCAAGTTTACAGTTATAATCCACATACTAAATAAGTACATGTATAAAAAATATTTAATCTTAGAAAGTTTAACACCAGTTCTATGGTGATATATTAGTTAACATAAAAATGAAATTAACATCAGTTAATTGATATTCTCTTAAAACAATTGCTTCACCTGCTACATACAAAAAACAACATAAATACCATGATAATAAAACAACATGGTAAAACATAATAACATGCACATTTTTATAAAATAAATTATGCACTAATTAATTAGTCTCCTCTCAGTTAATTCATTAATTATTCTAAAACTGTCTATGTTATGTTTCACACTACTTGTCACTATGTTTATCGTTTACCCTTTTCACTGAACACTTAATTAAATATCACTATAATATTGACGACTCGGAACACTAAGTTTTTTATAAGTAAAAACGTAAAGTTTTACCTTACAGCCTAAACCGGCTTTCACCTATAGAAGGCTTCATCAGATGCTGTCGTAAGTAGCGCTGTTCGTCTTGTTGTTGGCGACGTCTTGTTGTTGTTTTTTGAAAGATCGAAGCTGTGTGTGTGTGGTGAGATTTCGTCGCCAACAACAAGACGAACAGCGCTACTTACGACAGCCTCTGATGAAGCCTTCTATAGGTGAAAGCCGGTTTAGGCTGTAAGGTAAAACTCTACGTTTTTACTTATAAAAAACTTAGTGTTCCGAGTCGTCAATATTATAGTGATATTTAGTTAAGTAATGGACACGTCATGGACAACGAAATCCAAGAATTGAACACTTAATAGTTTGTATTTATAAACATTCTTATTTTTTCTTTTACCTTGTATTCTTATTTGGAGATTATTTATTCATTTAATAATGGTTTACTTTTATGACCTTTTATTGCTACGGACAATTATTATTTTTTTATTTTTTAGTTTGAGAATTATAAATTTTTTATGTAACGTAGGGGACCATATTTTCGTTACGTTACATATACTCCCCCTCCAAAAGAAGTTTAGTTTATCTGAATATGATTTGGTTAAAATAAACTTATATTTTTCATGCCTTGGAATATTTTCTTCTTATTCGTAGTAAAATTTTTTTTTTTTTTTAATGGTAATTGACTTGATTTCCTAATGTAACATATTTTACTGTTACTCAACTTTCTCTCTTGGATGAAAATTCATTAATGATATTATTTCTCTTGGTGTTTTATCCAACATTACTTGACAAGGATTGGTTACAATAATCAGTAAAAACTTGTTTTAACACTCTCATATTTCTATTTACTTCTATTAATGTGCTTTCTCAATTGAGCTTCTGTCTGCTATCTTCTTTCTGTTTTCTTCCTTCATACTTCTGGAATCTGATATCAATCTTCTCAGCTGTTTTATTATCCCTTAAATATTCAATTTCCCTAACATTCCCTAACACGTGAGCTGGGGCAGTCCAGAGGGGCACTTTTGGCTACATACTCTGCTGGCCATACTACACTTAAATATAATACTGCTGGAATTCATCTACAGACAGTTATAAAAATAAAATAATACCATAATAGTCTATTTTTTTTTGACTAATAATAAACACTTTTGGGATTCTTCACGCTGTTGCGGTTTACATTTAATTACATATTTCTTTTTTCTTCTTGATTCCTTCTTATTTTCAGTAGCTATTTTCAGATAACATTATTGACAGGCATTATTTTTAAATCCTTTTGACTTTCCTTCTTGTGACAGATGTTCTTCGTACTATTTCTTCCTTTATCATTTTCAACTCCAAGAAATTCTAAATTGTAGCTGTATTAATTATTATCATTCTTTAGCTTCATTGTAATTATAGTCATTAAATTATCCATTGTTCTTCTTATTTTACCTTCTTGTCTGGGCACATTACCATTAATTGTTTTTATTTATTTTTTTTTCTTCTCGTTGTTCCCATTAAAATACTTTTTTCTATTATTTCATTTTAAATCATATTGTTTATAAATAAATTATGTAATCTGTTCTTACATTCTCTTGGTGTTTTATCGTTTATTAAATTATATTGTTTTGAAATATCTTAAGTAAGTTGTCCTTACATGCTTTTGGAATTTTGGTTGTTTTTTTTTTATACTATTCTTTTCCTTTTTAATGATATTATATTTGAAAAGTTATTCATTTAATTTCGTCCGTCTTGTTAGTCATTCTGTTCTAGTCAGTTATTGATGATTGGTGATCGTATTTCTTCATGATACTTCTTTATAGATTCCTGGTTATACATTCCCTTAATCTTTTTTGTGATAGGGTTCATTATTTCATAAGTATTATTGTCATTATTTTTTGTTATCACATAGGGTCCTGTATACAATAATAATAATTTTTTTCGTTATTCCCTCTAGAGTACTGGGTAACTCTCTGTTCCTTATTAATATTTTTTCACTGACCTGGTATTTAATTGCTTTTGGGTGGTTCTTTGTATACTTCTTATTCTGTTGTTCTGCTTTCTCCATTACTTTGTTATAGTCTGGTCAGTGGTACATCTGGTTATTTGTTGTTTTTCCCCAAGAGATTGGTTCAGTGATGGGTGGTCTTCAGTTCTCACTGCCTCTCTTAGTTTAAATGAGGGCTTTCCTCATCCTCCCTGTTTTCTTGTGAGTTTTGTGGTTGGTTCTGTAGTGGTTCCTGTCTGGTCCCAGGATTGTTGTCCACCGGTCTACAATTTCCTTCGTATTGGTGGTCGTCATCGCGTTGTGACTGGTTATAATAATTGTGGTTCATGTGTGTCCTCGGGTAGTACCGCCTCTGATTACCTTGAGGTCGTGAGTATATATAATTCACATTGTGTCGGTAGTTGTTGTGTCAGTTGTCCCCGTCTCCTCGATTATGCCGATTATCGTGGTAATTAGAATGGTTATTACCCCGATAATTATTATTCCTTTGATTGTTATTTGGGTTGTTATTATGGGTTCTATTCTGGTTACCATTTTGGTTTGTTTGAGGATTATTATTATAACACAAAAAAAAAATGTTCGAAAAGTTTTATTTTATAATCTGCAGTAAGGAATGTCGCTGAAAGCAATAACGAAGGGTGTATGTGTGGAAAACATATTTTGTAAGGGACAAAAGGGGAACGAGCAAGCACGCTGTAGTGACGGACAGGTCATAAATTTCGTAGGCAGCTGCGACGCGTACCCTGTTAACAGAGTTCACTGCTCCCGGTATGTAGAACACCAGTTTTTTGTGAAAACACATTGATTCCATAGGAAACTGCATACAATGTGTACAGAGCCATTAAAGGAGAAAAGGCTTAACAATGGTCAAGCATACATGTGTACGCCAGCTGTCAGGAGAAAGCGACGAAGGGTAGATTGATTTGAAGGACTCCAGCGGTCGATGACAGGGTTTTGACCTTACTTGGAAACGAAAGCGCAGCGAGTACGTCCAAACTCAAGGATGGGGTGTTGCCTGGCAACTAAAAGAAAAAACCAACTTTCAAAGAAGGGTAGGCGAGGCCCTTGAACAACAATAGATAATAACGGCAGAGCGACGAAGTTGAGAAACAATGCTAATGGAAGAGAAACTCAGAGTTGTCACTGAAGACAATAGATAATAACGACAGATACAATTTATTGCTGCGTTGGCTGGAAATGACAACGACCTCAAAAATACGAAGCAAGGGAAGAATCTGGTGGGGAACCAGAAGCCCTATCAGAGAACGCCTTTGAAAAGATGGGTGGTATTTGGACTTGGAGGAAAAAATATGAAACTAATAAGGACACGGCGTCGTTGGAATCAGAAGTCTGGTGGGAGATTTGTTAAGGAAAATACAGGAAGGAGACAGGAACGCGCTCAAAAGGGTTCTAACTAAATTTCGGACGCGAGAGGAGTGAAGTCCGTGACGGGAGAAATTAGCATTTTATCGAACTTAGAATAATTCGATACACAGTGTGAGAAGGTAGTTTTCGAACTTATAACAAAAATTAATACAGTCATTACAAGCGAACGAACTATGAAGTAGAGTCACACTATTAGCCTACCAGTGAACATTAACTGAAACAGATAGTAACCAGACAATAATGTAATTTCAGTGTATAAGAACACTTACAACAATAACTTTTAAGAACGATTAACAACACAAACTACATTCATGAACACTTAATAACCAGACATACCGCAACAAAGGTGCGTGATATTAATTCAGATTTGATGTACAACAGAGAATGCTAACTTTTATTCATAAATTATAATCCGAATGCGTGGAGTTGGTGAGTGAAGTGTCTGTGAGTGACATCGTGGAATTCATCCAGTGCCATCTATCATCTGGAGGAGTTATCTGCACGATTCTAGAACGATCGACATGGGGAAGCATCACCGCAACTACCGAGTGATTGGATATTCGAATACCAAGTATAGTAAAACATGTCTTAATTAATTTAGATCCACTGACTGTCATCTCAAAGAATCCACACACAATAAAATTCAATAAAGTAATCGTAAAGGAATTAAAGAAATCGATTCTAAAGTTTGTGTAGAAGTAAAATTATCATTGTTTATCAGTTTTGGAGTAATGTTTATTTCCAAGTTCCAAATGAATCCGTAATTACAAAATATAGTAACAACTTAAGAGATATTCATATTAAGAATTTATAAGATGAAGCTAAACATTATAATTTACTTAAGTACTAACGCAATTGATGAATGATCATTAATATGCAACCATTAGATTGAGTTTGGATAACTAATTTTATTAATGTATTATTTTGATATTTACAATTTAATGAGTATCCAATTTTATTAATGTATTATTTTGATAGTTACAATTTAATGAGTATTCAATTTTATTAATGTATTATTGTTTGATATTTACGATTCAGCCATGAGTATTAAATTTTGGTAATGTGTTAATTTTATATATTTACAAGTACTAATGAGTACGTAGAATTTTGTGCTATTTTAATATTTACAAGTAATAGCAAACTAATGTGAATAAATTTAAGAGCTATCAGTAGAAATGAGCATTTATTATTATTGATAGTTACAATTTAATGAGTATTCAATTTTATTAATGTATTATTGTTTGATATTTACGATTCAGCCATGAGTATTAAATCTTGGTAATGTGTTAATTTTATATATTTACAAGTACTAATGAGTACGTAGAATTTTGTGCTATTTTAATATTTACAAGTAATAGCAAACTAATGTGAATAAATTTAAGAGCTATCAGTAGAAATGAGCATTTATTATTATTTTTAACCCTGAGATAAAGAGAATAAACAGTAATTAATGTAAAAATTTATTGTTAAATTGGCGTCCACACGCGGCACATTAAATAGATAATAACAAAATTTATAGTTAAATTATTCCTATTCGGATTTTGTTGAGGGTCGTTGCCATTGTACCTATTGTATTTAGTATTCATTATGCGGTTCCGTTGATACTGTCCCTCATGCTCATAATTCTCTAGAAAGTTAGCCATAGCTTGGATTGTCTTAATCTGGCTATATATTTGGGCGTTCTTTATCCCTTCCTCGTAATGGTATGATAGTTGTATCACTAAGCACTCCTCGGGATTTCTGGGCTCCAGATTATGGGCCATGCACACCTTGCCTAGGAAGTATGATGTTGGAGACTGTCCTGCGTATGCCTCATACCGACCATTACTTAAGTTATTTCTCACCATATTTTGGGTTGACTCTGACCAACACTTCTCCCTAAACTGTTTTTTAAATTCTGTTATATTTTGGATGTCGGGACGCACTGCCGTCCACCAATTGTCGTGGGTATCCTTGAACATCTCATCGATCATTCCTCGGATAACACTCCACCGGGTCTCTCTATTCCTTGCTATCATCTCTTCTACCCTCTTCAGGAACTCCATGGGGTTACGTTTGTAATTCCTAAAATTGATTAATTCCCGGTTATCGTTGTTGGTGATATAAGTATTTTGACATGTTCTATCCCGCTATGAATCCACTTCTTCTTGTAATTGTATCTCACATCGACGGATTTCCTCGATCTTCTCTTTATTTGTACTCACTTGGCTTTCGACATTGTTTAGGTTGTTATATACTCTTTCCATTCGTTCGCCAATGTCAGTATGTACCTGTGCTATTCATTCCTTATTCTCCTCCCGAATTTGATGTACTTCTTGCTTAATCTGCTCGCATTTTTTTACAGTTTCCTGTTGGAGTCCTTCAACCATCGTTTTATTTTCATTTTTGACGTTGTTTATTTTATTTTGTATTTCCTCACGGACTTGTACCACTGTTTCGTTGATTTTTTCTAACTTTTCATTTGTTTCGGCTATTTCTTGTTTCCTTTCTTCATTGTTTTTATCCACCTTTTGGTTAATTGTCACATGGACATTCTCAATCCTTTCATTAATGCGCTTTAAATTCTCTTCATCTATTTGTCTGATCTCTTACTTCATTTGTTTTAAACTCTCATCGTTCCTGTCAAACCTTTCGTTAATTTGGTTTAAGCTTTCATTATTCTTATCAAACTTCTCGTTCATTAGTTTTGAGGTTTCCTCCTGTTTCCTAAAATTTTCATCTATTTTATCATTTGTTTGTTTATTGCTTTCCATTATAATTCTCAACATTTCCTGCATGCTCATGTCTTCTTTTTGGGCGGATTTATCTGGTTGGTCCTCTTCTATCATTTCCTTTTCTGTGTCCATAACGACTTCAGTTTCTTCTTTATCACCCGTCGTTTGTTCCATTTCACTGTCCGTGACTACTTCTACTTCTTCTTCCCGTCTATCTTCTTCCGTTTCTCGTTCCTTCGCCATCCTTTTAGAAACCCCTCTGGTATGCATTTCTGTGCCTCTAATAGTTGCCTGCTCAAGTTAAGTTATAGTTATGGAATCGACGTTTTACTTAACTCAAGCCCTACAAGTTGAGCGCCAATTTGTTACTAAACCTTTATCCGAGTTCCGATCTTATCATATACCTTATATATAATTATATCTTAAACTCCACTGTTGTGAGCCAATTTGTAAACCAATTATGTTTTTTTTTTTTTTAATAAATTTTAATAAATGTTTTGTTATTATTTAAATTGATTGTCTTGCGTTTATTTAATATTTATGAAGTGATAAATGGTCTCTCTCTTAAGCACTGCAATGTCAGGTTATTTGTGAAGAAATAATATTTTTTAATAAGTGATATTAATCAAATATTAAGAATATCTCAATATTATATAATAATTTAGTACATTCTGAAATAATAACGTTCAACACCAGTTGATTTATTGGGTAATTCTATGGTTATTATTCAGGCCTAGTCTGCATCAAGTGTTGAGAGAGGAGAGTAAAATCCTTAAATAAGTTTCTCTCTTCTCTTGGAATTTGACAGCTGTCCGCGGGCTAGCGCTGTGGTTCACAGTCAGCTGGTTATTGTAGGTTAGTTGTTCCGCTTACAGTACTTCTCACGTTATTCTCTCTATAAATTACAACTCATTCAACATGCACTAAATATTATACAAATAATAAGAAATTGGCAATTTCAAGAATGATTCTTTATTTTATATTTTTTCTTTGAAAACAAATGTTCTTCCTTCACTAAGATACAAAAATCGATTGTACTGGAATGAATCGATTAATTATCGAATTCAGGTTTATATATTACTTTTATTTATTATTGTTTTTCTTAAACAAAGGGTATGAAGGTTCTTTTGACTATTAGTAAGGTCAGAAAATGCAAAAATAGGACTACAAGGTATTACAATCTATTACTAAATTCTTATTAATTAATATTTAAAATAAGTAGAGTTTACCGTCCGATGACACAGTTACTTGTAATGGCCGTGCCCAGATAACCTCGTGCTTCGAGATGGTTGATCAACGCCAAGATACAGATGTATAAATCCTCGCCAGTCTTCACTCCAGTTTCGAAATAAAGTTTGGTGTCTTGGTCCTGGGATGATGCAGAAATGCCAATCCTTACTCTTCGGCAATGTCCAGTTCTTGTGGTTACGGGTTCCACTGTATTTTGTGTCGGAATATGTTTTCTCTATCGAGTCATGAAAAGTGAGGTTCAAGTACAATTAATTTTAATTTCTTCTTTCGTCCTTTAGAATACTGGATTACTTTAATTCATTCAGGTAGTTATTTATCTTCATTTGTCTATTATTTAAATTTAATGATTACTCCTTTTACTGGGTTTAATTGGTAAAGTTCTTCCTTTAGACTTTCGTCAATTTTAATTGATAGGCTTAATTGTACTCTTTTATATATGACCGTCAAAAGTCAGCAAGCTCTCCTTTTGTTAGTTATTATTTAATTTTGTTGACTCATTAATTTATTCTATATAATTTTCTCATTTTTCTAGGTTCATAAAAACTAAACTGTCCTCATTCATGGATAACAATTCAATAATCGAATAAACAAAATTTATTCCATTTTGTCATCCTTGACAACCAGTCTTTGTTCTCTTATTGGATAATATTTATAATCCTAGAACCATAATTAAACAATGTTCTTGCACTTAATAAAATACTCCCTTACTAAAGTTACATTATATCATATTAAACCTTTACATATTTTTTGTTATTAAATTATATACATCTTGCTATCGTTTCCTCTTAATCTACTTAGTCTGACAAGTACTGTTTTCTCATTACAAAATATTAATTTTAGGCGTAATTGTTCTATTACATTTTAAGATTTTATTTTAATTTAAGTTACTTATCTGCTATCAATAACTACTATTGATTTCTCCTAACTTATTACACTACACTTAGTGTTTTTACAAATTTTGTTACCTAACTTTTCTGACCTGACTTCCTATACAATGTCACTGGTTTATGGCCTATCATTACATTTTTATCTCATTCTGATTTTAATTTATTATTACCTATATTAGTATAGAACCCTTCATTTGTTTATAACGTAATTACAATAAACCCTTTGGTATCTTATTAACAATTATTGCCTTTCTGGCCAAGTTTACAGTTATAATCCACATACTAAATAAGTACATGTATAAAAATATTTAATCTTAGAAAGTTTAACACCAGTTCTATGGTGATATATTAGTTAACATAAAAATGAAATTAACATCAGTTAATTGATATTCTCTTAAAACAATTGCTTCACCTGCTACATACAAAAAACAACATAAATACCATGATAATAAAACAACATGGTAAAACATAATAACATGCACATTTTTATAAAATAAATTATGCACTAATTAATTAGTCTCCTCTCAGTTAATTCATTAATTATTCTAAAACTGTCTATGTTATGTTTCACATTACTTGTCACTATGTTTATCGTTTACCCTTTTCACTGAACACTTAATTAAATATCACTATAATATTGACGACTCGGAACACTAAGTTTTTTATAAGTAAAAACGTAAAGTTTTACCTTACAGCCTAAACCGGCTTTCACCTATAGAAGGCTTCATCAGAGGCTGTCGTAAGTAGCGCTGTTCGTCTTGTTGTTGGCGACGAGATAGTTTTTCGAAAGATCGAAGCTGTGTGTGTGTGTGGTGAGATTTCATCACCAACAACAAGACGAACAGCGCTACTTACGACAGCCTCTGATGAAGCATTCTATAGGTGAAAGCCGGTTTAGGCCGTAAGGTAAAACTTTACGTTTTTACTTATAAAAAACTTAGTGTTCCGAGTCGTCAATATTATAGTGATATTTAGTTATGTAACGGACACGTCATGGACAACGAAATCCAAGAATTGAACACTTAATAGTTTGTATTCATAAACATTCTTATTTTTTCTTTTACCTTGTATTCTTATTTGGAGATTATTTATTCATTTAATAATGGTTTACTTTTATGACCTTTTATTGCTACAGACAATTATTATTTTTTTATTTTTTAGTTTGAGAATTATAAATTTTTTATGTAACGTAGGGGACCATATTTTCGTTACGTTACATATACTCCCCCTCCAAAAGAAGTTTAGATTATCTGAATATGATTTGGTTAAAATAAACTTATATTTTTCATGCCTTGGAATATTTTCTTCTTATTCGTAGTAAATTTTTTTTTTTTTTTTAATGGTAATTGACTTGATTTCCTAATGTAACATATTTTACTGTTACTCAACTTTCTCTCTTGGATGAAAATTCATTAATGATATTATTTCTCTTGGTGTTTTATCCAACATTACTTGACAATGATTGGTCACAATAATCAGTAAAAACTTGTTTTAACACTCTCATATTTCTATTTACTTCTATTAATGTGCTTTCTCAATTGAGCTTCTGTCTGCTATCTTCTTTCTGTTTTCTTCCTTCATACTTCTGGAATCTGATATCAATCTTCTCAGCTGTTTTATTATCCCTTAAATATTCAATTTCCCTAACATTCCCTAACACGTGAGCTGGGGCAGTCCAGAGGGGCACTTTTGGCTACATACTCTGCTGGCCATACTACACTTAAATATAATACTGCTGGAATTCATCTACAGACAGTTATAAAAATAAAATAATACCATAATAGTCTATTTTTTTTTGACTAATAATAAACACTTTTGGGATTCTTCACGCTGTTGCGGTTTACATTTAATTACCTATTTCTTTTTTCTTCTTGATTCCTTCTTATTTTCAGTAGCTATTTTCAGATAACATTATTGACAGGCATTATTTTTAAATCCTTTTGACTTTCCTTCTTGTGACAGATGTTCTTCGTACTATTTCTTCCTTTATCATTTTCAACTCCAAGAAATTCTAAATTGTAGCTGTATTAATTATTACCATTCTTTAGCTTCATTGTAATTATAGTCATTAAATTATCCATTGTTCTTCTTATTTTACCTTCTTGTCTGGGCACATTACCATTAATTGTTTTTATTTATTTTTTTTTTCTTCTCGTTGTTCCCATTAAAATATTTTTTTTTCTATTATTTCATTTTAAATCATATTGTTTATAAATAAATTATGTAATCTGGTCTTACATTCTCTTGGTGTTTTATCGTTTATTAAATTATATTGTTTTGAAATATCTTAAGTAAGTTGTCCTTACATGCTTTTGGAATTTTGGTTGTTTTTTTTTATACTATTCTTTTCCTTTTTAATGATCTTATATTTGAAAAGTTATTCATTTAATTTCGTCCGTCTTGTTAGTCATTCTGTTCTAGTCAGTTATTGATGATTGGTGATCGTATTTCTTCATGATACTTCTTTATAGATTCCTGGTTATACATTCCCTTAATCTTTTTTGTGATAGGGTTCATTATTTCATAAGTATTATTGTCATTATTTTTTGTTATCACATAGGGTCCTGTATACAATAATAATAATTTTTTTCGTTATTCCCTCTAGAGTACTGGGTAACTCTCTGTTCCTTATTAATATTTTTTCACTTACCTGGTATTTAATTGCTTTTGGGTGGTTCTTTGTATACTTCTTATTCTGTTGTTCTGCTTTCTCCATTACTTTGTTATAGTCTGGTCAGTGGTACATCTGGTTATTTGTTGTTTTTCCCCAAGAGATTGGTTCAGTGATGGGTGGTCTTCAGTTCTCACTGCCTCTCTTAGTTTAAATGAGGGCTTCCCTCATCCTCCCTGTTTTATTGTGAGTTTTGTGGTTGGTTCTGTAGTGGTTCCTGTCTGGTCCCAGGATTGTTGTCCACCGGTCTACAATTTCCTTCGTATTGGTGGTCGTCATCGCGTTGTGACTGGTTATAATAATTGTGGTTCATGTGTGTCCTCGGGTAGTACCGCCTCTGATTACCTTGAGGTCGTGAGTATATATAATTCACATTGTGTCGGTAGTTGTTGTGTCAGTTGTCCCCGTCTCCTCGATTATGCCGATTATCGTGGTAATTAGAATGGTTATTACCCCGATAATTATTATTCCTTTGATTGTTATTTGGGTTGTTATTATGGGTTCTATTCTGGTTACCATTTTGGTTTGTTTGAGGATTATTATTCCTATTCGGATTTTGTTGAGGGTCGTTGCCATTGTACCTATTGTATTTAGTATTCATTATGCGGTTCCGTTGATACTGTCCCTCATGCTCATAATTCTCTAGAAAGTTAGCCATAGCTTGGATTGTCTTAATCTGGCTATATATTTGGGCGTTCTTTATCCCTTCCTCGTAATGGTATGATAGTTTTATCACTAAGCACTCCTCGGGATTTCTGGGCTCCAGATTATGGGCCATGCACACCTTGCCTAGGAAGTATGATGTTGGAGACTGTCCTGCGTATGCCTCATACCGACCATTACTTAAGTTATTTCTCACCATATTTTGGGTTGACTCTGACCAATACTTCTCCCTAAACTGTTTTTTAAATTCTGTTATATTTTGGATGTCGGGACGCACTGCCGTCCACCAATTGTCGTGGGTATCCTTGAACATCTCATCGATCATTCCTCGGATAACACTCCACCGGGTCTCTCTATTCCTTGCTATCATCTCTTCTACCCTCTTCAGGAACTCCATGGGGTTACGTTTGTAATTCCTAAAATTGGTTAATTCCCGGTTATCGTTGTTGGTGATATAAGTATTTTGACATGTTCTATCCCGCTATGAATCCACTTCTTCTTGTAATTGTATCTCGCATCGACGGATTTCCTCGATCTTCTCTTTATTTGTACTCACTTGGCTTTCGACATTGTTTAGGTTGTTATATACTCTTTCCATTCGTTCGCCAATGTCAGTATGTACCTGTGCTATTCCTTCCTTATTCTCCTCCCGAATTTGATGTACTTCTTGCTTAATCTGCTCGCATTTTTTTACAGTTTCCTGTTGGAGTCCTTCAACCATCATTTTATTTTCATTTTTGACGTTGTTTATTTTATTTTGTATTTCCTCACGGACTTGTACCACTGTTTCGTTGATTTTTTCTAATTTTTCATTTGTTTCGGCTATTTCTTGTTTCCTTTCTTCATTGTTTTTATCCACCTTTTGGTTAATTGTCACATGGACATTCTCAATTCTTTCATTAATGCGCTTTAAATTCTCTTCATCTATTTGTCTGATCTCTTCCTTCATTTGTTTTAAACTCTCATCGTTCCTGTCAAACCTTTCGTTAATTTGGTTTAAGCTTTCATTATTCTTATCAAACTTCTCGTTCATTAGTTTTGAGGTTTCCTCCTGTTTCCTAAAATTTTCATCTATTTTATCATTTGTTTGTTTATTGCTTTCCATTATAATTCTCAACATTTCCTGCATGCTCATGTCTTCTTTTTGGGCGGATTTATCTGGTTGGTCCCCTTGGGCATCCTCTTCTATCATTTCCTTTTCTGTGTCCATAACGACTTCAGTTTCTTCTTTATCACCCGTCGTTTGTTCCATTTCACTGTCCGTGACTACTTCTACTTCTTCTTCCCGTCTATCTTCTTCCGTTTCTCGTTCCTTCGCCATCCTTTTAGAAACCCCTCTGGTATGCATTTCTGTGCCTCTAATAGTTGCCTGCTCAAGTTAAGTTATAGTTATGGAATCGACGTTTTACTTAAATCAAGCCCTACAAGTTGAGCGCCAATTTGTTACTAAACCTTTATCCGAGTTCCGATCTTATCATATACGTTATATATAATTATATCTTAAACTCCACTGTTGTGAGCCAATTTGTAACCAAATTATGTTTTTTTTTTTTTTAATAAATTTTAATAAATGTTTTGTTATTATTTAAATTGATTGTCTTGTGGTTATTTAATATTTATGAAGTGATAAATGGTCTCTCTCTTAAGCACTGCAATGTCAGGGTATTTGTGAAGAAATAATATTTTTTAATAAGAGATATTAATCAAATATTAAGAATATCTCAATATTATATAATAATTTAGTACATTCTGAAATAATAACGTTCAACACCAGTTGATTTATTGGGTAATTCTATGGTTATTATTCAGGCCTAGTCTGCATCAAGTGTTGAGAGAGGAGAGTAAAATCCTTAAATAAGTTTCTCTCTTCTCTTGGAATTTGACAGCTGTCCGCGGGCTAGCGCTGTGGTTCACAGTCAGCTGGTTATTGTAGGTTAGTTGTTCCGCTTACTGTACTTCTCACGTTATTCTCTCTATAAATTACAACTCATTCAACATGCACTAAATATTATACAAATAATAAGAAATTGCCAATTTCAAGAATGATTCTTTATTTTATATTTTTTCTTTGAAAACAAATGTTCTTCCTTCACTAAGATACAAAAATCGATCGTACTGGAATGAATCGATTAATTATCAAATTCAGGTTTATATATTACTTTTATTTATTATTGTTTTTCTTAAACAAAGGGTATGAAGGTTCTTTTGACTATTAGTAAGGTCAGAAAATGCAAAAATAGGACTACAAGGTATTACAATCTATTACTAAATTCTTATTAATTAATATTTAAAATAAGTAGATTTTACCATCCGATGACACAGTTACTTGTAATGGCCATGCCCAGATAACCTCGTGCTTCGAGATGGTTGCTCAATGCCAAGATACAGATGTATAAATCCTCGCCAGTCTTCACTCCAGTTTCGAAATAAAGTTTGGTGTCTTGGTCCTGGGATGATGCAGAAATGCCAATCCTTACTCTTCGGCAATGTCCAGTTCTTGTGGTTACGGGTTCCACTGTATTTTGTGTCGGAATATGTTTTCTCTATCGAGTCATGAAAAGTGAGGTTCAAGTACAATTAATTTTAATTTCTTCTTTCGTCCTTTAGAATACTGGATTACTTTAATTCATTCAGGTAGTTATTTATCTTCATTTGTCTATTATTTAAATTTAATGATTACTCCTTTTACTGGGTTTAATTGGTAAAGTTCTTCCTTTAGACTTTCGTCAATTTTAATTGATAGGCTTAATTGAACTCTTTTATATATGACCGTCAAAAGTCAGCAAGCTCTCCTTTTGTTAGTTATTATTTAATTTTGTTGACTCATTAATTTATTCTATATAATTTTCTCATTTTTCTAGGTTCATAAAAACTAAACTGTCCTCATTCATGGATAACAATTCAATAATCGAATAAACAAAATTTATTCCATTTTGTCGTCCTTGACAACCAGTCTTTGTTCTCTTATTGGATAATATTTATAATCCTAGAACCATAATTAAACAATGTTCTTGCACTTAATAAAATACTCCCTTACTAAAGTTACATTATATCATATTAAACCTTTACATATTTTTTGTTATTAAATTATATACATTTTGCTATCGTTTCCTCTTAATCTACTTAGTCTGACAAGTACTATTTTCTCATTACAAAATATTAATTTTAGGCGTAATTGTTCTATTACATTTAAGATTTTATTTTAATTGAAGTTACTTATCTGCTATCAATAACTACTATTGATTTCTCCTAACTTATTACACTACACTTAGTGTTTTTACAAATTTTGTTACCTAACTTTTCTGACCTGACTTCCTATACAATGTCACTGGTTTATGGCCTATCATTACATTTTTATCTCATTCTGATTTTAATTTATTATTACCTATATTAGTATAGAACCCTTCATTTGTTTATAACGTAATTACAATAAACCCTTTAGTATCTTATTAACAATTATTGCCTTTCTGGCCAAGTTTACAGTTATAATCCACATACTAAATAAGTACATGTATAAAAAATATTTAATCTTAGAAAGTTTAACACCAGTTCTATGGTGATATATTAGTTAACATAAAAATGAAATTAACATCAGTTAATTGATATTCTCTTAAAACAATTGCTTCACCTGCTACATACAAAAAACAACATAAATACCATGATAATAAAACAACATGGTAAAACATAATAACATGCACATTTTTATAAAATAAATTATGCACGAATTAATTAGTCTCCTCTCAGTTAATTCATTAATTATTCTAAAACTGTCTATGTTATGTTTCACATTACTTGTCACTATGTTTATCGTTTACCCTTTTCACTGAACACTTAATTAAATATCACTATAATATTGACGACTCGGAACACTAAGTTTTTTATAAGTAAAAACGTAAAGTTTTACCTTACAGCCTAAACCGGCTTTCACCTATAGAAGCCTTCATCAGAGGCTGTCGTAAGTAGCGCTGTTCGTCTTGTTGTTGGCGACGAGATAGTTTTTCGAAAGATTGAAGCTGTGTGTGTGTGGTGAGATTTCGTCGCCAACAACAAGACGAACAGCGCTACTTACGACAGCCTCTGATGAAGCCTTCTATAGGTGAAAGCCAGTTTAAGCTGTAAGGTAAAACTTTACGTTTTTACTTATAAAAAACTTAGTGTTCCGAGTCGTCAATATTATAGTGATATTTAGTTAAGTAACGGACACGTCATGAACAACGAAATCCAAGAATTGAACACTTAATAGTTTGTATTTATAAACATTCTTATTTTTTCTTTTACCTTGTATTCTTATTTGGAGATTATTTATTCATTTAATAATGGTTTACTTTTATGACCTTTTATTGCTACGGACAATTATTATTTTTTTATTTTTTAGTTTGAGAATTATAAATTTTTTATGTAACGTAGGGGACCATATTTTCGTTACGTTACATATACTCCCCCTCCAAAAGAAGTTTAGTTTATCTGAATATGATTTGGTTAAAATAAACTTATATTTTTCATGCCTTGGAATATTTTCTTCTTATTCGTAGTAAAATTTTTTTTTTTTTTTTAATGGTAATTGACTTGATTTCCTAATGTAACATATTTTACTGTTACTCAACTTTCTCTCTTGGATGAAAATTCATTAATGATATTATTTCTCTTGGTGTTTTATCCAACATTACTTGACAAGGATTGGTCACAATAATCAGTAAAAACTTGTTTTAACACTCTCATATTTCTATTTACTTCTATTAATGTGCTTTCTCAATTGAGCTTCTGTCTGCTATCTTCTTTCTGTTTTCTTCCTTCATACTTCTGGAATCTGATATCAATCTTCTCAGCTGTTTTATTATCCCTTAAATATTCAATTTCCCTAACATTCCCTAACACGTGAGCTGGGGCAGTCCAGAGGGGCACTTTTGGCTACATACTCTGCTGGCCATACTACACTTAAATATAATACTGCTGGAATTCATCTACAGACAGTTATAAAAATAAAATAATACCATAATAGTCTATTTTTTTTTTTGACTAATAATAAACACTTTTGGGATTCTTCACGCTGTTGCGGTTTACATTTAATTACATATTTCTTTTTTCTTCTTGATTCCTTCTTATTTTCAGTAGCTATTTTCAGATAACATTATTGACAGGTATTATTTTTAAATCCTTTTGACTTTCCTTCTTGTGACAGATGTTCTTCGTACTATTTCTTCCTTTATCATTTTCAACTCCAAGAAATTCTAAATTGTAGCTGTATTAATTATTATCATTCTTTAGCTTCATTTTAATTATAGTCATTAAATTATCCATTGTTCTTCTTATTTTACCTTCTTGTCTGGGCACATTACCATTAATTGTTTTTATTTATTTTTTTTTTCTTCTCGTTGTTCCCATTAAAATATTTTTTTTCTATTATTTCATTTTAAATCGTATTGTTTATAAATAAATTATGTAATCTGTTCTTACATTCTCTTGGTGTTTTATCGTTTATTAAATTATATTGTTTTGAAATATCTTAAGTAAGTTGTCCTTACATGCTTTTGGAATTTTGGTTGTTTTTTTTTATACTATTCTTTTCCTTTTTAATGATATTATATTTGAAAAGTTATTCATTTAATTTTGTCCGTCTTGTTAGTCATTCTGTTCTAGTCAGTTATTGATGATTGGTGATCGTATTTCTTCATGATACTTCTTTATAGATTCCTGGTTATACATTCCCTTAATCTTTTTTGTGATAGGGTTCATTATTTCATAAGTATTATTGTCATTATTTTTTGTTATCACATAGGGTCCTGTATACAATAATAATAATTTTTTCGTTATTCCCTCTAGAGTACTGGGTAACTCTCTGTTTCTTATTAATATTTTTTCACTGACCTGGTATTTAATTGCTTTTGGGTGGTTCTTTGTATACTTCTTATTCTGTTGTTCTGCTTTCTCCATTACTTTGTTATAGTCTGGTCAGTGGTACATCTGGTTATTTGTTGTTTTTCCCCAAGAGATTGGTTCAGTGATGGGTGGTCTTCAGTTCTCACTGCCTCTCTTAGTTTAAATGAGGGCTTCCCTCATCCTCCCTGTTTTCTTGTGAGTTTTGTGGTTGGTTCTGTAGTGGTTCCTGTCTGGTCCCAGGATTGTTGTCCACCGGTCTACAATTTCCTTCGTATTGGTGGTCGTCATCGCGTTGTGACTGGTTATAATAATTGTGGTTCATGTGTGTCCTTGGGTAGTACCGCCTCTGATTACCTTGAGGTCGTGAGTATATATAATTCACGTTGTGTCGGTAGTTGTTGTGTCACTTGTCCCTGTCTCCTCGATTATGCCGATTATCGTGGTAATTAGAATGGTTATTACCCCGATAATTATTATTCCTTTGATTGTTATTTGGGTTGTTATTATGGGTTCTATTCTGGTTACCATTTTGGTTTGTTTGAGGATTATTATTCCTATTCGGATTTTGTTGAGGGTCGTTGCCATTGTACCTATTGTATTTAGTATTCATTATGCGGTTCCGTTGATACTGTCCCTCATGCTCATAATTCTCTAGAAAGTTAGCCATAGCTTGGATTGTCTTAATCTGGCTATATATTTGGGCGTTCTTTATCCCTTCCTCGTAATGGTATGATAGTTGTATCACTAAGCACTCCTCGGGATTTCTGGGCTCCAGATTATGGGCCATGCACACCTTGCCTAGGAAGTATGATGTTGGAGACTGTCCTGCGTATGCCTCATACCGACCATTACTTAAGTTATTTCTCACCATATTTTGGGTCGACTCTGACCAATACTTCTCCCTAAACTGTTTTTTAAATTCTGTTATATTTTGGATGTCGGGACGCACTGCCGTCCACCAATTGTCGTGGGTATCCTTGAACATCTCATCGATCATTCCTCGGATAACACTCCACCGGGTCTCTCTATTCCTTGCTATCATCTCTTCTACCCTCTTCAGGAACTCCATGGGGTTACGTTTGTAATTCCTAAAATTGATTAATTCCCGGTTATCGTTGTTGGTGATATAAGTATTTTGACATGTTCTATCCCGCTATGAATCCACTTCTTCTTGTAATTGTATCTCGCATCGACGGATTTCCTCGATCTTCTCTTTATTTGTACTCACTTGGCTTTCGACATTGTTTAGGTTGTTATATACTCTTTCCATTCGTTCGCCAATGTCAGTATGTACCTGTGCTATTCCTTCCTTATTCTCCTCCCGAATTTGATGTACTTCTTGCTTAATCTGCTCGCATTTTTTTACAGTTTCCTGTTGGAGTCCTTCAACCATCGTTTTATTTTCATTTTTGACATTGTTTATTTTATTTTGTATTTCCTCACGGACTTGTACCACTGTTTCGTTGATTTTTTCTAATTTTTCATTTGTTTCGGCTATTTCTTGTTTCCTTTCTTCATTGTTTTTATCCACCTTTTGGTTAATTGTCACATGGACATTCTCAATTCTTTCATTAATGCGCTTTAAATTCTCTTCATCTATTTGTCTGATCTCTTCCTTCATTTGTTTTAAACTCTCATCGTTCCTGTCAAACCTTTCGTTAATTTGGTTTAAGCTTTCATTATTCTTATCAAACTTCTCGTTCATTAGTTTTGAGGTTTCCTCCTGTTTCCTAAAATTTTCATCTATTTTATCATTTGTTTGTTTATTGCTTTCCATTATAATTCTCAACATTTCCTGCATTCTCATGTCTTCTTTTTGGGCGGATTTATCTGGTTGGTCCCCTTGGGCATCCTCTTCTATCATTTCCTTTTCTGTGTCCATAACGACTTCAGTTTCTTCTTTATCACCCGTCGTTTGTTCCATTTCACTGTCCGTGACTACTTCTACTTCTTCTTCCCGTCTATCTTCTTCCGTTTCTCGTTCCTTCGCCATCCTTTTAGAAACCCCTCTGGTATGCATTTCTGTGCCTCTAATAGTTGCCTGCTCAAGTTAAGTTATAGTTATGGAATCGACGTTTTACTTAACTCAAGCCCTACAAGTTGAGCGCCAATTTGTTACTAAACCTTTATCCGAGTTCCGATCTTATCATATACCTTATATATAATTATATCTTAAACTCCACTGTTGTGAGCCAATTTGTAAACCAATTATGTTTTTTTTTTTAATAAATTTTAATAAATGTTTTGTTATTATTTAAATTGATTGTCTTGCGTTTATTTAATACTAGCGAGTACCCGGCATGCGTTGCAATGCCACTCAAAGAAAGAAAGTGTTTGTATATATATAATATATAAAGACTTCGTTCACGTGGTCTTCAATTTAATGCGATAATATATTTAGAACAGAATCTATTCCATTGGGTTGCCATAGTAACCAGATCTAATAAGTTAGTTTTTAAGACTCCAAAGGACCCCCCAGAGGATCGTATCGAAAAAAACACCTGTCCTATGTTGGTTCTCCCGTTGCGTAAAATATTTGTGCCAAGTTTGGTTGAAATCGGTCCAGTGGTTTAGGAGGAGATGTGGAAGACCCCAAAGAACCCCCAAAAGAACCCCATCGAAAAGCACCTATCCTATGTTGGTTCTCCCTTTGCGTAAAATAATTGTGCCAAGTTTGGTTGAAATCGGTCCAGTGGTTTAGGAGGAGATGTGGAAGACCCCAAAAGACCCCCCGAAGTATCATATCGAAAAAACACATATCCTATGTTGGTTCTCCCGTTGCGTAAAATATTTGTGCCAAGTTTGGTTGAAATCGGTCCAGTGGTTTAGGAGATGTGGAAGACCCCAAAGGATCCCCCAAAAGACCCCGTCGGAAAAAACACCTATCCTATGTTGGTTCTCCCGTTGCGTAAAATATTTGTGCCAAGTTTGGTTGAAATCGGTCCAGTGGTTTAGGAGAAGATGTGGAAGACCCCAAAGGACCCCCCCAAAGGACCCCATCGAAAAAACACCTATCCTATGTTGGTTCTTCCTTTGCGTAAAATATTTGTGCCAAGTTTGGTTGAAATCGGTCCAGTGGTTTAGGAGGAGATGTGGAAGACCCCAAAGGACCCCCCGAAGTATCATATCAAAAAAACACATATCCTATGTTGGTTCTCCCGTTGCGTAAAATATTTGTGCCAAGTTTGGTTGAAATCGGTCGAGTGGTTTAGGAGGAGATGTGGAAGACCCCAAAGAACCCCCAAAAGAACCGCATTGAAAAAATACCTATCCTATGTTGGTTCTCCCTTTGCGTAAAATATTTGTGCCACGTTTGGTTGAAATCGGTCCAGTGGTTTAGGAGGAGATGTGAGAGACCCCAAAGGACCCCCAGAAGGACCCCCCGAAGGATCATATCGAAAAAACACCTATCCTATGTTGGTTCTCCCGTTGCATAAAATATTTGTGCCAAGTTTGGTTGAAATCGGTCCAGTGGTTTAGGAGGAGATGTGGAAGACCCCAATGGACCCCGTCGAAAAAAACACCTATCCTATGTTGGTTCTCCCGTTGCGTAAAATATTTGTGCCAAGTTTGGTTGAAATCGGTCCAGTGGTTTAGGAGGAGATGTGGAAGACCCCAAAGGACCCCATCGAAAAAACACCTACCCTATGTTGGTTCTCCCGTTGCATAAAATATTTGTGCCAAGTTTGGTTGAAATCGGTCCAGTGGTTTAGGAGGAGATGTGGAAGACCCCAAGAACCCCCCATAGGACCCCATCGAAAAAAATTCATAAACCTTCGCGGGCGTGCGCACAACAACTCACAGAAGTTTCATCGCAATCGGATGAATGGTATAGGAACGCATACGGGACAAAGAAAGAAAGAAAGAAACAAACATTCATTTTTATAGATATAGATTTATATTTATGAAGTGATAAATGGTCTCTCTCTTAAGCACTGCAATGTCAGGTTATTTGTGAAGAAATAATATTTTTTAATAAGTGATATTAATCAAATATTAAGAATATCTCAATATTATATAATAATTTAGTACATTCTGAAATAATAACGTTCAACACCAGTTGATTTATTGGGTAATTCTATGGTTATTATTCAGGCCTAGTCTGCATCAAGTGTTGAGAGAGGAGAGTAAAATCCTTAAATAAGTTTCTCTCTTCTCTTGGAATTTGACAGCTGTCCGCGGGCTAGCGCTGTGGTTCACAGTCAGCTGGTTATTGTAGGTTAGTTGTTCCGCTTACTGTACTTCTCACGTTATTCTCTCTATAAATTACAACTCATTCAACATGCACTAAATATTATACAAATAATAAGAAATTGCCAATTTCAAGAATGATTCTTTATTTTATATTTTTTCTTTGAAAACAAATGTTCTTCCTTCACTAAGATACAAAAATCGATCGTACTGGAATGAATCGATTAATTATCGAATTCAGGTTTATATATTACTTTTATTTATTATTGTTTTTCTTAAACAAAGGGTATGAAGGTTCTTTTGACTATTAGTAAGGTCAGAAAATGCAAAAATAGGACTACAAGGTATTACAATCTATTACTAAATTCTTATTAATTAATATTTAAAATAAGTAGAGTTTACCGTCCGATGACACAGTTACTTGTAATGGCCGTGCCCAGATAACCTCGTGCTTCGAGATGGTTGATCAACGCCAAGATACAGATGTATAAATCCTCGCCAGTCTTCACTCCAGTTTCGAAATAAAGTTTGGTGTCTTGGTCCTGGGATGATGCAGAAATGCCAATCCTTACTCTTTGGCAATGTCCAGTTCTTGTGGTTACGGGTTCCACTGTATTTTGTGTCGGAATATGTTTTCTCTATCGAGTCATGAAAAGTGAGGTTCAAGTACAATTAATTTTAATTTCTTCTTTCGTCCTTTAGAATACTGGATTACTTTAATTCATTCAGGTAGTTATTTATCTTCATTTGTCTATTATTTAAATTTAATGATTACTCCTTTTACTGGGTTTAATTGGTAAAGTTCTTCCTTTAGACTTTCGTCAATTTTAATTGATAGGCTTAATTGTACTCTTTTATATATGACCGTCAAAAGTCAGCAAGCTCTCCTTTTGTTAGTTATTATTTAATTTTGTTGACTCATTAATTTATTCTATATAATTTTCTCATTTTTCTAGGTTCATAAAAACTAAACTGTCCTCATTTATGGATAACAATTCAATAATCGAATAATCAAAATTTATTCCATTTTGTCATCCTTGACAACCAGTCTTTGTTCTCTTATTGGATAATATTTATAATCCTAGAACCATAATTAAACAATGTTCTTGCACTTAATAAAATACTCCCTTACTAAAGTTACATTATATCATGTTAAACCTTTACATATTTTTTGTTATTAAATTATATACATTTTGCTATCGTTTCCTCTTAATCTACTTAGTCTGACAAGTACTATTTTCTCATTACAAAATATTAATTTTAGGCGTAATTGTTCTATTACATTTTAAGATTTTATTTTAATTGAAGTTACTTATCTGCTATCAATAACTACTATTGATTTCTCCTAACTTATTACACTTTACTTAGTGTTTTTACAATTTTGTTACCTAACTTTTCTGACCTGACTTCCTATACAATGTCACTGGTTTATGGCCTATCATTACATTTTTATCTCATTCTGATTTTAATTTATTATTACCTATATTAGTATAGAACCCTTCATTTGTTTATAACGTAATTACAATAAACCCTTTAGTATCTTATTAACAATTATTGCCTTTCTGGCCAAGTTTACAGTTATAATCCACATACTAAATAAGTACATGTATAAAAAATATTTAATCTTAGAAAGTTTAACACCAGTTCTATGGTGATATATTTGTTAACATAAAAATGAAATTAACATCAGTTAATTGATATTCTCTTAAAACAATTGCTTCACCTGCTACATACAAAAAACAACATAAATACCATGATAATAAAACAACATGGTAAAACATAATAACATGCACATTTTTATAAAATAAATTATGCACTAATTAATTAGTCTCCTCTCAGTTAATTCATTAATTATTCTAAAACTATCTATGTTATGTTTCACATTACTTGTCACTATGTTTATCGTTTACCCTTTTCACTGAACACTTAATAGTTTGTATTTATAAACATTCTTATTTTTTCTTTTACCTTGTATTCTTATTTGGGGATTATTTATTCATTTAATAATGGTTTACTTTTATGACCTTTTATTACTACGGACAATTATTATTTTTTTATTTTTTAGTTTGAGAATTATAAATTTTTTATGTAACATAGGGGACCATATTTTCGTTACGTTACATATACTCCCCCTCCAAAAGAAGTTTAGTTTATCTGAATATGATTTGGTTAAAATAAACTTATATTTTTCATGCCTTGGAATATTTTCTTCTTATTCGTAGTAAATTTTTTTTTTTTTTTTAATGGTAATTGACTTGATTTCCTAATGTAACATATTTTACTGTTACTCAACTTTCTCTCTTGGATGAAAATTCATTAATGATATTATTTCTCTTGGTGTTTTATCCAACATTACTTGACAATGATTGGTCACAATAATCAGTAAAAACTTGTTTTAACACTCTCATATTTCTATTTACTTCTATTAATGTGCTTTCTCAATTGAGCTTCTGTCTGCTATCTTCTTTCTGTTTTCTTCCTTCATACTTCTGGAATCTGATATCAATCTTCTCAGCTGTTTTATTATCCCTTAAATATTCAATTTCCCTAACATTCCCTAACACGTGAGCTGGGGCAGTCCAGAGGGGCACTTTTGGCTACATACTCTGCTGGCCATACTACACTTAAATATAATACTGCTGGAATTCATCTACAGACAGTTATAAAAATAAAATAATACCATAATAGTCTTTTTTTTTTTGGCTAATAATAAACACTTTTGGGATTCTTCACGCTGTTGCGGTTTACATGTAATTACATATTTCTTTTTTCTTCTTGATTCCTTCTTATTTTCAGTAGCTATTTTCAGATAACATTATTGACAGGCATTATTTTAAAATCCTTTTGACTTTCCTTCTTGTGACAGATGTTCTTCGTACTATTTCTTCCTTTATCATTTTCAACTCCAAGAAATTCTAAATTGTAGCTGTATTAATTATTATCATTCTCTAGCTTCATTGTAATTATAGTCATTAAATTATCCATTGTTCTTCTTATTTTACCTTCTTGTCTGGGCACATTACCATTAATTGTTTTTATTTATTTATTTTTTCTTCTCGTTGTTCCCATTAAAATATTTTTTTTCTATTATTTCATTTTAAATCGTATTGTTTATAAATAAATTATGTAATCTGTTCTTACATTCTCTTGGTGTTTTATCGTTTATTAAATTATATTGTTTTGAAATATCTTAAGTAAGTTGTCCTTACATGCTTTTGGAATTATGGTTGTTTTTTTTTATACTATTCTTTTCCTTTTTAATGATATTATATTTGAAAAGTTATTCATTTAATTTCGTCCGTCTTGTTAGTCATTCTGTTCTAGTCAGTTATTGATGATTGGTGATCGTATTTCTTCATGATACTTCTTTATAGATTCCTGGTTATACATTCCCTTAATCTTTTTTGTGATAGGGTTCATTATTTCATAAGTATTATTGTCATTATTTTTTGTTATCACATAGGGTCCTGTATACAATAATAATAATTTTTTCGTTATTCCCTCTAGAGTACTGGGTAACTCTCTGTTCCTTATTAATATTTTTTCACTGACCTGGTATTTAATTGCTTTTGGGTGGTTCTTTGTATACTTCTTATTCTGTTGTTCTGCTTTCTCCATTACTTTGTTATAGTCTGGTCAGTGGTACATCTGGTTATTTGTTGTTTTCCCCCAAGAGATTGGTTCAGTGATGGGTGGTCTTCAGTTCTCACTGCCTCTCTTAGTTTAAATGAGGGCTTCCCTCATCCTCCCTGTTTTCTTGTGAGTTTTGTGGTTGGTTCTGTAGTGGTTCCTGTCTGGTCCCAGGATTGTTGTCCACCGGTCTACAATTTCCTTCGTATTGGTGGTCGTCATCGCGTTGTGACTGGTTATAATAATTGTGGTTCATGTGTGTCCTCGGGTAGTACCGCCTCTGATTACCTTGAGGTCGTGAGTATATATAATTCACGTTGTGTCGGTAGTTGTTGTGTCACTTGTCCCTGTCTCCTCGATTATGCCGATTATCGTGGTAATTAGAATGGTTATTACCCCGATAATTATTATTCCTTTGATTGTTATTTGGGTTGTTATTATGGGTTCTATTCTGGTTACCATTTTGGTTTGTTTGAGGATTATTATTCCTATTCGGATTTTGTTGAGGGTCGTTGCCATTGTACCTATTGTATTTAGTATTCATTATGCGGTTTCGTTGATACTGTCCCTCATGCTCATAATTCTCTAGAAAGTTAGCCATAGCTTGGATTGTCTTAATCTGGCTATATATTTGGGCGTTCTTTATCCCTTCCTCGTAATGGTATGATAGTTGTATCACTAAGCACTCCTCGGGATTTCTGGGCTCCAGATTATGGGCCATGCACACCTTGCCTAGGAAGTATGATGTTGGAGACTGTCCTGCGTATGCCTCATACCGACCATTACTTAAGTTATTTCTCACCATATTTTGGGTCGACTCTGACCAATACTTCTCCCTAAACTGTTTTTTAAATTCTGTTATATTTTGGATGTCGGGACGCACTGCTGTCCACCAATTGTCGTGGGTATCCTTGAACATCTCATCGATCATTCCTCGGATAACACTCCACCGGGTCTCTCTATTCCTTGCTATCATCTCTTCTACCCTCTTCAGGAACTCCATGGGGTTACGTTTGTAATTCCTAAAATTGATTAATTCCCGGTTATCGTTGTTGGTGATATAAGTATTTTGACATGTTCTATCCTGCTATGAATCCACTTCTTCTTGTAATTGTATCTCGCATCGACGGATTTCCTCGATCTTCTCTTTATTTGTACTCACTTGGCTTTCGACATTGTTTAGGTTGTTATATACTCTTTCCATTCGTTCGCCAATGTCAGTATGTACCTGTGCTATTCCTTCCTTATTCTCCTCCCGAATTTGATGTACTTCTTGCTTAATCTGCTCGCATTTTTTTACAGTTTCCTGTTGGAGTCCTTCAACCATCGTTTTATTTTCATTTTTGACGTTGTTTATTTTATTTTGTATTTCCTCACGGACTTGTACCACTGTTTCGTTGATTTTTTCTAACTTTTCATTTGTTTCGGCTATTTCTTGTTTCCTTTCTTCATAGTTTTTATCCACCTTTTGGTTAATTGTCACATGGACATTCTCAATTCTTTCATTAATGCGCTTTAAATTCTCTTCATCTATTTGTCTGATCTCTTCCTTCATTTGTTTTAAACTCTCATCGTTCCTGTCAAACCTTTCGTTAATTTGGTTTAAGCTTTCATTATTCTTATCAAACTTCTCGTTCATTAGTTTTGAGGTTTCCTCCTGTTTCCTAAAATTTTCATCTATTTTATCATTTGTTTGTTTATTGCTTTCCATTATAATTCTCAACATTTCCTGCATGCTCATGTCTTCTTTTTGGGCGGATTTATCTGGTTGGTCCCCTTGGGCATCCTCTTCTATCATTTCCTTTTCTGTGTCCATAACGACTTCAGTTTCTTCTTTATCACCCGTCGTTTGTTCCATTTCACTGTCCGTGACTACTTCTACTTCTTCTTCCCGTCTATCTTCTTCCGTTTCTCATTCCTTCGCCATCCTTTTAGAAACCCCTCTGGTATGCATTTCTGTGCCTCTAATAGTTGCCTGCTCAAGTTAAGTTATAGTTATGGAATCGACGTTTTACTTAACTCAAGCCCTACAAGTTGAGCGCCAATTTGTTACTAAACCTTTATCCGAGTTCCGATCTTATCATATACCTTATATATAATTATATCTTAAACTCCACTGTTGTAAGCCAATTTGTAAACCAATTATGTTTTTTTTTTAATAAATTTTAATAAATGTTTTGTTATTATTTAAATTGATTGTCTTGCGTTTATTTAATATTTATGAAGTGATAAACGGTCTCTCTCTTAAGCACTGCAATGTCAGGTTATTTGTGAAGAAATAATATTTTTTAATAAGTGATATTAATCAAATATTAAGAATATCTCAATATTATATAATAATTTAGTACATTCTGAAATAATAACGTTCAACACCAGTTGATTTATTGGGTAATTCTATGGTTATTATTCAGGCCTAGTTTGCATCAAGTGTTGAGAGAGGAGAGTAAAATCCTTAAATAAGTTTCTCTCTTCTCTTGGAATTTGACAGCTGTCCGCGGGCTAGCGCTGTGGTTCACAGTCAGCTGGTTATTGTAGGTTAGTTGTTCCGCTTACTGTACTTCTCACGTTATTCTCTCTATAAATTACAACTCATTCAACATGCACTAAATATTATACAAATAATAAGAAATTGCCAATTTCAAGAATGATTCTTTATTTTATATTTTTTCTTTGAAAACAAATGTTCTTCCTTCACTAAGATACAAAAATCGATCGTACTGGAATGAATCGATTAATTATCGAATTCAGGTTTATATATTACTTTTATTTATTATTGTTTTTCTTAAACAAAGGGTATGAAGGTTCTTTTGACTATTAGTAAGGTCAGAAAATGCAAAAATAGGACTACAAGGTATTACAATCTATTACTAAATTCTTATTAATTAATATTTAAAATAAGTAGAGTTTACCGTCCGATGACACAGTTACTTGTAATGGCCGTGCCCAGATAACCTCGTGCTTCGAGATGGTTGATCAACGCCAAGATACAGATGTATAAATCCTCGCCAGTCTTCACTCCAGTTTCGAAATAAAGTTTGGTGTCTTGGTCCTGAGATGATGCAGAAATGCCAATCCTTACTCTTTGGCAATGTCCAGTTCTTGTGGTTACGGGTTCCACTGTATTTTGTGTCGGAATATGTTTTCTCTATCGAGTCATGAAAAGTGAGGTTCAAGTACAATTAATTTTAATTTCTTCTTTCGTCCTTTAGAATACTGGATTACTTTAATTCATTCAGGTAGTTATTTATCTTCATTTGTCTATTATTTAAATTTAATGATTACTCCTTTTACTGGGTTTAATTGGTAAAGTTCTTCCTTTAGACTTTCGTCAATTTTAATTGATAGGCTTAATTGTACTCTTTTATATATGACCGTCAAAAGTCAGCAAGCTCTCCTTTTGTTAGTTATTATTTAATTTTGTTGACTCATTAATTTATTCTATATAATTTTCTCATTTTTCTAGGTTCATAAAAACTAAACTGTCCTCATTTATGGATAACAATTCAATAATCGAATAATCAAAATTTATTCCATTTTGTCATCCTTGACAACCAGTCTTTGTTCTCTTATTGGATAATATTTATAATCCTAGAACCATAATTAAACAATGTTCTTGCACTTAATAAAATACTCCCTTACTAAAGTTACATTATATCATGTTAAACCTTTACATATTTTTTGTTATTAAATTATATACATTTTGCTATCGTTTCCTCTTAATCTACTTAGTCTGACAAGTACTATTTTCTCATTACAAAATATTAATTTTAGGCGTAATTGTTCTATTACATTTTAAGATTTTATTTTAATTGAAGTTACTTATCTGCTATCAATAACTACTATTGATTTCTCCTAACTTATTACACTTTACTTAGTGTTTTTACAATTTTGTTACCTAACTTTTCTGACCTGACTTCCTATACAATGTCACTGGTTTATGGCCTATCATTACATTTTTATCTCATTCTGATTTTAATTTATTATTACCTATATTAGTATAGAACCCTTCATTTGTTTATAACGTAATTACAATAAACCCTTTAGTATCTTATTAACAATTATTGCCTTTCTGGCCAAGTTTACAGTTATAATCCACATACTAAATAAGTACATGTATAAAAAATATTTAATCTTAGAAAGTTTAACACCAGTTCTATGGTGATATATTTGTTAACATAAAAATGAAATTAACATCAGTTAATTGATATTCTCTTAAAACAATTGCTTCACCTGCTACATACAAAAAACAACATAAATACCATGATAATAAAACAACATGGTAAAACATAATAACATGCACATTTTTATAAAATAAATTATGCACTAATTAATTAGTCTCCTCTCAGTTAATTCATTAATTATTCTAAAACTATCTATGTTATGTTTCACATTACTTGTCACTATGTTTATCGTTTACCCTTTTCACTGAACACTTAATAGTTTGTATTTATAAACATTCTTATTTTTTCTTTTACCTTGTATTCTTATTTGGGGATTATTTATTCATTTAATAATGGTTTACTTTTATGACCTTTTATTACTACGGACAATTATTATTTTTTTATTTTTTAGTTTGAGATTATAAATTTTTTATGTAACGTAGGGGACCATATTTTCGTTACATTACAATATGTGTACCCTTACTGTATTACGGTCCTAAACATCTTTATCAACACTTTATATCTTTAAAAGTTAGATAAAGTGTAATGAGCTATTTGGCTTAACCTGAATTTACATGACCTGGCTCAGAACAACTTTATTTTGGCAAATACAAAGATAAAGACTCTGTACACCCTGGTTGGAATTTCTTTGGGGCTCAGACCTGCTGCCAGGCTTAGTTCTATAACATAATCAGGAAGAAAGGAATCAGCTCGAACACTGTGGAAAGGCTTGTACACTATCACCAAGAAGATTAATGATGTCATCTACGAATATCCCATTATTCCATTTAGCTTTATTCTTAATTAGTACACTAACGGCACTGCTCTGACTTACAGTAACACACTAACTCTAAAGAATTTCTTGTTTTCAGTTTAAAAAAGTTGAAATTCTGTATTTCTTTTCTTTTCCATTCACTTTTTGTGAAACGACCTACATTAATATGTGTACGCTTACTATATTGAAATCCAATGTTCACTATCCAATAGTTAAAAATTCTGTGGAATTGTGAAATTAGTAACACTATGTACTAATGTGTGATTATCAGTTGAATTTCTGAATTCCTTTGATTCATTAATAAATTTTACTAATTTGTTTCTTTATGTCTATTGAATGATTTCTTATTAGTTTTTAATCTTTGTGTTTTCATTATTCATTTGTAAATTCTTGGATTTTGTTGTCCATGACATGACCATTGGTTATACTAATTATCATTAAAACACACAGAGGATTGATCCTCTTTTGCAAGATCACAAGTATGTTTCAAGACCATTTGCAGGTCAGGTATTGTTCTGTCCGTTCACTTTCTGAAAGGGGTTGAGGAGCAAGGGGGAAGATGTCTCCATTAAAACACACACACACACTAGCACGCACACAATTCCTTTTTTTCTTTATTTAATTTGAATTCTGTATTAGAACAAATGTTTTCAGAGTTTACAAGTTTTTTTTTTTTAAATTTCTTGGATTAAATTTTTTTAAATTTATGCAATGTGGACACATACAGAGGAGTGTCAGTTTTTATATTTTTTCAATAAATAAAAATGAGAGGGGAGAGAAAAAGAGAGAGAGAGAGAGAGAGAGAGAGAGACCAAAAATGAGACATACAGAAATTTCATCAGAACTTTTCCTGATAGTAAAAAAATAACTAAATAATGAATAGCAAAGAACATTAACAAAATTAATGGAAATTATAGTTATAATTTCTTGTCTAATGAACAGGTACTAGTAATGGCTTCATATACTTCACATCTTAAATTATAAAACTATTACAAACATATTTGGTATACTCGGCTTGAAACAAACGTTCAGACCAACAAAAATGGTTTAAATTTTGCCACGCTGCATTATTAGTACTGTTGAAACAGCAGGTTGATTATAATTGTTTTTAGAACAGACTTCTGGAATGTTGTGTGCAAGTGTATTGTGTTCAAGTAGCAAGTTTCCGCTACTTTATAAAACATATCCTAGAAGCAAACTTTGACATCCAGTAGCTGTTGCTGAGAAACCTTACTAAGGGACTTATAAAAAAAAAGAAAAACAACAATTACACGCTTGCTCTTTTGAACATCTGATGAAAAGGTTTTGTAAAGTGTACCTAACATAAAAATGTACACTGCTCGACTTGTCTTTGTATTCCATACTTCTAGATGATATATTGCTAACACGGATAAGAAAAGTTTAAATGTGCTGAAGGTCTAAACGAGTGATAGTTATTTGCAGACTGACAGGGCCATAAAATAATTCTGAAAGAATTGTTGATTTTACACCATCCTTTATCAAGTGACTACTCAAATCTGCCAGTTTTTCACAGCAAACTGAAGTTTGATGATTTGATCCATCATGACCAAGAGATGGTCCAAACATTTCAAGGATTCTCTTAGCCTTAAAAAACTGGACTGGCGTCATTGAGTGACATGACTAATGTTAAATTTACTTTGGGATACTTCCAAACATAATACAGTTTACAATAAACAAACAAAACTTTATGCCTGTCTAATTTTTCCAGAACTCCATACACATAATTTGATCTGGATAGAACATTTATTAAACAATAATACTATTTGATGCAAATAATTAAAATATCGGTATGGCGAACCATACATGACTTCCATGTTTTAAGATTTATATTTAAAATCATTTTAGAAATGAAATATTTCTACAGAAACTACTTCTATCTTCAGCCTCAACCACAGAATATTGTGGTCACTAACATATACCACCTCACGTTAGCGTACTCGATTTTCACTGATGATGGCAGTCGATGGCACTTCTGAAATGTCTGGTTTTGCAGAAAACATTGGACCACGGCCAAACAGCCTGGAAAGGAATTTTATCATCAAACTACTTCTTTGTTGCCGATAACGTAGTACACATATAAAAAATTATCCCCTCCCCTTCACCTATCATTTTCATTTATAGAAAATAATCCCCTCCCCATTCAACTTCCCCCTACCCCTTTTCATTTATAGATATTTCATCTACCTTTCTACAGTGGTATAATTATGACCTTCTTTTAAGGGTACTTTATTTATCAAAATTAAGTACTTTACTCTTGTTAAAACATAAAACGTTGCAGATAAACTACCCCTTCTCCTTAACCGATCTTCAACAAAATCAACAGACCTTGAGTCCTCTACAATATGCAAAAAATTATTTGAATTTGCGGCAGTTATCGTCCGCCATAGACAAAATTCTACACACAGACATCTTTCAAAAAATGACTTTTCTTCATGTTTTGAGGGTAGTACAATCAGAATCAGCCCTTATCTCGAACATGATTTTTTTCCATCCATTTTCTTATGGAACATGGAAGTAAAAACAATATCATTCTTTTTATAATATGTATTGCACGTGTTTTCTAACATGGGACAGTAATTATTAGATAAAATGGTTACCTTCATTTAAGCCAGCTTCCACTCACTGTGTACTTTCTCAGAGACCATAACATATTCTTTTTAACGTTGCCGAACATAAATTGATGTTAAATTAAAAATAAAGAAAAGGCTTAGCACCTGAAGTTTGCAACGTCCAAGTTGAAGAATCTACTTAATTATTGCACTTAACTTGATATAAGTACTGATTACATTTCAGGATTATTATTTTCAGAAATGATGTATGTAAACCAGTTTTCCCCATATGAAGTTAGTTAAAACTCTTTAATGGGGTAAACAAAGGCATTCCAGGCAGGCGTGTATCCAGAAAATTTGGGGGGGGGGTAAAAATTTGTGTGTGTGTGTGTATATATATAATATATATATATATTGTTACAACACAAATAAGCCACCCCAGTACCAGGGATAAAAAAGATGATTCTAAATACAAAATAATACTTCATATAAAATAAAATGCTTAATATAAATAAAATATAAAGAAAATGACACAACGAACGACGACATGACCTAACCCAAATGATTGAACCAACCAAAGGAAACAAAAGAAGAAGGGAACCACAAAAAACAAACAAGAATAAAACCGAAGAAGAGAAAAAAGTGATTCGCCAGAACAAATGAAGAAGGGAAGAAACCCAAACCAAACAAAAAGGAAACAAATTCATGGAATTGAATGACTCAATGTAACATGTTAAAATAAACCCAAAGGAGAAGGTGGAAAACCAAAGTATTAACCAAATACAATGAAAATGAAGAAGGAGGGAAATGAAAAAGAAACAAAACCAAAATGAAGGGAAATAAATAAAAAATGAAAACTAATGATGATACAAAAACCAGTAATAAAGAATATGAGCAAGAGAAATGATGCACTCAAATGTAATATTGGAAAAAAGACCAATAATTAACCTATGAGAAAAAAAGTAAATGTTATTATCCATTAATGGACAATACTAATGGAATTGAAGGAAACCCAATTAAACAATGTTAAATATAAATATAAAAAAGCAAACTAACCCACAATTTAGAGTTAGGTGAAAGGATAGAAATATAAAGACAAAATTGTTAATAGTATTAACGAGATATTGTAATGAAAGAGATAGTACGGTAGTGAGATAATAATTAGAGGGATTACACATTCAGAAACACTTAAAAAACAAAAAAAAAAACATTTGCGAAGTGCAAAATGAAAGTGTAAAAACCCCAAAGTGTAGTGATAAAGAAAGTACACTAATAAAATTATAAAAAACTATAAATAATTTAAAAGTGAAGGTGAAGATTGAATGAGAATAGTGTAAAATAAAGAATGTTAATATAGTAAAAAATAGTGAATGATAAAAGCACAAACAATTAATAAATCCTAAAGAAACACTAAATGATAAAAAGTGAAGTATGTTAGTAACTAAGAATAGCAGTATAAACTGATAAGACAGTAACTAGTTAAGAAAGAATGTTATTATTAAATTTAAGTAAATACAATTATGATTAAAAGGGAGAATGCCCTGAAGGGAAAACCAGATAGCGTTAACATGGAAGGAAAGTAAAGATTGTTTAAAAATTAAGGAGTTAAAAACAAATCAAAAAACACCCATGTTATAAGGGATCGTTATAAGTTCATAAAAGTAATGTTGTTTATCACACTAAAAAATAATATAAAATAAGATGAATTGTAAACAAAGATTAGCAAATAATAGTTAAATAATTATTTAAGCAAATTTATGAATTTGATATGGCGGGTAGAGTTATACAGATAATAGGCCTAAATGTTGTATTTAATAAGATAAAAAAAATAGTAAATAATAGCCACATTGTTATTACTGGCAAAGTAAATAAGCAAAAAGTTAAGAAATGTATGACTAGGAAACGAGGAAACCAAATAGTAAACCATTATGTACAAAATAATACTAACATACTAATAACACATAAACAGACCCAAAACACAACAATAAATTATACAACCAATTATAATAACAAAATAAAACCCATTACGCTAAAAGGAAATGTAATTTGAATGAAATAAGTCAAATACCATAATGGCTACTTAGGCCTAGGGAAGTGCCTAATTGTCAAAAACAAACAACTACAAATTGTAATAAGTTAAGTAAGAAATTAGCAAATCTGAGGCGAAGGACTCACCAAGGATAAATTGTAAATCATTTTTGGGACAAAATATTATAATAAGCATTTGAATACAAAAAGAAATGTAATTAACAAGTATTAACATAATTATAAAAGCATAAAACCTAAAATAACCCAAACTTGTGGGGTATCAAAATAATCTATGAAAGGAAATACATACTATAGTGACAATATTTAATAATCAGGAAGGAAGATAGAGGAATAACAGCAGTCAGAAGATATACTAGGATTTTGAAAAGAATTCAAATTTTGATAACAATGGATTTATATCAATCTCAGCCAATCAGAATTCTTTGGTTACCATAGAAACCACCGTTGAAGACAAAAATTACCATTGAATACCGTTACTTGTAAAGCGTCATTCCACCAGGACAGAAGCTAAAGTTTGGAAGACCAATTTTTTAATAAAATAATGTAAAACAGTGAACGAAGTTCAAAACTATGACTGGATAAGAAGCAGACGAACCATTAGTGCAGTCCATTCAAGATCCAGGACCATAAAACTGAGAATTAACAGAAAATAATGACCACATAATATATGAAAAGGACGCCAGACCTACTTAAGTCCAAAGATCAATGAAAATAGAACTTATTGCAGCCCAATCCTCTTCCGATCCAATGAACGAAAACACCAAGTCATGCTGATGTGTTAAGTACCATTGAATTACCTTATTTCCAAAAACCAAATCACTCTAAATTTTACTAATATTAATTTAATCTCACTATAAGCCAAATATTTCTCTTTCAAAGATTATTTTAAAAAACTAAACACACTGAAAATTTGTTAACATAAAATCTAACCTATTGTTTAAACACGAACTTTCGAAACACATTTAACGACACTACAGAACAGATTGTAACATCACACCTTATTATTTATGTACACTTAGAATAAGGTAAAATACTTTTATTGTAATCATCGGAATTCTTTGCCTTATAATCAAAAGGATCCACCGATTTTGGAACGAAATTAATTGTAATAACAAAACGTTCAGCTGCCATGCTGATGCTAGCACATCGTTCCAGAATCGATTCGTCACCCCGAGGATAATTTTTTCATGTATAATGTCGGTGCAAAGTTGTTAATCAACTAATACATTTTATTTGTAAAAAACCTGAAAAATTTAATTATCAAACATTAAAATCACAATTACAGGGAGTAACCGTTGTTATTATTTCATAGGGAGTGCATTATATTACTTGTGTTTATTCATGAAGGCTAGGTTTGATGAGGAGCGTTTAAGTTGCCATTTGCACAACTGCCTACACGATTCAGAAGGTGGCACGAGCGGGAATTATTTGTACGCCCCGACCGTCACAGCTGAAAACACTTTATTAAGTAATTTTAATTGTTTTAATAAACAATTTGGCGCCACCCAGGATTAACACACCCCTATATATATAAACAGGTAAGGTTACTGCCGTGTTATACTGGTAATTACCGCAACGCTACGGACATCGTTAGCGCAAAATTGATGTAATGACACCAGTGCGAGACGAACGCACTGACACTTTACACACATATAAAACTGGTATACATTTTACAGACATGACCGAGTCTCCGCGTTACAGATTGGCTTCCATCGCGGGGCTTTAAAGAAGGCAGCAAACCGCGTTACAGATTGGCGACCAACCGGTGAGGCTTTAAAAGAAGGCCAGCGGCGATTATGAGGAGACATTCCATGGTTACAAGATACCTAAAAAAGAAAGGAACCAACCAAGAAGAAATGGAAGAAATTGAAGAAATGATCGGAGGATTGTTCGAAGAGGACCCTTAGGAGGACCAACCAGAAAATCCAACTCAATCAGAACCGGAAATCGAAGTAATAAGTCAACACAGGGAACGGGAACAACAAACAGGAGATACAGTGGAAAACCCGCCGGATAAAATTACACCAACCGAAGAGAGGCAACAACTGATGAAGTTCATGGTGGAACAATTTGGACAAATTAATAATAATTTCAAGGAAACGAAGGAGGAAATTAAAAAATTAGAGTCATTACAAGAGGGAATGAAAGAAGAAACAAGAGAACAAAGAAGGGAAGACAGGGAGTTCTTAAATGAAAAACTGGACAGAAACAGTGAAGAACTAAAGAAACAAATCAAGGAGGACATAGAACTTCTAAATAATAAGATGGAAAGCAATCATGAAACTTTGAAGAGGAACCAAGAGATCTTAGAAGAGAAGAATGAAGAGCTGAAGAAACAGATCAAGAAGGATCTTGAAAGATGAAATAACAAGATTGAAAATAATAGTGAAACACTCCAAAGACAGTTGAAGGAAGACGGTGAGAAGAACAGAGAAGAATTAAGATTCATGCTAATAGAGTTTTGTGAAGAAGTCAAACAGACAAAAACAGGGATGAATAAGAGATGGGAAGAAACAAATTATCCGGCAGATCAACTTACTGAAACAGTAGATAGTGATTTCAAACCATCGAATGAAACACTAGACACCACTTCTGAAGGTAGTAAGGAGATGGAAATCGTAGAAGAAACAAGTGTATTGTTTTCTGAAAATAAAGATAACAATAACACCGAGAAAATCAAGCACATAAAAACCAACAGTAGAAGAGGAAAAAAGAAGAATCGGATAATTAAGAAAACAAAAGAAATGGGAAAAGTATATAACAAGAAAATAATAAAAACGAGAGAAGAATTAGAAATGGTGAAGAACGGACTGATTGAGGTATTTAATTTACCAATTACTGACCGGAGAGAAATCATGAAATATAAAGATTGTAGGAGGAATCTAAAGGAAATTATAGAAGGGATTCACAAAGAACCAGTGAACAAAAACTTCTACAATTCTCTTGTTAAATGGAAATTACCAGAAATGGAAATACAGAATAAAAAAGCAATAATAACGTTAACGAAGGAGGCACAATTAACAACTTCTTTGATTAATCAAAATGTAGTGAAGGAAGCAGTCATGGAGACAAACGAACATATTATAGTAGAGGAATTGTGGTACGAGACAGAAGAAACCTATATCACAAGAACAAAAATAGTTCTACACACCAAGGTTATCTGAACCACAAGTGCAGAGGAAATGATGGACCATGGGTAAACTAAGTGAAGATACCACACACCAAGAAAAGGGACTGATCTTCGAATTACTGACCAAGCAACCCAATGGAAAGGAAGGAGTAGTAAATTAAATTAAACCAATTTATAATCACCAAAACAAGAATTGACAAGAAACGATTAAACGACTAAGACGAATTAAATGAGAACTAATAAACCATAATAAGTAAATTTAAAAAATTATCCAGAATAAATGTTCAAACATCTAACATTTGAAGGAGTAGAGAAGAAAGACAACAAAGAGAGTAATCTACAAGAGAAGGCAATAATAATGAAAGAAAAGGAGATGATCACATTACAAAAAAGTATAAATTACAAGGTCCAATGTATAAAGCATCACCATATGTCATCACCAAAGATAATGGAAACAATACTTATGAAATAAGTAATATAACCACCAAGAAGATAAAAGGAGTTTACAATCAAGCTTCAATAAAAAAGTTTTATGAAGAAAAATAAATTACAATAAATAAAATAAACAAATACCAAAATTCAAAAATTATGTGAGCACAACTTATAACCCTATTTCGATGACTTATGAGGCCTAATATAAAGTTTTAAAAAAGGAATAAGTTACAAAAATTCCTACCAAGTAAGAACAACTTACAATCAAATAAAGTTGACAAATGAAGTATAAAATAAAAAATGATAATAAAGGAATAAATTACAAAAATTCCTATTAAAAAAAGTAAGAACCACAAACTTACGATAATATTTAAATAAAAAGTACCAAGAAAGGAATAAGTTCCTATAAAGTAAGAAAAACTAACTTACCAAAAAATTATTAAGTTTCATTAAAACAAAATGAAATGAACAATTATAAGATCAAGCAAAAACTGCTAAGATAAATACCTGAAATAATAATGAATTTAATGTATTCAAAGAAACAAAAAAAAAAAAAAATCTGAACTGGTACAAGGAAGAAAAAGAAGTTATGTATAAAACAAATATACAGAAAATGGCTAAAGCAGAATATTGCTAAACAACCAAGAAAAAGAATAAAGATGTCTAAGATAATTAAAATGATCACAAGAAGAATAGAAAAACAAACTAATGAAAAGTTAGATATGATGAAATTAACATATGAATAAATAAAAAACAATCAACTGTATGAGTAGATGACAGTATATAGCAAAGGTACAGCGGAAGGAAGAATGAGTAAAAGTCCAAAGTGATCTAAAAACAAACCACAAGGTGGACAATCCCAAAATATATTATTATTATTAATTTAAGTCACAAGTTGACAAAAAAGGTATTTAAGATTGACTGTTGAAAAGTCCAGCAATCAAAAAATAAACTGAGCAGAGATGATGTTCCTCTGGTCTCAGAAAAAATGAGTAGTAATGGAAGAAACCAGCTACTAAAAAATTAGGGAAAAAATTGTATAAGGGAGAACACACTAATGGAAATAAATAAGAAAACAGATCCAAATAAAATGGAATGAATCAAGTAAGAAGAGAAATAAGAATGAAGAAACAAACAAGAAAGAAAAGGGAAAAGATTATATATATATATATATACTGATAATTTCATAAAAAACTATACTAGTGTTTTATCAAAATGATCAATTTTGAAGGAGAGGCATTATGTTACAACACAAATAAGCCACCCCAGTACCAGGGATAAAAAAGATGATTCTAAATACAAAATAATACTTCATATTAAATAAAATGCTTAATATAAATAAAATATAAAGAAAATGACACGACAAACGACGACATGACCTAACCCAAGTGATTGAACCAACCAAAGGAAACAAAAGAAGAAGGGAATTCCTTGTTTGTGAACAAGAATAAAACCGAAGAAGAGAAGAAAGTGATTCACCAGAACAAATGAAGAAGGGAAGAAACCCAAACCAAACAAAAAGGAAACAAATTCATGGAATTGAATGACTCAATGTAACATGTTAAAATAAACCCAAAGGAGAAGGTGGAAAACCAAAGTATTAACCAAATACAATGAAAATGAAGAAGGAGGGAAATGAAAAAGAAACAAACCCAAAATGAAGGGAAATAAATAAAAAATGAAAACTAATGATGATACAAAAACCAGTAATAAAGAATATGAGCAAGAGAAATGATGCACTCAAATGTAATATTGGAAAAAAGACCAATAATTAACCTATGAGAAAAAAAGTAAATGTTATTATCCATTAATGGACAATACTAATGGAATTGAAGGAAACCCAATTAAACAATGTTAAATATAAATATAAAAAAGCAAACTAACCCACAATTTAGAGTTAGGTGTAAGGATAGAAATATAAAGACATAAAATTGTTAATACTATTAATGAGATGTTGTAATGAAAGAGATAGTACGGTAGTGAGATAATAATTAGAGGGATTACCCATTCAGAAACACTTAAAAAACAAAAACAAAAATTTGTGAAGTGCAAAATGAAAGTGTAAAAACCCCAAAGTGTAGTGATAAAGAAAGTACACTAATAAAATTATAAAAAACTATAAATAATTTAAAAGTGAAGGTGAAGATTGAATGAGAATAGTGTAAAATAAAGAATGTTAATATACTAAAAAATAGTGAAAGATAAAAGCACAAACAATTAATAAATCCTTTAGGAAAATCCTATAGAGGAATAACAGCAGTCAGAAGATATACTAGGATTTTGAAAAGAATTCAAATTTTGATAACAATGGATTTATATCAATCTCAGCCAATCAGAATTCATTGGTTACCACAGAAACCACTGTTGAAGACGAAAATTACCGTTGAATACCGTTACTCGTAAAGCGTCATTCCACCAGGACAGAAGCTAAAGTTTGGAAGACCAATTTTTTAATAAAATAATATAAAACAGTGAACGAAGTTCAAAACTATGACTGGATAAGAAGCAGACGAACCATTAGTGCAGTCCATTCAAGATTCAGGACCATAAAACTGAGAATTAACAGAAAATAATGACCACATAATATATGAAAAGGACGCCAGACCTACTTAAGTCCAAAGATCAATGAAAATAGAACTTATTGCAGCCCAATCCTCTTCCGATCCAATAACGAAAACACCAAGGCATGCTGATGTGTTAAGTACCATTGAATTACCTTATTTCCAAAAACCAAATCACTCTAAATTTTACTAATATTAATTTAATCTCACTATAAGCGGAATATTTCTTTTTCAAAGATTATTTAAGAAAAATAAACACACTGAAAATTTGTTAACATAAAATCTAACCTATTGTTTAAACACGAACTTTCGAAACACATTTAACGACACTACAGAACAGATTGTAACATCACACCTTATTATTTATGTACACTTAGAATAAGGTAAAATACTTTTATTGTAATCATCGGAATTCTTTGCCTTATAATCAAAAGGATCCACCGATTTTGGAACGAAATTAATTGTAATAACAAAACGTTCAGCTGCCATGCTGATGCTAGCACATCGTTCCAGAATCGATTCGTCACCCCGAGTATAATTTTTTCATGTATAAAGTCGGTGCAAAATTGTTAATCAAACTAATACATTTTATTTGTAAAAAACCTGAAAAATTTAATTATCAAACATTAAAATCACAATTACAGGGAGTAACCGTTGTTATTATTTCATAGGGAGTGCATTATATTACTTGTGTTTATTCACGAAGGCTAGGATTGATGAGCAGCGCTCAAGTTGCCATTTGCACAACTACCTACACGATTCAGAAGGCGGCACGAGCGGGAATTATTTGAACGCCCCGACCGTCACAGCTGAAAACACTTTATTAAGTAATTTTAATTGTTTTAATAAACAATTTGGCGCCACCCAGGATTAACACACCCCTATATATATAAACAGGTAAGGTTACTGCCGTGTTATACTGGTAATTACCGCAACGCTACGGACATCGTTAGCGCAAAATTGATGTAATGACCCCAGTGCGAGACGAACGCACTGACACTTTACACACATATAAAACTGGTATACATTTTACAGACACGACCGAGTCTCCGCGTTACAGATTGGCTTCCATCGCGGGGCTTTAAAGAAGGCAGCAAACCGCGTTACAATATGTATAGTTTTTGTGTGTGTATGTGTTCGCCATCACTTAGAAAAGTGGAATAATGTAAAAAAATTTCTTAAATAAAAGACATTAAATTCGTAATTAATTTATTTATTAATACTATTTTAATTAAAGCATAATTAAATTACAAATTCTATTCGATGATTGCGTTTTTTAGCATATCTATTAATAATATCTTCTGGATCTACTTCAAGATCATAATAAATATTTAGCAAATCCAATCAATTAAGGCGGTCTTCTGACATCGTGTTTCTAAGCCATGATTTCAATCTTCTTAGAGTAGAAAAAGTCCTTTCAGCTGAAGCATTTGAAATGGGAAGTGTAATTAATATTCTTAAAAGAATTTGGATAATTGGATAAATATCCTTATCACACTTATTTAGTAAATCGAGAGCACTACGAGGTCCAATATTAGGCTCTTTTTCCGATTTCAAAGACCATGATTCCAATTCAGAAGCAAGTTCCTTTGCCACAATTCCCTTTGATTTGTTGAAAAATGAAGAATATTTCTTCGCAATATAGTTGATTTTCTCTTTATAATGATCGGTTTCTTTCAATTCTGGAAACAAAATCGATAAGCTAAACAAATTTAACGTTTCTTCAGGAAAACGTGTTTTAATGTCTTCTATGACATTTTCCAAGACTGGTATATAAATTGACTGTCTGAAGTAAGTAAGGGGATCTTGAGATGGATAATTTTCTCTGTGCTTCTGTATAGCTGCTGTACGTGGTACTTTAATTTCAATATCTAAATCATCAGCTAATCTACGTATTTCTTCAAAGATAGTAGCAAATACATCTGTACATTTTTCACGACGACGAATCAATTTCGTTAAGGTATCTCGAGTCATATCCTGAGCAGATTTTAAGTCAACTTGAATTTTTTGAAAAAAGTAACTTGCTTGCTGAGTACAAGTTAAAATATCTGACAAACATACAATCGCTACTACAGTTTCAGCGTCAAGAAGAGATGTCTTCAGGCCTCGAGCTTTTACCCTTGTTTGTGGATCTTTCCAAGAACACATACTTTCCAGTGCTTTTATGATTAGAGGTAGAGATTCTCTAAACTGCAATACACCATCATGGCGCTCTATCCACCTCGTTTCACAAAGCCCACTAAGCTTGTGACCAAGTATTTTCTTTATACGTACAGATCGTTTAGATGATGCACCTAAAAAGGATATCGTTTCTGTCATTGTATCTACCGCATTTCGAATACTTTTCACTTTAGATGTTTGCGATATTGACAAATTTAGCCCGTGGTTAGAGCAAGGTGAGAAAACCGCATCAATTGCTTCTTCTTGTACAGTTTTAACTGCTCCACAAACTTCAGAAACCATAGCTGAACAACCGTCTGTCGTTATTCCGACGCATTTTTTTAGATCCAAGTTGAAGTTTTTCTGTAATTCTTCAATGACAATTCTTCCTATCTTAAAACCAGATATTATTGGCTCAGTGTTGTCATTGCCGTCATGATGATCTTCAGCACGCACATCAATAAATTTAAGAAAGGATTCAAAAATGCGTTCGCCATCTGTATACCTCAAAATTAATGCCAGCTGAGAGATATTAGAAATGTCTGTTGTTTCATCAAACATTACGCTATAAAATTTTGCAGCCTGAACTATTGGGATGATCCGGCTGAGAATTTCTTCTGCATAGCATTCAATTAGCTCATTTTGTGTAACACTGCTAATATAGGTAGCTCGTGATGAAGAATTTTGTAAGTGATTCCTTAACGTTTCATCTCCTTTAGCACGATATCTCAAGAGAGCCCGAAAATTTCCATCGTTTACAAGACTATTCATTTCGAATTTTCCTGAGTCTCTGTGGCCCCGTAATGGCATACCCTGTTGTCCAAGAACGTTTATAGTATCTACAATTGGTAACAGGCGTGATCTGTTTTCAGATATTTCGAAAATACGCTGCTTATTTTTTCGGTTAATAACGGACGACTCTGCATGATCCAAATTATATATAAAATCTTTTGCAGTTTGGATGGAATTTTTATGCAATTCATTTTTATCGTGTTTTTCTAAGATCCAATCTTTTCCTAACAACTTATGAAACCTCGTGACAGGTACCTTAACAAATTGATTTAAAGTTACATTTTTGTTATCACCTCTGACACCATAATTAATAAAGAAAGGGCAATATTTACAAAAATAGCCCTTTTTTGTATGAGAATACATGAGCCAATTATATTTATTTAGATGGTCATGACGTGCAAATCGTTTTTCTGGCTTGCCATTTTTATTATGGATTGAAAAAAGCGAAAGTATAATTCATACATGGTACCCATGGATGTAAAATTAAATTCTTCTTTGTTAAGTCATCTACTTCAAGGCCTACATAATTTCCGATATCGTAAGTTATTTCAGTACAATTTTTATTTTCAGATTTATTAATCAACTTTTCTTTTTCAACTTCATCACTTGTTGGAGGAGTTAATTTATCTTTTATTTTTGTGCCAATATCAGGGAGGCAAGTCCTTTTGGCAGGCGTCATAATAAAATATGAATCAATAGTCCCAGATCTTTTCTTTGCTTGGGAACTGCAGGATGGTTGCGGCTCCTGTAACATAATTTTTATTCTAACAGAATATTTATAATTTCAAAAATAAAATTAAATAAAATTTTTAGATTCGACGAGGATAACTGAAAGTGGTGTTTCTCTCCGAGTTACCTAGCACTTCGATAGACCTATCTAAACGGTAATAGGATTCTATGATTTACTTGTGAAAATGTAACTCTAAATAGAAAACTAATACGTATAGATATATTGAAGTTCGGTAGATCTATCTAAACGACAAAAGCAAAAGTGTTAGTATATGTTATGAAAACATAAGTACGAACTCACACGTACTAAAATAAACGTGATATAATTTTAAATTTTAGAAAATTAATATTTCAATTTTCATAAAAATTAATCAATCTTTTTAGTCGTCAGTATAAGAAGTTATTACAAAAAGGCTAAAAAATACCTATTCGCGACGCTACAATTGAGTTGTTTACCAACACTAATACACAACAAAAGCTTTCTACTGCCAATACACAATATATATAGAACACACGAATATATTTCGCACATTACACCTGCAAGAAAAACGAAACTTGTATTTACTCACCATACTTAAAAAGACTTCCGAGTTTAACTCCAATTGTATTTCAAAATAACTTGTTTTAACTCAGGTTATGTATGCTTAACGGATAAAGGGCCGGACAAGTCGACTTGCAATATATTGCAGATGTACAAAGTACAAGAGCGCATGCGCGTAACTGTCGTCTCACCTCGAATCTCGACACTGTTTATCAGTTTATGTGGTATCGAATGATAACTCGTCTCTCTATATTACCGACTATCAAGCCAGTTACTCTAATGGCGCTTAAATTAAACTAAAATATTTTTCGATTTTTTTTTTTTTTTATTAATATAAAAATGACATTTTTTCTGAGTGTTGGGGGGAAGATCGCCCCTATTGCCCCCCCCTTTGGATACGCGCCTGATTCCAGGGCTTTATGGTAGTAGATTTGTATTACTAAATTTGAATTTACTCAAATAATTCTCTTTTATTAACCAGAGTTACACACACAAACTAAATGTTGAGTGTCCTCCTAGTGTATAAATTCAGCTAAAACTCTATTCCAAAAACTTACCTTGTTACTAGAATATGTGACATGATGAACTTTTCATGTGAAATAGCATTGAGAGTTAAGCATTTTAATAATTTTTATTTATGCAGGCGTATAGCAAAATCTGATCATCATGAAAAAGGAATAAGGCATTTTGTAATAGCAATTAACTTATTAGTTGCTGGTGTACTACCGACTCATATTACAAGTCCGATTTTTGTTTAATTGAAAAGATATTTTTGTTGTTTCTTTTGGTACAATCTGTAAATTACATGACACATATCCATAAAGGTTTGAAAATATGCTTATTGCAGTTTGATAGGAATAAATTCTCAAAAAACTTATACAAATTTGTTATGTCTGATCACACCAGCTTTACTTTCTATTTGAAATGAGCCTTTTATCCAAATTTATTACATAGTATTGTGCCAAGATATATCACTACATTTGTATACTGTAATACAGTAGTGGTAGAATATTATCATTCCACTAATATTACCCTAAGATAATAAATGAAAATACATTATATATACATCTTTTGGCATAATCATCCTTTCACTTATCACTTTTTACCTATCAATTTATTTGATGAATATATATTAAACGATTTATGTAAAATACAACAGGTGTTTAACGGACATGTACTATGTGTAGACCTCTTATGTCCCTCCTCGGCAGGTCAAAGCTCAATTGGCACTAGAGTTGGGTATGAAATTATGCTAACCTCATAGTCTGTCTGTTAGCAGCTAGTGGCATCTATTGACATTCACTCATGTCAAATTACAGAGTCGGTAAAGGATGTTCGAAATTTGAATGTAAACAAATTAATTGTTAAATAATTAATATAATGGCAGTATCACATAAATAATGTATCTAAATGTAATTGTGAAAACACGATATATGGCCTACTTCATATACAGATCAGAAGTAAATGATGAACTATTCTCTTTATGTAATAAGCCTAGTTACTAAACAATATATATTTTTAAAAGCTTCTTATCATATTGAGACGAAATGGAGCGGCATTTGAAACATCTCATAGGTATAAAAACAACATAACGACCTTTACAAAATTTGCCACCCATAGGCAGTTCCCTACTTTGCCTATGCATAAATCTGCCTCTGATGTACATGCTAAATGCACCTGAACAGTAGTAAGAATGACTTAGTGTCCCGTTGAGTTATTCACTGTTCTGATGGATGATACACAAATACTGGAAGGTAGGATGTGAGAGCCAGTAATAACCTTAAATAAAACTCTTATATATTTCAGTTATTACACAGTGTTCTGTTCATTACAGACAAGTGTTTGGTTTGATCTTTTTTTTTTAATTAAATTTTATATTTTACTGTAGCTTTACAGTAGCTTGACAGAAAGTGTAAAAATGTAAAATACAAATGGCATGACTTAAGTGTAAATAAAAAGTGAACACTTTACAGTAGCACAAAAAATGACAAAAAAAGAGACAATGAAATGCTACTGCCAGTTTTTCACAGCAAACTGAAGTTTGACTATTAGATCCACCATGACCTAGTGATACTCCAAACATTTCAAGGATTCTCCTAGCCTTAAAAAGGTAGACTGGGCCCACTGATTGATATTATTAATGTTAAATTAACTTTGGGATACTTCCAAACATAATATAGTTTACAATAAACAAAATTTTATGCCTATCTAATTTTTCCAGAACTATGTACACATAGCAAAAATAGAATTTCTACAAAGTTTACATTAAAAGAAAATGATGAAAGTACTGTTAGCTTTTAACAAATATTGACAAGTTTGCCCAATCCAGAAATGAAGGAAATTGACAGACAAATTGTCTATGAGTTCCCTGGAAGTGTTTGAACAATGATAAACTTTTATTCTATCATTTACTTGTTACATTATGTAACAGAACAACATTTCTTTATTATTTATTTATGATTTTTAATATACATAGTATTTGAATTAACTTGTTTCCATTTATTTTCCATATAGACGAAGACAGGGTAATTGTAAACATGCAGTTAGGATTATAAACACATGAAATAGTACAATGTCAACTAGTTTACAGTTGTCACTATTTTTGTTTCAATATTTCAAAGGATAAAGAAAACACTTGTTTACAAGTACCTCTAAGATGTCAAGGGTAATTGTAAATTGAATTTTAAAGCTGTATTTATTATTTATATTTAAACAATTTTTTGTATGCAACATAATAACAAAGGTTGAAATAACTATTATTTGCAAATACAACTATTTCATTAACGACTCGGAACACAAAGTTTTTTATGAGTAAAAACATAAAGTTTTATCTGACAACCTGAACCGGTTTTCACTTTTCAAAAGCTACTTTAAAATTATTTGCAGTTATTTCAATTTTAAAACCTATACACAATTTTTAATCAATCAAAATATTTTCAATCTATTTTCGGTTTACAATTACCCCACCTAACCACAAAAGTATGGTGTGCCTCTATCTTCAGTTAGCACTTTTAATGTTAATTGCTATGAAAATAAATTGAAATAATATGTGTATGAAAAAGAAACGTTAATTTTAGTAGGCTTTAAAAGACTTAATACCGAGAGTCTTTAAATTTGTTTTAAAAAGTTTTTTTCCTAAAGCTCTTGAATTTTGCTTAGAATAGCCAAAGACCCAATAAATTCTTTTTTACAGTTCTGTATTTAATTTGAATTCAGTATAGACGGTAAACCCGCCTCTGATGTACACACTTATAAAAGTGTGTGTGCGCCATGGAATGACATCTTTTTTCCATGATCATTAATTTTAAAGGCTATACTACATGTCTGTTAAACACCTGTTGTATTTTACATAAATCGTTTAATATACTGTATATTCATCAAATAAATTGATAGGTAAAAAGTGATAAGTGAAAGGATGATTATGCCAAAAGATGTATATATAATGTATTTTCATTTATTATGTTAGGGTAATATTAGTGGAATGATAATGTATTCTACCACTACTGTATTACAGTATACAAATGTAGTGAAAAATCTTGGCACAATACTATGTAATAAATTTGGATAAAAGGCTCATTTCAAATAGAAAGTAAAGCTGGTGTGATCAGACATAACAAATTTGTATAAGTTTTTTGAGAATTTATTCCCATCAAACTGCAATAAGCATATTTTCAAACCTTTATGGATGTGTGTCATGTAATTTACAGATTGTACCAAAAGAAACAACAAAAATATATCTTTTCAATTAAACAAAATTGGTCTTGTAATATGAGGCGGTAGTACACCAGCAACTAATAAGTTAATTGCTATTACAAAATGCCTTATTCCTTTTTCATGATGATCAGATTTTGCTATACGCCTGCATAAATAAAAATTATTAAAATGCTTAACTCTCAATGCAAAGTATTTAAACTATTTCACATGAAAAGTTCATCATGTCACATATTCTAGTGACAAGGTAAGTTTTTGGAATAGAGTTTTAGCTGAATTTATACACTAGGAGGGCACTCAACATTTAGTTTGTGTGTGTAACTCTGGTTAATCAAAGAGAATTATTTGAGTAAATTCAAATTTAGTAATACAAATCTACTACCATAAAGGCCTGGAATGCCTTTGTTTACCCCATTAAAGAATTTTAACTAACTTCATATGGGGAAAACTGGTTTACATACATTATTTCTGAAAATAATAATCCTAAAATGTAATCAGTACTTATATCAAGTTAAGTGCAATAATTAAATAGATTCTACAACTTGGATGTTGCAAACTTCAGGTGCTAAGCCTTTACTTTATTTTTTATTGAACATCAATTTATGTTCGGCAACGTTAAAAAGAACATGTTATGGCCTCTGAGAAAGTATAACGTCTCGTCTTTACAACATTATAACACTGGGAACCAGTTTAATGGGCCCTTGTCAATTAAACCGGCTGCCATTGTATGTACTGATTACTTACACACAAATGAGGAACCTGTAAAGTTTAGGAGTTAGATTAAGGTTTCGTGAATTTACTCGCTCTCTTGGGTTTAGCAAAGACATCTCTTTATTACAAATTTCAATGCAAGGTTTCTGATATATTAGGATGTTACTAAGATGTTAGCTACAACATTCGTCATTCTTACTTAGTGATTAAATTCTGAACTAAACGCTTTCATTCTGCTTAAAACATTCTTCTGATGAGCTCAAAATCATACAGCTGCATATTTAATAAAATACCACGGATCCGGGCTTTAATTTTTATGATATTACAGATTATTTAGAACATTATGTAAACCATTTGAAGAATAGGTTCATTTACTTTTTACTTAGTTATACCTGTTTGCAGTTTCAGGCTACTATTATTTAGGAATATTAACTATCCCTATTACTACGTTACAATTTACAGGATTGATATGAGTCTTTACGATAAATTTACTGTCTTTACTCGGGGTTTTTAAAAGAAGTACAACCACAGAAGTTATCTTTCCATGTCACCTGGGTATTGGGTATATCCATAGCTGGTCCTCTTCTAGATCCTCTACGGCGGGGTTTTCTGGATGATCTTAGTTGCAGTTGTAGTGGTCCTCCATTAAATCTGTTGACTCTAAGTGTGTTGTTTATTCATGATGCTCGGTCTCTGGATACATGGTGCTCGTAGTGAGTTGTTGATTTATTTCAGAAGGTCATTTTCACTATTCACATTTATGTTGACTGCACTACTGTTACATTATGATTGAGTATTGTACATCCTGTAATTGTTATACGCTTTCTTAAAGAGATGTCATGGCTACACTGTTTATATATTTATATTTTTACTTCCTTTCACTACATATTTACGCTCTCCTCTACCTATTTCTCTTTGTTTACAAAAGCACCTATTTAGTTCTACATAGTTTGGTAATATAACACTTATTTCTTCTCGCAACACATGGCTAAGCAGTTGCCTCGGCCGCGATTCAGAGACGAATGGGGTAGGTTTAGGGGCCGTGAGTAGTGATTTAGCGTAGTTTACACATCGAGAGAAAAGCAGTTCTTTCTGATTATTATTATTTTACCTTTAATTAGCTACTATTAATTATACTACAGCTTCTTTATTTTTGTCTGTATTTTATTTGTGATTATCACGTCTTTTAGAGATAATTACAATGATTATTTTAATTAGCGTAACAACTGGATAATTTGCGTGTCAGTACTAGTTTTTCACATGTTTGTACAGGTTATTTGCTACAAAGGGGAGGGTGGATTATTTTATCATGGGTTATTTTGAACAAACAAAATTTTTTGTTTTGTGCTATTTAAAATTTGTTTTAAATCATCACATCCTCCTCTACTTAAAGAAGACACATGGGATGACATTTGTGGATTCCAAAGGGCATATCTAAGAAGTAGAATTATACTTAACTCAGAACCTCGTGATGAAATCTCTTTCTACATGGTTACTTTGATTTACCCTAATCTATTCGTAAGAAATATACGATTATCTTACATACTATTTAAATCACCTAACATTTAACACTCATAAAACACATAAAATATACAAATACATAAATCTACCTTATTTCTATTTCTTAATGCTACTACCGGTTTTTTTTTGTTCACTCGTTTTACGGAGTTACACTCATGAGTATGTTTCAGATACACACTTGTATACGTGTATACAGCTATACTGTAAGGGTAAGGTTTCTACTGTGTTCTTACAGAAGAGTATTCTCACCTTTATAAGTTTCAACGTGTCTTTTCGCTGATTATTTTCGTCGATTATTTTGACTGAATTGTGGTCGACGAATCCTTTTATTTCTAGTTTCGTATTTCTCTTACTTCTTTGGTTAGTAAGTGAGTTGTTAGTCGCAAACGTGAACTATAATTCAGTGTATTACTATCACCATGTTCATCGAAAGCAGTACCGTAAAATATGTTGTAATAACTATAATGTTACCTTTTATTTTCTTAGGTAGGGGTTTGTGGTTTGTCAGCTGACTTTTCATTATTTATTTTATTTTCGTAGAACAGGAACTAAGGTTGATCAGGCCTCGCTCTTATTCTTACGCGGTGTTTGAGTTTAGACTCAATTACAATATAGGATGTTCCCTATATTTATTTCATAATACTTCGGTCTGTTTTCTTTCTTTACCTACTTGCTCACGATAGTGTTTCTTCTTTGTGAAAATCTTTTATTTGAGACACATGACTTCTGCGAACGTAATTATCAGTATTTGGTTCGTACAGTGCTACTGTTATGGGAGTGATGTACTTGTGAATCGTGTAGGGGCCACACGATTGGTAAGATAGTTTGGAGGTGGTCCTATCAACGGCTCTACTCGTCGGGTGAGTTTTATACATAACCAAGTCACCTACCTTGTACTTTATTTCCCTATTATTCTGCTCGTGATATTTTCACGATTTTAGTAGATTCGCTCTCAAATTTGTGCGAGCTTCGTTCTATATTTTCCTTATATTATTCCCATTTATTTCGCGGGGTAATAATTCATGAATTTTCCACTTGGTGGCTAATGGGTGGTTCGGTTTATACTTGTATAGTAAATCAAAGGGTGTTGATTTATGTCCTTCATGATACGCCGAGTTGAAGGCAAATTGTATCCAGGATAGATTTTGATCCCAAGCTGTTTGATCTTTAGCGTGGTAAGCTATTAAGGTTGGTTTTAGGTTTCGCAAGTATCTTTCAGCTAGGTTCCCTTGCGGTCGGTACTCTGTGACTGTAATGTGATTTATTCCTAGTTTGAAACACATGTCATTGAATTCTTTGGATTTAAACTGAGGTCCGTTGTCAGATACTAGGTGTAGAGGAGAGTGGGGGAATGGTGCGCACCTAAGTATAGACTGTTCTCAAGATAACACTTTAAGATGAAAATTAATAATAACTACATAAAACACTTCTTTAGTTAATGTAGTTTGCCAGGAAAAAAGTTACCAGGAAATGACAAACCAACAACAAGATATGTTGCATAAGATAAAAACATGCACTTGCGCACATTTACCCACCCCGTGGGGTAATCATGCGCATATGGTTGGGTAATGGTGCGCAACAGGGGTTAGGTTACATTAATGAATTTTAACAAGTCTTATCAGTCAATCATTTATTTTACAATACAGTTCATATGCTTATAAAAGTACAAAATCTTTGCAGTATTAAATTGTTGGGTTTTAGGCACAATACGTTAAATGAATTTAATATAGGCCTACATTTGTCAAATCTTAAATTTAATATTTACAATATTCACAGATATAATCGACAGCTGAATCTGCACCAGAACACTCAGCGTGGCTCCACGATGAACAGTAGACACATCTGAACCATAATTCACGGTCTTTCCCGATGTCTCCACAAATATTGCAAATTTCGTCAGTGGTCTTTTCTGTAGCAGTAGTTCCCAAGTTCAATTCAATATCATGAAATTCATCATCTTGACAAAGATTTTTATAATCAATAGACCTATTATCACATTCATCAGATGACTCTTCTTCTATTTTTATTTTCCTCTTCAATTTGGTAGATCTAGGCTTTTTTTCTTTCTTGGCCATCTTCATTTTATTTTTTTGAATTTTATCCTCAAAACCTAAATGCTGTGCTACGAGTTTTCTTTCCTTTCGATTCTTCTTTTCTTCATTGATGATTCGTCTCTCTTTGGCATTTTCAAGTTTTACCTTGATTGGAGTGCTTGTCAATATTTCTGAGTGTTGTCTTTCATGAGGCTTAGGCCTAGCTTTTCCCTCCGTAGATCTTGGATTGTTTTTAGTGATAGATTGAACAAAAACAAAAAAAGAATTATCTTTTGATGTAGATGGGATAGGGTTATCATACAGGTTTGTGTTGACTGTGCCAATTTCTTCGGAAGCTGCAGGTGATTCAGTGCTTTCATCTATGTTGTTTTGAGGTGTGTCAGGAGGACGTTTGGCAGAATCAGGAGTCTCAGGAATAGCAGAAACATCTACGTCTACTAAAATTTGCTGATCCACAATTTCCCTTGCAGCCTCGAAACCTTTATCAGAGAATTTTTCTGGATGAAATGGATGAATCCCAGATACTCTGAACCCCGAAACAGCATTGCTTATGCTAGCAGCTTTAACAAATGATTTGTTAAGAAGCTCCGCCACATCGTATTCTTGGATTTTTGTGTGGCCAGAAGATGTCAGGTGGAAATCACACTCTCTATAAAAAGCGTTCTTCATTGGGCCAAAAAATGTAAGGTCCAGTGGTTGGAGTCTATGGGAAGTATGTGGTGGAAGGGAAACCATATGAATGAAGTTAACCATTTCGACAAAATTCAAACACTTCAATCGATATGTGACTAGAGTGATTGTCCAAAACAAGTAAAACCGGGTCGTTCTCGGTAGGGTGAACGTGGTTCTTAAAGTGCGAGAGCCACTGAAGGAATATATCAGAGTTGCTCCATCCGTTTTTTGAGCTGAGATAAACAGCGCCGATAGGGCCATTTCTTCCAAGAAGAGGTGACATTCTGGTGTGAGGGTAGACAAGAATAGGCGGAGGGAAGTGTCCAGAAGCGCTCATGGTAAAAATGGCTGTAATATTTCTTCCTCGCTCTGCCGAGGTAACAGCTCCCACTCTTTTTACCCCTTTTGGTCCATATATCTTAGGGCACTTTTTCTGTACAGTGGTAATGCCAGTCTCGTCCTGATTATAAATTCTGTGGGCAGGGAATTTGTGCTTCTGCATCACTGCTTCAAGGTTTGAATAAAACAACTACACTTCTTCTTTACAAAAACCAGCAATTCTATTGAGACTAGTTCCCTGTGGTTGACGAAGCCTCACACTGAGATGTCTTTTCAAAAAACAATATAACCAGTCTTTACCGGCTAACCCTAGATTCTTGTTAAAATTGTTAGAAATATTTTTCTTCTCAGCAAATCTAAAAGCCAACCTGCGCAGTTCTTTTGGAGTTAAGCCGTAAAACAAAGTACAAAGTTTTAATATATATTCTTTCAGCTCTAGCTCGATCTCTGGCGAAAACACGGACTTTCTTCCTAGTCGTGGGCACTGAGGACGATCTAATATCAAATTTTTTCTTAAAGATGATTCTGGAATACCAAACGATCTTCCCACCTCCCTTATCTTTCTTCAATCTTTTCTCACTGCGTCAAGAGCCTTGAATAAGTTATCCTGGTTATAGGAGTTAATTTTTGTTTTTCTGACATAGTTTCTAGGCATCTGGGATCAAAGAAACGAAAGGGGGAATTAATGTTAACTGTCGCCATAAGATTGCTTGGGGGGGGAATTGTGCGCACTGCTGCGCACCATAACCCGATCGCGCATTGTAAATTATTTTTGCTTAAAACTTACAGAAATACTGCCTTAAACACAAAACTAACTGCACCAAACACCAAAGCAGAAACTGCCATTTATAAATATACTTAGTTTAATCCATACAGAGAAATATTTGAGGCTTACCTTCCTAAAATCTGGAGAGTGAAAATAACAACGTGCACTACACTATAATGTTTCACACTCACATACCTACAAAAGTGATTTGGCGGGAGTGGTTGGCGTGGCACAGTAGTTGGCGAATCTGCCGCTTGGTTGTGGCACCATTCAGAGATGTCCCACATGCTTGGAAATATCAAAAATATTGATGCGCACGATTACCCGCTGCGCACCATTTCCCCACTCTCCTCTTCTGGTGTACCGAAGTCTTTAAATAGTCTCTCTTGCAGAATTTTTACTGTCGTAGATGCTAAGGCACGTCTCATAGGATACATCCATACGAATTTAGTGAAAGAGTCCACGCAAATTAATAGCATTGTATTTCCTGACTTAGAACGGGGATATGGTCCAAAAAATCTATGTATATCTTTGAAAAAGGTGTGGGGATTTCCGAAATTAATTTCCCGATTTGACTGTTTCTCGCTGGCTTGCTAAGGGCACAGATTTTGCATTGTTTCACGAACCTAGTTATTTGACTGTTCATGTTTTCCCAATGATAGTCCTTGCGAATGCGATGTATTGTTTTCCTTATTCCCATATGAGCTCCAATGGTGGATGAGTGGTAGTATTCCATTAGCATGGGTTTAATAATGTCAGGGGCGATTATTCTCAATGACTTTCCGTTAGCTTTTTTATAACAAAGTACTCGTTTACTCACGGTATACTTTTCAGAATAGTTTCCTTTATCTATTTGTTCTATTATTTTACTTAAATAAGGATCTTGTTGTTGGTGGTGCGCTATATCCTTAAATGCTAGTGGGAATGCTGTTATTAGCGGATTGATAGTAGCGGTTTCAAACCTGTCTTCTCCTGGTATTTTAATGGGTAGTTGGAACATGCGGGATAGTGTATCGGCAACTATTTTGGGTACCACGAATATGTTGTACTTTAAACTTGTAGCAATTTAATCTTAACACCCATCTTCCGATACGACCTAACTGTTTTGGATGGTTCAACAACCACGATAAAGCTTGGTTGTCGGTCTCTAGTAGGAATTCCTTGTGTTCCAAAAAAGGTTTGAATTTTTCAAAGGCGAACACTACAGCTAAACATTCGAGTTCATAGGCTGAGAACTTCCTTTCTTGGTCCGTCAAAGTTCTCGCTGATTGGTAGTCTTGTATTATCTATCTCTTGGTATATAACTGCTCCTAATGCTACACTCGAACTGTCGGTCTGTACTACAAATGGTTTACTGAAATCTGCTAACTGCAATACAGGGGGAGATATTATGCTTTCTTTGAGTGTTTCAAATGCGGCTTGGTGTCGAGTAGTCCACTCGAATTTCGTTCCTTTCTTCCTTAACGCGTTTAATGGGGCTGCTATATCCGCTAGGTGGGGTATGTACTTGTGAAAGTAATTGATCATACCTAAAAATCGAGCTATACCTTTGGTGTCCCTAGGTGGTAAAAATTCTCGGATGGCACGCGTGCGTTCGGGGTCTATGCTAACCTTACCTTCGGCCGATACTATATGACCTAAGAAAGAGAATTGGTTTACAGCGAAATTGACTTTACTGGGGTTGACAGTTAGTCCAGCGTTCTTTAACCTTGATAATACCTCACCCAAATGATGAATGTACTGATCCATCAATTCACTATATACTACTATGTCGTCAAGATAGTGATACACGAATTTAAATTTAACGTCATGGAATATTTTCTCTAACAGTCTGCTACATACTGAACTTCCTTGTGATATTCCGAAGGGTACTCTAGTAAATTGATATAGATTAAATGGGACAGCGAATGCAGTTAGGTGTTTTGATTCTTCAGCTAGTGGGATTTGGTGAAAAGCATGGTTGAGGTCCATTATGGTGAAGATTTTCGCTTTGGTAAAATAATGGAATGCGCTGTGAATGTCGGGCAGTGGAATAGATTAAAATTCTATACTCTTATTCAGCTGTCTATAATCCACGACTAGTCTATGTTTGTCAGTTCCTTTCGGTACTAGGAATGCAGGCGATGAGTATGGAGAAGTGGACGGTTCTATGACGTGTTGTTCTAGAAGTTTGTTGATTTGGTTTCTCATTATTTCCATCTTGGGCGGCGATAATTTGTATGGGTGCAGACGTATTACTTTGTTGTCGCTGAGATTTATTTTGTATTCAATGAGATTGGTCAATCCTAAATTGGGTGTGAGTACAGTAGAAAATTCTCTTATTAACTGTAGAATTCTTTGTCGCTCATTACCTTTTAAATGACTTAAACCAGATTCATGATGCTCCAGATGCATAGCAGATGTTTCGCAATTCCCGCTGTTATTTAGCTCGGAATCGAACTGATATATTCGAGTACGGTCAAATCTAAAGCAATATTGTTTAGCGTATATGTCGACGAGAATTAGGCCAGTTTTGCTTATAAAATCGGCACCTAATATTAAGTTTTGTCCTAATACTTCAGCTACTAGTAGTGGAACATACCAAGTTAAATTCTTTATTTTTAATTTGACTGTAATACGGTGTGATATAATTAGGTTTTGCTTATTCGCGGTAGCACACTTTATGTTCACGGTTTGGCTACATCTAATAAGATTATGGTTAGCTAATACGGTGGCTAGCTGTTGGCTGATAAGACTACGTGTAGATCCCGAATCGATTAAACCGAGGGTATTAGTCGCTCCAAGGTCTATATGTATGTAGGGTAATTGGCATATACTTGTTTTGCATGTACAAATAGAGTTGCACTTGTCAACAAATCTTGCTACGTAAGGGTCTATCCGTTTGTTTATTTTCTTTGGTTTCTTTCGGTGACCTTTCCTTTTGATGCTGCGGAAGACGCAGGGTTTTGGTTCTTCCTGCTTCTTATGTTTTTTGACTGATAGGTTCTTTGCTGGTACTGTTTTTGTTTACATTGCTTACTAATGTGTCCGGACTTTCCACAGTTATAACATCTTCTTTCGTTATTGGCATCGCTCGCATGCTGTTGGGGTTTTTGTAGGTGGTTTGATGTATAGGGGTAGTGCTGAGTTTTAGAATTTCTAACGAATCGTTTATCGCTGTATGTTCGAGTATCGGGCCCTAGAGGTAGGGATTCATTCCTGCGTTGAGTCTGGGACATTAACACGCGTCTGTTCTGATCTGAATACCAGACGTTGGATGAATGGATGCAACACAGTTCCAGATCTGTGAATGTGGTGGGTCTCTTCATAAGTGCTAAGTGAGATCGCTCCTCGGGGGATAGTTCTACTAAGATAGTGTCTACTAGCTGTTGTTGACTGCAGTTGACTTGTAGTAATAAGGCCGATTCCCTTATTTCAGATATATAATGAGCTAGTCTCTCGTACGCTCCTTGCACACGAAGTACGCAATTCCGCTTTAATTCTTCGTAGATACCGGTGGGGATGAAATGTCTTATCAGGGAGGTATGTAGTTCTTCTATTGTGTGATGATACCTTAGTGACTCTAACACACGATCTTTTAAAGGAGATCTACATTTGGGTAGAAGTACTTGTAAAATTTGGTCATCTTTTAGTTGTCGTAGATCCTTTATTTGTAACAGATACTTGATAAAGCCTAGGAGACAAATATTCAGCCCATCTGTGGTGGGGATTTCAGATAGAATCCATTCTACGGGGTAAGTTATTTTTCCATAGAACTCAGTGCTGAAATTTAATTGCGACATCATTACAGGTTTTTCCGCTCATTGGTTTGTCTGTAAAAGAGGTGGTAAATCATAATTACTGGTAATATTCTCTAGTTCATTTGGAAGTGGAGCTGCGGTTACGGGGAGGGTATTCACTTGACTAACCGTTAACCGATCCTTACTGGGTTCTATAGTAGATTCCTGGAGAAATTGAAAATTTACAGCACTGGATTGCTGTTCTTGAGTAGGAGATTGAGTGGGGGAGATATTTAGTTTCGTCATCGCTTCTTCGATCTCTTCTCTTCTAAAAGATTCGGACCTTCTATGTAATTCGCGCATTATCTCAGGTAATTGTTGTAGAGCTTCTTCCGCGAATTTTTGCAGGTCTGGCGGAGTAACTTTAGCACCGGGCCAATTCAACAAATTGTTGATGCGGCGGGTCAGATGTTGTATTCTTTGTGTTGTTCTTAAAATTACCGCGGGGGATTTCTCATCTCGCAGTGTTTGTGCGATGGAGGTAAGCTCCCTATATTTATGATAGCATGTTTCCCTTTCACTCTCAAAGTCTACTACGCTTAAACGATTCAACTGTGAGGGTATGTCTGGTCTATTCTTGCGTAATGTTTTGCGCAGTTCCGCTACCGTTACGTTAGAGTGTGGGAGACCGCGTAACAAAGCTTCATAGCTCAGTTCATCCTTTAACAATAAGTCGGGGTTAAATTGAGCCATTCTTACGACTGAGACGAGGTTACGGAATCTCTTTTAAATCTTATGTACTACTTATGTTACTACGTATGTTAAAATATGTAACCTATTCTAAACACTATCATGAAATTTGAAGTCATTTAAATACATATATAATATACGATAACAATCTTATACTAATAAATCAAATCTAAATTATCTCAACAGATAATGAGAGAATATCATTTTTGATAGGCAAAAGAGATTTCACACAGAGAGTTCACTGTCCTCTATTGTTTACACCGTTACCCAGCTGTTGGGGTGGCGATTCACTGCGATAGGGTGATTTGTATTGTTCGCTTAACGAGGGGCTTGCTAAAGGGGGAATAACAATGAATTGACATCGTACATTCTTCAACACGAATTCTACAGGAAACAGCTTGTCTGTGTACCGACAGGTTGAAAATGGAATAGTTTTACAAGCGGGGACTTGTGTATTACCTTTATTTTACTTTGGGTTTTACTCATAATTTCCTCTTCCTACTGGATTATATTATTACTAGCAAAATACCCGTTCTTCGCTACGGAGTTTCACGTTGTACGTAATTGTACAATTATTGCTCGCTAGGATTAGATAGATTGTACAAAGTCTCAACTCTTAGTTTGTTTATTTACATTCATAGCAACAGCTATTTATTATTTATTTCGAGAAAATCGTTAGAGCCGTTTCCGAGAAAAAAAAGGACATACATTTATTAATTAATTGATCTTCGAAATTTTCTGACTATAAGAACCTGCAAACAACGAAGTTTTTTTCAATTTAAAACAATGATTAAAAACTCAGGACTAAATGTATTCGGGGTTTCCAGTAAACTGAGATGTCAACCACTTCATTTACAAAGTATGCAATTCCGCGATAAATTTCAGTATTTGGTTTTTTGCTCCTTAGGAGTGAAAGTTTTTAAAACCGTTTCTTAGTGAGCACCTAAGACCTATGATGAAGCTATGTTCAAAGTTTCATTGATATCCATTCAGTGGTTTCAGAGATATCGTGATCAGTGAGTCAGTCAGTGGTATTTGGCTTATATAGATATCTATATCTAGCCGATTTACCCAGCGTTGCTCGGGTTCATAATTTATTCATAGGCTCATAGGCACCTATTCTTGTTCTAACGTTATATTACTTGTATATTGTATAATCTTCCTTATATTGTTACGTTCGCATTCTCACTGGAGGAATACTCTGTAGCGCACCTGTTTAAGAACATGTCATAAACTGTACTTACAGGAGAAGAATTCTGTTGCGCGTGATGCTCCTGCTCGATTTCTAACTCTGGGAGAGGGCGAACAGCTAAATTAGTTTTCAATAAAATGTCTACAGTACTTGCACGCGCTGCGTATTTAACTGTCGTTTTATAATTCTTTGTGTTAATGTTGAAATAAGGCATTTGTTAAATTAGTGTCTCCTAAACTTATTCTAACAATACAATACCTCTATAGATTTCAGCTTATAAATTTTTAAATTCAAACTGAAGCAAGTGCATTTATATTGTCTGCACACTATGATCTGAATACATTCGCTATCAAAACTTTGTTTTTTATACTCCCTTATAACTTACTTCGATCTTAACTTATCCACTTTTAAATTCAAACTGAAACAACTCTGAATGCACACACTATTAAGAAGTTTCTTAAGATGCATACACCACCTTTGATAGCATAACCTATATCTTTATTTATAAAAACCGTCGACTCTGGCCCCGCCGTCTTTCGCGGGATCCGAACTAAGACTCCCGGGGTTCCGTGGATGAACTCCGGGGAAGGCCCGTCGGACGACTCCCGTGCTATTTCCTACGCGGGAGACTTCCACCGATGCCATGGTAACCAGAATCTATTCTATTGGGTTGCCATAGTAACCAGATCTAATAGTTTTGTAAGACCCAAAGGACCCCCCGAAGGATCGTATCGAAAAAACACCTATCCTATGTTGGTTCTCCCGTTGCGTAAAATATTTGTGCCAAGTTCGGTTGAAATCGGTCTAGTGGTTTAGGAGGAGATGTGGAAGACCTCAAAGGACCTCATCAAAGAAAACACCTATCCTATGTTGGTTCTCCCGTTGCGTAAAATATTTGTGCCAAGTTTGGATGAAAGCGCAGTGGTTTAGGAGGAGATGTGGAAGACCCCAAAGAACCCCCCAAAGGATCCCATCGAAAAAAACACCTATCCTATGTTGGTTCTCCCGTCGCGTAAAATATTTGTGCCAAGTTTGGTTGAAATCCAAATGGTTTTCAATTATCGAGAGAAAAGTAGTTCTTTCTGATTATTATTATTTTACCTTTAATTAGCTACTATTAATTATACTACAGCTTCTTTATTTTTGCCTGTATTTCATTTGTGATTATCACGTCTTTTAGAGATAATTACAATGAGTATTTTAATTAGCGTAACAACTGGATAATTTGCGTGTCAGTACTAGTTTTTCACATGTTTGTACCGGTTATTTGCTACAAAGGGGAGGATGGATTATTTTATCATGGGTTATTTTGAACAAACAACATTTTTTGTTTTGTGCTATTTAAAATTTGTTTTAAATCGTCACATCCTCCTCTACTTAAAGAAGACACATGGAACGACATTTGTGGATTCCAAAGGGCATATCTAAGAAGTAGAATTATACTTAACTCAGAACCTCGTGATGAAATCTCTTTCTACATGGTTACTTTGATTTACCCTAATCTATTCGTAAGAAATATACGATTATCTTACATACTATTTAAATCACCTAAAATTTAACACTCATAAAACACATAAAATATACAAATACATAAATCTAGCTTATTTCTATTTCTTAATGCTACTACCGGTTTTTTTTTTGTTCACTCGTTTTACGGAGTTACACTCATGAGTATGTTTCAGATACACACTTGTATACGTGTATACAGCTATACTGTAAGGGTAAGGTTTCTACTGTGTTCTTACAGAAGAGTATTCTCACCTTTATAAGTTTCAACGCGTCTTTTCGCTGATTATTTTCGTCGATTATTTTGACTGAGTTGTGGTCGACGAATCCTTTTATTTCTAGTTTCGCATTTCTCTTACTTCTTTGGGTAGTAAGTGAGTTGTTAGTCGCAAACGTGAACTATAATTCAGTGTCTTATTATCACCATATTCATCGTAAGCAGTACCGTAAAATATGTTGTAATAACTATAATGTTACCTTTTGTTTTCTTAGGTAGGGGTTTGTGGTTCGTCAGCTGACTTTTCATTATTTATTTTATTTTCGTAGAACAGGAACTAAGGTTGATCAGGCCTCGCTCTTATTCTTACGCGGTGTTTGAGTTTAGACTCAATTACAATATAGGATGTTCCTTATATTTATTTCATAATACTTCGGTCTGTTTTCTTTCTTTACCTACTTGCTCACGATAGTGTTTCTTCTTTGTGAAAATCTTTTATTTGAGACACATGACTTCTGCGAACGTAATTATCAGTATTTGGTTCGTACAGTGCTACTGTTACGGGAGTGATGTACTTGTGAATCGTGTAGGGGCCACACGATCGGTAAGATAGTTTGGAGGTGGTCCTATCAACGGCTCTACTCGTCGGGTGAGTTTTATACATAACCAAGTCACCTACCTTGTACTTTATTTCCCTATTATTCTGCTCGTTATATTTTCGCGATTTTAGTAGATTCGCTCTCAAATTTGCGCGAGCTTCGTTCCATATTTTCCTTATATTACTCCCATTTATTTCGCGGGGTAATAATTCATGAATTTTCCACTTGGTGGCTAACGGGTGGTTCGGTTTACACTTGTATAGTAAATCAAAGGGTGTTGATTTATGTCCTTCATGATACGCCGAGTTGAAGGCAAATTGTATCCAGGATAGATTTTGATCCCGAGCTGTTTGATCTTTAGCGTGGTAAGCTATTAAGGCTGATTTTAGGTTTCGCAAGTATCTTTCAGCTAGGTTCCCTTGCGGTCGGTACTCTGTGACTGTAATGTGATTTATACCTAGTTTGAAACACATGTCATTGAATTCTTTGGATTTAAACTGAGGTCCGTTGTCAGATACTAGGTGTACTGGTGTACCGAAATCTTTAAATAGTCTCTCTTGCAGAATTTTTACTGTCGTAGATGCTAAGGCACGTCTCATAGGATACATCCATACGAATTTAGTGAAAGAGTCCACGCAAATTAATAGCATTGTATTTCCTGACTTAGAACGGGGATATGGTCCAGAAAAATCTATGTATATCTTTGAAAAAGGTGTTGTGAGGATTTCCGAAATTAATTTCCCGATTTGACTGTTTCTCGCTGGCTTGCTAAGGGCACAGATTTTGCATTGTTTCACGAACCTAGTTATTTGACTGTTCATGTTTTCCCAATGGAAACAGCTGGTCTGTGTACCGACAGGTTGAAAATGGAATAGTTTTACAAGCGATGACTTGTGTATTACCTTTATTTAAATTTAGCTTTATTTTACTTTGGGTTTTACTCATAATTTCCTCTTCCTACTGGATTATATTATTATTAAAAAATTTTTTTGTTTTTATTTTATACTATCGGGTAAACATTATATCTAATACACACGATTATCGCTCAGATAATTGGGGCTTTAGAGTAATTATTTTAGTCTAATTATTCTAAGCATTTTCGCAGAATGGTTCTCTTAGCAAAATGAATAATTACTCTGTGCTTTGCTCAGCAAATTAAGAGTGAATAAATTTACGCTTTTTTGTTAAGTTACTGTTTGTTATTACTTTAATAATCAACTGGGAAGCGTCTTATACGACTCTAATTATTAATTATGCCTTTTTGAAATTAGCAGAGTGAATGATTATTAGCAGAGTTGCGCACCTTATAACGTCTCGTCTTTACGACATTATAACACTGGGAACCAGTTTAATGGGCCCTTGTCAATTAAACCGGCTGCCATTGTATGTACTGATTACTTACACACAAATGAGGAACCTGTAAAGTTTAGGAGTTAGATTAAGTTTCGTGAATTTACTCACTCTCTTGGGTTTAGCAAAGACATCTCTTTATTACAAATTTCAATGCAAGGTTTCTGATATATTAGGATGTTACTAAGATGTTAGCTACAACATTCATGATTCTTACTTAGTGATTAAATTCTGAACTAAACGCTTTCATTCTGCTTAAAACATTCTTCTGATGAGCTCAAAATCATACAGCTGCATATTTAATAAAATACCACGGATCCGGGCTTTAATTTTTATGATATTACAGATTATTTAGAACATTATGTAAACCATTTGAAGAATAGGTTCATTTACTTTTTACTTAGTTATACCTGTTTGCAGTTTCAGGCTACTATTATTTAGGAATATTAACTATCCCTATTACTACGTTACAATTTACAGGATTGATATGAGTCTTTACGATAAATTTACTGTCTTTACTCGGGGTTTTTAAAAGAAACACATGTCATTGAATTCTTTGGATTTAAACTGAGGTCCGTTGTCAGATACTAGGTGTACTGGTGTACCGAAGTCTTTAAATATTCTCTTCCAGAATTTTTACTGTCGTAGATGCTAAGGCACGTCTCATAGGATACATCCATACGAATTTAGTGAAAGAGTCCACGCAAATTAATAGCATTGTATTTCCTGACTTAGAACGGGGATATGGTCCAAAAAAATCTATGTATATCTTTGAAAAAGGTGTTGTGGGGATTTCCGAAATTAATTTCCCGATTTGACTGTTTCTCGCTGGCTTGCTAAGGGCACAGATTTTGCATTGTTTCACGAACCTAGTTATTTGACTGTTCATGTTTTCCCAATGATAGTCCTTGCGAATGCGATGTATTGTTTTCCTTATTCCCATATGAGCTCCAATGGTGGATGAGTGGTAGTATTTCATGAGCATGGGTTTAATAATGTCAGGGGCGATTATTCTCAATGACTTTCCGTTAGCTTTTTTATAACAAAGTACTCGTTTACTCAAGGTATACTTTTCAGAATAGTTTCCTTTATCTATTTGTTCTATTATTTTACTTAAATAAGGATCTTGTTGTTGGTGGTGCGCTATATCCTTAAATGCTAGTGGGAATTCTGTTATTAGCGTATTGATAGTAGCGGTTTCAACCTTGCCTTCTCCTGGTATTTTATTGGGTAGTTGGAACGTGCGGGATAGTGTATCGGCAACTATATTTTGGGTACCACGAATATGTTGTACTTTAAACTTGTAGCAATTTAATCTTAACACCCATCTTCCGATACGACCTAACTGTTTTGGATGGTTCAACAACCACGATAAAGCTTGGTTGTCGGTCTCTAGTAGGAATTCCTTGTGTTCCAAAAAAGGTTTGAATTTTTCAAAGGCGAACACTACAGCTAAACATTCGAGTTCATAGGCTGAGAACTTCCTTTCTTGGTCCGTCAAAGTTCTCGCTGATTGGTAGTCTTGTATTATCTATCTCTTGGTATATAACTGCTCCTAATGCTACACTCGAACTGTCGGTCTGTACTACAAATGGTTTACTGAAATCTGCTAACTGCAATACAGGGGGAGATATTATGCTTTCTTTGAGTGTTTCAAATGCGGCTTGGTGTCGAGTAGTCCACTCGAATTTTGTTCCTTTCTTCCTTAACGCGTTTAATGGGGCTGCTATATCCGCTTGGTGGGGTATGTACTTGTGAAAGTAATTGATCATACCTAAAAATCGAGCTATACCTTTGGTGTCCCTAGGTGGTAAAAATTCTCGGATGGCACGCGTGCGTTCGGGGTCTATGCTAACCTTACCTTCGGCCGATACTATATGACCTAAGAAAGAGAATTGGTTTACAGCGAAATTGACTTTACTGGGGTTGACAGTTAGTCCAGCGTTCTTTAACCTTGATAATACCTCACCCAAATGATGAATGTGCTGATCCATCAATTCACTATATACTACTATGTCGTCAAGATAGTGATACACGAATTTAAATTTAACGTCATGGAATATTTTCTCTAACAGTCTGCTACATACTGAACTTCCTTGTGATATTCCGAAGGGTACTCTAGTAAATTGATATAGATTAAATGGGACAGCGAATGCAGTTAGGTGTTTTGATTCTTCAGCTAGTGGGATTTGGTGAAAAGCATGGTTGAGGTCCATTATGGTGAAGATTTTCGCTTTGGTAAAATAATGGAATGCGCTGTGAATGTCGGGCAGTGGAATAGATTAAAATTCTATACTCTTATTCAGCTGTCTATAATCCACGACTAGTCTATGTTTGTCAGTTCCTTTCGGTACTAGGAATGCAGGCGATGAGTATGGAGAAGTGGACGGTTCTATGACGTGTTGTTCTAGAAGTTTGTTGATTTGGTTTCTCATTATTTCCATCTTGGGCGGCGATAATTTGTATGGGTGCAGACGTATTACTTTGTTGTCGCTGAGATTTATTTTGTATTCAATGAGATTAGTCAATCCTAACTTGGGTTTGAGTACAGTAGAAAATTCTCTTATTAACTGTTGAATTCTTTGGCGCTCATTACCTTTTAAATGACTTAAACCAGATTCATGATGCTCCAGATGCATAGCAGATGTTTCGCAATTCCCGCTGTTATTTAGCTCGGAATCGAACTGATATTTTCGAGTACAGTCAAATCTAAAGCAATATTGTTTAGCGTATATGTCGAGAATTAGGCCAGTTTTGCTTATAAAATCGGCACCTAATATTAAGTTTTGTCCTAATACTTCAGCTACTAGTAGTGGAACATACCAAGTTAAATTCTTTATTTTTAATTTGACTGTAATACTGTGTGATATAATTAGGTTTTGCTTATTCGCGGTAGCACACTTTATATTCACGGTTTGGCTACATCTAATAAGATTATGGTTAGCTAATACGGTGGCTAGCTGTTGGCTGATAAGACTACGTGTAGATCCCGAATCGATTAAACCGAGGGTATTAGTCGCTCCAAGGTCTATATGTATGTAGGGTAATTGGCATATACTTGTTTTGCATGTACCAATAGAGTTGCACTTGTCAATAAATCTTGCTACGTAAGGGTCTATCCGTTTGTTTATTTTCTTTGGTTTCTTTCGGTGACCTTTCCTTTTGATGCTGCGGAAGACGCAGGGTTTTGGTTCTTCCTGCTTCTTATGTTTTTTGACTGATAGGTTCTTTGTTGGTACTGTTTTTGTTTACATTGCTTACTAATGTGTCCGGACTTTCCACAGTTATAACATCTTCTTTCGTTATTGGCATCGCTCGCATGCTGTTGGGGTTTTTGTAGGTGGTTTGATGTATAGGGGTAGTGCTGTGTTTTAGAATTTCTAACGAATCGCTTATCGCTGTATGTTCGAGTATCGGACCCTAGGGGTAGGGATTCATTCCTGCGTTGAGTCTGGGACAATAACACGCGTCTGTTCTGATCTGAATACCAGACGTTGGATGAATGGATGCAACACAGTTCCAGATCTGTGAATGTGGTGGGTCTCTTCATAAGTGCTAAGTGAGATCGCTCCTCGGGGGATAGTTCTACTAAGATAGTGTCTACTAGCTGTTGTTGACTGCAGTTGACTTATAGTAATAAGGCCGATTCCCTTATTTCAGATATATAATGAGCTAGTCTCTCGTACGCTCCTTGCACACGAAGTACGGAATTCCGCTTTAATTCTTCGTAGATACCGGTGGGGATGAAATGTCTTATCAGGGAGGTATGTAGTTCTTCTACTGTGTGATGATACCTTAGTGACTCTAACACACGATCTTTTAAAGGAGATCTACATTTGGGTAGAAGTACTTGTAAAATTTGGTCATCTTTTAGTTGTCGTAGATCCTTTATTTGTAACAGATACTTGATAAAGCCTAGGAGTTTAGTAATATTCAGCCCATCTGTGGTGGGGATTTCAGATAGAATCCGATCTACGGGGTAAGTTATTTTTTCATAGAACTCAGTGCTGAAATTTAATTGCGACGTCATTACAGGTTTTTCCGCTCATTGGTTTGTCTGTAAAAGAGGTGGTAAATCGTAATTACTGGTAATATTCTCTAGTTCATTTGGAAGTGGAGCTGCGGTTACGGGGAGGGTATTCACTTGACTAACCGTTAACCGATCCTTACTGGGTTCTATAGTAGATTCCTGGAGAAATTGAAAATTTACAGCACTGGATTGCTGTTCTTGAGTAGGAGATTGAGTGGGGGAGATATTTAGTTTCGTCATCGCTTCTTCGATCTCTTCTCTTCTAAAAGATTCGGACCTTCTACGTAATTCGCGCATTATCTCAGGTAATTGTTGTAGAGCTTCTTCCGCGAATTTTTGCACATCTGGCGGAGTAACTTTAGCACCGGGCCAATTCAACAAATTGTTGATGCGGCGGGTCAGATGTTGTATTCTTTGTGTTGTTCTTAAAATTACCGCGGGGGATTTCTCATCTCGCAGGGTTTGTGCGATGGAGGTAAGCTCCCTATATTTATGATAGCATGTTTCCCTTTCACTCTCAAAGTCTACTACGCTTAAACGATTCAACTGTGAGGGTATGTCTGGTCTATTCTTGCGTAATGTTTTGCGCAGTTCCGGTACCGTTACGTTAGAGTATGGGAGACCGCGTAACAAAGCTTCATAGCTCAGTTCATCCTTTAACAATAAGTCGGGGTTAAATTGAGCCATTCTTACGACTGCGACGAGAATCTCTTTTAAATCTTATGTACTACTTACGTTACTACGTATGTTAAAATATGTAACCTATTCTAAACACTATCATGAAATTTGAAGTCATTTAAATACATATATATATTGCAACAGATCAAACTTTATTATTCTAATAAGGATATTGTGAGTGTGTAGAAATCGTTAAAAGTCTATTATGGAGGAGATGAAATATTATTTATTACATACAAATATTGTTTATAAAGATGTATAATGTTTTTTAAATTGTCATGTATTGATTATATTAAATTGTTTGTATTGTTCGATTAATATGAATCGATTTTACTTGTTTGCTGCAACGTCCTCCTCTCGTCTCGTCGTCCTCTTCTACAGCTTCACTCCTTCCTGGTGTCCTGGCGTCTCGTCGTCCTTGTACAGCAAGAAGCTCCAGCGGCGATATTTCAGAGTCTCGTAGTTATGTTTAACTGCTTCCACGATATCTTGTAGTGTCTTTAAGTTCCCTATGCGGATATCTTAACTTACACGACACAGCACTGAATTTTATTTTAAAGTTTATTTACTTATTTATCCTCTTCTTTCTTACCGCAAAACTTCGTTAAGAATTACAAGGTTTATAGTTTTCTTTATATAAAATATTCCTCTATTCCCTCTTGTTCTTACCGCAAAACTTCGTTAAGAATTTTAAGGTTTATGGTTTATTTTATATAAGATCTTTTTACGTTTGTAAGAGAATAACTCTCTTACCCGGGGCACAACTTCCCCTAGCAACGTCGACAGACAGACTGTCTTCAACCTAGCTCTGCAACGTATGAATCTCACTGAATTTGGTGTAATTTGGTAGGCCAAGCCCAAGTCACATGATTGATGGAACAACCAGATACACAAAATTCATGAAAAACTTTGTATAATTTTGCATAGTCCTGCATGGAAATTATCTACAATTGTTATTACCCTATTATTGATAAGAGTTACACTTGAGTTTTGCTTTACTTAAAAAATCATATTTCTAAAATAATTACAAACCTCAGAGTATACACAAATCGAAGCTATTTATTTAAATAATTCCTTGTCAAATTTTCATGTAAATCGGTTAACTACCACTGCCGTTATATAGATCGCAGATTATCACACCCGCACACGCGCACCATTTCATACAAAAATACATGAAAATATAGTACAATTTTTAATGAAGAGTTTGGTGTAACATATATGCTTATCATTTTTTAAATACAAAACTTATGACTACAAAACAAATTTAAACAAGAAAGTGCTTGTCATTCATGTACTCTGATATAAACAGCATATCTTATCATCCTGTGTTCTGTTGCAGGATTAACCCCTCCACGTGTAAAAAAAAATTTTTTTTATATGGAATACAAAATTTTTTTTTTTTTTAACCTAAATTGACATAATTTCTTCCCAATAATCATAATCATCGAAATAATAACATAATAACTTCAAAAATCAAAATAACTGAATAGCTTCTATCAAACAACATTTCCCCAACTGTCACTTTGACACATCTAATTGTAAACAAACAAAAGCACATGGCTGCTTATCAACAAACATTCCTGAACACTGATAAGGATGTCAATGTCAGACGTCATTCGGCTATATCTACAGTTCAACCATACATTTTTCCACATGATTACAATTATTCTTAATTTACACATAATTTTATACAATTTCCTACCAGTCATTCTACTTATATTCTGGCATTCTAGTTTAATTATTTGTATTATCCTTCTTTTAATTTTTAATTTATCGCACAGACTCATGCCGCGCAACCTTTCTCGTTTTTTGATTGCTCTACGCTTGCATTTGTTTCGGTAATTTCCGATACATTGCTTTGATTTAATTTTTAAAGGTTTATATGTAATGCCAGTTGTATTACCCAGGCTACACATAATATAATCTCCTTTGTACAATATGAACTCATTGTTTGATTGAAATTTTTCTGGTATCATTTCAAACATTATTTTCATCAAGTTTTTACAGGGATCAGTATCTAAGTGCATTTAAAAATTTTTTAATGTCTCAGATTTGTCTGCATACACACTCATAAAAGACGAACACATATTGCTGTACAGTGAATCTCTGACTGTATAAATAACACCTGCATTTCGTTTCATATGTGGTTGAAAACACTCAGACAGTTCTGATCTTCTGTCAGAATTAACCTTACCTGTGTGCTTTTCCTCAAATGCACCAGCTTCAGGAACAAAACTACTTTGTTTACACAAGTATTCATCAAATATCTTATTTACATATTCATTTTTACAACTGTATGGACTTCTCAAGTGTTTATACATTTCATTATTGACTGATAAAACATTACCAGAATGGATCTGCATCTTACAGACACGGTATAGTAAATAACATTTATTGTTTTTAAATATTCCACCGTTTACCCTTTTATCATACCAATCTGGATAGATGTGAACCAACACTTTGATAAGGTTTTTCCTATTTCTCATTTCATATTTATTTAAAAGATTATTTAAATGCTTTTGTTGACCATCCCTTATCTCCTTATCAGGCGCACCACCCTTAGCTGCTATCTTATCTATGCGATTACCGGCTGGTTCCTGTATGTCGACGGGACTATACCGGTCAATCGCATTGTTACATTCACTTTCCTGCCTAAGAGAATAATTCAACTTAATTTTGGCTTCACATTCCCTGCTGTGAGATTTATTCCTTTCTAAGGCGGTCTCACTACTACTACAAATTAATTCTAATTTATCAGCTATACGTTTTTCAGTTGCATTATAAACTATCACCTCATCACAGAAATTACCTAAAGTATGTTCTGGACTAATAGTGTTGTTACTTCTAATTTCACTTTCGTTATCTTCACTAATTTTTGATGCAGAATCTAGATACTTAACTTTACCGAGAGATGAGTTACTAGGCCCTAATTGGGTTGTTTCTGTATAATCACTTTCAATTTCATCTACTATGCTACTATTCTCCATTAATCCTTCAGTTGTAACATCTTGGTTTCCTTTCATATTACTTTCTTTTAGAGTATTTTCCACAAGAACATTTGGTACTTCAAATTTATCTCAGGTACAATATTCTCAACAGTTAAATCTACTTCAGTATCAGCTGACATTTCCTGTAGTTTCGCCATCCTCTCCTTTCTATCGGCGTCAATTTATTCCCAAAATTTCTGCCTAATGGCTATCATCTCCTCATCCCTGGCTTTACTTTCCTCTGAAATTTTCTGCATACTCGCATGCCAGGCTTTATTTTCCTCAGACATTTTCTGCATATTAGATTTATTTTCTTCTGCCAGCTTTTGTATATTAGATTTACTTTCTTCGGACAGCTTTTGTATATTTGCCAATAATGCCGCCAATGTATTTTGTAATTCTAGTGCTTCGGCCATATTGATTATTTATTTTTATAAATTTATAAAATATTATAGTTTTATTTATATTAACGGCAATATTTTTTTTATACGTATTATTTCTAATAATGTCCGTTTATGTTATTATTATTATTATAGTTCAGTCTCACAATCAAATGTAAACACTTAATCTAATACAGATAACAATAATAATTCAACCTCCATACAGATAATAACTCTATTGTTCAAATATCTGATAAGAGAGAGTATTCCAACTTTTATCTACACTCCCTGACAACATAGAACAGCACATACAAATAGTTCAATGAATTTAGTCTCTACACACTCAAATAAATATTTCTTCTTTTTTAAAATTAATTCATTAATCGAGCCCAATGTTGGCAAGCGCCAAATATCCATATGCAACAGATCAAACTTTACTATTCTAAAAAGGATATTGTGAGTGTGTAGAAATCGATAAAAGTCTATTATGGAGGAAATGAAATATTATTTATTACATACATATATTGTTTATAAAGATGTATAATGGTTTTTAAATTGTCATGTATTGATTATATTAAATTGTTTGTATTGTTCGATTAATATGAACCGATTTTACTTGTTTGCTGCAACGTCCTCCTCTCGTCTCGTCGTCCTCTTCTACAGCTTCACTCCTTCCTGGTGTCCTGGCGTCTCGTCGTCCTTGTACAGCAAGAAGCTCCAGCGGCGATATTTCAGAGTCTCGTAGTTATGTTTAACTGCTTCCACGATATCTTGTAGTGTCTATAAGTTCCCTGTGCGGATATCTTAACTTACACGACACAGCACTGAATTTTATTTTAAATTTTATTTACCTATTTATCCTCTTCTTTCTTACCGCAAAACTTCGTTAAGAATTACAAGGTTTAGTTTTCTTTATATAAAATATTCCTCTATTCCCTCTTGTTCTTACCGCAAAACTTCGTTAAGAATTTTAAGGTTTATGGTTTATTTTATATAAGATCTTTTTACATTTGTAAGAGAATAACTCTCTTACCCGGGGCACAACTTCCCCTAGCAACGTCGACAGACAGACTGTCTTCAACCTAGCTCTGCAACGTATGAATCTCACTGAATTTGGTGTAATTTGGTAGGCCAAGCCCAAGTCACATGATTGATGGAACAACCAGATACACAAAATTCATGAAAAACTTTGTATAATTTTGCATAGTCCCGCATGGAAATTATCTACAATTGTTATTACCCTATTATTGATAAGAGTTACACTTGAGTTTTGCTTTACTTAAAAAATCATATTTCTAAAATAATTACAAACCTCAGAGTATACACAAATCGAAGCTATTTATTTAAATAATTCCTTGTCAAATTTTCATGTAAATCGGTTAACTACCACTGCCGCTATATAGATCGCAGATTATCACACCCGCACACGCGCACCATTTCATACAAAAAATACATGACAATACAGTACAATTTTTTATAAAGAGTTTGGTGTAACATATATGCTTATCATTTTTTAAATACAAAACTTATGACTACAAAACAAAATATTACACAAAACAAATTTAACCAAGAAAGTGCTTGTCATTCATGTACTCTGATATAAACAGCATATCTTATCATCCTGTGTTCTGTTGCAATATATATATATACATATATATATATATATATATATCTTGTAACAAATAAGACTCCTTATAGCCTAATACTTTTCTTAACTTATTTATCTTGTTGTTCTGTAATTCCATTTATCATATTATTTACCAGTATAGTAGTTAAAGCTGTTCAATATTTATTTTAAATTCTTCTTAGTTCCGTGCTGTCAATTAATTATTCTTTAGCATATGAATTTTACTATTTTTAATTCACTCCCATTTACTTCTGCAATTAAACGCTGAATCTCCTCCTTATCATAAATTGTATGGCATATTCTTCCTTCATCTAACTCATTTCTATCCCTTCTTTCCCTTAATGCAATTTAAGGTTACTAGGTATTACAATTTAGTTATAAAATCTTATTATATAAAGTTCAAACATAAGCAGGGTTTTTACCGTAAGTTGACAAGGTACTTAAGGTGGCCGTGTTTCGCTACGCAGAGACGAGAACAGTATGTGCATTCAATTGTCTGGAAAATATCAGCCTCGGTCTTTTCAATAAAAGTTTGGTATTGATGTCCCAGGAGGTAGTAGAAAGTTCAGCTCCGATCTTCGTGAATCTTCACAGTTCTGGCGGTTACAGGTCCCAATGGAATTTGTGTAGTATTAAGATTTCGTTCAGTTGTGGAAAGTGAGGTTTGGATGTGATTCTAAATTTCTTTGTTCGTTTTTACTATATTTAATTAATTTAGCATCTCCACGCTATGGATTGTCTTCATTTATTCACAGTTGATCTTCATCATTACTCCTTTGCCATTAATGGGTTGATTAATTTGTTTTTTGGAAATTCGTTAAATTTATTAAAAGATCGAATTGTATTGATTGAGGAGTAGTTTCTGCAGTCGATCCACTGTCCTTTTAATGGATTATTATTTTTGAATTTTCATTTATTATACTTCATTCATTAGGTTTCTTAAATTCTTTTCTGGATTTGTAATAACTGAACTTAACCCATTCACATGTAACAATTAAGTGTTGAAATCAACAAGATATCTTGCATTTAGTCGTCCCTAACAACCATCTTCCTCTTCTGTTATTGGATAATATTTGTTATCCTAGAGCCGTAATTAGGAAATATTCTTACACTTATTTAATAAAATACTCCCTTATTGGAATTACATTAAATCACCTAAAACTTTCACCTAATATGCATTATCAAACCATATACATTTTACTACATTTTCTTCTTGATCAACTTATTTTAAAAGGTATTATTTTCCTTTTACAAAATACTAATTTTAGGCCTATTTGTTTTATTACATGTGTTATAATTTTTTGTTTTTAATTTAACTTTTCTGACCTGACCTACTGTACAATGAGTCACTGGCTTATGGCCAATTATTCTAATTTTATTTTATCCTGATTTCAATTTATTATTATTATTTATTTTATCATTGAACCCTTCATTGGTTTATAACATAATTACAATGACCCCTTGACAATTTATTAACAATTATTGTCTTCCTGGCCAAGTTTACAAATATTATCTTATGATATCTTCATTAATTATTCAAAGTAAATACACTTAACATGATACAATACATAATAAATACACTTATATTTAATTACTTAAATACAAGGTTAACATTAAAGAAATTAGTATCCATTTTACTTAATACTTTCTTAAAGCAATGGCTTCACACCTGCTACATACAAAACACAGAATAAATATCATGTAAACAAAATATCATGATAAAGCACAACAACGTACATCATTATAAAACATTAAATATCAATTAAACAGTCTACTATTTTCAAACTTGTCTATAGTAAATTCATCTCATTAGACACTGTTTATAGTTTACATCTTCCACTGATCACTCCATATTTTATACTAATAGACATTTTTTATTATTTTATTACCTAGTAACCTTACTAGGTATTATTAATATATTTTCTTATGTGAGGTTTACCTTCCTGACCTTAATTATGGCATACATTGGATATTGTTTTAAGTTATATTGACAAAGTTTTTATGTAACGTCGGGGACCTTAACTTTGTTACGTTACATAATACTCCCCCTCCGAAAGAAGTTTATTTTAGCTTAATATCGTTTAGTTGAAATAAGCTTATAGTTTCTTCATGCCTTGGAATATTTATTTGATAAAATTATCAATTTATAATGGTTTCAGTTTTTTATTGTTTCTGCTTTAGTACGCAATTCAATGGGTTCTTTGGGGTTTATTTTCTCTTTCTATTCCTTAAACTTTTAATTGCACCGGAAAACTGTGTTGATACTCATTGTATATCTGATCATTAATTCTTTACTGGTACCTCCCTCAGTTGTAGACCTGTCCTTTTCTCTGGAACTCATAACTTCTTCTAGCTTATTACGCCATCATTTCTTATTATCATATTTATATTTAATTACCTCGCTTGGTGTATAATCCCTAAAATACTATATTTCCCTAACATTTTTCCCTAATATCATAGCTGGTACGGAATCAGAGGGGCACTATTGGCTTCCATTACTCTGCCGTTTCCCTAACTATATCTTCTGAGATCAGAGGAACTTCATCTCTGTCCAGAAAAAAATAAACGTTGCACGATCACAACACAATACATATAATTATTACCTATAAGGTAGCTCCTTCGCTACAAACTTATATTCAAGGGATGATTACTATTATTTCTGAGGTATCTTAATACTTTTCTTAACTTATTTATCTTGTTGTTCTGTAGTTCCATTTATCATATTATTTACCAGTATAGTAGTTAAAGCTGTTCAATATTTATTTTAAATTCTTCTTAGTTCCGTGCTGTCAATTAATTATTCTTTAGCATATGTATTTTACTATTTTTAATTCACTCCCATTTACTTCTGCAATTAAACACTGAATCTCCTCCTTATCATAAATTGTATGGCATATTCTTCCTTCATCTAACTCATTTCTAACCCTTCTTTCTCTTTTTTTTATGTTTATTAGTTTAAAATAATTTCTTCTGAATGATATAGTAAGGTGTTCTTACTTATTTTGGAATTTTGTGGTTTTAAAATTGATTCCAACTAATTCCTCTGATGTATCGTGTAATTAGTCTATTGCATTTAATTGTTAGTTTAATATATTTTTAATTAGTCTATTGCATTTAATAGTTAGTTTAATATATTTTAATTAGTTTCTCATTATTTTCCTTTGGTTTGCTTTATTTGTTATCCATAAAATCCGTCCCTTTTCTCTATATTCTGTTTGGAATCTGTTTAACCGTGGTCCATTATTTCCTCTGTACTGATTGTTCGGATTTCTCTAGTGTGTAGAATTATTTTCGTCCTTGTGACGTATCTCACTATCATCTGGTTCTTCCCTTTGTCGCTATAAAATTTTCATTTATGCTAAAGTTTACCATCGTCTTTCGAACTGATTCTTCCGTACTGTTTCTTAATCGTTTGAATGGTTCATACATAATCTCCATAAGTCCTCCATGCTCCTCGGTTAGTTTTGGCTTTTTCGGTCCTTCTAATCCATCTGGGAATTCAATTGTGGTTCGTTTAGAGTTTCTAAATTGACTTACTTCTCTTGGTTCCGTAATTGGTATATTATGCATCTTAACTAATCCCCCTTTTATCATCTCCAATCCTTCCCGTGTATTTATTAATTTCTTTTGATGTGTTTGTCTCCTTTTCGTGTGCTCAATATTTTCTTGATTTCTGCTAGGTTTCTTTTCAGATAACAGTACACTCTTGTCTTTTTTATTCTCATTAGTTTCCTCTTTATTCTTGTCAAACTTCTCGTTCATTAGTTTGATTAAGTTCTCACTCAAAATTTTGTTTTGTTTCTTTGAGTTTTCTTTAAAACTGTCTATTTTTTCATTAGTTTGTCTATTATCTTCTTTAATACTGTCTATTTTATTTTCTACATTTTCTAACATTCGTTTGTTATTTTCTAAAATACTGTCTAATTTCTCATTAGTTCGTTTATTTATTTCCTTCATGCTACTCATGAATTCCTTATTATCCTTCTTCATGCTACTCATTAATTCCTTATTTTCCTCCTTCATGCTACTCATTAATTCCATTAATTTTTCCCAATTTAATCTTCCTCTGGCTTCCTCTTTATCGCCCGCCTGTTGTTCAATTTCGGTGTCTGTAACTACCTCTGCTTCTTCTTCCCGTCTATCTTCTTCCGTTTCTTGGTCCTTCGCCATCCCATTGGTCTATTTTTTACTTAACTAAAGCCCACTCGTTGGGAGCCAATGTGTTACAAATAAGACTCCTTATACTCTTCGAAACTCTCGCCTAATTAAGCCCCACTGTTGGGTTCACCAATTTGTAATTAAATAACAATATTTTACGTATCAGTATTAAGCCCAAGTATTTGTAATCTAAATTCTATGCGATGTATTTATTGAACAAGATGATGTTCAAAAGCTACACTGTGGAATGCGTCAAATTGTAATATTTTACTGTAGATGAGATCTCCTGCAAATCAATGTTAATTTATTTATAAAGAAAATTATTTATTATGAGGTTGATATTATTCGGTTCTTGATAATAGATCTGTATTAAATAGTTATCAAGTGTTTTACAAGAGAAAAACGCTATATTCCAGTTATTATATTGAATAATTCAATATATTTCTCCAACCCTAGTCGGTATATACTAACGAAAATTTTAAAGAGAAAAGAGCGGAGAGAGTAAGTTAGTTCTCTATTCTTCCGTATTCACCAGCTGTCAACAAACGAGCGCTGTGGTTGGCGATTGACCAGTTATTATAGGTTAAGTCGTTCCGCTTGATGCTTTCTCACGTTCCTTTCTCTGTAATTTACACCCTATTCTAAACACACTAATTATTCTACAAATAACAAGAAATCATCAAATTCAAGAAGTATTCTTTATTTTATATATTTTTTAATTCCAACAGCTGCTTCCTCTTGCTACTAATACACCATATCGATTACACAATACATAATCGATTTGTTATTGAATTCGGGTTTTAGATGTGTTACAATTTAATTATAATTTTCAGTTTGTTTTTTATCTCAGGGTACATGTAGTTCTTTTAACTATTAGTAAGGTCAGGTAATGCAATTTAAGGTTACTAGGTATTACAATTTAGTTATAAAATCTTATTATATAAAGTTCAAACATAAGCAGGGTTTTTACCGTAAGTTGACAAGGTACTTAAGGTGGCCGTGTTTCGCTACGCAGAGACGAGAACAGTATGTGGATTCAATTGTCTGGAAAATATCAGCCTCGGTCTTTTCAATAAAAGTTTGGTATTGATGTCCCAGGAGGTAGTAGAAAGTTCAGCTCCGATCTTCGTGAATCTTCACAGTTCTGGCGGTTACAGGTCCCAATGGAATTTGTGTAGTATTAAGATTTCGTTCAGTTGTGGAAAGTGAGGTTTGGATGTGATTCTAAATTTCTTTGTTCGTTTTTACTATATTTAATTAATTTAGCATCTCCACGCTATGGATTGTCTTCATTTATTCACAGTTGATCTTCATCATTACTCCTTTGCCATTAATGGGTTGATTAATTTGTTTTTTGGAAATTCGTTAAATTTATTAAAAGATCGAATTGTTTTGATTGAGGAGTAGTTTCTGCAGTCGATCCACTGTCCTTTTAATGGATTATTATTTTTGAATTTTCATTTATTATACTTCATTCATTAGGTTTTTTAAATTCTTTTCTGGATTTGTAATAACTGAACTTAACCCATTCACATGTAACAATTAAGTGTTGAAATCAACAAGATATCTTGCATTTAGTCGTCCCTAACAACCATCTTCCTCTTCTGTTATTGGATAATATTTGTTATCCTAGAGCCGTAATTAGGAAATATTCTTACACTTATTTAATAAAATACTCCCTTATTGGAATTACATTAAATCACCTAAAACTTTCACCTAATATGCATTATCAAACCATATACATTTTACTACATTTTCTTCTTGATCAACTTATTTTAAAAGGTATTATTTTCCTTTTACAAAATACTAATTTTAGGCCTATTTGTTTTATTACATGTGTTATAATTTTTTGTTTTTAATTTAACTTTTCTGACCTGACCTACTGTACAATGAGTCACTGGCTTATGGCCAATTATTCTAATTTTATTTTATCCTGATTTCAATTTATTATTATTATTTATTTTATCATTGAACCCTTCATTGGTTTATAACATAATTACAATGACCCCTTGACAATTTATTAACAATTATTGTCTTCCTGGCCAAGTTTACAAATATTATCTTATGATATCTTCATTAATTATTCAAAGTAAATACACTTAACATGATACAATACATAATAAATACACTTATATTTAATTACTTAAATACAAGGTTAACATTAATGAAATTAGTATCCATTACTTAATACTTTCTTAAAGCAATGGCTTCACACCTGCTACATACAAAACACAGAATAAATATCATGTAAACAAAATATCATGATAAAGCACAACAACGTATATCATTATAAAACATTAAATATCAATTAAACAGTCTACTATTTTCAAACTTGTCTATAATAACTTGTCTTCATCTCATTAGACACTGTGTTTATAGTTTACATCTTCCACTGATCACTCCATATTTTATACTAATAGACATTTTTTATTATTTTATTACCTAGTAACCTTACTAGGTATTATTAATATATTTTCTTATGTGAGGTTTACCTTCCTGACCTTAATTATGGCATACATTGGATATTGTTTTAAGTTATATTGACAAAGTTTTTATGTAACGTCGGGGACCTTAACTTTGTTACGTTACATAATACTCCCCCTCCAAAAGAAGTTTATTTTAGCTTAATATCGTTTAGTTGAAATAAGCTTATAGTTTCTTCATGCCTTGGAATATTTATTTGATAAAATTATCAATTTATAATGGTTTCAGTTTTTTATTGTTTCTGCTTTAGTACGCAATTCAATGGGTTCTTTGGGGTTTATTTTCTCTTTCTATTCCTTAAACTTTTAATTGCACCGGAAAACTGTGTTGATACTCATTGTATATCTGATCATTAATTCTTTACTGGTACCTCCCTCAGTTGTAGACCTGTCCTTTTCTCTGGAACTCATAACTTCTTCTAGCTTATTACGCCATCATTTCTTATTATCATATTTATATTTAATTACCTCGCTTGGTGTATAATCCCTAAAATACTATATTTCCCTAACATTTTTCCCTAATATCATAGCTGGTACGGAATCAGAGGGGCACTATTGGCTTCCATTACTCTGCCGTTTCCCTAACTATATCTTCTGAGATCAGAGGAACTTCATCTCTGTCCAGAAAAAAATAAACGTTGCACGATCACAACACAATACATATAATTATTACCTATAAGGTAGCTCCTTCGCTACAAACTTATATTCAAGGGATGATTACTATTATTTCTGAGGTATCTTAATACTTTTCTTAACTTATTTATCTTGTTGTTCTGTAGTTCCATTTATCATATTATTTACCAGTATAGTAGTTAAAGCTGTTCAATATTTATTTTAAATTCTTCTTAGTTCCGTGCTGTCAATTAATTATTCTTTAGCATATGTATTTTACTATTTTTAATTCACTCCCATTTACTTCTGCAATTAAACACTGAATCTCCTCCTTATCATAAATTGTATGGCATATTCTTCCTTCATCTAACTCATTTCTAACCCTTCTTTCTCTTTTTTTTATGTTTATTAGTTTAAAATAATTTCTTCTGAATGATATAGTAAGGTGTTCTTACTTATTTTGGAATTTTGTGGTTTTAAAATTGATTCCAACTAATTCCTCTGATGTATCGTGTAATTAGTCTATTGCATTTAATTGTTAGTTTAATATATTTTTAATTAGTCTATTGCATTTAATAGTTAGTTTAATATATTTTAATTAGTTTCTCATTATTTTCCTTTGGTTTGCTTTATTTGTTATCCATAAAATCCGTCCCTTTTCTCTATATTCTGTTTGGAATCTGTTTAACCGTGGTCCATTATTTCCTCTGTACTGATTGTTCGGATTTCTCTAGTGTGTAGAATTATTTTCGTCCTTGTGACGTATCTCACTATCATCTGGTTCTTCCCTTTGTCGCTATAAAATTTTCATTTATGCTAAAGTTTACCATCGTCTTTCGAACTGATTCTTCCGTACTGTTTCTTAATCGTTTGAATGGTTCATACATAATCTCCATAAGTCCTCCATGCTCCTCGGTTAGTTTTGGCTTTTTCGGTCCTTCTAATCCATCTGGGAATTCAATTGTGGTTCGTTTAGAGTTTCTAAATTGACTTACTTCTCTTGGTTCCGTAATTGGTATATTATGCATCTTAACTAATCCCCCTTTTATCATCTCCAATCCTTCCCGTGTATTTATTAATTTCTTTTGATGTGTTTGTCTCCTTTTCGTGTGCTCAATATTTTCTTGATTTCTGCTAGGTTTCTTTTCAGATAACAGTACACTCTTGTCTTTTTTATTCTCATTAGTTTCCTCTTTATTCTTGTCAAACTTCTCGTTCATTAGTTTGATTAAGTTCTCACTCAAAATTTTGTTTTGTTTCTTTGAGTTTTCTTTAAAACTGTCTATTTTTTCATTAGTTTGTCTATTATCTTCTTTAATACTGTCTATTTTATTTTCTACATTTTCTAACATTCGTTTGTTATTTTCTAAAATACTGTCTAATTTCTCATTAGTTCGTTTATTTATTTCCTTCATGCTACTCATGAATTCCTTATTATCCTTCTTCATGCTACTCATTAATTCCTTATTTTCCTCCTTCATGCTACTCATTAATTCCATTAATTTTTCCCAATTTAATCTTCCTCTGGCTTCCTCTTTATCGCCCGCCTGTTGTTCAATTTCGGTGTCTGTAACTACCTCTGCTTCTTCTTCCCGTCTATCTTCTTCCGTTTCTTGGTCCTTCGCCATCCCATTGGTCTATTTTTTACTTAACTAAAGCCCACTCGTTGGGAGCCAATGTGTTACAAATAAGACTCCTTATACTCTTCGAAACTCTCGCCTAATTAAGCCCCACTGTTGGGTTCACCAATTTGTAATTAAATAACAATATTTTACGTATCAGTATTAAGCCCAAGTATTTGTAATCTAAATTCTATGCGATGTATTTATTGAACAAGATGATGTTCAAAAGCTACACTGTGGAATGCGTCAAATTGTAATATTTTACTGTAGATGAGATCTCCTGCAAATCAATGTTAATTTATTTATAAAGAAAATTATTTATTATGAGGTTGATATTATTCGGTTCTTGATAATAGATCTGTATTAAATAGTTATCAAGTGTTTTACAAGAGAAAAACACTATATTCCAGTTATTATATTGAATAATTCAATATATTTCTCCAACCCTAGTCGGTATATACTAACGAAAATTTTAAAGAGAAAAGAGCGGAGAGAGTAAGTTAGTTCTCTATTCTTCCGTATTCACCAGCTTGTCAACAAACGAGCGCTGTGGTTGGCGATTGACCAGTTATTATAGGTTAAGTCGTTCCGCTTGATGCTTTCTCACGTTCCTTTCTCTGTAATTTACACCCTATTCTAAACACACTAATTATTCTACAAATAACAAGAAATCATCAAATTCAATAAGTATTCTTTATTTTATATATGTTTTAATTCCAACAGCTGCTTCCTCTTGCTACTAATACACCATATCGATTACACAATACATAATCGATTTGTTATTGAATTCGGGTTTTAGATGTGTTACAATTTAATTATAATTTTCAGTTTGTTTTTTATCTCAGGGTACATGTAGTTCTTTTAACTATTAGTAAGGTCAGGTAATGCAATTTAAGGTTACTAGGTATTACAATTTAGTTATAAAATCTTATTATATAAAGTTCAAACATAAGCAGGGTTTTTACCGTAAGTTGACAAGGTACTTAAGGTGGCCGTGTTTCGCTACGCAGAGACGAGAACAGTATGTGGATTCAATTGTCTGGAAAATATCAGCCTCGGTCTTTTTAATAAAAGTTTGGTATTGATGTCCCAGGAGGTAGTAGAAAGTTCAGCTCCGATCTTCGTGAATCTTCACAGTTCTGGCGGTTACAGGTCCCAATGGAATTTGTGTAGTATTAAGATTTCGTTCAGTTGTGGAAAGTGAGGTTTGGATGTGATTCTAAATTTCTTTGTTCGTTTTTACTATATTTAATTAATTTATCATCTCCACGCTATGGATTGTCTTCATTTATTCACAGTTGATCTTCATCATTACTCCTTTGCCATTAATGGGTTGATTAATTTGTTTTTTGGAAATTCGTTAAATTTATTAAAAGATCGAATTGTTTTGATTGAGGAGTAGTTTCTGCAGTCGATCCACTGTCCTTTTAATGGATTATTATTTTTGAATTTTCATTTATTATACTTCATTCATTAGGTTTTTTAAATTCTTTTCTGGATTTGTAATAACTGAACTTAACCCATTCACATGTAACAATTAAGTGTTGAAATCAACAAGATATCTTGCATTTAGTCGTCCCTAACAACCATCTTCCTCTTCTGTTATTGGATAATATTTGTTATCCTAGAGCCGTAATTAGGAAATATTCTTACACTTATTTAATAAAATACTCCCTTATTGGAATTACATTAAATCACCTAAAACTTTCACCTAATATGCATTATCAAACCATATACATTTTACTACATTTTCTTCTTGATCAACTTATTTTAAAAGGTATTATTTTCCTTTTACAAAATACTAATTTTAGGCCTATTTGTTTTATTACATGTGTTATAATTTGTTGTTTTTAATTTAACTTTTCTGACCTGACCTACTGTACAATGAGTCACTGGCTTATGGCCAATTATTCTAATTTTATTTTATCCTGATTTCAATTTATTATTATTATTTATTTTATCATTGAACCCTTCATTGGTTTATAACATAATTACAATGACCCCTTGACAATTTATTAACAATTATTGTCTTCCTGGCCAAGTTTACAAATATTATCTTATGATATCTTCATTAATTATTCAAAGTAAATACACTTAACATGATACAATACATAATAAATACACTTATATTTAATTACTTAAATACAAGGTTAACATTAATGAAATTAGTATCCATTACTTAATACTTTCTTAAAGCAATGGCTTCACACCTGCTACATACAAAACACAGAATAAATATCATGTAAACAAAATATCATGATAAAGCACAACAACGTACATCATTATAAAACATTAAATATCAATTAAACAGTCTACTATTTTCAAACTTGTCTATAGTAAATTCATCTCATTAGACACTGTTTATAGTTTACATCTTCCACTGATCACTCCATATTTTATACTAATAGACATTTTTTATTATTTTATTACCTAGTAACCTTACTAGGTATTATTAATATATTTTCTTATGTGAGGTTTACCTTCCTGACCTTAATTATGGCATACATTGGATATTGTTTTAAGTTATATTGACAAAGTTTTTATGTAACGTCGGGGACCTTAACTTTGTTACGTTACATAATACTCCCCCTCCGAAAGAAGTTTATTTTAGCTTAATATCGTTTAGTTGAAATAAGCTTATAGTTTCTTCATGCCTTGGAATATTTATTTGATAAAATTATCAATTTATAATGGTTTCAGTTTTTTATTGTTTCTGCTTTAGTACGCAATTCAATGGGTTCTTTGGGGTTTATTTTCTCTTTCTATTCCTTAAACTTTTAATTGCACCGGAAAACTGTGTTGATACTCATTGTATATCTGATCATTAATTCTTTACTGGTACCTCCCTCAGTTGTAGACCTGTCCTTTTCTCTGGAACTCATAACTTCTTCTAGCTTATTACGCCATCATTTCTTATTATCATATTTATATTTAATTACCTCGCTTGGTGTATAATCCCTAAAATACTATATTTCCCTAACATTTTTCCCTAATATCATAGCTGGTACGGAATCAGAGGGGCACTATTGGCTTCCATTACTCTGCCGTTTCCCTAACTATATCTTCTGAGATCAGAGGAACTTCATCTCTGTCCAGAAAAAAATAAACGTTGCACGATCACAACACAATACATATAATTATTACCTATAAGGTAGCTCCTTCGCTACAAACTTATATTCAAGGGATGATTACTATTATTTCTGAGGTATCTTAATACTTTTCTTAACTTATTTATCTTGTTGTTCTGTAGTTCCATTTATCATATTATTTACCAGTATAGTAGTTAAAGCTGTTCAATATTTATTTTAAATTCTTCTTAGTTCCGTGCTGTCAATTAATTATTCTTTAGCATATGTATTTTACTATTTTTAATTCACTCCCATTTACTTCTGCAATTAAACACTGAATCTCCTCCTTATCATAAATTGTATGGCATATTCTTCCTTCATCTAACTCATTTCTAACCCTTCTTTCTCTTTTTTTTATGTTTATTAGTTTAAAATAATTTCTTCTGAATGATATAGTAAGGTGTTCTTACTTATTTTGGAATTTTGTGGTTTTAAAATTGATTCCAACTAATTCCTCTGATGTATCGTGTAATTAGTCTATTGCATTTAATTGTTAGTTTAATATATTTTTAATTAGTCTATTGCATTTAATAGTTAGTTTAATATATTTTAATTAGTTTCTCATTATTTTCCTTTGGTTTGCTTTATTTGTTATCCATAAAATCCGTCCCTTTTCTCTATATTCTGTTTGGAATCTGTTTAACCGTGGTCCATTATTTCCTCTGTACTGATTGTTCGGATTTCTCTAGTGTGTAGAATTATTTTCGTCCTTGTGACGTATCTCACTATCATCTGGTTCTTCCCTCTTGTCGCTATAAAATTTTCATTTATGCTAAAGTTTACCATCGTCTTTCGAACGGATTCTTCCGTACTGTTTCTTAATCGTTTGAATGGTTCATACATAATCTCCATAAGTCCTCCATGCTCCTCGGTTAGTTTTGGCTTTTTCGGTCCTTCTAATCCATCTGGGAATTCAATTGTGGTTCGTTTAGAGTTTCTAAATTGACTTACTTCTCTTGGTTCCGTAATTGGTATATTATGCATCTTAACTAATCCCCCTTTTATCATCTCCAATCCTTCCCGTGTATTTATTAATTTCTTTTGATGTGTTTGTCTCCTTTTCGTGTGCTCAATATTTTCTTGATTTCTGCTAGGTTTCTTTTCAGATAACAGTACACTCTTGTCTTTTTTATTCTCATTAGTTTCCTCTTTATTCTTGTCAAACTTCTCGTTCATTAGTTTGATTAAGTTCTCACTCAAAATTTTGTTTTGTTTCTTTGAGTTTTCTTTAAAACTGTCTATTTTTTCATTAGTTTGTCTATTATCTTCTTTAATACTGTCTATTTTATTTTCTACATTTTCTAACATTCGTTTGTTATTTTCTAAAATACTGTCTAATTTCTCATTAGTTCGTTTATTTATTTCCTTCATGCTACTCATGAATTCCTTATTATCCTTCTTCATGCTACTCATTAATTCCTTATTTTCCTCCTTCATGCTACTCATTAATTCCATTAATTTTTCCCAATTTAATCTTCCTCTGGCTTCCTCTTTATCGCCCGCCTGTTGTTCAATTTCGGTGTCTGTAACTACCTCTGCTTCTTCTTCCCGTCTATCTTCTTCCGTTTCTTGGTCCTTCGCCATCCCATTGGTCTATTTTTTACTTAACTAAAGCCCACTCGTTGGGAGCCAATGTGTTACAAATAAGACTCCTTATACTCTTCGAAACTCTCGCCTAATTAAGCCCCACTGTTGGGTTCACCAATTTGTAATTAAATAACAATATTTTACGTATCAGTATTAAGCCCAAGTATTTGTAATCTAAATTCTATGCGATGTATTTATTGAACAAGATGATGTTCAAAAGCTACACTGTGGAATGCGTCAAATTGTAATATTTTACTGTAGATGAGATCTCCTGCAAATCAATGTTAATTTATTTATAAAGAAAATTATTTATTATGAGGTTGATATTATTCGGTTCTTGATAATAGATCTGTATTAAATAGTTATCAAGTGTTTTACAAGAGAAAAACGCTATATTCCAGTTATTATATTGAATAATTCAATATATTTCTCCAACCCTAGTCGGTATATACTAACGAAAATTTTAAAGAGAAAAGAGCGGAGAGAGTAAGTTAGTTCTCTATTCTTCCGTATTCACCAGCTGTCAACAAACGAGCGCTGTGGTTGGCGATTGACCAGTTATTATAGGTTAAGTCGTTCCGCTTGATGCTTTCTCACGTTCCTTTCTCTGTAATTTACACCCTATTCTAAACACACTAATTATTCTACAAATAACAAGAAATCATCAAATTCAAGAAGTATTCTTTATTTTATATATTTTTTAATTCCAACAGCTGCTTCCTCTTGCTACTAATACACCATATCGATTACACAATACATAATCGATTTGTTATTGAATTCGGGTTTTAGATGTGTTACAATTTAATTATAATTTTCAGTTTGTTTTTTATCTCAGGGTACATGTAGTTCTTTTAACTATTAGTAAGGTCAGGTAATGCAATTTAAGGTTACTAGGTATTACAATTTAGTTATAAAATCTTATTATATAAAGTTCAAACATAAGCAGGGTTTTTACCGTAAGTTGACAAGGTACTTAAGGTGGCCGTGTTTCGCTACGCAGAGACGAGAACAGTATGTGGATTCAATTGTCTGGAAAATATCAGCCTCGGTCTTTTCAATAAAAGTTTGGTATTGATGTCCCAGGAGGTAGTAGAAAGTTCACCTCCGATCTTCGTGAATCTTCACAGTTCTGGCGGTTACAGGTCCCAATGGAATTTGTGTAGTATTAAGATTTCGTTCAGTTGTGGAAAGTGAGGTTTGGATGTGATTCTAAATTTCTTTGTTCGTTTTTACTATATTTAATTAATTTAGCATCTCAACGCTATGGATTGTCTTCATTTATTCACAGTTGATCTTCATCATTACTCCTTTGCCATTAATGGGTTGATTAATTTGGTTTTTGGAAATTCGTTAAATTTATTAAAAGATCGAATTGTATTGATTGAGGAGTAGTTTCTGCAGTCGATCCACTGTCCTTTTAATGGATTATTATTTTTGAATTTTCATTTATTATACTTCATTCATTAGGTTTTTTAAATTCTTTTCTGGATTTGTAATAACTGAACTTAACCCATTCACATGTAACAATTAAGTGTTGAAATCAACAAGATATCTTGCATTTAGTCGTCCCTAACAACCATCTTCCTCTTCTGTTATTGGATAATATTTGTTATCCTAGAGCCGTAATTAGGAAATATTCTTACACTTATTTAATAAAATACTCCCTTATTGGAATTACATTAAATCACCTAAAACTTTCACCTAATATGCATTATCAAACCATATACATTTTACTACATTTTCTTCTTGATCAACTTATTTTAAAAGGTATTATTTTCCTTTTACAAAATACTAATTTTAGGCCTATTTGTTTTATTACATGTGTTATAATTTGTTGTTTTTAATTTAACTTTTCTGACCTGACCTACTGTACAATGAGTCACTGGCTTATGGCCAATTATTCTAATTTTATTTTATCCTGATTTCAATTTATTATTATTATTTATTTTATCATTGAGCCCTTCATTGGTTTATAACATAATTACAATGACCCCTTGACAATTTATTAACAATTATTGTCTTCCTGGCCAAGTTTACAAATATTATCTTATGATATCTTCATTAATTATTCAAAGTAAATACACTTAACATGATACAATACATAATAAATACACTTATATTTAATTACTTAAATACAAGGTTAACATTAATGAAATTAGTATCCATTACTTAATACTTTCTTAAAGCAATGGCTTCACACCTGCTACATACAAAACACAGAATAGATATCATGTAAACAAAATATCATGATAAAGCACAACAACGTACATCATTATAAAACATTAAATATCAATTAAACAGTCTACTATTTTCAAACTTGTCTATAGTAAATTCATCTCATTAGACACTGTTTATAGTTTACATCTTCCACTGATCACTCCATATTTTATACTAATAGACATTTTTTATTATTTTATTACCTAGTAACCTTACTAGGTATTATTAATATATTTTCTTATGTGAGGTTTACCTTCCTGACCTTAATTATGGCATACATTGGATATTGTTTTAAGTTATATTGACAAAGTTTTTATGTAACGTCGGGGACCTTAACTTTGTTACGTTACATAATACTCCCCCTCCGAAAGAAGTTTATTTTAGCTTAATATCGTTTAGTTGAAATAAGCTTATAGTTTCTTCATGCCTTGGAATATTTATTTGATAAAATTATCAATTTATAATGGTTTCAGTTTTTTATTGTTTCTGCTTTAGTACGCAATTCAATGGGTTCTTTGGGGTTTATTTTCTCTTTCTATTCCTTAAACTTTTAATTGCACCGGAAAACTGTGTTGATACTCATTGTATATCTGATCATTAATTCTTTACTGGTACCTCCCTCAGTTGTAGACCTGTCCTTTTCTCTGGAACTCATAACTTCTTCTAGCTTATTACGCCATCATTTCTTATTATCATATTTATATTTAATTACCTCGCTTGGTGTATAATCCCTAAAATACTATATTTCCCTAACATTTTTCCCTAATATCATAGCTGGTACGGAATCAGAGGGGCACTATTGGCTTCCATTACTCTGCCGTTTCCCTAACTATATCTTCTGAGATCAGAGGAACTTCATCTCTGTCCAGAAAAAAATAAACGTTGCACGATCACAACACAATACATATAATTATTACCTATAAGGTAGCTCCTTCGCTACAAACTTATATTCAAGGGATGATTACTATTATTTCTGAGGTATCTTAATACTTTTCTTAACTTATTTATCTTGTTGTTCTGTAGTTCCATTTATCATATTATTTACCAGTATAGTAGTTAAAGCTGTTCAATATTTATTTTAAATTCTTCTTAGTTCCGTGCTGTCAATTAATTATTCTTTAGCATATGTATTTTACTATTTTTAATTCACTCCCATTTACTTCTGCAATTAAACACTGAATCTCCTCCTTATCATAAATTGTATGGCATATTCTTCCTTCATCTAACTCATTTCTAACCCTTCTTTCTCTTTTTTTTATGTTTATTAGTTTAAAATAATTTCTTCTGAATGATATAGTAAGGTGTTCTTACTTATTTTGGAATTTTGTGGTTTTAAAATTGATTCCAACTAATTCCTCTGATGTATCGTGTAATTAGTCTATTGCATTTAATTGTTAGTTTAATATATTTTTAATTAGTCTATTGCATTTAATAGTTAGTTTAATATATTTTAATTAGTTTCTCATTATTTTCCTTTGGTTTGCTTTATTTGTTATCCATAAAATCCGTCCCTTTTCTCTATATTCTGTTTGGAATCTGTTTAACCGTGGTCCATTATTTCCTCTGTACTGATTGTTCGGATTTCTCTAGTGTGTAGAATTATTTTCGTCCTTGTGACGTATCTCACTATCATCTGGTTCTTCCCTCTTGTCGCTATAAAATTTTCATTTATGCTAAAGTTTACCATCGTCTTTCGAACGGATTCTTCCGTACTGTTTCTTAATCGTTTGAATGGTTCATACATAATCTCCATAAGTCCTCCATGCTCCTCGGTTAGTTTTGGCTTTTTCGGTCCTTCTAATCCATCTGGGAATTCAATTGTGGTTCGTTTAGAGTTTCTAAATTGACTTACTTCTCTTGGTTCCGTAATTGGTATATTATGCATCTTAACTAATCCCCCTTTTATCATCTCCAATCCTTCCCGTGTATTTATTAATTTCTTTTGATGTGTTTGTCTCCTTTTCGTGTGCTCAATATTTTCTTGATTTCTGCTAGGTTTCTTTTCAGATAACAGTACACTCTTGTCTTTTTTATTCTCATTAGTTTCCTCTTTATTCTTGTCAAACTTCTCGTTCATTAGTTTGATTAAGTTCTCACTCAAAATTTTGTTTTGTTTCTTTGAGTTTTCTTTAAAACTGTCTATTTTTTCATTAGTTTGTCTATTATCTTCTTTAATACTGTCTATTTTATTTTCTACATTTTCTAACATTCGTTTGTTATTTTCTAAAATACTGTCTAATTTCTCATTAGTTCGTTTATTTATTTCCTTCATGCTACTCATGAATTCCTTATTATCCTTCTTCATGCTACTCATTAATTCCTTATTTTCCTCCTTCATGCTACTCATTAATTCCATTAATTTTTCCCAATTTAATCTTCCTCTGGCTTCCTCTTTATCGCCCGCCTGTTGTTCAATTTCGGTGTCTGTAACTACCTCTGCTTCTTCTTCCCGTCTATCTTCTTCCGTTTCTTGGTCCTTCGCCATCCCATTGGTCTATTTTTTACTTAACTAAAGCCCACTCGTTGGGAGCCAATGTGTTACAAATAAGACTCCTTATACTCTTCGAAACTCTCGCCTAATTAAGCCCCACTGTTGGGTTCACCAATTTGTAATTAAATAACAATATTTTACGTATCAGTATTAAGCCCAAGTATTTGTAATCTAAATTCTATGCGATGTATTTATTGAACAAGATGATGTTCAAAAGCTACACTGTGGAATGCGTCAAATTGTAATATTTTACTGTAGATGAGATCTCCTGCAAATCAATGTTAATTTATTTATAAAGAAAATTATTTATTATGAGGTTGATATTATTCGGTTCTTGATAATAGATCTGTATTAAATAGTTATCAAGTGTTTTACAAGAGAAAAACGCTATATTCCAGTTATTATATTGAATAATTCAATATATTTCTCCAACCCTAGTCGGTATATACTAACGAAAATTTTAAAGAGAAAAGAGCGGAGAGAGTAAGTTAGTTCTCTATTCTTCCGTATTCACCAGCTGTCAACAAACGAGCGCTGTGGTTGGCGATTGACCAGTTATTATAGGTTAAGTCGTTCCGCTTGATGCTTTCTCACGTTCCTTTCTCTGTAATTTACACCCTATTCTAAACACACTAATTATTCTACAAATAACAAGAAATCATCAAATTCAAGAAGTATTCTTTATTTTATATATGTTTTAATTCCAACAGCTGCTTCCTCTTGCTACTAATACACCATATCGATTACACAATACATAATCGATTTGTTATTGAATTCGGGTTTTAGATGTGTTACAATTTAATTATAATTTTCAGTTTGTTTTTTATCTCAGGGTACATGTAGTTCTTTTAACTATTAGTAAGGTCAGGTAATGCAATTTAAGGTTACTAGGTATTACAATTTAGTTATAAAATCTTATTATATAAAGTTCAAACATAAGCAGGGTTTTTACCGTAAGTTGACAAGGTACTTAAGGTGGCCGTGTTTCGCTACGCAGAGACGAGAACAGTATGTGGATTCAATTGTCTGGAAAATATCAGCCTCGGTCTTTTCAATAAAAGTTTGGTATTGATGTCCCAGGAGGTAGTAGAAAGTTCAGCTCCGATCTTCGTGAATCTTCACAGTTCTGGCGGTTACAGGTCCCAATGGAATTTGTGTAGTATTAAGATTTCGTTCAGTTGTGGAAAGTGAGGTTTGGATGTGATTCTAAATTTCTTTGTTCGTTTTTACTATATTTAATTAATTTAGCATCTCCACGCTATGGATTGTCTTCATTTATTCACAGTTGATCTTCATCATTACTCCTTTGCCATTAATGGGTTGATTAATTTGTTTTTTGGAAATTCGTTAAATTTATTAAAAGATCGAATTGTTTTGATTGAGGAGTAGTTTCTGCAGTCGATCCACTGTCCTTTTAATGGATTATTATTTTTGAATTTTCATTTATTATACTTCATTCATTAGGTTTTTTAAATTCTTTTCTGGATTTGTAATAACTGAACTTAACCCATTCACATGTAACAATTAAGTGTTGAAATCAACAAGATATCTTGCATTTAGTCGTCCCTAACAACCATCTTCCTCTTCTGTTATTGGATAATATTTGTTATCCTAGAGCCGTAATTAGGAAATATTCTTACACTTATTTAATAAAATACTCCCTTATTGGAATTACATTAAATCACCTAAAACTTTCACCTAATATGCATTATCAAACCATATACATTTTACTACATTTTCTTCTTGATCAACTTATTTTAAAAGGTATTATTTTCCTTTTACAAAATACTAATTTTAGGCCTATTTGTTTTATTACATGTGTTATAATTTTTTGTTTTTAATTTAACTTTTCTGACCTGACCTACTGTACAATGAGTCACTGGCTTATGGCCAATTATTCTAATTTTATTTGATCCTGATTTCAATTTATTATTATTATTTATTTTATCATTGAACCCTTCATTGGTTTATAACATAATTACAATGACCCCTTGACAATTTATTAACAATTATTGTCTTCCTGGCCAAGTTTACAAATATTATCTTATGATATCTTCATTAATTATTCAAAGTAAATACACTTAACATGATACAATACATAATAAATACACTTATATTTAATTACTTAAATACAAGGTTAACATTAATGAAATTAGTATCCATTACTTAATACTTTCTTAAAGCAATGGCTTCACACCTGCTACATACAAAACACAGAATAAATATCATGTAAACAAAATATCATGATAAAGCACAACAACGTATATCATTATAAAACATTAAATATCAATTAAACAGTCTACTATTTTCAAACTTGTCTATAATAACTTGTCTTCATCTCATTAGACACTGTGTTTATAGTTTACATCTTCCACTGATCACTCCATATTTTATACTAATAGACATTTTTTATTATTTTATTACCTAGTAACCTTACTAGGTATTATTAATATATTTTCTTATGTGAGGTTTACCTTCCTGACCTTAATTATGGCATACATTGGATATTGTTTTAAGTTATATTGACAAAGTTTTTATGTAACGTCGGGGACCTTAACTTTGTTACGTTACATAATACTCCCCCTCCGAAAGAAGTTTATTTTAGCTTAATATCGTTTAGTTGAAATAAGCTTATAGTTTCTTCATGCCTTGGAATATTTATTTGATAAAATTATCAATTTATAATGGTTTCAGTTTTTTATTGTTTCTGCTTTAGTACGCAATTCAATGGGTTCTTTGGGGTTTATTTTCTCTTTCTATTCCTTAAACTTTTAATTGCACCGGAAAACTGTGTTGATACTCATTGTATATCTGATCATTAATTCTTTACTGGTACCTCCCTCAGTTGTAGACCTGTCCTTTTCTCTGGAACTCATAACTTCTTCTAGCTTATTACGCCATCATTTCTTATTATCATATTTATATTTAATTACCTCGCTTGGTGTATAATCCCTAAAATACTATATTTCCCTAACATTTTTCCCTAATATCATAGCTGGTACGGAATCAGAGGGGCACTATTGGCTTCCATTACTCTGCCGTTTCCCTAACTATATCTTCTGAGATCAGAGGAACTTCATCTCTGTCCAGAAAAAAATAAACGTTGCACGATCACAACACAATACATATAATTATTACCTATAAGGTAGCTCCTTCGCTACAAACTTATATTCAAGGGATGATTACTATTATTTCTGAGGTATCTTAATACTTTTCTTAACTTATTTATCTTGTTGTTCTGTAGTTCCATTTATCATATTATTTACCAGTATAGTAGTTAAAGCTGTTCAATATTTATTTTAAATTCTTCTTAGTTCCGTGCTGTCAATTAATTATTCTTTAGCATATGTATTTTACTATTTTTAATTCACTCCCATTTACTTCTGCAATTAAACACTGAATCTCCTCCTTATCATAAATTGTATGGCATATTCTTCCTTCATCTAACTCATTTCTAACCCTTCTTTCTCTTTTTTTTATGTTTATTAGTTTAAAATAATTTCTTCTGAATGATATAGTAAGGTGTTCTTACTTATTTTGGAATTTTGTGGTTTTAAAATTGATTCCAACTAATTCCTCTGATGTATCGTGTAATTAGTCTATTGCATTTAATTGTTAGTTTAATATATTTTTAATTAGTCTATTGCATTTAATAGTTAGTTTAATATATTTTAATTAGTTTCTCATTATTTTCCTTTGGTTTGCTTTATTTGTTATCCATAAAATCCGTCCCTTTTCTCTATATTCTGTTTGGAATCTGTTTAACCGTGGTCCATTATTTCCTCTGTACTGATTGTTCGGATTTCTCTAGTGTGTAGAATTATTTTCGTCCTTGTGACGTATCTCACTATCATCTGGTTCTTCCCTTTGTCGCTATAAAATTTTCATTTATGCTAAAGTTTACCATCGTCTTTCGAACTGATTCTTCCGTACTGTTTCTTAATCGTTTGAATGGTTCATACATAATCTCCATAAGTCCTCCATGCTCCTCGGTTAGTTTTGGCTTTTTCGGTCCTTCTAATCCATCTGGGAATTCAATTGTGGTTCGTTTAGAGTTTCTAAATTGACTTACTTCTCTTGGTTCCGTAATTGGTATATTATGCATCTTAACTAATCCCCCTTTTATCATCTCCAATCCTTCCCGTGTATTTATTAATTTCTTTTGATGTGTTTGTCTCCTTTTCGTGTGCTCAATATTTTCTTGATTTCTGCTAGGTTTCTTTTCAGATAACAGTACACTCTTGTCTTTTTTATTCTCATTAGTTTCCTCTTTATTCTTGTCAAACTTCTCGTTCATTAGTTTGATTAAGTTCTCACTCAAAATTTTGTTTTGTTTCTTTGAGTTTTCTTTAAAACTGTCTATTTTTTCATTAGTTTGTCTATTATCTTCTTTAATACTGTCTATTTTATTTTCTACATTTTCTAACATTCGTTTGTTATTTTCTAAAATACTGTCTAATTTCTCATTAGTTCGTTTATTTATTTCCTTCATGCTACTCATGAATTCCTTATTATCCTTCTTCATGCTACTCATTAATTCCTTATTTTCCTCCTTCATGCTACTCATTAATTCCATTAATTTTTCCCAATTTAATCTTCCTCTGGCTTCCTCTTTATCGCCCGCCTGTTGTTCAATTTCGGTGTCTGTAACTACCTCTGCTTCTTCTTCCCGTCTATCTTCTTCCGTTTCTTGGTCCTTCGCCATCCCATTGGTCTATTTTTTACTTAACTAAAGCCCACTCGTTGGGAGCCAATGTGTTACAAATAAGACTCCTTATACTCTTCGAAACTCTCGCCTAATTAAGCCCCACTGTTGGGTTCACCAATTTGTAATTAAATAACAATATTTTACGTATCAGTATTAAGCCCAAGTATTTGTAATCTAAATTCTATGCGATGTATTTATTGAACAAGATGATGTTCAAAAGCTACACTGTGGAATGCGTCAAATTGTAATATTTTACTGTAGATGAGATCTCCTGCAAATCAATGTTAATTTATTTATAAAGAAAATTATTTATTATGAGGTTGATATTATTCGGTTCTTGATAATAGATCTGTATTAAATAGTTATCAAGTGTTTTACAAGAGAAAAACGCTATATTCCAGTTATTATATTGAATAATTCAATATATTTCTCCAACCCTAGTCGGTATATACTAACGAAAATTTTAAAGAGAAAAGAGCGGAGAGAGTAAGTTAGTTCTCTATTCTTCCGTATTCACCAGCTGTCAACAAACGAGCGCTGTGGTTGGCGATTGACCAGTTATTATAGGTTAAGTCGTTCCGCTTGATGCTTTCTCACGTTCCTTTCTCTGTAATTTACACCCTATTCTAAACACACTAATTATTCTACAAATAACAAGAAATCATCAAATTCAAGAAGTATTCTTTATTTTATATATGTTTTAATTCCAACAGCTGCTTCCTCTTGCTACTAATACACCATATCGATTACACAATACATAATCGATTTGTTATTGAATTCGGGTTTTAGATGTGTTACAATTTAATTATAATTTTCAGTTTGTTTTTTATCTCAGGGTACATGTAGTTCTTTTAACTATTAGTAAGGTCAGGTAATGCAATTTAAGGTTACTAGGTATTACAATTTAGTTATAAAATCTTATTATATAAAGTTCAAACATAAGCAGGGTTTTTACCGTAAGTTGACAAGGTACTTAAGGTGGCCGTGTTTCGCTACGCAGAGACGAGAACAGTATGTGGATTCAATTGTCTGGAAAATATCAGCCTCGGTCTTTTTAATAAAAGTTTGGTATTGATGTCCCAGGAGGTAGTAGAAAGTTCAGCTCCGATCTTCGTGAATCTTCACAGTTCTGGCGGTTACAGGTCCCAATGGAATTTGTGTAGTATTAAGATTTCGTTCAGTTGTGGAAAGTGAGGTTTGGATGTGATTCTAAATTTCTTTGTTCGTTTTTACTATATTTAATTAATTTATCATCTCCACGCTATGGATTGTCTTCATTTATTCACAGTTGATCTTCATCATTACTCCTTTGCCATTAATGGGTTGATTAATTTGTTTTTTGGAAATTCGTTAAATTTATTAAAAGATCGAATTGTTTTGATTGAGGAGTAGTTTCTGCAGTCGATCCACTGTCCTTTTAATGGATTATTATTTTTGAATTTTCATTTATTATACTTCATTCATTAGGTTTTTTAAATTCTTTTCTGGATTTGTAATAACTGAACTTAACCCATTCACATGTAACAATTAAGTGTTGAAATCAACAAGATATCTTGCATTTAGTCGTCCCTAACAACCATCTTCCTCTTCTGTTATTGGATAATATTTGTTATCCTAGAGCCGTAATTAGGAAATATTCTTACACTTATTTAATAAAATACTCCCTTATTGGAATTACATTAAATCACCTAAAACTTTCACCTAATATGCATTATCAAACCATATACATTTTACTACATTTTCTTCTTGATCAACTTATTTTAAAAGGTATTATTTTCCTTTTACAAAATACTAATTTTAGGCCTATTTGTTTTATTACATGTGTTATAATTTTTTGTTTTTAATTTAACTTTTCTGACCTGACCTACTGTACAATGAGTCACTGGCTTATGGCCAATTATTCTAATTTTATTTTATCCTGATTTCAATTTATTATTATTATTTATTTTATCATTGAACCCTTCATTGGTTTATAACATAATTACAATGACCCCTTGACAATTTATTAACAATTATTGTCTTCCTGGCCAAGTTTACAAATATTATCTTATGATATCTTCATTAATTATTCAAAGTAAATACACTTAACATGATACAATACATAATAAATACACTTATATTTAATTACTTAAATACAAGGTTAACATTAATGAAATTAGTATCCATTACTTAATACTTTCTTAAAGCAATGGCTTCACACCTGCTACATACAAAACACAGAATAAATATCATGTAAACAAAATATCATGATAAAGCACAACAACGTACATCATTATAAAACATTAAATATCAATTAAACAGTCTACTATTTTCAAACTTGTCTATAGTAAATTCATCTCATTAGACACTGTTTATAGTTTACATCTTCCACTGATCACTCCATATTTTATACTAATAGACATTTTTTATTATTTTATTACCTAGTAACCTTACTAGGTATTATTAATATATTTTCTTATGTGAGGTTTACCTTCCTGACCTTAATTATGGCATACATTGGATATTGTTTTAAGTTATATTGACAAAGTTTTTATGTAACGTCGGGGACCTTAACTTTGTTACGTTACATAATACTCCCCCTCCGAAAGAAGTTTATTTTAGCTTAATATCGTTTAGTTGAAATAAGCTTATAGTTTCTTCATGCCTTGGAATATTTATTTGATAAAATTATCAATTTATAATGGTTTCAGTTTTTTATTGTTTCTGCTTTAGTACGCAATTCAATGGGTTCTTTGGGGTTTATTTTCTCTTTCTATTCCTTAAACTTTTAATTGCACCGGAAAACTGTGTTGATACTCATTGTATATCTGATCATTAATTCTTTACTGGTACCTCCCTCAGTTGTAGACCTGTCCTTTTCTCTGGAACTCATAACTTCTTCTAGCTTATTACGCCATCATTTCTTATTATCATATTTATATTTAATTACCTCGCTTGGTGTATAATCCCTAAAATACTATATTTCCCTAACATTTTTCCCTAATATCATAGCTGGTACGGAATCAGAGGGGCACTATTGGCTTCCATTACTCTGCCGTTTCCCTAACTATATCTTCTGAGATCAGAGGAACTTCATCTCTGTCCAGAAAAAAATAAACGTTGCACGATCACAACACAATACATATAATTATTACCTATAAGGTAGCTCCTTCGCTACAAACTTATATTCAAGGGATGATTACTATTATTTCTGAGGTATCTTAATACTTTTCTTAACTTATTTATCTTGTTGTTCTGTAGTTCCATTTATCATATTATTTACCAGTATAGTAGTTAAAGCTGTTCAATATTTATTTTAAATTCTTCTTAGTTCCGTGCTGTCAATTAATTATTCTTTAGCATATGTATTTTACTATTTTTAATTCACTCCCATTTACTTCTGCAATTAAACACTGAATCTCCTCCTTATCATAAATTGTATGGCATATTCTTCCTTCATCTAACTCATTTCTAACCCTTCTTTCTCTTTTTTTTATGTTTATTAGTTTAAAATAATTTCTTCTGAATGATATAGTAAGGTGTTCTTACTTATTTTGGAATTTTGTGGTTTTAAAATTGATTCCAACTAATTCCTCTGATGTATCGTGTAATTAGTCTATTGCATTTAATTGTTAGTTTAATATATTTTTAATTAGTCTATTGCATTTAATAGTTAGTTTAATATATTTTAATTAGTTTCTCATTATTTTCCTTTGGTTTGCTTTATTTGTTATCCATAAAATCCGTCCCTTTTCTCTATATTCTGTTTGGAATCTGTTTAACCGTGGTCCATTATTTCCTCTGTACTGATTGTTCGGATTTCTCTAGTGTGTAGAATTATTTTCGTCCTTGTGACGTATCTCACTATCATCTGGTTCTTCCCTTTGTCGCTATAAAATTTTCATTTATGCTAAAGTTTACCATCGTCTTTCGAACTGATTCTTCCGTACTGTTTCTTAATCGTTTGAATGGTTCATACATAATCTCCATAAGTCCTCCATGCTCCTCGGTTAGTTTTGGCTTTTTCGGTCCTTCTAATCCATCTGGGAATTCAATTGTGGTTCGTTTAGAGTTTCTAAATTGACTTACTTCTCTTGGTTCCGTAATTGGTATATTATGCATCTTAACTAATCCCCCTTTTATCATCTCCAATCCTTCCCGTGTATTTATTAATTTCTTTTGATGTGTTTGTCTCCTTTTCGTGTGCTCAATATTTTCTTGATTTCTGCTAGGTTTCTTTTCAGATAACAGTACACTCTTGTCTTTTTTATTCTCATTAGTTTCCTCTTTATTCTTGTCAAACTTCTCGTTCATTAGTTTGATTAAGTTCTCACTCAAAATTTTGTTTTGTTTCTTTGAGTTTTCTTTAAAACTGTCTATTTTTTCATTAGTTTGTCTATTATCTTCTTTAATACTGTCTATTTTATTTTCTAACATTCGTTTGTTATTTTCTAAAATACTGTCTAATTTCTCATTAGTTCGTTTATTTATTTCCTTCATGCTACTCATGAATTCCTTATTATCCTTCTTCATGCTACTCATTAATTCCTTATTTTCCTCCTTCATGCTACTCATTAATTCCATTAATTTTTCCCAATTTAATCTTCCTCTGGCTTCCTCTTTATCGCCCGCCTGTTGTTCAATTTCGGTGTCTGTAACTACCTCTGCTTCTTCTTCCCGTCTATCTTCTTCCGTTTCTTGGTCCTTCGCCATCCCATTGGTCTATTTTTTACTTAACTAAAGCCCACTCGTTGGGAGCCAATGTGTTACAAATAAGACTCCTTATACTCTTCGAAACTCTCGCCTAATTAAGCCCCACTGTTGGGTTCACCAATTTGTAATTAAATAACAATATTTTACGTATCAGTATTAAGCCCAAGTATTTGTAATCTAAATTCTATGCGATGTATTTATTGAACAAGATGATGTTCAAAAGCTACACTGTGGAATGCGTCAAATTGTAATATTTTACTGTAGATGAGATCTCCTGCAAATCAATGTTAATTTATTTATAAAGAAAATTATTTATTATGAGGTTGATATTATTCGGTTCTTGATAATAGATCTGTATTAAATAGTTATCAAGTGTTTTACAAGAGAAAAACGCTATATTCCAGTTATTATATTGAATAATTCAATATATTTCTCCAACCCTAGTCGGTATATACTAACGAAAATTTTAAAGAGAAAAGAGCGGAGAGAGTAAGTTAGTTCTCTATTCTTCCGTATTCACCAGCTGTCAACAAACGAGCGCTGTGGTTGGCGATTGACCAGTTATTATAGGTTAAGTCGTTCCGCTTGATGCTTTCTCACGTTCCTTTCTCTGTAATTTACACCCTATTCTAAACACACTAATTATTCTACAAATAACAAGAAATCATCAAATTCAAGAAGTATTCTTTATTTTATATATGTTTTAATTCCAACAGCTGCTTCCTCTTGCTACTAATACACCATATCGATTACACAATACATAATCGATTTGTTATTGAATTCGGGTTTTAGATGTGTTACAATTTAATTATAATTTTCAGTTTGTTTTTTATCTCAGGGTACATGTAGTTCTTTTAACTATTAGTAAGGTCAGGTAATGCAATTTAAGGTTACTAGGTATTACAATTTAGTTATAAAATCTTATTATATAAAGTTCAAACATAAGCAGGGTTTTTACCGTAAGTTGACAAGGTACTTAAGGTGGCCGTGTTTCGCTACGCAGAGACGAGAACAGTATGTGGATTCAATTGTCTGGAAAATATCAGCCTCGGTCTTTTCAATAAAAGTTTGGTATTGATGTCCCAGGAGGTAGTAGAAAGTTCAGCTCCGATCTTCGTGAATCTTCACAGTTCTGGCGGTTACAGGTCCCAATGGAATTTGTGTAGTATTAAGATTTCGTTCAGTTGTGGAAAGTGAGGTTTGGATGTGATTCTAAATTTCTTTGTTCGTTTTTACTATATTTAATTAATTTAGCATCTCAACGCTATGGATTGTCTTCATTTATTCACAGTTGATCTTCATCATTACTCCTTTGCCATTAATGGGTTGATTAATTTGGTTTTTGGAAATTCGTTAAATTTATTAAAAGATCGAATTGTATTGATTGAGGAGTAGTTTCTGCAGTCGATCCACTGTCCTTTTAATGGATTATTATTTTTGAATTTTCATTTATTATACTTCATTCATTAGGTTTTTTAAATTCTTTTCTGGATTTGTAATAACTGAACTTAACCCATTCACATGTAACAATTAAGTGTTGAAATCAACAAGATATCTTGCATTTAGTCGTCCCTAACAACCATCTTCCTCTTCTGTTATTGGATAATATTTGTTATCCTAGAGCCGTAATTAGGAAATATTCTTACACTTATTTAATAAAATACTCCCTTATTGGAATTACATTAAATCACCTAAAACTTTCACCTAATATGCATTATCAAACCATATACATTTTACTACATTTTCTTCTTGATCAACTTATTTTAAAAGGTATTATTTTCCTTTTACAAAATACTAATTTTAGGCCTATTTGTTTTATTACATGTGTTATAATTTTTTGTTTTTAATTTAACTTTTCTGACCTGACCTACTGTACAATGAGTCACTGGCTTATGGCCAATTATTCTAATTTTATTTTATCCTGATTTCAATTTATTATTATTATTTATTTTATCATTGAACCCTTCATTGGTTTATAACATAATTACAATGACCCCTTGACAATTTATTAACAATTATTGTCTTCCTGGCCAAGTTTACAAATATTATCTTATGATATCTTCATTAATTATTCAAAGTAAATACACTTAACATGATACAATACATAATAAATACACTTATATTTAATTACTTAAATACAAGGTTAACATTAATGAAATTAGTATCCATTACTTAATACTTTCTTAAAGCAATGGCTTCACACCTGCTACATACAAAACACAGAATAAATATCATGTAAACAAAATATCATGATAAAGCACAACAACGTACATCATTATAAAACATTAAATATCAATTAAACAGTCTACTATTTTCAAACTTGTCTATAGTAAATTCATCTCATTAGACACTGTTTATAGTTTACATCTTCCACTGATCACTCCATATTTTATACTAATAGACATTTTTTATTATTTTATTACCTAGTAACCTTACTAGGTATTATTAATATATTTTCTTATGTGAGGTTTACCTTCCTGACCTTAATTATGGCATACATTGGATATTGTTTTAAGTTATATTGACAAAGTTTTTATGTAACGTCGGGGACCTTAACTTTGTTACGTTACATAATACTCCCCCTCCGAAAGAAGTTTATTTTAGCTTAATATCGTTTAGTTGAAATAAGCTTATAGTTTCTTCATGCCTTGGAATATTTATTTGATAAAATTATCAATTTATAATGGTTTCAGTTTTTTATTGTTTCTGCTTTAGTACGCAATTCAATGGGTTCTTTGGGGTTTATTTTCTCTTTCTATTCCTTAAACTTTTAATTGCACCGGAAAACTGTGTTGATACTCATTGTATATCTGATCATTAATTCTTTACTGGTACCTCCCTCAGTTGTAGACCTGTCCTTTTCTCTGGAACTCATAACTTCTTCTAGCTTATTACGCCATCATTTCTTATTATCATATTTATATTTAATTACCTCGCTTGGTGTATAATCCCTAAAATACTATATTTCCCTAACATTTTTCCCTAATATCATAGCTGGTACGGAATCAGAGGGGCACTATTGGCTTCCATTACTCTGCCGTTTCCCTAACTATATCTTCTGAGATCAGAGGAACTTCATCTCTGTCCAGAAAAAAATAAACGTTGCACGATCACAACACAATACATATAATTATTACCTATAAGGTAGCTCCTTCGCTACAAACTTATATTCAAGGGATGATTACTATTATTTCTGAGGTATCTTAATACTTTTCTTAACTTATTTATCTTGTTGTTCTGTAGTTCCATTTATCATATTATTTACCAGTATAGTAGTTAAAGCTGTTCAATATTTATTTTAAATTCTTCTTAGTTCCGTGCTGTCAATTAATTATTCTTTAGCATATGTATTTTACTATTTTTAATTCACTCCCATTTACTTCTGCAATTAAACACTGAATCTCCTCCTTATCATAAATTGTATGGCATATTCTTCCTTCATCTAACTCATTTCTAACCCTTCTTTCTCTTTTTTTTATGTTTATTAGTTTAAAATAATTTCTTCTGAATGATATAGTAAGGTGTTCTTACTTATTTTGGAATTTTGTGGTTTTAAAATTGATTCCAACTAATTCCTCTGATGTATCGTGTAATTAGTCTATTGCATTTAATTGTTAGTTTAATATATTTTTAATTAGTCTATTGCATTTAATAGTTAGTTTAATATATTTTAATTAGTTTCTCATTATTTTCCTTTGGTTTGCTTTATTTGTTATCCATAAAATCCGTCCCTTTTCTCTATATTCTGTTTGGAATCTGTTTAACCGTGGTCCATTATTTCCTCTGTACTGATTGTTCGGATTTCTCTAGTGTGTAGAATTATTTTCGTCCTTGTGACGTATCTCACTATCATCTGGTTCTTCCCTTTGTCGCTATAAAATTTTCATTTATGCTAAAGTTTACCATCGTCTTTCGAACTGATTCTTCCGTACTGTTTCTTAATCGTTTGAATGGTTCATACATAATCTCCATAAGTCCTCCATGCTCCTCGGTTAGTTTTGGCTTTTTCGGTCCTTCTAATCCATCTGGGAATTCAATTGTGGTTCGTTTAGAGTTTCTAAATTGACTTACTTCTCTTGGTTCCGTAATTGGTATATTATGCATCTTAACTAATCCCCCTTTTATCATCTCCAATCCTTCCCGTGTATTTATTAATTTCTTTTGATGTGTTTGTCTCCTTTTCGTGTGCTCAATATTTTCTTGATTTCTGCTAGGTTTCTTTTCAGATAACAGTACACTCTTGTCTTTTTTATTCTCATTAGTTTCCTCTTTATTCTTGTCAAACTTCTCGTTCATTAGTTTGATTAAGTTCTCACTCAAAATTTTGTTTTGTTTCTTTGAGTTTTCTTTAAAACTGTCTATTTTTTCATTAGTTTGTCTATTATCTTCTTTAATACTGTCTATTTTATTTTCTAACATTCGTTTGTTATTTTCTAAAATACTGTCTAATTTCTCATTAGTTCGTTTATTTATTTCCTTCATGCTACTCATGAATTCCTTATTATCCTTCTTCATGCTACTCATTAATTCCTTATTTTCCTCCTTCATGCTACTCATTAATTCCATTAATTTTTCCCAATTTAATCTTCCTCTGGCTTCCTCTTTATCGCCCGCCTGTTGTTCAATTTCGGTGTCTGTAACTACCTCTGCTTCTTCTTCCCGTCTATCTTCTTCCGTTTCTTGGTCCTTCGCCATCCCATTGGTCTATTTTTTACTTAACTAAAGCCCACTCGTTGGGAGCCAATGTGTTACAAATAAGACTCCTTATACTCTTCGAAACTCTCGCCTAATTAAGCCCCACTGTTGGGTTCACCAATTTGTAATTAAATAACAATATTTTACGTATCAGTATTAAGCCCAAGTATTTGTAATCTAAATTCTATGCGATGTATTTATTGAACAAGATGATGTTCAAAAGCTACACTGTGGAATGCGTCAAATTGTAATATTTTACTGTAGATGAGATCTCCTGCAAATCAATGTTAATTTATTTATAAAGAAAATTATTTATTATGAGGTTGATATTATTCGGTTCTTGATAATAGATCTGTATTAAATAGTTATCAAGTGTTTTACAAGAGAAAAACGCTATATTCCAGTTATTATATTGAATAATTCAATATATTTCTCCAACCCTAGTCGGTATATACTAACGAAAATTTTAAAGAGAAAAGAGCGGAGAGAGTAAGTTAGTTCTCTATTCTTCCGTATTCACCAGCTGTCAACAAACGAGCGCTGTGGTTGGCGATTGACCAGTTATTATAGGTTAAGTCGTTCCGCTTGATGCTTTCTCACGTTCCTTTCTCTGTAATTTACACCCTATTCTAAACACACTAATTATTCTACAAATAACAAGAAATCATCAAATTCAAGAAGTATTCTTTATTTTATATATGTTTTAATTCCAACAGCTGCTTCCTCTTGCTACTAATACACCATATCGATTACACAATACATAATCGATTTGTTATTGAATTCGGGTTTTAGATGTGTTACAATTTAATTATAATTTTCAGTTTGTTTTTTATCTCAGGGTACATGTAGTTCTTTTAACTATTAGTAAGGTCAGGTAATGCAATTTAAGGTTACTAGGTATTACAATTTAGTTATAAAATCTTATTATATAAAGTTCAAACATAAGCAGGGTTTTTACCGTAAGTTGACAAGGTACTTAAGGTGGCCGTGTTTCGCTATGCAGAGACGAGAACAGTATGTGGATTCAATTGTCTGGAAAATATCAGCCTCGGTCTTTTCAATAAAAGTTTGGTATTGATGTCCCAGGAGGTAGTAGAAAGTTCAGCTCCGATCTTCGTGAATCTTCACAGTTCTGGCGGTTACAGGTCCCAATGGAATTTGTGTAGTATTAAGATTTCGTTCAGTTGTGGAAAGTGAGGTTTGGATGTGATTCTAAATTTCTTTGTTCGTTTTTACTATATTTAATTAATTTAGCATCTCAACGCTATGGATTGTCTTCATTTATTCACAGTTGATCGTCATCATTACTCCTTTGCCATTAATGGGTTGATTAATTTGTTTTTTGGAAATTCGTTAAATTTATTAAAAGATCGAATTGTATTGATTGAGGAGTAGTTTCTGCAGTCGATCCACTGTCCTTTTAATGGATTATTATTTTTGAATTTTCATTTATTATACTTCATTCATTAGGTTTTTTAAATTCTTTTCTGGATTTGTAATAACTGAACTTAACCCATTCACATGTAACAATTAAGTGTTGAAATCAACAAGATATCTTGCATTTAGTCGTCCCTAACAACCATCTTCCTCTTCTGTTATTGGATAATATTTGTTATCCTAGAGCCGTAATTAGGAAATATTCTTACACTTATTTAATAAAATACTCCCTTATTGGAATTACATTAAATCACCTAAAACTTTCACCTAATATGCATTATCAAACCATATACATTTTACTACATTTTCTTCTTGATCAACTTATTTTAAAAGGTATTATTTTCCTTTTACAAAATACTAATTTTAGGCCTATTTGTTTTATTACATGTGTTATAATTTTTTGTTTTTAATTTAACTTTTCTGACCTGACCTACTGTACAATGAGTCACTGGCTTATGGCCAATTATTCTAATTTTATTTGATCCTGATTTCAATTTATTATTATTATTTATTTTATCATTGAACCCTTCATTGGTTTATAACATAATTACAATGACCCCTTGACAATTTATTAACAATTATTGTCTTCCTGGCCAAGTTTACAAATATTATCTTATGATATCTTCATTAATTATTCAAAGTAAATACACTTAACATGATACAATACATAATAAATACACTTATATTTAATTACTTAAATACAAGGTTAACATTAATGAAATTAGTATCCATTACTTAATACTTTCTTAAAGCAATGGCTTCACACCTGCTACATACAAAACACAGAATAAATATCATGTAAACAAAATATCATGATAAAGCACAACAACGTACATCATTATAAAACATTAAATATCAATTAAACAGTCTACTATTTTCAAACTTGTCTATAGTAAATTCATCTCATTAGACACTGTTTATAGTTTACATCTTCCACTGATCACTCCATATTTTATACTAATAGACATTTTTTATTATTTTATTACCTAGTAACCTTACTAGGTATTATTAATATATTTTCTTATGTGAGGTTTACCTTCCTGACCTTAATTATGGCATACATTGGATATTGTTTTAAGTTATATTGACAAAGTTTTTATGTAACGTCGGGGACCTTAACTTTGTTACGTTACATAATACTCCCCCTCCGAAAGAAGTTTATTTTAGCTTAATATCGTTTAGTTGAAATAAGCTTATAGTTTCTTCATGCCTTGGAATATTTATTTGATAAAATTATCAATTTATAATGGTTTCAGTTTTTTATTGTTTCTGCTTTAGTACGCAATTCAATGGGTTCTTTGGGGTTTATTTTCTCTTTCTATTCCTTAAACTTTTAATTGCACCGGAAAACTGTGTTGATACTCATTGTATATCTGATCATTAATTCTTTACTGGTACCTCCCTCAGTTGTAGACCTGTCCTTTTCTCTGGAACTCATAACTTCTTCTAGCTTATTACGCCATCATTTCTTATTATCATATTTATATTTAATTACCTCGCTTGGTGTATAATCCCTAAAATACTATATTTCCGTAATATCATAGCTGGTACGGAATCAGAGGGGCACTATTGGCTTCCATTACTCTGCCGTTTCCCTAACTATATCTTCTGAGATCAGAGGAACTTCATCTCTGTCCAGAAAAAAATAAACGTTGCACGATCACAACACAATACATATAATTATTACCTATAAGGTAGCTCCTTCGCTACAAACTTATATTCAAGGGATGATTACTATTATTTCTGAGGTATCTTAATACTTTTCTTAACTTATTTATCTTGTTGTTCTGTAGTTCCATTTATCATATTATTTACCAGTATAGTAGTTAAAGCTGTTCAATATTTATTTTAAATTCTTCTTAGTTCCGTGATGTCAATTAATTATTCTTTAGCATATGTATTTTACTATTTTTAATTCACTCCCATTTACTTCTGCAATTAAACACTGAATCTCCTCCTTATCATAAATTGTATGGCATATTCTTCCTTCATCTAACTCATTTCTAACCCTTCTTTCTCTTTTTTTGTGTTTATTAGTTTAAAATAATTTCTTCTGAATGATATAGTAAGGTGTTCTTACTTATTTTGGAATTTTGTGGTTTTAAAATTGATTCCAACTAATTCCTCTGATGTATCGTGTAATTAGTCTATTGCATTTAATTGTTAGTTTAATATATTTTTAATTAGTCTATTGCATTTAATAGTTAGTTTAATATATTTTAATTAGTTTCTCATTATTTTCCTTTGGTTTGCTTTATTTGTTATCCATAAAATCCGTCCCTTTTCTCTATATTCTGTTTGGAATCTGTTTAACCGTGGTCCATTATTTCCTCTGTACTGATTGTTCGGATTTCTCTAGTGTGTAGAATTATTTTCATCCTTGTGACGTATCTCACTATCATCTGGTTCTTCCCTCTTGTCGCTATAAAATTTTCATTTATGCTAAAGTTTACCATCGTCTTTCGAACTGATTCTTCCGTACTGTTTCTTAATCGTATGAATGGTTCATACATAATCTCCATAAGTCCTCCATGCTCCTCGGTTAGTTTTGGCTTTTTCGGTCCTTCTAATCCATCTGGGAATTCAATTGTGGTTCGTTTAGAGTTTCTAAATTGACTTACTTCTCTTGGTTCCGTAATTGGTATATTATGCATCTTAACTAATCCCCCTTTTATCATCTCCAATCCTTCCCGTGTATTTATTAATTTCTTTTGATGTGTTTGTCTCCTTTTCGTGTGCTCAATATTTTCTTGATTTCTGCTAGGTTTCTTTTCAGATAACAGTACACTCTTGTCTTTTTTATTCTCATTAGTTTCCTCTTATTCTTGTCAAACTTCTCATTCATTAGTTTGATTAAGTTCTCACTCAAAATTTTGTTTTGTTTCTTTGAGTTTTCTTTAAAACTGTCTATTTTTTCATTAGTTTGTCTATTATCTTCTTTAATACTGTCTATTTTATTTTCTACATTTTCTGACATTCGTTTGTTATTTTCTAAAATACTGTCTAATTTCTCATTAGTTCGTTTATTTATTTCCTTCATGCTACTCATGAATTCCTTATTATCCTTCTTCATGCTACTCATTAATTCCTTATTTTCCTCCTTCATGCTACTCATTAATTCCATTAATTTTTCCCAATTTAATCTTCCTCTGGCTTCCTCTTTATCGCCCGCCTGTTGTTCAATTTCGGTGTCTGTAACTACCTCTGCTTCTTCTTCCCGTCTATCTTCTTCCGTTTCTTGGTCCTTCGCCATCCCATTGGTCTATTTTTTACTTAACTAAAGCCCACTCGTTGGGCGCCAATGTGTTACAAATAAGACTCCTTATACTCTTCGAAACTCTCGCCTAATTAAGCCCCACTGTTGGGTTCACCAATTTGTAATTAAATAACAATATTTTACGTATCAGTATTAAGCCCAAGTATTTGTAATCTAAATTCTATGCGATGTATTTATTGAACAAGATGATGTTCAAAAGCTACACTGTGGAATGCGTCAAATTGTAATATTTTACTGTAGATGAGATCTCCTGCAAATCAATGTTAATTTATTTATAAAGAAAATTATTTATTATGAGGTTGATATTATTCGGTTCTTGATAATAGATCTGTATTAAATAGTTATCAAGTGTTTTACAAGAGAAAAACGCTATATTCCAGTTATTATATTGAATAATTCAATATATTTCTCCAACCCTAGTCGGTATATACTAACGAAAATTGTAAAGAGAAAAGAGCGGAGAGAGTAAGTTAGTTCTCTATTCTCCCGTATTCACCAGCTGTCAACAAACGAGCGCTGTGGTTGGCGATTGACCAGTTATTATAGGTTAAGTCGTTCCGCTTGATGCGTTCTCACGTTCCTTTCTCTGTAATTTACACCCTATTCTAAACACACTAATTATTCTACAAATAACAAGAAATCATCAAATTCAAGAAGTATTCTTTATTTTATATATGTTTTAATTCCAACAGCTGCTTCCTCTTGCTACTAATACACCATATCGATTACACAATACATAATCGATTTGTTATTGAATTCGGGTTTTAGATGTGTTACAATTTAATTATAATTTTCAGTTTGTTTTTTATCTCAGGGTACATGTAGTTCTTTTAACTATTAGTAAGGTCAGGTAATGCAATTTAAGGTTACTAGGTATGTTAACTTACACCTTTTTGTGTATTATTTATACAATTATTAGTACTGAATGTATGATACTTAATATTGTATAATTTGAATAATAAATCTTATCACCGGAGTAACACGTGTTTTGCTCATTTACTTGCATTAGGCTTTTGGTCCAGAATTGCGTTAAGCAAGACAAGACAGAGGTATTCGGGTACTGAAATAACCATTCACACAACATGAGGATAACAAATTAGATTTTATTTAGTTATTACTGTTTACGATTACAAACAATTAGAGTCAATTAATACTTGATAAAATGCAAAATGGCGGCTTCATGACTTCCGTTTTCTAGCCATGCTTTCATGGTTACCTAGCCGTTTTCTTTGAAATTAAGGCTTTTATCAAATTCATTTACTGCAGTTAAAACTTCAAGAGGAATGTTTTTAAATTTTCTTTCTGTTAATAGTTACTCTAAACTTGATCACGAACCAACGCCTCAGATATATTTACTTAAGGTTGGCCAACTCTCACGTTCACACTATCACACACAACATTCATTTTTCTGATACTGAATACATTTTATTTTATAGATTTAGAGCTCATGTTTGAAATTTAGAAAGTAATTTTGAAAGGGCTTTCCTGAAATTGATGCGGCGTAGCCTCCTCAGAAGACTCCCATGTTGGCTGGCAGATGTTCGGCCGAATCTCTCTTTGTCCTTTTTTGTGCACTGAATTTACTAAACTTTTACATTGGTTGTCCACTGATGCTACATTATTGTTGATCATTACATTTTTTAACCAATTCTTTCATTTTTATGGCAAAAACTGCCCACTACACTGTTTGAGCATGTGCTCTCTTTGAGTTGTTACTGACGACTGGGGGCGATTCAGACGCAATTGTTATGTAAGTGGTCGTGCATCTGACGTCATTGTCTATTGTTCTCTAACCACTGTTTTGGTTAATATGTAATTGTTTTTTAACTCGTCATTGATTTGGTGACGATTTATTATCGTAGACCAATGGAAAGTCAGTATTGTCCGTGTTTTAGCGCCAACACTGCCATTTTCGTGGGTTCAATTTGCTCGTACGCCTCTGACCTTGGATCGTCTCTCCACCGGCGAATTTACATATTTATTGGGACTTGGGCCAAAACTAACCTTGTCTAACTTAACTTGATGATTACCATAAAATTCATAATAAAAATACCCTTACATTCCATCATTCCGACACAGACAATTTTGTACTGTTACAAAACCCCCTCAATGAAAGGTTTTGTGTCGAGACACAAAAACTTTCATTGACTCATTCATACTTCTCTAAAAGGATCAGTTCAGATATGTGCCACAACCCCCTGTAATGTTAATAAAATAAAAAAAACTCAATCACTTACCCTTGGTTCCATAGTGTCGATCGTACCCGTCTGACCTTACTGGACTTCTCCTGAGAGATCCCTACACCATAAGGCCATGAGGCACTGCACGCTCCTGTTCTGACGCTCCGGCCAGCTCAGGACCGCGGTCACAACACCATAAAAACTCTGAAACATTCAATACAAAATTTTAAAATAGTGGTCTCATTCATTTACATATCCGCAACTGATATGTTTCCTCTTAGATGCATTGGTTTGTGATTTGAGGCGTTGGTTTTAGTTATTTACAAAGTACCAAACAACACAATAAAACATAACAAGATTTAGGATAGATAAGCCTTCTACTTAACAACACTCCTACATATTTGTATCAATTGCTTTGACTCCCGTCAATATTAACTTGCCTCTTTCATCATAAAATTATACTCTTATAATAAACACAACATAAATTTTTTGATTCTCAAACAACAACTACTATTTTTATTCACTTACTTCAATTAATCATTACATTTATTTAGCATGGCAGTACTTCAATACTATCTAAATTTCTTTGTTAATTTCTTTACTTTAATTTCAAACCCTTTTCTACAGAATCACTTTTTTCTAGAGACTGGTTACTATAACACAATTTTTTATGTTATTATGGTCACTACCCTTACAGTAGCCTCCTAACCACACACACTATCATCAACATAATAAAACATCATAAAAACATTGTACATTACATATTAACATTGTTACATTTACCTTACATTAAACAATTTAAATTTACATGATTTGTACTAAACTTTATCACATTACTACTTCAACAATTCTCTATTAACTTTTATTCATTTAACATTCATTTAGATTCTATACAACAACAAAATTTCAAATATACCATTACCTTTCTACTATGAATTTTCCCTTTTCTAACCCTTTTATCCTGACTAGTTTGGGTGACTCTCAATTACTCACTATTTTCTCTATCTTATTTTGGTATTCGTCAATCTAACCTTACTCACCTCCTTTTTTCTACTAACAACTGCTTCTAACCATTAATACATTATGACACCAATATCTCAATAATAACCCCCTTTCACAAATCCCATTTAAAACCTCTGGCACCGCTCATTTTTGTACTAGTATGTGTGTATTCCCTCTAACCAACTCATTCCCTTATCGGTTCCTGACCCTTTCAGATAACCCTTTCCGGCACACAACGATCCCTTCCTGTCTCAACATCTCTCGTTGGACTCCTACACCAATACCCTTATTACAAAATATCACCAACAACAACAAATATAATTACCATCCACATTACTCAACTCTACATATAATCGCTACCTACTGTGTCCCTAAAATATCTAACACCTCTTTATATTTTATCAGCATCTCAGCACTTTATTTTCCCTAACTCCCAATAACTCTATTTACCTAACTCCAATGCCCTGATTTATCCTTATTCCCAAACTCTTTACAACATTTCAACATTAATATACCATTAGAAATTCATCACTTATCTGCTAACAACTATACCTCTCACCATCCAAATCTATTACCTGCTTAATCATTTATTAACCCTTTAGAATCTAAATCTCATAATATCATTTAAACTTTCTTCAGTTATTTAAAATCGTACAATACATGCTTACATAAAAAAAATACATAAAGTACACAACAGCAAAAATACACAAATACATAGACGTCAATACACAAAAATATACAATTCACATAATCACTAAATCATTTGCCATAATCAGTCCGAATCAGTCCATTTTTAAAAAACACTGTCCACACAATTAAATGTTCATAACACAATAAACAATTACCCCATATCGTCGAACAATAGTCTTATCTTATATCTATATACATTGCTTATTATTGAATCTCTTATATTAACATCATAAATGCATCTACCATTCAAATTTTCATTATTTTCCACAAACTCATTTAATCTGTCTTGATTGGTCATTGTCCTGTCACCTCCAGTATAATTCGTCACCACTAGGTATGTTATAAAGTCATTATTTTCATTATCATCTTCTCCTACTGCTATATCAGCTTCAACCCAAGGTAAGTACTTATTATTTTTATTATCAATCATCTCTACTCCTAACCTTTCCATAAATTCTTCATAAGTTCTACTCATCTTAAAAATCTCTATTTCTCTCTTTCTCTCACAATATCTCTTACTTTCAAAACATCTCTCTCTTTTAAAATATCTCTCATAATAACTCTCCCAATAACACTTCTCTCTCTCAATATATCTCTCTTTACACCCACTCTTTAAACCTTCAAAACACACTATCATTCCTTTATTATTATATTCTATTCCCCATAAAATTTCATTTATACTACCAACCTCCACACTATTATCACCTATTACTACATTTTCATCTATTTTATCGTAATTTTCTACCCCACTTACCTTGTCCTCTTCGTTCACTCCAACTTTGTTTAATTCTAATTTCTTCTTTTCTAATTCTATTTTTTCTAACTTTGTACATATTTCATTTAATCTTTTGTCAAAATTGCAACCTTGTTTTTTAATTTCTTTTTTAATATCACTCAATTGTACATCGAATTTGATGCTCTGCTCATTGAAAAGCAGTTTCATCGTTTTTATTATGTCATTTTCTTCCATTCTGGTATTTACTATAGGCGTTGAGTTCGCCTGTGGCGTGCTCAACATCAATGATTCTGTGTTTGTATTTTCTACGTTAATGCTTTCGTTATCTGCCATTTTATCGTACTGATGGTACTAAACTTTGTTTTTATTTGTTGTGTACGTCTTTTATACTATAGGTAACCTCTGTAGATAACCTCTCTTTTCTGTTTATTTCTTTACCCATCTAACCTCCGCTTGTCTGCTTATTTATATATTTTTTATTAATATATAAAGTCCAAGTTCGGGCTGCCATCTGTTAACTTACCCCTTTTTGTGTATTATTTATACAATTATTAGTACTGAATGTATGATACTTAATATTGTATAATTTGAATAATAAATCTTATCACCGGAGTAACACGTGTTTTGCTCATTTACTTGCATTAGGCTTTTGGTCCAGAATTGCGTTAAGCAAGACAAGACAGAGGTATTCGGGTACTGAAATAACCATTCACACAACATGAGGATAACAAATTAGATTTTATTTAGTTATTACTGTTTACGATTACAAACAATTAGAGTCAATTAATACTTGATAAAATGCAAAATGGCGGCTTCATGACTTCCGTTTTCTAGCCATGCTTTCATGGTTACCTAGCCGTTTTCTTTGAAATTAAGGCTTTTATCAAATTCATTTACTGCAGTTAAAACTTCAAGAGGAATGTTTTTAAATTTTCTTTCTGTTAATAGTTACTCTAAACTTGATCACGAACCAACGCCTCAGATATATTTACTTAAGGTTGGCCAACTCTCACGTTCACACTATCACACACAACATTCATTTTTCTGATACTGAATACATTTTATTTTATAGATTTAGAGCTCATGTTTGAAATTTAGAAAGTAATTTTGAAAGGGCTTTCCTGAAATTGATGCGGCGTAGCCTCCTCAGAAGACTCCCATGTTGGCTGGCAGATGTTCGGCCGAATCTCTCTTTGTCCTTTTACTAAACTTAATTACCTTTTACCGAAAGGTAAATGGTAATGTCCTTTTACCGAATCTGAATTTACTAAACTTTTACATTGGTTGTCCACTGATGCTACATTATTGTTGATCATTACATTTTTTAACCAATTCTTTCATTTTTATGGCAAAAACTGCCCACTACACTGTTTGAGCATGTGCTCTCTTTGAGTTGTTACTGACGACTGGGGGCGATTCAGACGCAATTGTTATGTAAGTGGTCGTGCATCTGACGTCATTGTCTATTGTTCTCTAACCACTGTTTTGGTTAATATGTAATTGTTTTTTAACTCGTCATTGATTTGGTGACGATTTATTATCGTAGACCAATGGAAAGTCAGTATTGTCCGTGTTTTAGCGCCAACACTGCCATTTTCGTGGGTTCAATTTGCTCGTACGCCTCTGACCTTGGATCGTCTCTCCACCGGCGAATTTACATATTTATTGGGACTTGGGCCAAAACTAACCTTGTCTAACTTAACTTGATGATTACCATAAAATTCATAATAAAAATACCCTTACATTCCATCATTCCGACACAGACAATTTTGTACTGTTACAGGTATTACAATTTAGTTATAAAATCTTATTATATAAAGTTCAAACATAAGCAGGGTTTTTACCGTAAGTTGACAAGGTACTTAAGGTGGCCGTGTTTCGCTACGCAGAGACGAGAACAGTATGTGGATTCAATTGTCTGGAAAATATCAGCCTCGGTCTTTTCAATAAAAGTTTGGTATTGATGTCCCAGGAGGTAGTAGAAAGTTCAGCTCCGATCTTCGTGAATCTTCACAGTTCTGGCGGTTACAGGTCCCAATGGAATTTGTGTAGTATTAAGATTTCGTTCAGTTGTGGAAAGTGAGGTTTGGATGTGATTCTAAATTTCTTTGTTCCTTTTTACTATATTTAATTAATTTAGCATCTCCACGCTATGGATTGTCTTCATTTATTCACAGTTGATCTTCATCATTACTCCTTTGCCATTAATGGGTTGATTAATTTGTTTTTTGGAAATTCGTTAAATTTATTAAAAGATCGAATTGTATTGATTGAGGAGTAGTTTCTGCAGTCGATCCACTGTCCTTTTAATGGATTATTATTTTTGAATTTTCATTTATTATACTTCATTCATTAGGTTTTTTAAATTCTTTTCTGGATTTGTAATAACTGAACTTAACCCATTCACATGTAACAATTAAGCGTTGAAATCAACAAGATATCTTGCATTTAGTCGTCCCTAACAACCATCTTCCTCTTCTGTTATTGGATAATATTTGTTATCCTAGAGCCGTAATTAGGAAATATTCTTACACTTATTTAATAAAATACTCCCTTATTGGAATTACATTAAATCACCTAAAACTTTCACCTAATATGCATTATCAAACCATATACATTTTACTACATTTTCTTCTTGATCAACTTATTTTAAAAGGTATTATTTTCCTTTTACAAAATACTAATTTTAGGCCTATTTGTTTTATTACATGTGTTATAATTTTTTGTTTTTAATTTAACTTTTCTGACCTGACCTACTGTACAATGAGTCACTGGCTTATGGCCAATTATTCTAATTTTATTTTATCCTGATTTCAATTTATTATTATTATTTATTTTATCATTGAACCCTTCATTGGTTTATAACATAATTACAATGACCCCTTGACAATTTATTAACAATTATTGTCTTCCTGGCCAAGTTTACAAATATTATCTTATGATATCTTCATTAATTATTCAAAGTAAATACACTTAACATGATACAATACATAATAAATACACTTATATTTAATTACTTAAATACAAGGTTAACATTAATGAAATTAGTATCCATTACTTAATACTTTCTTAAAGCAATGGCTTCACACCTGCTACATACAAAACACAGAATAAATATCATGTAAACAAAATATCATGATAAAGCACAACAACGTATATCATTATAAAACATTAAATATCAATTAAACAGTCTACTATTTTCAAACTTGTCTATAATAACTTGTCTTCATCTCATTAGACACTGTGTTTATAGTTTACATCTTCCACTGATCACTCCATATTTTATACTAATAGACATTTTTTATTATTTTATTACCTAGTAACCTTACTAGGTATTATTAATATATTTTCTTATGTGAGGTTTACCTTCCTGACCTTAATTATGGCATACATTGGATATTGTTTTAAGTTATATTGACAAAGTTTTTATGTAACGTCGGGGACCTTAACTTTGTTACGTTACATAATACTCCCCCTCCGAAAGAAGTTTATTTTAGTTTAATATCGTTTAGTTGAAATAAGCTTATAGTTTCTTCATGCCTTGGAATATTTATTTGATAAAATTATCAATTTATAATGGTTTCAGTTTTTTATTGTTTCTGCTTTAGTACGCAATTCAATGGGTTCTTTGGGGTTTATTTTCTCTTTCTATTCCTTAAACTTTTAATTGCACCGGAAAACTGTGTTGATACTCATTGTATATCTGATCATTAATTCTTTACTGGTACCTCCCTCAGTTGTAGACCTGTCCTTTTCTCTGGAACTCATAACTTCTTCTAGCTTATTACGCCATCATTTCTTATTATCATATTTATATTTAATTACCTCGCTTGGTGTATAATCCCTAAAATACTATATTTCCCTAACGTTTTTCCCTAATATCATAGCTGGTACGGAATCAGAGGGGCACTATTGGCTTCCATTACTCTGCCGTTTCCCTAACTATATCTTCTGAGATCAGAGGACCTTCATCTCTGTCCAGAAAAAAATAAACGTTGCACGATCACAACACAATACATATAATTATTACCTATAAGGTAGCTCCTTCGCTACAAACTTATATTCAAGGGATGATTACTATTATTTCTGAGGTATCTTAATACTTTTCTTAACTTATTTATCTTGTTGTTCTGTAGTTCCATTTATCATATTATTTACCAGTATAGTAGTTAAAGCTGTTCAATATTTATTTTAAATTCTTCTTAGTTCCGTGCTGTCAATTAATTATTCTTTAGCATATGTATTTTACTATTTTTAATTCACTCCCATTTACTTCTGCAATTAAACACTGAATCTCCTCCTTATCATAAATTGTATGGCATATTCTTCCTTCATCTAACTCATTTCTATCCCTTCTTTCCCTTTTTTTATGTTTATTAGTTTAAAATAATTTCTTCTGAATGATATAGTAAGGTGTTCTTACTTATTTTGGAATTTTGTGGTTTTAAAATTGATTCCAACTAATTCCTCTGATGTATCGTGTAATTAGTCTATTGCATTTAATTGTTAGTTTAATATATTTTTAATTAGTCTATTGCATTTAATAGTTAGTTTAATATATTTTAATTAGTTTCTCATTATTTTCCTTTGGTTTGCTTTATTTGTTATCCATAAAATCCGTCCCTTTTCTCTATATTCTGTTTGGAATCTGTTTAACCGTGGTCCATTATTTCCTCTGTACTGATTGTTCGGATTTCTCTAGTGTGTAGAATTATTTTCGTCCTTGTGACGTATCTCACTATCATCTGGTTCTTCCCTCTTGTCGCTATAAAATTTTCATTTATGCTAAAGTTTACCATCGTCTTTCGAACTGATTCTTCCGTACTGTTTCTTAATCGTTTGAATGGTTCATACATAATCTCCATACGTCCTCCATGCTCCTCGGTTAGTTTTGGCTTTTTCGGTCCTTCTAATCCATCTGGGAATTCAATTGTGGTTCGTTTAGAGTTTCTAAATTGACTTACTTCTCTTGGTTCCATAATTGGTATATTATGCATCTTAACTAATCCCCCTTTTATCATCTCCAATCCTTCCCGTGTATTTATTAATTTCTTTTGATGTGTTTGTCTCCTTTTCGTGTGCTCAATATTTTCTTGATTTCTGCTAGGTTTCTTTTCAGATAACAGTACACTCTTGTCTTTTTTATTCTCATTAGTTTCCTCTTTATTCTTGTCAAACTTCTCGTTCATTAGTTTGATTAAGTTCTCACTCAAAATTTTGTTTTGTTTCTTTGAGTTTTCTTTAAAACTGTCTATTTTTTCATTAGTTTGTCTATTATCTTCTTTAATACTGTCTATTTTATTTTCTACATTTTCTAACATTCGTTTGTTATTTTCTAAAATACTGTCTAATTTCTCATTAGTTCGTTTATTTATTTCCTTCATGCTACTCATGAATTCCTTATTATCCTTCTTCATGCTACTCATTAATTCCTTATTTTCCTCCTTCATGCTACTCATTAATTCCATTAATTTTTCCCAATTTAATCTTCCTCTGGCTTCCTCTTTATCGCCCGCCTGTTGTTCAATTTCGGTGTCTGTAACTACCTCTGCTTCTTCTTCCCGTCTATCTTCTTCCGTTTCTTGGTCCTTCGCCATCCCATTGGTCTATTTTTTACTTAACTAAAGCCCACTCGTTGGGCGCCAATGTGTTACAAATAAGACTCCTTATACTCTTCGAAACTCTCGCCTAATTAAGCCCCACTGTTGGGTTCACCAATTTGTAATTAAATAACAATATTTTACGTATCAGTATTAAGCCCAAGTATTTGTAATCTAAATTCTATGCGATGTATTTATTGAACAAGATGATGTTCAAAAGCTACACTGTGGAATGCGTCAAATTGTAATATTTTACTGTAGATGAGATCTCCTGCAAATCAATGTTAATTTATTTATAAAGAAAATTATTTATTATGAGGTTGATATTATTCGGTTCTTGATAATAGATCTGTATTAAATAGTTATCAAGTGTTTTACAAGAGAAAAACGCTATATTCCAGTTATTATATTGAATAATTCAATATTTTTCTCCAACCCTAGTCGGTATATACTAAAGAAAATTTTAAAGAGAAAAGAGCGGAGAGAGTAAGTTAGTTCTCTATTCTCCCGTATTCACCAGCTGTCAACAAACGAGCGCTGTGGTTGGCGATTGACCAGTTATTATAGGTTAAGTCGTTCCGCTTGATGCGTTCTCACGTTCCTTTCTCTGTAATTTACACCCTATTCTAAACACACTAATTATTCTACAAATAACAAGAAATCATCAAATTCAAGAAGTATTCTTTATTTTATATATGTTTTAATTCCAACAGCTGCTTCCTCTTGCTACTAATACACCATATCGATTACACAATACATAATCGATTTGTTATTGAATTCGGGTTTTAGATTGTTACAATTTAATTATAATTTTCAGTTTGTTTTTTATCTCAGGGTACATGTAGTTCTTTTAACTATTAGTAAGGTCAGGTAATGCAATTTAAGGTTACTAGGTATTACAATTTAGTTATAAAATCTTATTATATAAAGTTCAAACATAAGCAGGGTTTTTACCGTAAGTTGACAAGGTACTTAAGGTGGCCGTGTTTCGCTACGCAGAGACGAGAACAGTATGTGGATTCAGTTGTCTGGAAAATATCAGCCTCGGTCTTTTCAATAAAAGTTTGGTATTGATGTCCCAGGAGGTAGTAGAAAGTTCAGCTCCGATCTTCGTGAATCTTCACAGTTCTGGCGGTTACAGGTCCCAATGGAATTTGTGTAGTATTAAGATTTCGTTCAGTTGTGGAAAGTGAGGTTTGGATGTGATTCTAAATTTCTTTGTTCGTTTTTACTATATTTAATTAATTTAGCATCTCCACGCTATGGATTGTCTTCATTTATTCACAGTTGATCTTCATCATTACTCCTTTGCCATTAATGGGTTGATTAATTTGTTTTTTGGAAATTCGTTAAATTTATTAAAAGATCGAATTGTATTGATTGAGGAGTAGTTTCTGCAGTCGATCCACTGTCCTTTTAATGGATTATTATTTTTGAATTTTCATTTATTATACTTCATTCATTAGGTTTTTTAAATTCTTTTCTGGATTTGTAATAACTGAACTTAACCCATTCACATGTAACAATTAAGTGTTGAAATCAACAAGATATCTTGCATTTAGTCGTCCCTAACAACCATCTTCCTCTTCTGTTATTGGATAATATTTGTTATCCTAGAGCCGTAATTAGGAAATATTCTTACACTTATTTAATAAAATACTCCCTTATTGGAATTACATTAAATCACCTAAAACTTTCACCTAATATGCATTATCAAACCATATACATTTTACTACATTTTCTTCTTGATCAACTTATTTTAAAAGGTATTATTTTCCTTTTACAAAATACTAATTTTAGGCCTATTTGTTTTATTACATGTGTTATAATTTTTTGTTTTTAATTTAACTTTTCTGACCTGACCTACTGTACAATGAGTCACTGGCTTATGGCCAATTATTCTAATTTTATTTTATCCTGATTTCAATTTATTATTATTATTTATTTTATCATTGAACCCTTCATTGGTTTATAACATAATTACAATGACCCCTTGACAATTTATTAACAATTATTGTCTTCCTGGCCAAGTTTACAAATATTATCTTATGATATCTTCATTAATTATTCAAAGTAAATACACTTAACATGATACAATACATAATAAATACACTTATATTTAATTACTTAAATACAAGGTTAACATTAATGAAATTAGTATCCATTACTTAATACTTTCTTAAAGCAATGGCTTCACACCTGCTACATACAAAACACAGAATAAATATCATGTAAACAAAATATCATGATAAAGCACAACAACGTACATCATTATAAAACATTAAATATCAATTAAACAGTCTACTATTTTCAAACTTGTCTATAATAACTTGTCTTCATCTCATTAGACACTGTGTTTATAGTTTACATCTTCCACTGATCACTCCATATTTTATACTAATAGACATTTTTTATTATTTTATTACCTAGTAACCTTACTAGGTATTATTAATATATTTTCTTATGTGAGGTTTACCTTCCTGACCTTAATTATGGCATACATTGGATATTGTTTTAAGTTATATTGACAAAGTTTTTATGTAACGTCGGGGACCTTAACTTTGTTACGTTACATAATACTCCCCCTCCGAAAGAAGTTTATTTTAGCTTAATATCGTTTAGTTGAAATAAGCTTATAGTTTCTTCATGCCTTGGAATATTTATTTGATAAAATTATCAATTTATAATGGTTTCAGTTTTTTATTGTTTCTGCTTTAGTACGCAATTCAATGGGTTCTTTGGGGTTTATTTTCTCTTTCTATTCCTTAAACTTTTAATTGCACCGGAAAACTGTGTTGATACTCATTGTATATCTGATCATTAATTCTTTACTGGTACCTCCCTCAGTTGTAGACCTGTCCTTTTCTCTGGAACTCATAACTTCTTCTAGCTTATTACGCCATCATTTCTTATTATCATATTTATATTTAATTACCTCGCTTGGTGTATAATCCCTAAAATACTATATTTCCCTAACATTTTTCCCTAATATCATAGCTGGTACGGAATCAGAGGGGCACTATTGGCTTCCATTACTCTGCCGTTTCCCTAACTATATCTTCTGAGATCAGAGGACCTTCATCTCTGTCCAGAAAAAAATAAACGTTGCACGATCACAACACAATACATATAATTATTACCTATAAGGTAGCTCCTTCGCTACAAACTTATATTCAAGGGATGATTACTATTATTTCTGAGGTATCTTAATACTTTTCTTAACTTATTTATCTTGTTGTTCTGTAGTTCCATTTATCATATTATTTACCAGTATAGTAGTTAAAGCTGTTCAATATTTATTTTAAATTCTTCTTAGTTCCGTGCTGTCAATTAATTATTCTTTAGCATATGTATTTTACTATTTTTAATTCACTCCCATTTACTTCTGCAATTAAACACTGAATCTCCTCCTTATCATAAATTGTATGGCATATTCTTCCTTCATCTAACTCATTTCTATCCCTTCTTTCTCTTTTTTTATGTTTATTAGTTTAAAATAATTTCTTCTGAATGATATAGTAAGGTGTTCTTACTTATTTTGGAATTTTGTGGTTTTAAAATTGATTCCAACTAATTCCTCTGATGTATCGTGTAATTAGTCTATTGCATTTAATTGTTAGTTTAATATATTTTTAATTAGTCTATTGCATTTAATAGTTAGTTTAATATATTTTAATTAGTTTCTCATTATTTTCCTTTGGTTTGCTTTATTTGTTATCCATAAAATCCGTCCCTTTTCTCTATATTCTGTTTGGAATCTGTTTAACCGTGGTCCATTATTTCCTCTGTACTGATTGTTCGGATTTCTCTAGTGTGTAGAATTATTTTCGTCCTTGTGACGTATCTCACTATCATCTGGTTCTTCCCTCTTGTCGCTATAAAATTTTCATTTATGCTAAAGTTTACCATCGTCTTTCGAACTGATTCTTCCGTACTGTTTCTTAATCGTTTGAATGGTTCATACATAATCTCCATACGTCCTCCATGCTCCTCGGTTAGTTTTGGCTTTTTCGGTCCTTCTAATCCATCTGGGAATTCAATTGTGGTTCATTTAGAGTTTCTAAATTGACTTACTTCTCTTGGTTCCATAATTGGTATATTATGCATCTTAACTAATCCCCCTTTTATCATCTCCAATCCTTCCCGTGTATTTATTAATTTCTTTTGATGTGTTTGTCTCCTTTTCGTGTGCTCAATATTTTCTTGATTTCTGCTAGGTTTCTTTTCAGATAACAGTACACTCTTGTCTTTTTTATTCTCATTAGTTTCCTCTTTATTCTTGTCAAACTTCTCGTTCATTAGTTTGATTAAGTTCTCACTCAAAATTTTGTTTTGTTTCTTTGAGTTTTCTTTAAAACTGTCTATTTTTTCATTAGTTTGTCTATTATCTTCTTTAATACTGTCTATTTTATTTTCTACATTTTCTAACATTCGTTTGTTATTTTCTAAAATACTGTCTAATTTCTCATTAGTTCGTTTATTTATTTCCTTCATGCTACTCATGAATTCCTTATTATCCTTCTTCATGCTACTCATTAATTCCTTATTTTCCTCCTTCATGCTACTCATTAATTCCATTAATTTTTCCCAATTTAATCTTCCTCTGGCTTCCTCTTTATCGCCCGCCTTTTGTTCAATTTCGGTGTCTGTAACTACCTCTGCTTCTTCTTCCCGTCTATCTTCTTCCGTTTCTTGGTCCTTCGCCATCCCATTGGTCTATTTTTTACTTAACTAAAGCCCACTCGTTGGGCGCCAATGTGTTACAAATAAGACTCCTTATACTCTTCGAAACTCTCGCCTAATTAAGCCCCACTGTTGGGTTCACCAATTTGTAATTAAATAACAATATTTTACGTATCAGTATTAAGCCCAAGTATTTGTAATCTAAATTCTATGCGATGTATTTATTGAACAAGATGATGTTCAAAAGCTACACTGTGGAATGCGTCAAATTGTAATATTTTACTGTAGATGAGATCTCCTGCAAATCAATGTTAATTTATTTATAAAGAAAATTATTTATTATGAGGTTGATATTATTCGGTTCTTGATAATAGATCTGTATTAAATAGTTATCAAGTGTTTTACAAGAGAAAAACGCTATATTCCAGTTATTATATTGAATAATTCAATATTTTTCTCCAACCCTAGTCGGTATATACTAACGAAAATTTTAAAGAGAAAAGAGCGGAGAGAGTAAGTTAGTTCTCTATTCTCCCGTATTCACCAGCTGTCAACAAACGAGCGCTGTGGTTGGCGATTGACCAGTTATTATAGGATAAGTCGTTCCGCTTGATGCGTTCTCACGTTCCTTTCTCTGTAATTTACACCCTATTCTAAACACACTAATTATTCTACAAATAACAAGAAATCATCATCAAATTCAAGAAGTATTCTTTATTTTATATATGTTTTAATTCCAACAGCTGCTTCCTCTTGCTACTAATACACCATATCGATTACACAATACATAATCGATTTGTTATTGAATTCGGGTTTTAGATGTGTTACAATTTAATTATAATTTTCAGTTTGTTTTTTATCTCAGGGTACATGTAGTTCTTTTAACTATTAGTAAGGTCAGGTAATGCAATTTAAGGTTACTAGGTATTACAATTTAGTTATAAAATCTTATTATATAAAGTTCAAACATAAGCAGGGTTTTTACCGTAAGTTGACAAGGTACTTAAGGTGGCCGTGTTTCGCTACGCAGAGACGAGAACATTATGTGGATTCAATTGTCTGGAAAATATCAGCCTCGGTCTTTTCAATAAAAGTTTGGTATTGATGTCCCAGGAGGTAGTAGAAAGTTCAGCTCCGATCTTCGTGAATCTTCACAGTTCTGGCGGTTACAGGTCCCAATGGAATTTGTGTAGTATTAAGATTTCGTTCAGTTGTGGAAAGTGAGGTTTGGATGTGATTCTAAATTTCTTTGTTCGTTTTTACTATATTTAATTAATTTAGCATCTCCACGCTATGGATTGTCTTCATTTATTCACAGTTGATCTTCATCATTACTCCTTTGCCATTAATGGGTTGATTAATTTGTTTTTTGGAAATTCGTTAAATTTATTAAAAGATCGAATTGTATTGATTGAGGAGTAGTTTCTGCAGTCGATCCACTGTCCTTTTAATGGATTATTATTTTTGAATTTTCATTTATTATACTTCATTCATTAGGTTTTTTAAATTCTTTTCTGGATTTGTAATAACTGAACTTAACCCATTCACATGTAACAATTAAGTGTTGAAATCAACAAGATATCTTGCATTTAGTCGTCCCTAACAACCATCTTCCTCTTCTGTTATTGGATAATATTTGTTATCCTAGAGCCGTAATTAGGAAATATTCTTACACTTATTTAATAAAATACTCCCTTATTGGAATTACATTAAATCACGTAAAACTTTCACCTAATATGCATTATCAAACCATATACATTTTACTACATTTTCTTCTTGATCAACTTATTTTAAAAGGTATTATTTTCCTTTTACAAAATACTAATTTTAGGCCTATTTGTTTTATTACATGTGTTATAATTTTTTGTTTTTAATTTAACTTTTCTGACCTGACCTACTGTACAATGAGTCACTGGCTTATGGCCAATTATTCTAATTTTATTTTATCCTGATTTCAATTTATTATTATTATTTATTTTATCATTGAACCCTTCATTGGTTTATAACATAATTACAATGACCCCTTGACAATTTATTAACAATTATTGTCTTCCTGGCCAAGTTTACAAATATTATCTTATGATATCTTCATTAATTATTCAAAGTAAATACACTTAACATGATACAATACATAATAAATACACTTATATTTAATTACTTAAATACAAGGTTAACATTAATGAAATTAGTATCCATTACTTAATACTTTCTTAAAGCAATGGCTTCACACCTGCTACATACAAAACACAGAATAAATATCATGTAAACAAAATATCATGATAAAGCACAACAACGTACATCATTATAAAACATTAAATATCAATTAAACAGTCTACTATTTTCAAACTTGTCTATAATAACTTGTCTTCATCTCATTAGACACTGTGTTTATAGTTTACATCTTCCACTGATCACTCCATATTTTATACTAATAGACATTTTTTATTATTTTATTACCTAGTAACCTTACTAGGTATTATTAATATATTTTCTTATGTGAGGTTTACCTTCCTGACCTTAATTATGGCATACATTGGATATTGTTTTAAGTTATATTGACAAAGTTTTTATGTAATGTCGGGGACCTTAACTTTGTTACGTTACATAATACTCCCCCTCCGAAAGAAGTTTATTTTAGCTTAATATCGTTTAGTTGAAATAAGCTTATAGTTTCTTCATGCCTTGGAATATTTATTTGATAAAATTATCAATTTATAATGGTTTCAGTTTTTTATTGTTTTTGCTTTAGTACGCAATTCAATGGGTTCTTTGGGGTTTATTTTCTCTTTCTATTCCTTAAACTTTTAATTGCACCGGAAAACTGTGTTGATACTCATTGTATATCTGATCATTAATTCTTTACTGGTACCTCCCTCAGTTGTAGACCTGTCCTTTTCTCTGGAACTCATAACTTCTTCTAGCTTATTACGCCATCATTTCTTATTATCATATTTATATTTAATTACCTCGCTTGGTGTATAATCCCTAAAATACTATATTTCCCTAACGTTTTTCCCTAATATCATAGCTGGTACGGAATCAGAGGGGCACTATTGGCTTCCATTACTCTGCCGTTTCCCTAACTATATCTTCTGAGATCAGAGGACCTTCATCTCTGTCCAGAAAAAAATAAACGTTGCACGATCACAACACAATACATATAATTATTACCTATAAGGTAGCTCCTTCGCTACAAACTTATATTCAAGGGATGATTACTATTATTTCTGAGGTATCTTAATACTTTTCTTAACTTATTTATCTTGTTGTTCTGTAGTTCCATTTATCATATTATTTACCAGTATAGTAGTTAAAGCTGTTCAATATTTATTTTAAATTCTTCTTAGTTCCGTGCTGTCAATTAATTATTCTTTAGCATATGTATTTTACTATTTTTAATTCACTCCCATTTACTTCTGCAATTAAACACTGAATCTCCTCCTTATCATAAATTGTATGGCATATTCTTCCTTCATCTAACTCATTTCTATCCCTTCTTTCTCTTTTTTTATGTTTATTAGTTTAAAATAATTTCTTCTGAATGATATAGTAAGGTGTTCTTACTTATTTTGGAATTTTGTGGTTTTAAAATTGATTCCAACTAATTCCTCTGATGTATCGTGTAATTAGTCTATTGCATTTAATTGTTAGTTTAATATATTTTTAATTAGTCTATTGCATTTAATAGTTAGTTTAATATATTTTAATTAGTTTCTCATTATTTTCCTTTGGTTTGCTTTATTTGTTATCCATAAAATCCGTCCCTTTTCTCTATATTCTGTTTGGAATCTGTTTAACCGTGGTCCATTATTTCCTCTGTACTGATTGTTCGGATTTCTCTAGTGTGTAGAATTATTTTCGTCCTTGTGACGTATCTCACTATCATCTGGTTCTTCCCTCTTGTCGCTATAAAATTTTCATTTATGCTAAAGTTTACCATCGTCTTTCGAACTGATTCTTCCGTACTGTTTCTTAATCGTTTGAATGGTTCATACATAATCTCCATACGTCCTCCATGCTCCTCGGTTAGTTTTGGCTTTTTCGGTCCTTCTAATCCATCTGGGAATTCAATTGTGGTTCGTTTAGAGTTTCTAAATTGACTTACTTCTCTTGGTTCCATAATTGGTATATTATGCATCTTAACTAATCCCCCTTTTATCATCTCCAATCCTTCCCGTGTATTTATTAATTTCTTTTGATGTGTTTGTCTCCTTTTCGTGTGCTCAATATTTTCTTGATTTCTACTAGGTTTCTTTTCAGATAACAGTACACTCTTGTCTTTTTTATTCTCATTAGTTTCCTCTTTATTCTTGTCAAACTTCTCGTTCATTAGTTTGATTAAGTTCTCACTCAAAATTTTGTTTTGTTTCTTTGAGTTTTCTTTAAAACTGTCTATTTTTTCATTAGTTTGTCTATTATCTTCTTTAATACTGTCTATTTTATTTTCTACATTTTCTAACATTCGTTTGTTATTTTCTAAAATACTGTCTAATTTCTCATTAGTTCGTTTATTTATTTCCTTCATGCTACTCATGAATTCCTTATTATCCTTCTTCATGCTACTCATTAATTCCTTATTTTCCTCCTTCATGCTACTCATTAATTCCATTAATTTTTCCCAATTTAATCTTCCTCTGGCTTCCTCTTTATCGCCCGCCTGTTGTTCAATTTCGGTGTCTGTAACTACCTCTGCTTCTTCTTCCCGTCTATCTTCTTCCGTTTCTTGGTCCTTCGCCATCCCATTGGTCTATTTTTTACTTAACTAAAGCCCACTCGTTGGGCGCCAATGTGTTACAAATAAGACTCCTTATACTCTTCGAAACTCTCGCCTAATTAAGCCCCACTGTTGGGTTCACCAATTTGTAATTAAATAACAATATTTTACGTATCAGTATTAAGCCCAAGTATTTGTAATCTAAATTCTATGCGATGTATTTATTGAACAAGATGATGTTCAAAAGCTACACTGTGGAATGCGTCAAATTGTAATATTTTACTGTAGATGAGATCTCCTGCAAATCAATGTTAATTTATTTATAAAGAAAATTATTTATTATGAGGTTGATATTATTCGGTTCTTGATAATAGATCTGTATTAAATAGTTATCAAGTGTTTTACAAGAGAAAAACGCTATATTCCAGTTATTATATTGAATAATTCAATATTTTTCTCCAACCCTAGTCGGTATATACTAACGAAAATTTTAAAGAGAAAAGAGCGGAGAGAGTAAGTTAGTTCTCTATTCTCCCGTATTCACCAGCTGTCAACAAACGAGCGCTGTGGTTGGCGATTGACCAGTTATTATAGGTTAAGTCGTTCCGCTTGATGCGTTCTCACGTTCCTTTCTCTGTAATTTACACCCTATTCTAAACACACTAATTATTCTACAAATAACAAGAAATCATCAAATTCAAGAAGTATTCTTTATTTTATATATGTTTTAATTCCAACAGCTGCTTCCTCTTGCTACTAATACACCATATCGATTACACAATACATAATCGATTTGTTATTGAATTCGGGTTTTAGATGTGTTACAATTTAATTATAATTTTCAGTTTGTTTTTTATCTCAGGGTACATGTAGTTCTTTTAACTATTAGTAAGGTCAGGTAATGCAATTTAAGGTTACTAGGTATTACAATTTAGTTATAAAATCTTATTATATAAAGTTCAAACATAAGCAGGGTTTTTACCGTAAGTTGACAAGGTACTTAAGGTGGCCGTGTTTCGCTACGCAGAGACGAGAACAGTATGTGGATTCAATTGTCTGGAAAATATCAGCCTCGGTCTTTTCAATAAAAGTTTGGTATTGATGTCCCAGGAGGTAGTAGAAAGTTCAGCTCCGATCTTCGTGAATCTTCACAGTTCTGGCGGTTACAGGTCCCAATGGAATTTGTGTAGTATTAAGATTTCGTTCAGTTGTGGAAAGTGAGGTTTGGATGTGATTCTAAATTTCTTTGTTCGTTTTTACTATATTTAATTAATTTAGCATCTCCACGCTATGGATTGTCTTCATTTATTCACAGTTGATCTTCATCATTACTCCTTTGCCATTAATGGGTTGATTAATTTGTTTTTTGGAAATTCGTTAAATTTATTAAAAGATCGAATTGTATTGATTGAGGAGTAGTTTCTGCAGTCGATCCACTGTCCTTTTAATGGATTATTATTTTTGAATTTTCATTTATTATACTTCATTCATTAGGTTTTTTAAATTCTTTTCTGGATTTGTAATAACTGAACTTAACCCATTCACATGTAACAATTAAGTGTTGAAATCAACAAGATATCTTGCATTTAGTCGTCCCTAACAACCATCTTCCTCTTCTGTTATTGGATAATATTTGTTATCCTAGAGCCGTAATTAGGAAATATTCTTACACTTATTTAATAAAATACTCCCTTATTGGAATTACATTAAATCACGTAAAACTTTCACCTAATATGCATTATCAAACCATATACATTTTACTACATTTTCTTCTTGATCAACTTATTTTAAAAGGTATTATTTTCCTTTTACAAAATACTAATTTTAGGCCTATTTGTTTTATTACATGTGTTATAATTTTTTGTTTTTAATTTAACTTTTCTGACCTGACCTACTGTACAATGAGTCACTGGCTTATGGCCAATTATTCTAATTTTATTTTATCCTGATTTCAATTTATTATTATTATTTATTTTATCATTGAACCCTTCATTGGTTTATAACATAATTACAATGACCCCTTGACAATTTATTAACAATTATTGTCTTCCTGGCCAAGTTTACAAATATTATCTTATGATATCTTCATTAATTATTCAAAGTAAATACACTTAACATGATACAATACATAATAAATACACTTATATTTAATTACTTAAATACAAGGTTAACATTAATGAAATTAGTATCCATTACTTAATACTTTCTTAAAGCAATGGCTTCACACCTGCTACATACAAAACACAGAATAAATATCATGTAAACAAAATATCATGATAAAGCACAACAACGTACATCATTATAAAACATTAAATATCAATTAAACAGTCTACTATTTTCAAACTTGTCTATAATAACTTGTCTTCATCTCATTAGACACTGTGTTTATAGTTTACATCTTCCACTGATCACTCCATATTTTATACTAATAGACATTTTTTATTATTTTATTACCTAGTAACCTTACTAGGTATTATTAATATATTTTCTTATGTGAGGTTTACCTTCCTGACCTTAATTATGGCATACATTGGATATTGTTTTAAGTTATATTGACAAAGTTTTTATGTAATGTCGGGGACCTTAACTTTGTTACGTTACATAATACTCCCCCTCCGAAAGAAGTTTATTTTAGCTTAATATCGTTTAGTTGAAATAAGCTTATAGTTTCTTCATGCCTTGGAATATTTATTTGATAAAATTATCAATTTATAATGGTTTCAGTTTTTTATTGTTTTTGCTTTAGTACGCAATTCAATGGGTTCTTTGGGGTTTATTTTCTCTTTCTATTCCTTAAACTTTTAATTGCACCGGAAAACTGTGTTGATACTCATTGTATATCTGATCATTAATTCTTTACTGGTACCTCCCTCAGTTGTAGACCTGTCCTTTTCTCTGGAACTCATAACTTCTTCTAGCTTATTACGCCATCATTTCTTATTATCATATTTATATTTAATTACCTCGCTTGGTGTATAATCCCTAAAATACTATATTTCCCTAACGTTTTTCCCTAATATCATAGCTGGTACGGAATCAGAGGGGCACTATTGGCTTCCATTACTCTGCCGTTTCCCTAACTATATCTTCTGAGATCAGAGGACCTTCATCTCTGTCCAGAAAAAAATAAACGTTGCACGATCACAACACAATACATATAATTATTACCTATAAGGTAGCTCCTTCGCTACAAACTTATATTCAAGGGATGATTACTATTATTTCTGAGGTATCTTAATACTTTTCTTAACTTATTTATCTTGTTGTTCTGTAGTTCCATTTATCATATTATTTACCAGTATAGTAGTTAAAGCTGTTCAATATTTATTTTAAATTCTTCTTAGTTCCGTGCTGTCAATTAATTATTCTTTAGCATATGTATTTTACTATTTTTAATTCACTCCCATTTACTTCTGCAATTAAACACTGAATCTCCTCCTTATCATAAATTGTATGGCATATTCTTCCTTCATCTAACTCATTTCTATCCCTTCTTTCTCTTTTTTTATGTTTATTAGTTTAAAATAATTTCTTCTGAATGATATAGTAAGGTGTTCTTACTTATTTTGGAATTTTGTGGTTTTAAAATTGATTCCAACTAATTCCTCTGATGTATCGTGTAATTAGTCTATTGCATTTAATTGTTAGTTTAATATATTTTTAATTAGTCTATTGCATTTAATAGTTAGTTTAATATATTTTAATTAGTTTCTCATTATTTTCCTTTGGTTTGCTTTATTTGTTATCCATAAAATCCGTCCCTTTTCTCTATATTCTGTTTGGAATCTGTTTAACCGTGGTCCATTATTTCCTCTGTACTGATTGTTCGGATTTCTCTAGTGTGTAGAATTATTTTCGTCCTTGTGACGTATCTCACTATCATCTGGTTCTTCCCTCTTGTCGCTATAAAATTTTCATTTATGCTAAAGTTTACCATCGTCTTTCGAACTGATTCTTCCGTACTGTTTCTTAATCGTTTGAATGGTTCATACATAATCTCCATAAGTCCTCCATGCTCCTCGGTTAGTTTTCGCTTTTTCGGTCCTTCTAATCCATCTGGGAATTCAATTGTGGTTCGTTTAGAGTTTCTAAATTGACTTACTTCTCTTGGTTCCGTAATTGGTATATTATGCATCTTAACTAATCCACCTTTTATCATCTCCAATCCTTCCCATGTATTTATTAATTTCTTTTGATGTGTTTGTCTCCTTTTCGTGTGCTCAATATTTTCTTGATTTCTGATAGGTTTCTTTTCAGATAACAGTACACTCTTGCCTTTTTTATTCTCATTAGTTTCCTCTTTATTCTTGTCAAACTTCTCGTTCATTAGTTTGATTAAGTTCTCACTCAAAATTTTGTTTTGTTTCTTTGAGTTTTCTTTAAAACTGTCTATTTTTTCATTAGTTTGTCTATTATCTTCTTTAATACTGTCTATTTTATTTTCTACATTTTCTAACATTCGTTTGTTATTTTCTAAAATACTGTCTAATTTCTCATTAGTTCGTTTATTTATTTCCTTCATGCTACTCATGAATTCCTTATTATCCTTCTTCATGCTACTCATTAATTCCTTATTTTCCTCCTTCATGCTACTCATTAATTCCATTAATTTTTCCCAATTTAATCTTCCTCTGGCTTCCTCTTTATCGCCTGCCTGTTGTTCAATTTTGGTGTCTGTAACTACCTCTGCTTCTTCTTCCCGTCTATCTTCTTCCGTTTCTTGGTCCTTCGCCATCCCATTGGTCTATTTTTTACTTAACTAAAGCCCACTCGTTGGGCGCCAATGTGTTACAAATAAGACTCCTTATACTCTTCGAAACTCTCGCCTAATTAAGCCCCACTGTTGGGTTCACCAATTTGTAATTAAATAACAATATTTTACGTATCAGTATTAAGCCCAAGTATTTGTAATCTAAATTCTATGCGATGTATTTATTGAACAAGATGATGTTCAAAAGCTACACTGTGGAATGCGTCAAATTGTAATATTTTACTGTAGATGAGATCTCCTGCAAATCAATGTTAATTTATTTATAAAGAAAATTATTTATTATGAGGTTGATATTATTCGGTTCTTGATAATAGATCTGTATTAAATAGTTATCAAGTGTTTTACAAGAGAAAAACGCTATATTCCAGTTATTATATTGAATAATTCAATATTTTTCTCCAACCCTAGTCGGTATATACTAACGAAAATTTTAAAGAGAAAAGAGCGGAGAGAGTAAGTTAGTTCTCTATTCTCCCGTATTCACCAGCTGTCAACAAACGAGCGCTGTGGTTGGCGATTGACCAGTTATTATAGGTTAAGTCGTTCCGCTTGATGCGTTCTCACGTTCCTTTCTCTGTAATTTACACCCTATTCTAAACACACTAATTATTCTACAAATAACAAGAAATCATCAAATTCAAGAAGTATTCTTTATTTTATATATGTTTTAATTCCAACAGCTGCTTCCTCTTGCTACTAATACACCATATCGATTACACAATACATAATCGATTTGTTATTGAATTCGGGTTTTAGATGTGTTACAATTTAATTATAATTTTCAGTTTGTTTTTTATCTCAGGGTACATGTAGTTCTTTTAACTATTAGTAAGGTCAGGTAATGCAATTTAAGGTTACTAGGTATTACAATTTAGTTATAAAATCTTATTATATAAAGTTCAAACATAAGCAGGGTTTTTACCGTAAGTTGACAAGGTACTTAAGGTGGCCGTGTTTCGCTACGCAGAGACGAGAACAGTATGTGGATTCAATTGTCTGGAAAATATCAGCCTCGGTCTTTTCAATAAAAGTTTGGTATTGATGTCCCAGGAGGTAGTAGAAAGTTCAGCTCCGATCTTCGTGAATCTTCACAGTTCTGGCGGTTACAGGTCCCAATGGAATTTGTGTAGTATTAAGATTTCGTTCAGTTGTGGAAAGTGAGGTTTGGATGTGATTCTAAATTTCTTTGTTCGTTTTTACTATATTTAATTAATTTAGCATCTCCACGCTATGGATTGTCTTCATTTATTCACAGTTGATCTTCATCATTACTCCTTTGCCATTAATGGGTTGATTAATTTGTTTTTTGGAAATTCGTTAAATTTATTAAAAGATCGAATTGTATTGATTGAGGAGTAGTTTCTGCAGTCGATCCACTGTCCTTTTAATGGATTATTATTTTTGAATTTTCATTTATTATACTTCATTCATTAGGTTTTTTAAATTCTTTTCTGGATTTGTAATAACTGAACTTAACCCATTCACATGTAACAATTAAGTGTTGAAATCAACAAGATATCTTGCATTTAGTCGTCCCTAACAACCATCTTCCTCTTCTGTTATTGGATAATATTTGTTATCCTAGAGCCGTAATTAGGAAATATTCTTACACTTATTTAATAAAATACTCCCTTATTGGAATTACATTAAATCACCTAAAACTTTCACCTAATATGCATTATCAAACCATATATATTTTACTACATTTTCTTCTTGATCAACTTATTTTAAAAGGTATTATTTTCCTTTTACAAAATACTAATTTTAGGCCTATTTGTTTTATTACATGTGTTATAATTTTTTGTTTTTAATTTAACTTTTCTCACCTGACCTACTGTACAATGAGTCACTGGCTTATGGCCAATTATTCTAATTTTATTTTATCCTGATTTCAATTTATTATTATTATTTATTTTATCATTGAACCCTTCATTGGTTTATAACATAATTACAATGACCCCTTGACAATTTATTAACAATTATTGTCTTCCTGGCCAAGTTTACAAATATTATCTTATGATATCTTCATTAATTATTCAAAGTAAATACACTTAACATGATACAATACATAATAAATACACTTATATTTAATTACTTAAATACAAGGTTAACATTAATGAAATTAGTATCCATTACTTAATACTTTCTTAAAGCAATGGCTTCACACCTGCTACATACAAAACACAGAATAAATATCATGTAAACAAAATATCATGATAAAGCACAACAACGTACATCATTATAAAACATTAAATATCAATTAAACAGTCTACTATTTTCAAACTTGTCTATAGTAAATTCATCTCATTAGACACTGTGTTTATAGTTTACATCTTCCACTGATCACTCCATATTTTATACTAATAGACATTTTTTATTATTTTATTACCTAGTAACCTTACTAGGTATTATTAATATATTTTCTTATGTGAGGTTTACCTTCCTGACCTTAATTATGGCATACATTGGATATTGTTTTAAGTTATATTGACAAAGTTTTTATGTAACGTCGGGGACCTTAACTTTGTTACGTTACATAATACTCCCCCTCCGAAAGAAGTTTATTTTAGCTTAATATCGTTTAGTTGAAATAAGCTTATAGTTTCTTCATGCCTTGGAATATTTATTTGATAAAATTATCAATTTATAATGGTTTCAGTTTTTTATTGTTTTTGCTTTAGTACGCAATTCAATGGGTTCTTTGGGGTTTATTTTCTCTTTCTATTCCTTAAACTTTTAATTGCACCGGAAAACTGTGTTGATACTCATTGTATATCTGATCATTAATTCTTTACTGGTACCTCCCTCAGTTGTAGACCTGTCCTTTTCTCTGGAACTCATAACTTCTTCTAGCTTATTACGCCATCATTTCTTATTATCATATTTATATTTAATTACCTCGCTTGGTGTATAATCCCTAAAATACTATATTTCCCTAACGTTTTTCCCTAATATCATAGCTGGTACGGAATCAGAGGGGCACTATTGGCTTCCATTACTCTGCCGTTTCCCTAACTATATCTTCTGAGATCAGAGGACCTTCATCTCTGTCCAGAAAAAAATAAACGTTGCACGATCACAACACAATACATATAATTATTACCTATAAGGTAGCTCCTTCGCTACAAACTTATATTCAAGGGATGATTACTATTATTTCTGAGGTATCTTAATACTTTTCTTAACTTATTTATCTTGTTGTTCTGTAGTTCCATTTATCATATTATTTACCAGTATAGTAGTTAAAGCTGTTCAATATTTATTTTAAATTCTTCTTAGTTCCGTGCTGTCAATTAATTATTCTTTAGCATATGTATTTTACTATTTTTAATTCACTCCCATTTACTTCTGCAATTAAACACTGAATCTCCTCCTTATCATAAATTGTATGGCATATTCTTCCTTCATCTAACTCATTTCTATCCCTTCTTTCTCTTTTTTTATGTTTATTAGTTTAAAATAATTTCTTCTGAATTATATAGTAAGGTGTTCTTACTTATTTTGGAATTTTGTGGTTTTAAAATTGATTCCAACTAATTCCTCTGATGTATCGTGTAATTAGTCTATTGCATTTAATTGTTAGTTTAATATATTTTTAATTAGTCTATTGCATTTAATAGTTAGTTTAATATATTTTAATTAGTTTCTCATTATTTTCCTTTGGTTTGCTTTATTTGTTATCCATAAAATCCGTCCCTTTTCTCTATATTCTGTTTGGAATCTGTTTAACCGTGGTCCATTATTTCCTCTGTACTGATTGTTCGGATTTCTCTAGTGTGTAGAATTATTTTCGTCCTTGTGACGTATCTCACTATCATCTGGTTCTTCCCTCTTGTCCCTATAAAATTTTCATTTATGCTAAAGTTTACCATCGTCTTTCGAACTGATTCTTCCATACTGTTTCTTAATCGTTTGAATGGTTCATACATAATCTCCATAAGTCCTCCATGCTCCTCGGTTAGTTTTGGCTTTTTCGGTCCTTCTAATCCATCTGGGAATTCAATTGTGGTTCGTTTAGAGTTTCTAAATTGACTTACTTCTCTTGGTTCCGTAATTGGTATATTATGCATCTTAACTAATCCACCTTTTATCATCTCCAATCCTTCCCATGTATTTATTAATTTCTTTTGATGTGTTTGTCTCCTTTTCGTGTGCTCAATATTTTCTTGATTTCTGCTAGGTTTCTTTTCAGATAACAGTACACTCTTGTCTCTTTTATTCTCATTAGTTTCCTCTTTATTCTTGTCAAACTTCTCGTTCATTAGTTTGATCAAGTTCTCACTCAAAATTTTGTTTTGTTTCTTTGAGTTTTCTTTAAAACTGTCTATTTTTTTATTAGTTTGTCTATTATCTTCTTTAATACTGTCTATTTTATTTTCTACATTTTCTAACATTCGTTTGTTATTTTCTAAAATACTGTCTAATTTCTCATTAGTTCGTTTATTTATTTCCTTCATGCTACTCATGAATTCCTTATTATCCTTCTTCATGCTACTCATTAATTCTTTATTTTCCTCCTTCATGCTACTCATTAATTCCATTAATTTTTCCCAATTTAATCTTCCTCTGGCTTCCTCTTTATCGCCCGCCTGTTGTTCAATTTCGGTGTCTGTAACTACCTCTGCTTCTTCTTCCCGTCTATCTTCTTCCGTTTCTTGGTCCTTCGCCATCCCATTGGTCTATTTTTTACTTAACTAAAGCCCACTCGTTGGGCGCCAATGTGTTACAAATAAGACTCCTTATACTCTTCGAAACTCTCGCCTAATTAAGCCCCACTGTTGGGTTCACCAATTTGTAATTAAATAACAATATTTTACGTATCAGTATTAAGCCCAAGTATTTGTAATCTAAATTCTATGCGATGTATTTATTGAACAAGATGATGTTCAAAAGCTACACTGTGGAATGCGTCAAATTGTAATATTTTACTGTAGATGAGATCTCCTGCAAATCAATGTTAATTTATTTATAAAGAAAATTATTTATTATGAGGTTGATATTATTCGGTTCTTGATAATAGATCTGTATTAAATAGTTATCAAGTGTTTTACAAGAGAAAAACGCTATATTCCAGTTATTATATTGAATAATTCAATATTTTTCTCCAACCCTAGTCGGTATATACTATCGAAATTGTAAAGAGAAAAGAGCGGAGAGAGTAAGTTAGTTCTCTATTCTCCCGTATTCACCAGCTGTCAACAAACGAGCGCTGTGGTTGGCGATTGACCAGTTATTATAGGTTAAGTCGTTCCGCTTGATGCGTTCTCACGTTCCTTTCTCTGTAATTTACACCCTATTCTAAACACACTAATTATTCTACAAATAACAAGAAATCATCAAATTCAAGAAGTATTCTTTATTTTATATATGTTTTAATTCCAACAGCTGCTTCCTCTTGCTACTAATACACCATGTCGATTACACAATACATAATCGATTTGTTATTGAATTCGGGTTTTAGATGTGTTACAATTTAATTATAATTTTCAGTTTGTTTTTTATCTCAGGGTACATGTAGTTCTTTTAACTATTAGTAAGGTCAGGTAATGCAATTTAAGGTTACTAGGTATTACAATTTAGTTATAAAATCTTATTATATAAAGTTCAAACATAAGCAGGGTTTTTACCGTAAGTTGACAAGGTACTTAAGGTGGCCGTGTTTCGCTACGCAGAGACGAGAACAGTATGTGGATTCAATTGTCTGGAAAATATCAGCCTTGGTCTTTTCAATAAAAGTTTGGTATTGATGTCCCAGGAGGTAGTAGAAAGTTCAGCTCCGATCTTCGTGAATCTTCACAGTTCTGGCGGTTACAGGTCCCAATGGAATTTGTGTAGTATTAAGATTTCGTTCAGTTGTGGAAAGTGAGGTTTGGATGTGATTCTAAATTTCTTTGTTCGTTTTTACTATATTTAATTAATTTAGCATCTCCACGCTATGGATTGTCTTCATTTATTCACAGTTGATCTTCATCATTACTCCTTTGCCATTAATGGGTTGATTAATTTGTTTTTTGGAAATTCGTTAAATTTATTAAAAGATCGAATTGTATTGATTGAGGAGTAGTTTCTGCAGTCGATCCACTGTCCTTTTAATGGATTATTATTTTTGAATTTTCATTTATTATACTTCATTCATTAGGTTTTTTAAATTCTTTTCTGGATTTGTAATAACTGAACTTAACCCATTCACATGTAACAATTAAGTGTTGAAATCAACAAGATATCTTGCATTTAGTCGTCCCTAACAACCATCTTCCTCTTCTGTTATTGGATAATATTTGTTATCCTAGAGCCGTAATTAGGAAATATTCTTACACTTATTTAATAAAATACTCCCTTATTGGAATTATATTAAATCACCTAAAACTTTCACCTAATATGCATTATCAAACCATATACATTTTACTACATTTTCTTCTTGATCAACTTATTTTAAAAGGTATTATTTTCCTTTTACAAAATACTAATTTTAGGCCTATTTGTTTTATTACATGTGTTATAATTTTTTGTTTTTAATTTAACTTTTCTGACCTGACCTACTGTACAATGAGTCACTGGCTTATGGCCAATTATTCTAATTTTATTTTATCCTGATTTCAATTTATTATTATTATTTATTTTATCATTGAACCCTTCATTGGTTTATAACATAATTACAATGACCCCTTGACAATTTATTAACAATTATTGTCTTCCTGGCCAAGTTTACAAATATTATCTTATGATATCTTCATTAATTATTCAAAGTAAATACACTTAACATGATACAATACATAATAAATACACTTATATTTAATTACTTAAATACAAGGTTAACCTTAATGAAATTAGTATCCGTTACTTAATACTTTCTTAAAGCAATGGCTTCACACCTGCTACATACAAAACGCAGAATAAATATCATGTAAACAAAATATCATGATAAAGCACAACAACGTACATCATTATAAAACATTAAATATCAATTAAACAGTCTACTATTTTCAAACTTGTCTATAGTAAATTCATCTCATTAGACACTGTGTTTATAGTTTACATCTTCCACTGATCACTCCATATTTTATACTAATAGACATTTTTTTATTATTTTATTACCTAGTAACCTTACTAGGTATTATTAATATATTTTCTTATGTGAGGTTTACCTTCCTGACCTTAATTATGGCATACATTGGATATTGTTTTAAGTTATATTGACAAAGTTTTTATGTAACGTCGGGGACCTTAACTTTGTTACGTTACATAATACTCCCCCTCCGAAAGAAGTTTATTTTAGCTTAATATCGTTTAGTTGAAATAAGCTTATAGTTTCTTCATGCCTTGGAATATTTATTTGATAAAATTATCAATTTATAATGGTTTCAGTTTTTTATTGTTTTTGCTTTAGTACGCAATTCAATGGGTTCTTTGGGGTTTATTTTCTCTTTCTATTCCTTAAACTTTTAATTGCACCGGAAAACTGTGTTGATACTCATTGTATATCTGATCATTAATTCTTTACTGGTACCTCCCTCAGTTGTAGACCTGTCCTTTTCTCTGGAACTCATAACTTCTTCTAGCTTATTACGCCATCATTTCTTATTATCATATTTATATTTAATTACCTCGCTTGGTGTATAATCCCTAAAATACTATATTTCCCTAACGTTTTTCCCTAATATCATAGCTGGTACGGAATCAGAGGGGCACTATTGGCTTCCATTACTCTGCCGTTTCCCTAACTATATCTTCTGAGATCAGAGGACCTTCATCTCTGTCCAGAAAAAAATAAACGTTGCACGATCACAACACAATACATATAATTATTACCTATAAGGTAGCTCCTTCGCTACAAACTTATATTCAAGGGATGATTACTATTATTTCTGAGGTATCTTAATACTTTTCTTAACTTATTTATCTTGTTGTTCTGTAGTTCCATTTATCATATTATTTACCAGTATAGTAGTTAAAGCTGTTCAATATTTATTTTAAATTCTTCTTAGTTCCGTGCTGTCAATTAATTATTCTTTAGCATATGTATTTTACTATTTTTAATTCACTCCCATTTACTTCTGCAATTAAACACTGAATCTCCTCCTTATCATAAATTGTATGGCATATTCTTCCTTCATCTAACTCATTTCTATCCCTTCTTTCTCTTTTTTTATGTTTATTAGTTTAAAATAATTTCTTCTGAATGATATAGTAAGGTGTTCTTACTTATTTTGGAATTTTGTGGTTTTAAAATTGATTCCAACTAATTCCTCTGATGTATCGTGTAATTAGTCTATTGCATTTAATTGTTAGTTTAATATATTTTTAATTAGTCTATTGCATTTAATAGTTAGTTTAATATATTTTAATTAGTTTCTCATTATTTTCCTTTGGTTTGCTTTATTTGTTATCCATAAAATCCGTCCCTTTTCTCTATATTCTGTTTGGAATCTGTTTAACCGTGGTCCATTATTTCCTCTGTACTGATTGTTCGGATTTCTCTAGTGTGTAGAATTATTTTCGTCCTTGTGACGTATCTCACTATCATCTGGTTCTTCCCTCTTGTCGCTATAAAATTTTCATTTATGCTAAAGTTTACCATCGTCTTTCGAACTGATTCTTCCATACTGTTTCTTAATCGTTTGAATGGTTCATACATAATCTCCATAAGTCCTCCATGCTCCTCGGTTAGTTTTGGCTTTTTCGGTCCTTCTAATCCATCTGGGAATTCAATTGTGGTTCGTTTAGAGTTTCTAAATTGACTTACTTCTCTTGGTTCCGTAATTGGTATATTATGTATCTTAACTAATCCACCTTTTATCATCTCCAATCCTTCCCATGTATTTATTAATTTCTTTTGATGTGTTTGTCTCCTTTTCGTGTGCTCAATATTTTCTTGATTTCTGCTAGGTTTCTTTTCAGATAACAGTACACTCTTGTCTCTTTTATTCTCATTAGTTTCCTCTTTATTCTTGTCAAACTTCTCGTTCATTAGTTTGATTAAGTTCTCACTCAAAATTTTGTTTTGTTTCTTTGAGTTTTCTTTAAAACTGTCTATTTTTTCATTAGTTTGTCTATTATCTTCTTTAATACTGTCTATTTTATTTTCTACATTTTCTAACATTCGTTTGTTATTTTCTAAAATACTGTCTAATTTCTCATTAGTTCGTTTATTTATTTCCTTCATGCTACTCATGAATTCCTTATTATCCTTCTTCATGCTACTCATTAATTCCTTATTTTCCTCCTTCATGCTACTCATTAATTCCATTAATTTTTCCCAATTTAATCTTCCTCTGGCTTCCTCTTTATCGCCCGCCTGTTGTTCAATTTCGGTGTCTGTAACTACCTCTGCTTCTTCTTCCCGTCTATCTTCTTCCGTTTCTTGGTCCTTCGCCATCCCATTGGTCTATTTTTTACTTAACTAAAGCCCACTCGTTGGGCGCCAATGTGTTACAAATAAGACTCCTTATACTCTTCGAAACTCTCGCCTAATTAAGCCCCACTGTTGGGTTCACCAATTTGTAATTAAATAACAATATTTTACGTATCAGTATTAAGCCCAAGTATTTGTAATCTAAATTCTATGCGATGTATTTATTGAACAAGATGATGTTCAAAAGCTACACTGTAGAATGCGTCAAATTGTAATATTTTACTGTAGATGAGATCTCCTGCAAATCAATGTTAATTTATTTATAAAGAAAATTATTTATTATGAGGTTGATATTATTCGGTTCTTGATAATAGATCTGTATTAAATAGTTATCAAGTGTTTTACAAGAGAAAAACGCTATATTCCAGTTATTATATTGAATAATTCAATATTTTTCTCCAACCCTAGTCGGTATATACTAACGAAAATTTTAAAGAGAAAAGAGAGGAGAGAGTAAGTTAGTTCTCTATTCTCCCGTATTCACCAGCTGTCAACAAACGAGCGCTGTGGTTGGCGATTGACCAGTTATTATAGGTTAAGTCGTTCCGCTTGATGCGTTCTCACGTTCCTTTCTCTGTAATTTACACCCTATTCTAAACACACTAATTATTCTACAAATAACAAGAAATCATCAAATTCAAGAAGTATTCTTTATTTTATATATGTTTTAATTCCAACAGCTGCTTCCTCGTGCTACTAATACACCATATCGATTACACAATACATAATCGATTTGTTATTGAATTCGGGTTTTAGATGTGTTACAATTTAATTATAATTTTCAGTTTGTTTTTTATCTCAGGGTACATGTAGTTCTTTTAACTATTAGTAAGGTCAGGTAATGCAATTTAAGGTTACTAGGTATTACAATTTAGTTATAAAATCTTATTATATAAAGTTCAAACATAAGCAGGGTTTTTACCGTAAGTTGACAAGGTACTTAAGGTGGCCGTGTTTCGCTACGCAGAGACGAGAACAGTATGTGGATTCAATTGTCTGGAAAATATCAGCCTCGGTCTTTTCAATAAAAGTTTGGTATTGATGTCCCAGGAGGTAGTAGAAAGTTCAGCTCCGATCTTCGTGAATCTTCACAGTTCTGGCGGTTACAGGTCCCAATGGAATTTGTGTAGTATTAAGATTTCGTTCAGTTGTGGAAAGTGAGGTTTGGATGTGATTCTAAATTTCTTTGTTCGTTTTTACTATATTTAATTAATTTAGCATCTCCACGCTATGGATTGTCTTCATTTATTCACAGTTGATCTTCATCATTACTCCTTTGCCATTAATGGGTTGATTAATTTGTTTTTTGGAAATTCGTTAAATTTATTAAAAGATCGAATTGTATTGATTGAGGAGTAGTTTCTGCAGTCGATCCACTGTCTTTTTAATGGATTATTATTTTTGAATTTTCATTTATTATACTTCATTCATTAGGTTTTTTAAATTCTTTTCTGGATTTGTAATAACTGAACTTAACCCATTCACATGTAACAATTAAGTGTTGAAATCAACAAGATATCTTGCATTTACTCGTCCCTAACAACCATCTTCCTCTTCTGTTATTGGATAATATTTGTTATCCTAGAGCCGTAATTAGGAAATATTCTTACACTTATTTAATAAAATACTCCCTTATTGGAATTACATTAAATCACCTAAAACTTTCACCTAATATGCATTATCAAACCATATACATTTTACTTCATTTTCTTCTTGATCAACTTATTTTAAAAGGTATTATTTTCCTTTTACAAAATACTAATTTTAGGCCTATTTGTTTTATTACATGTGTTATAATTTTTTGTTTTTAATTTAACTTTTCTGACCTGACCTACTGTACAATGAGTCACTGGCTTATGGCCAATTATTCTAATTTTATTTTATCCTGATTTCAATTTATTATTATTATTTATTTTATCATTGAACCCTTCATTGGTTTATAACATAATTACAATGACCCCTTGACAATTTATTAACAATTATTGTCTTCCTGGCCAAGTTTACAAATATTATCTTATGATATCTTCATTAATTATTCAAAGTAAATACACTTAACATGATACAATACATAATAAATACACTTATATTTAATTACTTAAATACAAGGTTAACCTTAATGAAATTAGTATCCGTTACTTAATACTTTCTTAAAGCAATGGCTTCACACCTGCTACATACAAAACGCAGAATAAATATCATGTAAACAAAATATCATGATAAAGCACAACAACGTACATCATTATAAAACATTAAATATCAATTAAACAGTCTACTATTTTCAAACTTGTCTATAGTAAATTCATCTCATTAGACACTGTGTTTATAGTTTACATCTTCCACTGATCACTCCATATTTTATACTAATAGACATTTTTTTATTATTTTATTACCTAGTAACCTTACTAGGTATTATTAATATATTTTCTTATGTGAGGTTTACCTTCCTGACCTTAATTATGGCATACATTGGATATTGTTTTAAGTTATATTGACAAAGTTTTTATGTAACGTCGGGGACCTTAACTTTGTTACGTTACATAATACTCCCCCTCCGAAAGAAGTTTATTTTAGCTTAATATCGTTTAGTTGAAATAAGCTTATAGTTTCTTCATGCCTTGGAATATTTATTTGATAAAATTATCAATTTATAATGGTTTCAGTTTTTTATTGTTTTTGCTTTAGTACGCAATTCAATGGGTTCTTTGGGGTTTATTTTCTCTTTCTATTCCTTAAACTTTTAATTGCACCGGAAAACTGTGTTGATACTCATTGTATATCTGATCATTAATTCTTTACTGGTACCTCCCTCAGTTGTAGACCTGTCCTTTTCTCTGGAACTCATAACTTCTTCTAGCTTATTACGCCATCATTTCTTATTATCATATTTATATTTAATTACCTCGCTTGGTGTATAATCCCTAAAATACTATATTTCCCTAACGTTTTTCCCTAATATCATAGCTGGTACGGAATCAGAGGGGCACTATTGGCTTCCATTACTCTGCCGTTTCCCTAACTATATCTTCTGAGATCAGAGGACCTTCATCTCTGTCCAGAAAAAAATAAACGTTGCACGATCACAACACAATACATATAATTATTACCTATAAGGTAGCTCCTTCGCTACAAACTTATATTCAAGGGATGATTACTATTATTTCTGAGGTATCTTAATACTTTTCTTAACTTATTTATCTTGTTGTTCTGTAGTTCCATTTATCATATTATTTACCAGTATAGTAGTTAAAGCTGTTCAATATTTATTTTAAATTCTTCTTAGTTCCGTGCTGTCAATTAATTATTCTTTAGCATATGTATTTTACTATTTTTAATTCACTCCCATTTACTTCTGCAATTAAACACTGAATCTCCTCCTTATCATAAATTGTATGGCATATTCTTCCTTCATCTAACTCATTTCTATCCCTTCTTTCTCTTTTTTTATGTTTATTAGTTTAAAATAATTTCTTCTGAATGATATAGTAAGGTGTTCTTACTTATTTTGGAATTTTGTGGTTTTAAAATTGATTCCAACTAATTCCTCTGATGTATCGTGTAATTAGTCTATTGCATTTAATTGTTAGTTTAATATATTTTTAATTAGTCTATTGCATTTAATAGTTAGTTTAATATATTTTAATTAGTTTCTCATTATTTTCCTTTGGTTTGCTTTATTTGTTATCCATAAAATCCGTCCCTTTTCTCTATATTCTGTTTGGAATCTGTTTAACCGTGGTCCATTATTTCCTCTGTACTGATTGTTCGGATTTCTCTAGTGTGTAGAATTATTTTCGTCCTTGTGACGTATCTCACTATCATCTGGTTCTTCCCTCTTGTCGCTATAAAATTTTCACTTATGCTAAAGTTTACCATCGTCTTTCGAACTGATTCTTCCATACTGTTTCTTAATCGTTTGAATGGTTCATACATAATCTCCATAAGTCCTCCATGCTCCTCGGTTAGTTTTGGCTTTTTCGGTCCTTCTAATCCATCTGGGAATTCAATTGTGGTTCGTTTAGAGTTTCTAAATTGACTTACTTCTCTTGGTTCCGTAATTGGTATATTATGCATCTTAACTAATCCACCTTTTATCATCTCCAATCCTTCCCATGTATTTATTAATTTCTTTTGATGTGTTTGTCTCCTTTTCGTGTGCTCAATATTTTCTTGATTTCTGCTAGGTTTCTTTTCAGATAACAGTACACTCTTGTCTCTTTTATTCTCATTAGTTTCCTCTTTATTCTTGTCAAACTTCTCGTTCATTAGTTTGATTAAGTTCTCACTCAAAATTTTGTTTTGTTTCTTTGAGTTTTCTTTAAAACTGTCTATTTTTTCATTAGTTTGTCTATTATCTTCTTTAATACTGTCTATTTTATTTTCTACATTTTCTAACATTCGTTTGTTATTTTCTAAAATACTGTCTAATTTCTCATTAGTTCGTTTATTTATTTCCTTCATGCTACTCATGAATTCCTTATTATCCTTCTTCATGCTACTCATTAATTCCTTATTTTCCTCCTTCATGCTACTCATTAATTCCATTAATTTTTCCCAATTTAATCTTCCTCTGGCTTCCTCTTTATCGCCCGCCTGTTGTTCAATTTCGGTGTCTGTAACTACCTCTGCTTCTTCTTCCCGTCTATCTTCTTCCGTTTCTTGGTCCTTCGCCATCCCATTGGTCTATTTTTTACTTAACTAAAGCCCACTCGTTGGGCGCCAATGTGTTACAAATAAGACTCCTTATACTCTTCGAAACTCTCGCCTAATTAAGCCCCACTGTTGGGTTCACCAATTTGTAATTAAATAACAATATTTTACGTATCAGTATTAAGCCCAAGTATTTGTAATCTAAATTCTATGCGATGTATTTATTGAACAAGATGATGTTCAAAAGCTACACTGTAGAATGCGTCAAATTGTAATATTTTACTGTAGATGAGATCTCCTGCAAATCAATGTTAATTTATTTATAAAGAAAATTATTTATTATGAGGTTGATATTATTCGGTTCTTGATAATAGATCTGTATTAAATAGTTATCAAGTGTTTTACAAGAGAAAAACGCTATATTCCAGTTATTATATTGAATAATTCAATATTTTTCTCCAACCCTAGTCGGTATATACTAACGAAAATTTTAAAGAGAAATGAGAGGAGAGAGTAAGTTAGTTCTCTATTCTCCCGTATTCACCAGCTGTCAACAAACGAGCGCTGTGGTTGGCGATTGACCAGTTATTATAGGTTAAGTCGTTCCGCTTGATGCGTTCTCACGTTCCTTTCTCTGTAATTTACACCCTATTCTAAACACACTAATTATTCTACAAATAACAAGAAATCATCAAATTCAAGAAGTATTCTTTATTTTATATATGTTTTAATTCCAACAGCTGCTTCCTCGTGCTACTAATACACCATATCGATTACACAATACATAATCGATTTGTTATTGAATTCGGGTTTTAGATGTGTTACAATTTAATTATAATTTTCAGTTTGTTTTTTATCTCAGGGTACATGTAGTTCTTTTAACTATTAGTAAGGTCAGGTAATGCAATTTAAGGTTACTAGGTATTACAATTTAGTTATAAAATCTTATTATATAAAGTTCAAACATAAGCAGGGTTTTTACCGTAAGTTGACAAGGTACTTAAGGTGGCCGTGTTTCGCTACGCAGAGACGAGAACAGTATGTGGATTCAATTGTCTGGAAAATATCAGCCTCGGTCTTTTCAATAAAAGTTTGGTATTGATGTCCCAGGAGGTAGTAGAAAGTTCAGCTCCGATCTTCGTGAATCTTCACAGTTCTGGCGGTTACAGGTCCCAATGGAATTTGTGTAGTATTAAGATTTCGTTCAGTTGTGGAAAGTGAGGTTTGGATGTGATTCTAAATTTCTTTGTTCGTTTTTACTATATTTAATTAATTTAGCATCTCCACGCTATGGATTGTCTTCATTTATTCACAGTTGATCTTCATCATTACTCCTTTGCCATTAATGGGTTGATTAATTTGTTTTTTGGAAATTCGTTAAATTTATTAAAAGATCGAATTGTATTGATTGAGGAGTAGTTTCTGCAGTCGATCCACTGTCTTTTTAATGGATTATTATTTTTGAATTTTCATTTATTATACTTCATTCATTAGGTTTTTTAAATTCTTTTCTGGATTTGTAATAACTGAACTTAACCCATTCACATGTAACAATTAAGTGTTGAAATCAACAAGATATCTTGCATTTACTCGTCCCTAACAACCATCTTCCTCTTCTGTTATTGGATAATATTTGTTATCCTAGAGCCGTAATTAGGAAATATTCTTACACTTATTTAATAAAATACTCCCTTATTGGAATTACATTAAATCACCTAAAACTTTCACCTAATATGCATTATCAAACCATATACATTTTACTTCATTTTCTTCTTGATCAACTTATTTTAAAAGGTATTATTTTCCTTTTACAAAATACTAATTTTAGGCCTATTTGTTTTATTACATGTGTTATAATTTTTTGTTTTTAATTTAACTTTTCTGACCTGACCTACTGTACAATGAGTCACTGGCTTATGGCCAATTATTCTAATTTTATTTTATCCTGATTTCAATTTATTATTATTATTTATTTTATCATTGAACCCTTCATTGGTTTATAACATAATTACAATGACCCCTTGACAATTTATTAACAATTATTGTCTTCCTGGCCAAGTTTACAAATATTATCTTATGATATCTTCATTAATTATTCAAAGTAAATACACTTAACATGATACAATACATAATAAATACACTTATATTTAATTACTTAAATACAAGGTTAACATTAATGAAATTAGTATCCATTACTTAATACTTTCTTAAAGCAATGGCTTCACACCTGCTACATACAAAACGCAGAATAAATATCATGTAAACAAAATATCATGATAAAGCACAACAACGTACATCATTATAAAACATTAAATATCAATTAAACAGTCTACTATTTTCAAACTTGTCTATAGTAAATTCATCTCATTAGACACTGTGTTTATAGTTTACATCTTCCACTGATCACTCCATATTTTATACTAATAGACATTTTTTTATTTTTTTATTACCTAGTAACCTTACTAGGTATTATTAATATATTTTCTTATGTGAGGTTTACCTTCCTGACCTTAATTATGGCATACATTGGATATTGTTTTAAGTTATATTGACAAAGTTTTTATGTAACGTCGGGGACCTTAACTTTGTTACGTTACATAATACTCCCCCTCCGAAAGAAGTTTATTTTAGCTTAATATCGTTTAGTTGAAATAAGCTTATAGTTTCTTCATGCCTTGGAATATTTATTTGGTAAAATTATCAATTTATAATGGTTTCAGTTTTTTATTGTTTCTGCTTTAGTACGCAATTCAATGGGTTCTTTGGGGTTTATTTTCTCTTTCAATTCCTTAAACTTTTAATTGCACCGGAAAACTGTGTTGATACTCATTGTATATCTGATCATTAATTCTTTACTGGTACCTCCCTCAGTTGTAGACCTGTCCTTTTCTCTGGAACTCATAACTTCTTCTAGCTTATTACGCCATCATTTCTTATTATCATATTTATATTTAATTACCTCGCTTGGTGTATAATCCCTAAAATACTATATTTCCCTAACATTTTTCCCTAATATCATAGCTGGTATGGAATCAGAGGGGCACTATTGGCTTCCATTACTCTGCCGTTTCCCTAACTATATCTTCTGAGATCAGAGGAACTTCATCTCTGTCCAGAAAAAAATAAACGTTGCACGATCACAACACAATACATATAATTATTACCTATAAGGTAGCTCCTTCGCTACAAACTTATATTCAAGGGATGATTACTATTATTTCTGAGGTATCTTAATACTTTTCTTAACTTATTTATCTTGTTGTTCTGTAGTTCCATTTATCATATTATTTACCAGTATAGTAGTTAAAGCTGTTCAATATTTATTTTAAATTCTTCTTAGTTCCGTGCTGTCAATTAATTATTCTTTAGCATATGTATTTTACTATTTTTAATTCACTCCCATTTACTTCTGCAATTAAACACTGAATCTCCTCCTTATCATAAATTGTATGGCATATTCTTCCTTCATCTAACTCATTTCTAACCCTTCTTTCTCTTTTTTTATGTTTATTAGTTTAAAATAATTTCTTCTGAATGATATAGTAAGGTGTTCTTACTTATTTTGGAATTTTGTGGTTTTAAAATTGATTCCAACTACTTCCTCTGATGTATCGTGTAATTAGTCTATTGCATTTAATAGTTAGTTTAATATATTTTAATTAGTTTCTCATTATTTTCCTTTGGTTTGCTTTATTTGTTATCCATAAAATCCGTCCCTTTTCTCTATATTCTGTTTGGAATCTGTTTAACTGTGGTCCATTATTTCCTCTGTACTGATTGTTCGGATTTCTCTAGTGTGTAGAATTATTTTCGTCCTTGTGACGTATCTCACTATCATCTGGTTCTTCCCTCTTGTCGCTATAAAATTTTCATTTATGCTAAAGTTTACCATCGTCTTTCGAACTGATTCTTCCGTACTGTTTCTTAATTGTTTGAATGGTTCATACATAATCTCCATAAGTCCTCCATGCTCCTCGGTTAGTTTTGGCTTTTTCGGTCCTTCTAATCCATCTGGGAATTCAATTGTGGTTCGTTTAGAGTTTCTAAATTGACTTACTTCTCTTGGTTCCGTAATTGGTATATTATGCATCTTAACTAATCCACCTTTTATCATCTCCAATCCTTCCCGTGTATTTATTAATTTCTTTTGATGTGTTGGTCTCCTTTTCGTGTGCTCAATATTTTCTTGATTTCTGCTAGGTTTCTTTTCAGATAACAGTACACTCTTGTCTTTTTTATTCTCATTAGTTTCCTCTTTATTCTTGTCAAACTTCTCGTTCATTAGTTTGATTAAGTTCTCACTCAAAATTTTGTTTTGTTTCTTTGAGTTTTCTTTAAAACTGTCTATTTTTTCATTAGTTTGTCTATTATCTTCTTTAATACTGTCTATTTTATTTTCTACATTTTCTAACATTCGTTTGTTATTTTCTAAAATACTGTCTAATTTCTCATTAGTTCGTTTATTTATTTCCTTCATGCTACTCATGAATTCCTTATTATCCTTCTTCATGCTACTCATTAATTCCTTATTTTCCTCCTTCATGCTACTCATTAATTCCATTAATTTTTCCCAATTTAATCTTCCTCTGGCTTCCTCTTTATCGCCCGCCTGTTGTTCAATTTCGGTGTCTGTAACTACCTCTGCTTCTTCTTCCCGTCTATCTTCTTCCGTTTCTTGGTCCTTCGCCATCCCATTGGTCTATTTTTTACTTAACTAAAGCCCACTCGTTGGGCGCCAATGTGTTACAAATAAGACTCCTTATACTCTTCGAAACTCTCGCCTAATTAAGCCCCACTGTTGGGTTCACCAATTTGTAATTAAATAACAATATTTTACGTATCAGTATTAAGCCCAAGTATTTGTAATCTAAATTCTATGTGATGTATTTATTGAACAAGATGATGTTCAAAAGCTACACTGTGGAATGCGTCAAATTGTAATATTTTACTGTAGATGAGATCTCCTGCAAATCAATGTTAATTTATTTATAAAGAAAATTATTTATTATGAGGTTGATATTATTCGGTTCTTGATAATAGATCTGTATTAAATAGTTATCAAGTGTTTTACAAGAGAAAAACGCTATATTCCAGTTATTATATTGAATAATTCAATATTTTTCTCCAACCCTAGTCGGTATATACTATCGAAATTGTAAAGAGAAAAGAGCGGAGAGAGTAAGTTAGTTCTCTATTCTCCCGTATTCACCAGCTGTCAACAAACGAGCGCTGTGGTTGGCGATTGACCAGTTATTATAGGTTAAGTCGTTCCGCTTGATGCGTTCTCACGTTCCTTTCTCTGTAATTTACACCCTATTCTAAACACACTAATTATTCTACAAATAACAAGAAATCATCAAATTCAAGAAGTATTCTTTATTTTATATATGTTTTAATTCCAACAGCTGCTTCCTCTTGCTACTAATACACCATGTCGATTACACAATACATAATCGATTTGTTATTGAATTCGGGTTTTAGATGTGTTACAATTTAATTATAATTTTCAGTTTGTTTTTTATCTCAGGGTACATGTAGTTCTTTTAACTATTAGTAAGGTCAGGTAATGCAATTTAAGGTTACTAGGTATTACAATTTAGTTATAAAATCTTATTATATAAAGTTCAAACATAAGCAGGGTTTTTACCGTAAGTTGACAAGGTACTTAAGGTGGCCGTGTTTCGCTACGCAGAGACGAGAACAGTATGTGGATTCAATTGTCTGGAAAATATCAGCCTTGGTCTTTTCAATAAAAGTTTGGTATTGATGTCCCAGGAGGTAGTAGAAAGTTCAGCTCCGATCTTCGTGAATCTTCACAGTTCTGGCGGTTACAGGTCCCAATGGAATTTGTGTAGTATTAAGATTTCGTTCAGTTGTGGAAAGTGAGGTTTGGATGTGATTCTAAATTTCTTTGTTCGTTTTTACTATATTTAATTAATTTAGCATCTCCACGCTATGGATTGTCTTCATTTATTCACAGTTGATCTTCATCATTACTCCTTTGCCATTAATGGGTTGATTAATTTGTTTTTTGGAAATTCGTTAAATTTATTAAAAGATCGAATTGTATTGATTGAGGAGTAGTTTCTGCAGTCGATCCACTGTCCTTTTAATGGATTATTATTTTTGAATTTTCATTTATTATACTTCATTCATTAGGTTTTTTAAATTCTTTTCTGGATTTGTAATAACTGAACTTAACCCATTCACATGTAACAATTAAGTGTTGAAATCAACAAGATATCTTGCATTTAGTCGTCCCTAACAACCATCTTCCTCTTCTGTTATTGGATAATATTTGTTATCCTAGAGCCGTAATTAGGAAATATTCTTACACTTATTTAATAAAATACTCCCTTATTGGAATTACATTAAATCACCTAAAACTTTCACCTAATATGCATTATCAAACCATATACATTTTACTACATTTTCTTCTTGATCAACTTATTTTAAAAGGTATTATTTTCCTTTTACAAAATACTAATTTTAGGCCTATTTGTTTTATTACATGTGTTATAATTTTTTGTTTTTAATTTAACTTTTCTGACCTGACCTACTGTACAATGAGTCACTGGCTTATGGCCAATTATTCTAATTTTATTTTATCCTGATTTCAATTTATTATTATTATTTATTTTATCATTGAACCCTTCATTGGTTTATAACATAATTACAATGACCCCTTGACAATTTATTAACAATTATTGTCTTCCTGGCCAAGTTTACAAATATTATCTTATGATATCTTCATTAATTATTCAAAGTAAATACACTTAACATGATACAATACATAATAAATACACTTATATTTAATTACTTAAATAAAGGTTAACCTTAATGAAATTAGTATCCGTTACTTAATACTTTCTTAAAGCAATGGCTTCACACCTGCTACATACAAAACGCAGAATAAATATCATGTAAACAAAATATCATGATAAAGCACAACAACGTACATCATTATAAAACATTAAATATCAATTAAACAGTCTACTATTTTCAAACTTGTCTATAGTAAATTCATCTCATTAGACACTGTGTTTATAGTTTACATCTTCCACTGATCACTCCATATTTTATACTAATAGACATTTTTTTATTATTTTATTACCTAGTAACCTTACTAGGTATTATTAATATATTTTCTTATGTGAGGTTTACCTTCCTGACCTTAATTATGGCATACATTGGATATTGTTTTAAGTTATATTGACAAAGTTTTTATGTAACGTCGGGGACCTTAACTTTGTTACGTTACATAATACTCCCCCTCCGAAAGAAGTTTATTTTAGCTTAATATCGTTTAGTTGAAATAAGCTTATAGTTTCTTCATGCCTTGGAATATTTATTTGATAAAATTATCAATTTATAATGGTTTCAGTTTTTTATTGTTTCTGCTGTAGTACGCAATTCAATGGGTTATTTGGGGTTTATTTTCTCTTTCTATTCCTTAAACTTTTAATTGCACCGGAAAACTGTGTTGATACTCATTGTATATCTGATCATTAATTCTTTACTGGTACCTCCCTCAGTTGTAGACCTGTCCTTTTCTCTGGAACTCATAACTTCTTCTAGCTTATTACACCATCATTTCTTATTATCATATTTATATTTAATTACCTCGCTTGGTGTATAATCCCTAAAATACTATATTTCCCTAACATTTTTCCCTAATATCATAGCTGGTACGGAATCAGAGGGGCACTATTGGCTTCCATTACTCTGCCGTTTCCCTAACTATATCTTCTGAGATCAGAGGAACTTCATCTCTGTCCAGAAAAAAATAAACGTTGCACGATCACAACACAATACATATAATTATTACCTATAAGGTAGCTCCTTCGCTACAAACTTATATTCAAGGGATGATTACTATTATTTCTGAGGTATCTTAATACTTTTCTTAACTTATTTATCTTGTTGTTCTGTAGTTCCATTTATCATATTATTTACCAGTATAGTAGTTAAAGCTGTTCAATATTTATTTTAAATTCTTCTTAGTTCCGTGCTGTCAATTAATTATTCTTTAGCATATGTATTTTACTATTTTTAATTCACTCCCATTTACTTCTGCAATTAAACACTGAATCTCCTCCTTATCATAAATTGTATGGCATATTCTTCCTTCATCTAACTCATTTCTAACCCTTCTTTCTCTTTTTTTATGTTTATTAGTTTAAAATAATTTCTTCTGAATGATATAGTAAGGTGTTCTTACTTATTTTGGAATTTTGTGGTTTTAAAATTGATTCCAACTACTTCCTCTGATGTATCGTGTAATTAGTCTATTGCATTTAATTGTTAGTTTAATATATTTTTAATTAGTCTATTGCATTTAATAGTTAGTTTAATATATTTTAATTAGTTTCTCATTATTTTCCTTTGGTTTGCTTTATTTGTTATCCATAAAATCCGTCCCTTTTCTCTATATTCTGTTTGGAATCTGTTTAACCGTGGTCCATTATTTCCTCTGTACTGATTGTTCGGATTTCTCTAGTGTGTAGAATTATTTTCGTCCTTGTGACGTATCTCACTATCATCTGGTTCTTCCCTCTTGTCGCTATAAAATTTTCATTTATGCTAAAGTTTACCATCGTCTTTCGAACTGATTCTTCCGTACTGTTTCTTAATCGTTTGAATGGTTCATACATAATCTCCATAAGTCCTCCATGCTCCTCGGTTAGTTTTGGCTTTTTCGGTCCTTCTAATCCATCTGGGAATTCAATTGTGGTTCGTTTAGAGTTTCTAAATTGACTTACTTCTCTTGGTTCCGTAATTGGTATATTATGCATCTTAACTAATCCACCTTTTATCATCTCCAATCCTTCCCGTGTATTTATTAATTTCTTTTGATGTGTTGGTCTCCTTTTCGTGTGCTCAATATTTTCTTGATTTCTGCTAGGTTTCTTTTCAGATAACAGTACACTCTTGTCTTTTTTATTCTCATTAGTTTCCTCTTTATTCTTGTCAAACTTCTCGTTCATTAGTTTGATTAAGTTCTCACTCAAAATTTTGTTTTGTTTCTTTGAGTTTTCTTTAAAACTGTCTATTTTTTCATTAGTTTGTCTATTATCTTCTTTAATACTGTCTATTTTATTTTCTACATTTTCTAACATTCGTTTGTTATTTTCTAAAATACTGTCTAATTTCTCATTAGTTCGTTTATTTATTTCCTTCATGCTACTCATGAATTCCTTATTATCCTTCTTCATGCTACTCATTAATTCCTTATTTTCCTCCTTCATGCTACTCATTAATTCCATTAATTTTTCCCAATTTAATCTTCCTCTGGCTTCCTCTTTATCGCCCGCCTGTTGTTCAATTTCGGTGTCTGTAACTACCTCTGCTTCTTCTTCCCGTCTATCTTCTTCCGTTTCTTGGTCCTTCGCCATCCCATTGGTCTATTTTTTACTTAAATAAAGCCCACTCGTTGGGCGCCAATGTGTTACAAATAAGACTCCTTATACTCTTCGAAACTCTCGCCTAATTAAGCCCCACTGTTGGGTTCACCAATTTGTAATTAAATAACAATATTTTACGTATCAGTATTAAGCCCAAGTATTTGTAATCTAAATTCTATGTGATGTATTTATTGAACAAGATGATGTTCAAAAGCTACACTGTGGAATGCGTCAAATTGTAATATTTTACTGTAGATGAGATCTCCTGCAAATCAATGTTAATTTATTTATAAAGAAAATTATTTATTATGAGGTTGATATTATTCGGTTCTTGATAATAGATCTGTATTAAATAGTTATCAAGTGTTTTACAAGAGAAAAACGCTATATTCCAGTTATTATATTGAATAATTCAATATTTTTCTCCAACCCTAGTCGGTATATACTATCGAAATTGTAAAGAGAAAAGAGCGGAGAGAGTAAGTTAGTTCTCTATTCTCCCGTATTCACCAGCTGTCAACAAACGAGCGCTGTGGTTGGCGATTGACCAGTTATTATAGGTTAAGTCGTTCCGCTTGATGCGTTCTCACGTTCCTTTCTCTGTAATTTACACCCTATTCTAAACACACTAATTATTCTACAAATAACAAGAAATCATCAAATTCAAGAAGTATTCTTTATTTTATATATGTTTTAATTCCAACAGCTGCTTTCTCTTGCTACTAATACACCATGTCGATTACACAATACATAATCGATTTGTTATTGAATTCGGGTTTTAGATGTGTTACAATTTAATTATAATTTTCAGTTTGTTTTTTATCTCAGGGTACATGTAGTTCTTTTAACTATTAGTAAGGTCAGGTAATGCAATTTAAGGTTACTAGGTATTACAATTTAGTTATAAAATCTTATTATATAAAGTTCAAACATAAGCAGGGTTTTTACCGTAAGTTGACAAGGTACTTAAGGTGGCCGTGTTTCGCTACGCAGAGACGAGAACAGTATGTGGATTCAATTGTCTGGAAAATATCAGCCTTGGTCTTTTCAATAAAAGTTTGGTATTGATGTCCCAGGAGGTAGTAGAAAGTTCAGCTCCGATCTTCGTGAATCTTCACAGTTCTGGCGGTTACAGGTCCCAATGGAATTTGTGTAGTATTAAGATTTCGTTCAGTTGTGGAAAGTGAGGTTTGGATGTGATTCTAAATTTCTTTGTTCGTTTTTACTATATTTAATTAATTTAGCATCTCCACGCTATGGATTGTCTTCATTTATTCACAGTTGATCTTCATCATTACTGCTTGGCATTAATGGGTTGATTAATTTGTTTTTTGGAAATTCGTTAAATTTATTAAAAGATCGAATTGTATTGATTGAGGAGTAGTTTCTGCAGTCGATCCACTGTCCTTTTAATGGATTATTATTTTTGAATTTTCATTTATTATACTTCATTCATTAGGTTTTTTAAATTCTTTTCTGGATTTGTAATAACTGAACTTAACCCATTCACATGTAACAATTAAGTGTTGAAATCAACAAGATATCTTGCATTTAGTCGTCCCTAACAACCATCTTCCTCTTCTGTTATTGGATAATATTTGTTATCCTAGAGCCGTAATTAGGAAATATTCTTACACTTATTTAATAAAATACTCCCTTATTGGAATTATATTAAATCACCTAAAACTTTCACCTAATATGCATTATCAAACCATATACATTTTACTACATTTTCTTCTTGATCAACTTATTTTAAAAGGTATTATTTTCCTTTTACAAAATACTAATTTTAGGCCTATTTGTTTTATTACATGTGTTATAATTTTTTGTTTTTAATTTAACTTTTCTGACCTGACCTACTGTACAATGAGTCACTGGCTTATGGCCAATTATTCTAATTTTATTTTATCCTGATTTCAATTTATTATTATTATTTATTTTATCATTGAACCCTTCATTGGTTTATAACATAATTACAATGACCCCTTGACAATTTATTAACAATTATTGTCTTCCTGGCCAAGTTTACAAATATTATCTTATGATATCTTCATTAATTATTCAAAGTAAATACACTTAACATGATACAATACATAATAAATACACTTATATTTAATTACTTAAATACAAGGTTAACCTTAATGAAATTAGTATCCGTTACTTAATACTTTCTTAAAGCAATGGCTTCACACCTGCTACATACAAAACGCAGAATAAATATCATGTAAACAAAATATCATGATAAAGCACAACAACGTACATCATTATAAAACATTAAATATCAATTAAACAGTCTACTATTTTCAAACTTGTCTATAGTAAATTCATCTCATTAGACACTGTGTTTATAGTTTACATCTTCCACTGATCACTCCATATTTTATACTAATAGACATTTTTTTATTTTTTTATTACCTAGTAACCTTACTAGGTATTATTAATATATTTTCTTATGTGAGGTTTACCTTCCTGACCTTAATTATGGCATACATTGGATATTGTTTTAAGTTATATTGACAAAGTTTTTATGTAACGTCGGGGACCTTAACTTTGTTACGTTACATAATACTCCCCCTCCGAAAGAAGTTTATTTTAGCTTAATATCGTTTAGTTGAAATAAGCTTATAGTTTCTTCATGCCTTGGAATATTTATTTGATAAAATTATCAATTTATAATGGTTTCAGTTTTTTATTGTTTCTGCTTTAGTACGCAATTCAATGGGTTCTTTGGGGTTTATTTTCTCTTTCTATTCCTTAAACTTTTAATTGCACCGGAAAACTGTGTTGATACTCATTGTATATCTGATCATTAATTCTTTACTGGTACCTCCCTCAGTTGTAGACCTGTCCTTTTCTCTGGAACTCATAACTTCTTCTAGCTTATTACACCATCATTTCTTATTATCATATTTATATTTAATTACCTCGCTTGGTGTATAATCCCTAAAATACTATATTTCCCTAACATTTTTCCCTAATATCATAGCTGGTACGGAATCAGAGGGGCACTATTGGCTTCCATTACTCTGCCGTTTCCCTAACTATATCTTCTGAGATCAGAGGAACTTCATCTCTGTCCAGAAAAAAATAAACGTTGCACGATCACAACACAATACATATAATTATTACCTATAAGGTAGCTCCTTCGCTACAAACTTATATTCAAGGGATGATTACTATTATTTCTGAGGTATCTTAATACTTTTCTTAACTTATTTATCTTGTTGTTCTGTAGTTCCATTTATCATATTATTTACCAGTATAGTAGTTAAAGCTGTTCAATATTTATTTTAAATTCTTCTTAGTTCCGTGCTGTCAATTAATTATTCTTTAGCATATGTATTTTACTATTTTTAATTCACTCCCATTTACTTCTGCAATTAAACACTGAATCTCCTCCTTATCATAAATTGTATGGCATATTCTTCCTTCATCTAACTCATTTCTAACCCTTCTTTCTCTTTTTTTATGTTTATTAGTTTAAAATAATTTCTTCTGAATGATATAGTAAGGTGTTCTTACTTATTTTGGAATTTTGTGGTTTTAAAATTGATTCCAACTACTTCCTCTGATGTATCGTGTAATTAGTCTATTGCATTTAATTGTTAGTTTAATATATTTTTAATTAGTCTATTGCATTTAATAGTTAGTTTAATATATTTTAATTAGTTTCTCATTATTTTCCTTTGGTTTGCTTTATTTGTTATCCATAAAATCCGTCCCTTTTCTCTATATTCTGTTTGGAATCTGTTTAACCGTGGTCCATTATTTCCTCTGTACTGATTGTTCGGATTTCTCTAGTGTGTAGAATTATTTTCGTCCTTGTGACGTATCTCACTATCATCTGGTTCTTCCCTCTTGTCGCTATAAAATTTTCATTTATGCTAAAGTTTACCATCGTCTTTCGAACTGATTCTTCCGTACTGTTTCTTAATCGTTTGAATGGTTCATACATAATCTCCATAAGTCCTCCATGCTCCTCGGTTAGTTTTGGCTTTTTCGGTCCTTCTAATCCATCTGGGAATTCAATTGTGGTTCGTTTAGAGTTTCTAAATTGACTTACTTCTCTTGGTTCCGTAATTGGTATATTATGCATCTTAACTAATCCACCTTTTATCATCTCCAATCCTTCCCGTGTATTTATTAATTTCTTTTGATGTGTTGGTCTCCTTTTCGTGTGCTCAATATTTTCTTGATTTCTGCTAGGTTTCTTTTCAGATAACAGTACACTCTTGTCTTTTTTTATTCTCATTAGTTTCCTCTTTATTCTTGTCAAACTTCTCGTTCATCAGTTTGATTAAGTTCTCACTCAAAATTTTGTTTTGTTTCTTTGAGTTTTCTTTAAAACTGTCTATTTTTTCAGTAGTTTGTCTATTATCTTCTTTAATACTGTCTATTTTATTTTCTACATTTTCTAACATTCGTTTGTTATTTTCTAAAATACTGTCTAATTTCTCATTAGTTCGTTTATTTATTTCCTTCATGCTACTCATGAATTCCTTATTATCCTTCTTCATGCTACTCATTAATTCCTTATTTTCCTCCTTCATGCTACACATTAATTCCATTAATTTTTCCCAATTTAATCTTCCTCTGGCTTCCTCTTTATCGCCCGCCTGTTGTTCAATTTCGGTGTCTGTAACTACCTCTGCTTCTTCTTCCCGTCTATCTTCTTCCGTTTCTTGGTCCTTCGCCATCCCATTGGTCTATTTTTTACTTAACTAAAGCCCACTCGTTGGGCGCCAATGTGTTACAAATAAGACTCCTTATACTCTTCGAAACTCTCGCCTAATTAAGCCCCACTGTTGGGTTCACCAATTTGTAATTAAATAACAATATTTTACGTATCAGTATTAAGCCCAAGTATTTGTAATCTAAATTCTATGTGATGTATTTATTGAACAAGATGATGTTCAAAAGCTACACTGTGGAATGCGTCAAATTGTAATATTTTACTGTAGATGAGATCTCCTGCAAATCAATGTTAATTTATTTATAAAGAAAATTATTTATTATGAGGTTGATATTATTCGGTTCTTGATAATAGATCTGTATTAAATAGTTATCAAGTGTTTTACAAGAGAAAAACGCTATATTCCAGTTATTATATTGAATAATTCAATATTTTTCTCCAACCCTAGTCGGTATATACTATCGAAATTGTAAAGAGAAAAGAGCGGAGAGAGTAAGTTAGTTCTCTATTCTCCCGTATTCACCAGCTGTCAACAAACGAGCGCTGTGGTTGGCGATTGACCAGTTATTATAGGTTAAGTCGTTCCGCTTGATGCGTTCTCACGTTCCTTTCTCTGTAATTTACACCCTATTCTAAACACACTAATTATTCTACAAATAACAAGAAATCATCAAATTCAAGAAGTATTCTTTATTTTATATATGTTTTAATTCCAACAGCTGCTTCCTCTTGCTACTAATACACCATGTCGATTACACAATACATAATCGATTTGTTATTGAATTCGGGTTTTAGATGTGTTACAATTTAATTATAATTTTCAGTTTGTTTTTTATCTCAGGGTACATGTAGTTCTTTTAACTATTAGTAAGGTCAGGTAATGCAATTTAAGGTTACTAGGTATTACAATTTAGTTATAAAATCTTATTATATAAAGTTCAAACATAAGCAGGGTTTTTACCGTAAGTTGACAAGGTACTTAAGGTGGCCGTGTTTCGCTACGCAGAGACGAGAACAGTATGTGGATTCAATTGTCTGGAAAATATCAGCCTCGGTCTTTTCAATAAAAGTTTGGTATTGATGTCCCAGGAGGTAGTAGAAAGTTCAGCTCCGATCTTCGTGAATCTTCACAGTTCTGGCGGTTACAGGTCCCAATGGAATTTGTGTAGTATTAAGATTTCGTTCAGTTGTGGAAAGTGAGGTTTGGATGTGATTCTAAATTTCTTTGTTCGTTTTTACTATATTTAATTAATTTAGCATCTCCACGCTATGGATTGTCTTCATTTATTCACAGTTGATCTTCATCATTACTGCTTGGCATTAATGGGTTGATTAATTTGTTTTTTGGAAATTCGTTAAATTTATTAAAAGATCGAATTGTATTGATTGAGGAGTAGTTTCTGCAGTCGATCCACTGTCCTTTTAATGGATTATTATTTTTGAATTTTCATTTATTATACTTCATTCATTAGGTTTTTTAAATTCTTTTCTGGATTTGTAATAACTGAACTTAACCCATTCACATGTAACAATTAAGTGTTGAAATCAACAAGATATCTTGCATTTAGTCGTCCCTAACAACCATCTTCCTCTTCTGTTATTGGATAATATTTGTTATCCTAGAGCCGTAATTAGGAAATATTCTTACACTTATTTAATAAAATACTCCCTTATTGGAATTATATTAAATCACCTAAAACTTTCACCTAATATGCATTATCAAACCATATACATTTTACTACATTTTCTTCTTGATCAACTTATTTTAAAAGGTATTATTTTCCTTTTACAAAATACTAATTTTAGGCCTATTTGTTTTATTACATGTGTTATAATTTTTTGTTTTTAATTTAACTTTTCTGACCTGACCTACTGTACAATGAGTCACTGGCTTATGGCCAATTATTCTAATTTTATTTTATCCTGATTTCAATTTATTATTATTATTTATTTTATCATTGAACCCTTCATTGGTTTATAACATAATTACAATGACCCCTTGACAATTTATTAACAATTATTGTCTTCCTGGCCAAGTTTACAAATATTATCTTATGATATCTTCATTAATTATTCAAAGTAAATACACTTAACATGATACAATACATAATAAATACACTTATATTTAATTACTTAAATACAAGGTTAACCTTAATGAAATTAGTATCCGTTACTTAATACTTTCTTAAAGCAATGGCTTCACACCTGCTACATACAAAACGCAGAATAAATATCATGTAAACAAAATATCATGATAAAGCACAACAACGTACATCATTATAAAACATTAAATATCAATTAAACAGTCTACTATTTTCAAACTTGTCTATAGTAAATTCATCTCATTAGACACTGTGTTTATAGTTTACATCTTCCACTGATCACTCCATATTTTATACTAATAGACATTTTTTTATTATTTTATTACCTAGTAACCTTACTAGGTATTATTAATATATTTTCTTATGTGAGGTTTACCTTCCTGACCTTAATTATGGCATACATTGGATATTGTTTTAAGTTATATTGACAAAGTTTTTATGTAACGTCGGGGACCTTAACTTTGTTACGTTACATAATACTCCCCCTCCGAAAGAAGTTTATTTTAGCTTAATATCGTTTAGTTGAAATAAGCTTATAGTTTCTTCATGCCTTGGAATATTTATTTGATAAAATTATCAATTTATAATGGTTTCAGTTTTTTATTGTTTCTGCTTTAGTACGCAATTCAATGGGTTCTTTGGGGTTTATTTTCTCTTTCTATTCCTTAAACTTTTAATTGCACCGGAAAACTGTGTTGATACTCATTGTATATCTGATCATTAATTCTTTACTGGTACCTCCCTCAGTTGTAGACCTGTCCTTTTCTCTGGAACTCATAACTTCTTCTAGCTTATTACACCATCATTTCTTATTATCATATTTATATTTAATTACCTCGCTTGGTGTATAATCCCTAAAATACTATATTTCCCTAACATTTTTCCCTAATATCATAGCTGGTACGGAATCAGAGGGGCACTATTGGCTTCCATTACTCTGCCGTTTCCCTAACTATATCTTCTGAGATCAGAGGAACTTCATCTCTGTCCAGAAAAAAATAAACGTTGCACGATCACAACACAATACATATAATTATTACCTATAAGGTAGCTCCTTCGCTACAAACTTATATTCAAGGGATGATTACTATTATTTCTGAGGTATCTTAATACTTTTCTTAACTTATTTATCTTGTTGTTCTGTAGTTCCATTTATCATATTATTTACCAGTATAGTAGTTAAAGCTGTTCAATATTTATTTTAAATTCTTCTTAGTTCCGTGCTGTCAATTAATTATTCTTTAGCATATGTATTTTACTATTTTTAATTCACTCCCATTTACTTCTGCAATTAAACACTGAATCTCCTCCTTATCATAAATTGTATGGCATATTCTTCCTTCATCTAACTCATTTCTAACCCTTCTTTCTCTTTTTTTATGTTTATTAGTTTAAAATAATTTCTTCTGAATGATATAGTAAGGTGTTCTTACTTATTTTGGAATTTTGTGGTTTTAAAATTGATTCCAACTACTTCCTCTGATGTATCGTGTAATTAGTCTATTGCATTTAATTGTTAGTTTAATATATTTTTAATTAGTCTATTGCATTTAATAGTTAGTTTAATATATTTTAATTAGTTTCTCATTATTTTCCTTTGGTTTGCTTTATTTGTTATCCATAAAATCCGTCCCTTTTCTCTATATTCTGTTTGGAATCTGTTTAACCGTGGTCCATTATTTCCTCTGTACTGATTGTTCGGATTTCTCTAGTGTGTAGAATTATTTTCGTCCTTGTGACGTATCTCACTATCATCTGGTTCTTCCCTCTTGTCGCTATAAAATTTTCATTTATGCTAAAGTTTACCATCGTCTTTCGAACTGATTCTTCCGTACTGTTTCTTAATCGTTTGAATGGTTCATACATAATCTCCATAAGTCCTCCATGCTCCTCGGTTAGTTTTGGCTTTTTCGGTCCTTCTAATCCATCTGGGAATTCAATTGTGGTTCGTTTAGAGTTTCTAAATTGACTTACTTCTCTTGGTTCCGTAATTGGTATATTATGCATCTTAACTAATCCACCTTTTATCATCTCCAATCCTTCCCGTGTATTTATTAATTTCTTTTGATGTGTTGGTCTCCTTTTCGTGTGCTCAATATTTTCTTGATTTCTGCTAGGTTTCTTTTCAGATAACAGTACACTCTTGTCTTTTTTTATTCTCATTAGTTTCCTCTTTATTCTTGTCAAACTTCTCGTTCATCAGTTTGATTAAGTTCTCACTCAAAATTTTGTTTTGTTTCTTTGAGTTTTCTTTAAAACTGTCTATTTTTTCAGTAGTTTGTCTATTATCTTCTTTAATACTGTCTATTTTATTTTCTACATTTTCTAACATTCGTTTGTTATTTTCTAAAATACTGTCTAATTTCTCATTAGTTCGTTTATTTATTTCCTTCATGCTACTCATGAATTCCTTATTATCCTTCTTCATGCTACTCATTAATTCCTTATTTTCCTCCTTCATGCTACACATTAATTCCATTAATTTTTCCCAATTTAATCTTCCTCTGGCTTCCTCTTTATCGCCCGCCTGTTGTTCAATTTCGGTGTCTGTAACTACCTCTGCTTCTTCTTCCCGTCTATCTTCTTCCGTTTCTTGGTCCTTCGCCATCCCATTGGTCTATTTTTTACTTAACTAAAGCCCACTCGTTGGGCGCCAATGTGTTACAAATAAGACTCCTTATACTCTTCGAAACTCTCGCCTAATTAAGCCCCACTGTTGGGTTCACCAATTTGTAATTAAATAACAATATTTTACGTATCAGTATTAAGCCCAAGTATTTGTAATCTAAATTCTATGTGATGTATTTATTGAACAAGATGATGTTCAAAAGCTACACTGTGGAATGCGTCAAATTGTAATATTTTACTGTAGATGAGATCTCCTGCAAATCAATGTTAATTTATTTATAAAGAAAATTATTTATTATGAGGTTGATATTATTCGGTTCTTGATAATAGATCTGTATTAAATAGTTATCAAGTGTTTTACAAGAGAAAAACGCTATATTCCAGTTATTATATTGAATAATTCAATATTTTTCTCCAACCCTAGTCGGTATATACTATCGAAATTGTAAAGAGAAAAGAGCGGAGAGAGTAAGTTAGTTCTCTATTCTCCCGTATTCACCAGCTGTCAACAAACGAGCGCTGTGGTTGGCGATTGACCAGTTATTATAGGTTAAGTCGTTCCGCTTGATGCGTTCTCACGTTCCTTTCTCTGTAATTTACACCCTATTCTAAACACACTAATTATTCTACAAATAACAAGAAATCATCAAATTCAAGAAGTATTCTTTATTTTATATATGTTTTAATTCCAACAGCTGCTTCCTCTTGCTACTAATACACCATGTCGATTACACAATACATAATCGATTTGTTATTGAATTCGGGTTTTAGATGTGTTACAATTTAATTATAATTTTCAGTTTGTTTTTTATCTCAGGGTACATGTAGTTCTTTTAACTATTAGTAAGGTCAGGTAATGCAATTTAAGGTTACTAGGTATTACAATTTAGTTATAAAATCTTATTATATAAAGTTCAAACATAAGCAGGGTTTTTACCGTAAGTTGACAAGGTACTTAAGGTGGCCGTGTTTCGCTACGCAGAGACGAGAACAGTATGTGGATTCAATTGTCTGGAAAATATCAGCCTCGGTCTTTTCAATAAAAGTTTGGTATTGATGTCCCAGGAGGTAGTAGAAAGTTCAGCTCCGATCTTCGTGAATCTTCACAGTTCTGGCGGTTACAGGTCCCAATGGAATTTGTGTAGTATTAAGATTTCGTTCAGTTGTGGAAAGTGAGGTTTGGATGTGATTCTAAATTTCTTTGTTCGTTTTTACTATATTTAATTAATTTAGCATCTCCACGCTATGGATTGTCTTCATTTATTCACAGTTGATCTTCATCATTACTGCTTGGCATTAATGGGTTGATTAATTTGTTTTTTGGAAATTCGTTAAATTTATTAAAAGATCGAATTGTATTGATTGAGGAGTAGTTTCTGCAGTCGATCCACTGTCCTTTTAATGGATTATTATTTTTGAATTTTCATTTATTATACTTCATTCATTAGGTTTTTTAAATTCTTTTCTGGATTTGTAATAACTGAACTTAACCCATTCACATGTAACAATTAAGTGTTGAAATCAACAAGATATCTTGCATTTAGTCGTCCCTAACAACCATCTTCCTCTTCTGTTATTGGATAATATTTGTTATCCTAGAGCCGTAATTAGGAAATATTCTTACACTTATTTAATAAAATACTCCCTTATTGGAATTATATTAAATCACCTAAAACTTTCACCTAATATGCATTATCAAACCATATACATTTTACTACATTTTCTTCTTGATCAACTTATTTTAAAAGGTATTATTTTCCTTTTACAAAATACTAATTTTAGGCCTATTTGTTTTATTACATGTGTTATAATTTTTTGTTTTTAATTTAACTTTTCTGACCTGACCTACTGTACAATGAGTCACTGGCTTATGGCCAATTATTCTAATTTTATTTTATCCTGATTTCAATTTATTATTATTATTTATTTTATCATTGAACCCTTCATTGGTTTATAACATAATTACAATGACCCCTTGACAATTTATTAACAATTATTGTCTTCCTGGCCAAGTTTACAAATATTATCTTATGATATCTTCATTAATTATTCAAAGTAAATACACTTAACATGATACAATACATAATAAATACACTTATATTTAATTACTTAAATACAAGGTTAACCTTAATGAAATTAGTATCCGTTACTTAATACTTTCTTAAAGCAATGGCTTCACACCTGCTACATACAAAACGCAGAATAAATATCATGTAAACAAAATATCATGATAAAGCACAACAACGTACATCATTATAAAACATTAAATATCAATTAAACAGTCTACTATTTTCAAACTTGTCTATAGTAAATTCATCTCATTAGACACTGTGTTTATAGTTTACATCTTCCACTGATCACTCCATATTTTATACTAATAGACATTTTTTTATTATTTTATTACCTAGTAACCTTACTAGGTATTATTAATATATTTTCTTATGTGAGGTTTACCTTCCTGACCTTAATTATGGCATACATTGGATATTGTTTTAAGTTATATTGACAAAGTTTTTATGTAACGTCGGGGACCTTAACTTTGTTACGTTACATAATACTCCCCCTCCGAAAGAAGTTTATTTTAGCTTAATATCGTTTAGTTGAAATAAGCTTATAGTTTCTTCATGCCTTGGAATATTTATTTGATAAAATTATCAATTTATAATGGTTTCAGTTTTTTATTGTTTCTGCTTTAGTACGCAATTCAATGGGTTCTTTGGGGTTTATTTTCTCTTTCTATTCCTTAAACTTTTAATTGCACCGGAAAACTGTGTTGATACTCATTGTATATCTGATCATTAATTCTTTACTGGTACCTCCCTCAGTTGTAGACCTGTCCTTTTCTCTGGAACTCATAACTTCTTCTAGCTTATTACGCCATCATTTCTTATTATCATATTTATATTTAATTACCTCGCTTGGTGTATAATCCCTAAAATACTATATTTCCCTAACATTTTTCCCTAATATCATAGCTGGTACGGAATCAGAGGGGCACTATTGGCTTCCATTACTCTGCCGTTTCCCTAACTATATCTTCTGAGATCAGAGGAACTTCATCTCTGTCCAGAAAAAAATAAACGTTGCACGATCACAACACAATACATATAATTATTACCTATAAGGTAGCTCCTTCGCTACAAACTTATATTCAAGGGATGATTACTATTATTTCTGAGGTATCTTAATACTTTTCTTAACTTATTTATCTTGTTGTTCTGTAGTTCCATTTATCATATTATTTACCAGTATAGTAGTTAAAGCTGTTCAATATTTATTTTAAATTCTTCTTAGTTCCGTGCTGTCAATTAATTATTCTTTAGCATATGTATTTTACTATTTTTAATTCACTCCCATTTACTTCTGCAATTAAACACTGAATCTCCTCCTTATCATAAATTGTATGGCATATTCTTCCTTCATCTAACTCATTTCTAACCCTTCTTTCTCTTTTTTTATGTTTATTAGTTTAAAATAATTTCTTCTGAATGATATAGTAAGGTGTTCTTACTTATTTTGGAATTTTGTGGTTTTAAAATTGATTCCAACTACTTCCTCTGATGTATCGTGTAATTAGTCTATTGCATTTAATTGTTAGTTTAATATATTTTTAATTAGTCTATTGCATTTAATAGTTAGTTTAATATATTTTAATTAGTTTCTCATTATTTTCCTTTGGTTTGCTTTATTTGTTATCCATAAAATCCGTCCCTTTTCTCTATATTCTGTTTGGAATCTGTTTAACCGTGGTCCATTATTTCCTCTGTACTGATTGTTCGGATTTCTCTAGTGTGTAGAATTATTTTCGTCCTTGTGACGTATCTCACTATCATCTGGTTCTTCCCTCTTGTCGCTATAAAATTTTCATTTATGCTAAAGTTTACCATCTTCTTTCGAACTGATTCTTCCGTACTGTTTCTTAATCGTTTGAATGGTTCATACATAATCTCCATAAGTCCTCCATGCTCCTCGGTTAGTTTTGGCTTTTTCGGTCCTTCTAATCCATCTGGGAATTCAATTGTGGTTCGTTTAGAGTTTCTAAATTGACTTACTTCTCTTGGTTCCGTAATTGGTATATTATGCATCTTAACTAATCCACCTTTTATCATCTCCAATCCTTCCCGTGTATTTATTAATTTCTTTTGATGTGTTGGTCTCCTTTTCGTGTGCTCAATATTTTCTTGATTTCTGCTAGGTTTCTTTTCAGATAACAGTACACTCTTGTCTTTTTTATTCTCATTAGTTTCCTCTTTATTCTTGTCAAACTTCTCGTTCATCAGTTTGATTAAGTTCTCACTCAAAATTTTGTTTTGTTTCTTTGAGTTTTCTTTAAAACTGTCTATTTTTTCATTAGTTTGTCTATTATCTTCTTTAATACTGTCTATTTTATTTTCTACATTTTCTAACATTCGTTTGTTATTTTCTAAAATACTGTCTAATTTCTCATTAGTTCGTTTATTTATTTCCTTCATGCTACTCATGAATTCCTTATTATCCTTCTTCATGCTACTCATTAATTCCTTATTTTCCTCCTTCATGCTACTCATTAATTCCATTAATTTTTCCCAATTTAATCTTCCTCTGGCTTCCTCTTTATCGCCCGCCTGTTGTTCAATTTCGGTGTCTGTAACTACCTCTGCTTCTTCTTCCCGTCTATCTTCTTCCGTTTCTTGGTCCTTCGCCATCCCATTGGTCTATTTTTTACTTAACTAAAGCCCACTCGTTGGGCGCCAATGTGTTACAAATAAGACTCCTTATACTCTTCGAAACTCTCGCCTAATTAAGCCCCACTGTTGGGTTCACCAATTTGTAATTAAATAACAATATTTTACGTATCAGTATTAAGCCCAAGTATTTGTAATCTAAATTCTATGTGATGTATTTATTGAACAAGATGATGTTCAAAAGCTACACTGTGGAATGCGTCAAATTGTAATATTTTACTGTAGATGAGATCTCCTGCAAATCAATGTTAATTTATTTATAAAGAAAATTATTTATTATGAGGTTGATATTATTCGGTTCTTGATAATAGATCTGTATTAAATAGTTATCAAGTGTTTTACAAGAGAAAAACGCTATATTCCAGTTATTATATTGAATAATTCAATATTTTTCTCCAACCCTAGTCGGTATATACTATCGAAATTGTAAAGAGAAAAGAGCGGAGAGAGTAAGTTAGTTCTCTATTCTCCCGTATTCACCAGCTGTCAACAAACGAGCGCTGTGGTTGGCGATTGACCAGTTATTATAGGTTAAGTCGTTCCGCTTGATGCGTTCTCACGTTCCTTTCTCTGTAATTTACACCCTATTCTAAACACACTAATTATTCTACAAATAACAAGAAATCATCAAATTCAAGAAGTATTCTTTATTTTATATATGTTTTAATTCCAACAGCTGCTTCCTCTTGCTACTAATACACCATGTCGATTACACAATACATAATCGATTTGTTATTGAATTCGGGTTTTAGATGAGTTACAATTTAATTATAATTTTCAGTTTGTTTTTTATCTCAGGGTACATGTAGTTCTTTTAACTATTAGTAAGGTCAGGTAATGCAATTTAAGGTTACTAGGTATTACAATTTAGTTATAAAATCTTATTATATAAAGTTCAAACATAAGCAGGGTTTTTACCGTAAGTTGACAAGGTACTTAAGGTGGCCGTGTTTCGCTACGCAGAGACGAGAACAGTATGTGGATTCAATTGTCTGGAAAATATCAGCCTTGGTCTTTTCAATAAAAGTTTGGTATTGATGTCCCAGGAGGTAGTAGAAAGTTCAGCTCCGATCTTCGTGAATCTTCACAGTTCTGGCGGTTACAGGTCCCAATGGAATTTGTGTAGTATTAAGATTTCGTTCAGTTGTGGAAAGTGAGGTTTGGATGTGATTCTAAATTTCTTTGTTCGTTTTTACTATATTTAATTAATTTAGCATCTCCACGCTATGGATTGTCTTCATTTATTCACAGTTGATCTTCATCATTACTGCTTGGCATTAATGGGTTGATTAATTTGTTTTTTGGAAATTCGTTAAATTTATTAAAAGATCGAATTGTATTGATTGAGGAGTAGTTTCTGCAGTCGATCCACTGTCCTTTTAATGGATTATTATTTTTGAATTTTCATTTATTATACTTCATTCATTAGGTTTTTTAAATTCTTTTCTGGATTTGTAATAACTGAACTTAACCCATTCACATGTAACAATTAAGTGTTGAAATCAACAAGATATCTTGCATTTAGTCGTCCCTAACAACCATCTTCCTCTTCTGTTATTGGATAATATTTGTTATCCTAGAGCCGTAATTAGGAAATATTCTTACACTTATTTAATAAAATACTCCCTTATTGGAATTATATTAAATCACCTAAAACTTTCACCTAATATGCATTATCAAACCATATACATTTTACTACATTTTCCTCTTGATCAACTTATTTTAAAAGGTATTATTTTCCTTTTACAAAATACTAATTTTAGGCCTATTTGTTTTATTACATGTGTTATAATTTTTTGTTTTTAATTTAACTTTTCTGACCTGACCTACTGTACAATGAGTCACTGGCTTATGGCCAATTATTCTAATTTTATTTTATCCTGATTTCAATTTATTATTATTATTTATTTTATCATTGAACCCTTCATTGGTTTATAACATAATTACAATGACCCCTTGACAATTTATTAACAATTATTGTCTTCCTGGCCAAGTTTACAAATATTATCTTATGATATCTTCATTAATTATTCAAAGTAAATACACTTAACATGATACAATACATAATAAATACACTTATATTTAATTACTTAAATACAAGGTTAACCTTAATGAAATTATTATCCGTTACTTAATACTTTCTTAAAGCAATGGCTTCACACCTGCTACATACAAAACGCAGAATAAATATCATGTAAACAAAATATCATGATAAAGCACAACAACGTACATCATTATAAAACATTAAATATCAATTAAACAGTCTACTATTTTCAAACTTGTCTATAGTAAATTCATCTCATTAGACACTGTGTTTATAGTTTACATCTTCCACTGATCACTCCATATTTTATACTAATAGACATTTTTTTATTATTTTATTACCTAGTAACCTTACTAGGTATTATTAATATATTTTCTTATGTGAGGTTTACCTTCCTGACCTTAATTATGGCATACATTGGATATTGTTTTAAGTTATATTGACAAAGTTTTTATGTAACGTCGGGGACCTTAACTTTGTTACGTTACATAATACTCCCCCTCCGAAAGAAGTTTATTTTAGCTTAATATCGTTTAGTTGAAATAAGCTTATAGTTTCTTCATGCCTTGGAATATTTATTTGATAAAATTATCAATTTATAATGGTTTCAGTTTTTTATTGTTTCTGCTTTAGTACGCAATTCAATGGGTTCTTTGGGGTTTATTTTCTCTTTCTATTCCTTAAACTTTTAATTGCACCGGAAAACTGTGTTGATACTCATTGTATATCTGATCATTAATTCTTTACTGGTACCTCCCTCAGTTGTAGACCTGTCCTTTTCTCTGGAACTCATAACTTCTTCTAGCTTATTACACCATCATTTCTTATTATCATATTTATATTTAATTACCTCGCTTGGTGTATAATCCCTAAAATACTATATTTCCCTAACATTTTTCCCTAATATCATAGCTGGTACGGAATCAGAGGGGCACTATTGGCTTCCATTACTCTGCCGTTTCCCTAACTATATCTTCTGAGATCAGAGGAACTTCATCTCTGTCCAGAAAAAAATAAACGTTGCACGATCACAACACAATACATATAATTATTACCTATAAGGTAGCTCCTTCGCTACAAACTTATATTCAAGGGATGATTACTATTATTTCTGAGGTATCTTAATACATTTCTTAACTTATTTATCTTGTTGTTCTGTAGTTCCATTTATCATATTATTTACCAGTATAGTAGTTAAAGCTGTTCAATATTTATTTTAAATTCTTCTTAGTTCCGTGCTGTCAATTAATTATTCTTTAGCATATGTATTTTACTATTTTTAATTCACTCCCATTTACTTCTGCAATTAAACACTGAATCTCCTCCTTATCATAAATTGTATGGCATATTCTTCCTTCATCTAACTCATTTCTAACCCTTCTTTCTCTTTTTTTATGTTTATTAGTTTAAAATAATTTCTTCTGAATGATATAGTAAGGTGTTCTTACTTATTTTGGAATTTTGTGGTTTTAAAATTGATTCCAACTACTTCCTCTGATGTATCGTGTAATTAGTCTATTGCATTTAATTGTTAGTTTAATATATTTTTAATTAGTCTATTGCATTTAATAGTTAGTTTAATATATTTTAATTAGTTTCTCATTATTTTCCTTTGGTTTGCTTTATTTGTTATCCATAAAATCCGTCCCTTTTCTCTATATTCTGTTTGGAATCTGTTTAACCGTGGTCCATTATTTCCTCTGTACTGATTGTTCAGATTTCTCTAGTGTGTAGAATTATTTTCGTCCTTGTGACGTATCTCACTATCATCTGGTTCTTCCCTCTTGTCGCTATAAAATTTTCATTTATGCTAAAGTTTACCATCGTCTTTCGAACTGATTCTTCCGTACTGTTTCTTAATCGTTTGAATGGTTCATACATAATCTCCATAAGTCCTCCATGCTCCTCGGTTAGTTTTGGCTTTTTCGGTCCTTCTAATCCATCTGGGAATTCAATTGTGGTTCGTTTAGAGTTTCTAAATTGACTTACTTCTCTTGGTTCCGTAATTGGTATATTATGCATCTTAACTAATCCACCTTTTATCATCTCCAATCCTTCCCGTGTATTTATTAATTTCTTTTGATGTGTTGGTCTCCTTTTCGTGTGCTCAATATTTTCTTGATTTCTGCTAGGTTTCTTTTCAGATAACAGTACACTCTTGTCTTTTTTATTCTCATTAGTTTCCTCTTTATTCTTGTCAAACTTCTCGTTCATCAGTTTGATTAAGTTCTCACTCAAAATTTTGTTTTGTTTCTTTGAGTTTTCTTTAAAACTGTCTATTTTTTCATTAGTTTGTCTATTATCTTCTTTAATACTGTCTATTTTATTTTCTACATTTTCTAACATTCGTTTGTTATTTTCTAAAATACTGTCTAATTTCTCATTAGTTCGTTTATTTATTTCCTTCATGCTACTCATGAATTCCTTATTATCCTTCTTCATGCTACTCATTAATTCCTTATTTTCCTCCTTCATGCTACTCATTAATTCCATTAATTTTTCCCAATTTAATCTTCCTCTGGCTTCCTCTTTATCGCCCGCCTGTTGTTCAATTTCGGTGTCTGTAACTACCTCTGCTTCTTCTTCCCGTCTATCTTCTTCCGTTTCTTGGTCCTTCGCCATCCCATTGGTCTATTTTTTACTTAACTAAAGCCCACTCGTTGGGCGCCAATGTGTTACAAATAAGACTCCTTATACTCTTCGAAACTCTCGCCTAATTAAGCCCCACTGTTGGGTTCACCAATTTGTAATTAAATAACAATATTTTACGTATCAGTATTAAGCCCAAGTATTTGTAATCTAAATTCTATGTGATGTATTTATTGAACAAGATGATGTTCAAAAGCTACACTGTGGAATGCGTCAAATTGTAATATTTTACTGTAGATGAGATCTCCTGCAAATCAATGTTAATTTATTTATAAAGAAAATTATTTATTATGAGGTTGATATTATTCGGTTCTTGATAATAGATCTGTATTAAATAGTTATCAAGTGTTTTACAAGAGAAAAACGCTATATTCCAGTTATTATATTGAATAATTCAATATTTTTCTCCAACCCTAGTCGGTATATACTATCGAAATTGTAAAGAGAAAAGAGCGGAGAGAGTAAGTTAGTTCTCTATTCTCCCGTATTCACCAGCTGTCAACAAACGAGCGCTGTGGTTGGCGATTGACCAGTTATTATAGGTTAAGTCGTTCCGCTTGATGCGTTCTCACGTTCCTTTCTCTGTAATTTACACCCTATTCTAAACACACTAATTATTCTACAAATAACAAGAAATCATCAAATTCAAGAAGTATTCTTTATTTTATATATGTTTTAATTCCAACAGCTGCTTCCTCTTGCTACTAATACACCATGTCGATTACACAATACATAATCGATTTGTTATTGAATTCGGGTTTTAGATGTGTTACAATTTAATTATAATTTTCAGTTTGTTTTTTATCTCAGGGTACATGTAGTTCTTTTAACTATTAGTAAGGTCAGGTAATGCAATTTAAGGTTACTAGGTATTACAATTTAGTTATAAAATCTTATTATATAAAGTTCAAACATAAGCAGGGTTTTTACCGTAAGTTGACAAGGTACTTAAGGTGGCCGTGTTTCGCTACGCAGAGACGAGAACAGTATGTGGATTCAATTGTCTGGAAAATATCAGCCTTGGTCTTTTCAATAAAAGTTTGGTATTGATGTCCCAGGAGGTAGTAGAAAGTTCAGCTCCGATCTTCGTGAATCTTCACAGTTCTGGCGGTTACAGGTCCCAATGGAATTTGTGTAGTATTAAGATTTCGTTCAGTTGTGGAAAGTGAGGTTTGGATGTGATTCTAAATTTCTTTGTTCGTTTTTACTATATTTAATTAATTTAGCATCTCCACGCTATGGATTGTCTTCATTTATTCACAGTTGATCTTCATCATTACTGCTTGGCATTAATGGGTTGATTAATTTGTTTTTTGGAAATTCGTTAAATTTATTAAAAGATCGAATTGTATTGATTGAGGAGTAGTTTCTGCAGTCGATCCACTGTCCTTTTAATGGATTATTATTTTTGAATTTTCATTTATTATACTTCATTCATTAGGTTTTTTAAATTCTTTTCTGGATTTGTAATAACTGAACTTAACCCATTCACATGTAACAATTAAGTGTTGAAATCAACAAGATATCTTGCATTTAGTCGTCCCTAACAACCATCTTCCTCTTCTGTTATTGGATAATATTTGTTATCCTAGAGCCGTAATTAGGAAATATTCTTACACTTATTTAATAAAATACTCCCTTATTGGAATTATATTATCACCTAAAACTTTCACCTAATATGCATTATCAAACCATATACATTTTACTACATTTTCCTCTTGATCAACTTATTTTAAAAGGTATTATTTTCCTTTTACAAAATACTAATTTTAGGCCTATTTGTTTTATTACATGTGTTATAATTTTTTGTTTTTAATTTAACTTTTCTGACCTGACCTACTGTACAATGAGTCACTGGCTTATGGCCAATTATTCTAATTTTATTTTATCCTGATTTCAATTTATTATTATTATTTATTTTATCATTGAACCCTTCATTGGTTTATAACATAATTACAATGACCCCTTGACAATTTATTAACAATTATTGTCTTCCTGGCCAAGTTTACAAATATTATCTTATGATATCTTCATTAATTATTCAAAGTAAATACACTTAACATGATACAATACATAATAAATACACTTATATTTAATTACTTAAATACAAGGTTAACCTTAATGAAATTAGTATCCGTTACTTAATACTTTCTTAAAGCAATGGCTTCACACCTGCTACATACAAAACGCAGAATAAATATCATGTAAACAAAATATCATGATAAAGCACAACAACGTACATCATTATAAAACATTAAATATCAATTAAACAGTCTACTATTTTCAAACTTGTCTATAGTAAATTCATCTCATTAGACACTGTGTTTATAGTTTACATCTTCCACTGATCACTCCATATTTTATACTAATAGACATTTTTTTATTATTTTATTACCTAGTAACCTTACTAGGTATTATTAATATATTTTCTTATGTGAGGTTTACCTTCCTGACCTTAATTATGGCATACATTGGATATTGTTTTAAGTTATATTGACAAAGTTTTTATGTAACGTCGGGGACCTTAACTTTGTTACGTTACATAATACTCCCCCTCCGAAAGAAGTTTATTTTAGCTTAATATCGTTTAGTTGAAATAAGCTTATAGTTTCTTCATGCCTTGGAATATTTATTTGATAAAATTATCAATTTATAATGGTTTCAGTTTTTTATTGTTTCTGCTTTAGTACGCAATTCAATGGGTTCTTTGGGGTTTATTTTCTCTTTCTATTCCTTAAACTTTTAATTGCACCGGAAAACTGTGTTGATACTCATTGTATATCTGATCATTAATTCTTTACTGGTACCTCCCTCAGTTGTAGACCTGTCCTTTTCTCTGGAACTCATAACTTCTTCTAGCTTATTACACCATCATTTCTTATTATCATATTTATATTTAATTACCTCGCTTGGTGTATAATCCCTAAAATACTATATTTCCCTAACATTTTTCCCTAATATCATAGCTGGTACGGAATCAGAGGGGCACTATTGGCTTCCATTACTCTGCCGTTTCCCTAACTATATCTTCTGAGATCAGAGGAACTTCATCTCTGTCCAGAAAAAAATAAACGTTGCACGATCACAACACAATACATATAATTATTACCTATAAGGTAGCTCCTTCGCTACAAACTTATATTCAAGGGATGATTACTATTATTTCTGAGGTATCTTAATACTTTTCTTAACTTATTTATCTTGTTGTTCTGTAGTTCCATTTATCATATTATTTACCAGTATAGTAGTTAAAGCTGTTCAATATTTATTTTAAATTCTTCTTAGTTCCGTGCTGTCAATTAATTATTCTTTAGCATATGTATTTTACTATTTTTAATTCACTCCCATTTACTTCTGCAATTAAACACTGAATCTCCTCCTTATCATAAATTGTATGGCATATTCTTCCTTCATCTAACTCATTTCTAACCCTTCTTTCTCTTTTTTTATGTTTATTAGTTTAAAATAATTTCTTCTGAATGATATAGTAAGGTGTTCTTACTTATTTTGGAATTTTGTGGTTTTAAAATTGATTCCAACTAATTCCTCTGATGTATCGTGTAATTAGTCTATTGCATTTAATTGTTAGTTTAATATATTTTTAATTAGTCTATTGCATTTAATAGTTAGTTTAATATATTTTAATTAGTTTCTCATTATTTTCCTTTGGTTTGCTTTATTTGTTATCCATAAAATCCGTCCCTTTTCTCTATATTCTGTTTGGAATCTGTTTAACCGTGGTCCATTATTTCCTCTGTACTGATTGTTCGGATTTCTCTAGTGTGTAGAATTATTTTCGTCCTTGTGACGTATCTCACTATCATCTGGTTCTTCCCTCTTGTCGCTATAAAATTTTCATTTATGCTAAAGTTTACCATCGTCTTTCGAACTGATTCTTCCGTACTGTTTCTTAATCGTTTGAATGGTTCATACATAATCTCCATAAGTCCTCCATGCTCCTCGGTTAGTTTTGGCTTTTTTGGTCCTTCTAATCCATCCGGGAATTCAATTGTGGTTCGTTTAGAGTTTCTAAATTGACTTACTTCTCTTGGTTCCGTAATTGGTATATTATGCATCTTAACTAATCCACCTTTTATCATCTCCAATCCTTCCCGTGTATTTATTAATTTCTTTTGATGTGTTTGTCTCCTTTTCGTGTGCTCAATATTTTCTTGATTTCTGCTAGGTTTCTTTTCAGATAACAGTACACTCTTGTCTTTTTTATTCTCATTAGTTTCCTCTTTATTCTTGTCAAACTTCTCGTTCATTAGTTTGATTAAGTTCTCACTCAGAATTTTGTTTTGTTTCTTTGAGTTTTCTTTAAAACTGTCTATTTTTTCATTAGTTTGTCTATTATCTTCTTTAATACTGTCTATTTTATTTTCTACATTTTCTAACATTCGTTTGTTATTTTCTAAAATACTGTCTAATTTCTCATTAGTTCGTTTATTTATTTCCTTCATGCTACTCACGAATTCCTTATTATCCTTCTTCATGCTACTCATTAATTCCTTATTTTCCTCCTTCATGCTACTCATTAATTCCATTAATTTTTCCCAATTTAATCTTCCTCTGGCTTCCTCTTTATCGCCCGCCTGTTGTTCAATTTCGGTGTCTGTAACTACCTCTGCTTCTTCTTCCCGTCTATCTTCTTCCGTTTCTTGGTCCTTCGCCATCCCATTGGTCTATTTTTTACTTAACTAAAGCCCACTCGTTGGGCGCCAATGTGTTACAAATACGACTCCTTATACTCTTCGAAACTCTCGCCTAATTAAGCCCCACTGTTGGGTTCACCAATTTGTAATTAAATAACAATATTTTACGTATCAGTATTAAGCCCAAGTATTTGTAATCTAAATTCTATGCGATGTATTTATTGAACAAGATGATGTTCAAAAGCTACACTGTAGAATGCGTCAAATTGTAATATTTTACTGTAGATGAGATCTCCTGCAAATCAATGTTAATTTATTTATAAAGAAAATTATTTATTATGAGGTTGATATTATTCGGTTCTTGATAATAGATCTGTATTAAATAGTTATCAAGTGTTTTACAAGAGAAAAACGCTATATTCCAGTTATTATATTGAATAATTCAATATTTTTCTTCAACCCTAGTCGGTATATACTAACGAAAATTTTAAAGAGAAAAGAGCGGAGAGAGTAAGTTAGTTCTCTATTCTCCCGTATTCACCAGCTGTCAACAAACGAGCGCTGTGGTTGGCGAATGACCAGTTATTATAGGTTAAGTCGTTCCGCTTGATGCGTTCTCACGTTCCTTTCTCTGTAATTTACACCCTATTCTAAACACACTAATTATTCTACAAATAACAAGAAATCATCAAATTCAAGAAGTATTCTTTATTTTATATATGTTTTAATTCCAACAGCTGCTTCCTCTTGCTACTAATACACCATATCGATTACACAATACATAATCGATTTGTTATTGAATTCGGGTTTTAGATGTGTTACAATTTAATTATAATTTTCAGTTTGTTTTTTATCTCAGGGTACATGTAGTTCTTTTAACTATTAGTAAGGTCAGGTAATGCAATTTAAGGTTACTAGGTATTACAATTTAGTTATAAAATCTTATTATATAAAGTTCAAACATAAGCAGGGTTTTTACCGTAAGTTGACAAGGTACTTAAGGTGGCCGTGTTTCGCTACGCAGAGACGAGAACAGTATGTGGATTCAATTGTCTGGAAAATATCAGCCTTGGTCTTTTCAATAAAAGTTTGGTATTGATGTCCCAGGAGGTAGTAGAAAGTTCAGCTCCGATCTTCGTGAATCTTCACAGTTCTGGCGGTTACAGGTCCCAATGGAATTTGTGTAGTATTAAGATTTCGTTCAGTTGTGGAAAGTGAGGTTTGGATGTGATTCTAAATTTCTTTGTTCGTTTTTACTATATTTAATTAATTTAGCATCTCCACGCTATGGATTGTCTTCATTTATTCACAGTTGATCTTCATCATTACTGCTTTGCCATTAATGGGTTGATTAATTTGTTTTTTGGAAATTTGTTAAATTTATTAAAAGATCGAATTGTATTGATTGAGGAGTAGTTTCTGCAGTCGATCCACTGTCCTTTTAATGGATTATTATTTTTGAATTTTCATTTATTATACTTCATTCATTAGGTTTTTTAAATTCTTTTCTGGATTTGTAATAACTGAACTTAACCCATTCACATGTAACAATTAAGTGTTGAAATCAACAAGATATCTTGCATTTAGTCGTCCCTAACAACCATCTTCCTCTTCTGTTATTGGATAATATTTGTTATCCTAGAGCCGTAATTAGGAAATATTCTTACACTTATTTAATAAAATACTCCCTTATTGGAATTACATTAAATCACCTAAAACTTTCACCTAATATGCATTATCAAACCATATACATTTTACTACATTTTCTTCTTGATCAACTTATTTTAAAAGGTATTATTTTCCTTTTACAAAATACTAATTTTAGGCCTATTTGTTTTATTACATGTGTTATAATTTTTTGTTTTTAATTTAACTTTTCTGACCTGACCTACTGTACAATGAGTCACTGGCTTATGGCCAATTATTCTAATTTTATTTTATCCTGATTTCAATTTATTATTATTATTTATTTTATCATTGAACCCTTCATTGGTTTATAACATAATTACAATGACCCCTTGACAATTTATTAACAATTATTGTCTTCCTGGCCAAGTTTACAAATATTATCTTATGATATCTTCATTAATTATTCAAAGTAAATACACTTAACATGATACAATACATAATAAATACACTTGTATTTAATTACTTAAATACAAGTTTAACATTAATGAAATTAGTATCCATTACTTAATACTTTCTTAAAGCAATGGCTTCACACCTGCTACATACAAAACGCAGAATAAATATCATGTAAACAAAATATCATGATAAAGCACAACAACGTACATCATTATAAAACATTAAATATCAATTAAACAGTCTACTATTTTCAAACTTGTCTATAGTAAATTCATCTCATTAGACACTGTGTTTATAGTTTACATCTTCCACTGATCACTCCATATTTTATACTAATAGACATTTTTTATTATTTTATTACCTAGTAACCTTACTAGGTATTATTAATATATTTTCTTATGTGAGGTTTACCTTCCTGACCTTAATTATGGCATACATTGGATATTGTTTTAAGTTATATTGACAAAGTTTTTATGTAACGTCGGGGACCTTAACTTTGTTACGTTACATAATACTCCCCCTCCGAAAGAAGTTTATTTTAGATAAATATCGTTTAGTTGAAATAAGCTTATAGTTTCTTCATGCCTTGGAATATTTATTTGATAAAATTATCAATTTATAATGGTTTCAGTTTTTTATTGTTTCTGCTTTAGTACGCAATTCAATGGGTTCTTTGGGGTTTATTTTCTCTTTCTATTCCTTAAACTTTTAATTGCACCGGAAAACTGTGTTGATACTCATTGTATATCTGATCATTAATTCTTTACTGGTACCTCCCTCAGTTGTAGACCTGTCCTTTTCTCTGGAACTCATAACTTCTTCTAGCTTATTACACCATCATTTCTTATTATCATATTTATATTTAATTACCTCGCTTGGTGTATAATCCCTAAAATACTATATTTCCCTAACATTTTTCCCTAATATCATAGCTGGTACGGAATCAGAGGGGCACTATTGGCTTCCATTACTCTGCCGTTTCCCTAACTATATCTTCTGAGATCAGAGGAACTTCATCTCTGTCCAGAAAAAAATAAACGTTGCACGATCACAACACAATACATATAATTATTACCTATAAGGTAGCTCCTTCGCTACAAACTTATATTCAAGGGATGATTACTATTATTTCTGAGGTATCTTAATACTTTTCTTAACTTATTTATCTTGTTGTTCTGTAGTTCCATTTATCATATTATTTACCAGTATAGTAGTTAAAGCTGTTCAATATTTATTTTAAATTCTTCTTAGTTCCGTGCTGTCAATTAATTATTCTTTAGCATATGTATTTTACTATTTTTAATTCACTCCCATTTACTTCTGCAATTAAACACTGAATCTCCTCCTTATCATAAATTGTATGGCATATTCTTCCTTCATCTAACTCATTTCTAACCCTTCTTTCTCTTTTTTTATGTTTATTAGTTTAAAATAATTTCTTCTGAATGATATAGTAAGGTGTTCTTACTTATTTTGGAATTTTGTGGTTTTAAAATTGATTCCAACTAATTCCTCTGATGTATCGTGTAATTAGTCTATTGCATTTAATTGTTAGTTTAATATATTTTTAATTAGTCTATTGCATTTAATAGTTAGTTTAATATATTTTAATTAGTTTCTCATTATTTTCCTTTGGTTTGCTTTATTTGTTATCCATAAAATCCGTCCCTTTTCTCTATATTCTGTTTGGAATCTGTTTAACCGTGGTCCATTATTTCCTCTGTACTGATTGTTCGGATTTCTCTAGTGTGTAGAATTATTTTCGTCCTTGTGACGTATCTCACTATCATCTGGTTCTTCCCTCTTGTCGCTATAAAATTTTCATTTATGCTAAAGTTTACCATCGTCTTTCGAACTGATTCTTCCGTACTGTTTCTTAATCGTTTGAATGGTTCATACATAATCTCCATAAGTCCTCCATGCTCCTCGGTTAGTTTTGGCTTTTTTGGTCCTTCTAATCCATCCGGGAATTCAATTGTGGTTCGTTTAGAGTTTCTAAATTGACTTACTTCTCTTGGTTCCGTAATTGGTATATTATGCATCTTAACTAATCCACCTTTTATCATCTCCAATCCTTCCCGTGTATTTATTAATTTCTTTTGATGTGTTTGTCTCCTTTTCGTGTGCTCAATATTTTCTTGATTTCTGCTAGGTTTCTTTTCAGATAACAGTACACTCTTGTCTTTTTTATTCTCATTAGTTTCCTCTTTATTCTTGTCAAACTTCTCGTTCATTAGTTTGATTAAGTTCTCACTCAGAATTTTGTTTTGTTTCTTTGAGTTTTCTTTAAAACTGTCTATTTTTTCATTAGTTTGTCTATTATCTTCTTTAATACTGTCTATTTTATTTTCTACATTTTCTAACATTCGTTTGTTATTTTCTAAAATACTGTCTAATTTCTCATTAGTTCGTTTATTTATTTCCTTCATGCTACTCATGAATTCCTTATTATCCTTCTTCATGCTACTCATTAATTCCTTATTTTCCTCCTTCATGCTACTCATTAATTCCATTAATTTTTCCCAATTTAATCTTCCTCTGGCTTCCTCTTTATCGCCCGCCTGTTGTTCAATTTCGGTGTCTGTAACTACCTCTGCTTCTTCTTCCCGTCTATCTTCTTCCGTTTCTTGGTCCTTCGCCATCCCATTGGTCTATTTTTTACTTAACTAAAGCCCACTCGTTGGGCGCCAATGTGTTACAAATACGACTCCTTATACTCTTCGAAACTCTCGCCTAATTAAGCCCCACTGTTGGGTTCACCAATTTGTAATTAAATAACAATATTTTACGTATCAGTATTAAGCCCAAGTATTTGTAATCTAAATTCTATGCGATGTATTTATTGAACAAGATGATGTTCAAAAGCTACACTGTAGAATGCGTCAAATTGTAATATTTTACTGTAGATGAGATCTCCTGCAAATCAATGTTAATTTATTTATAAAGAAAATTATTTATTATGAGGTTGATATTATTCGGTTCTTGATAATAGATCTGTATTAAATAGTTATCAAGTGTTTTACAAGAGAAAAACGCTATATTCCAGTTATTATATTGAATAATTCAATATTTTTCTTCAACCCTAGTCGGTATATACTAACGAAAATTTTAAAGAGAAAAGAGCGGAGAGAGTAAGTTAGTTCTCTATTCTCCCGTATTCACCAGCTGTCAACAAACGAGCGCTGTGGTTGGCGAATGACCAGTTATTATAGGTTAAGTCGTTCCGCTTGATGCGTTCTCACGTTCCTTTCTCTGTAATTTACACCCTATTCTAAACACACTAATTATTCTACAAATAACAAGAAATCATCAAATTCAAGAAGTATTCTTTATTTTATATATGTTTTAATTCCAACAGCTGCTTCCTCTTGCTACTAATACACCATATCGATTACACAATACATAATCGATTTGTTATTGAATTCGGGTTTTAGATGTGTTACAATTTAATTATAATTTTCAGTTTGTTTTTTATCTCAGGGTACATGTAGTTCTTTTAACTATTAGTAAGGTCAGGTAATGCAATTTAAGGTTACTAGGTATTACAATTTAGTTATAAAATCTTATTATATAAAGTTCAAACATAAGCAGGGTTTTTACCGTAAGTTGACAAGGTACTTAAGGTGGCCGTGTTTCGCTACGCAGAGACGAGAACAGTATGTGGATTCAATTGTCTGGAAAATATCAGCCTTGGTCTTTTCAATAAAAGTTTGGTATTGATGTCCCAGGAGGTAGTAGAAAGTTCAGCTCCGATCTTCGTGAATCTTCACAGTTCTGGCGGTTACAGGTCCCAATGGAATTTGTGTAGTATTAAGATTTCGTTCAGTTGTGGAAAGTGAGGTTTGGATGTGATTCTAAATTTCTTTGTTCGTTTTTACTATATTTAATTAATTTAGCATCTCCACGCTATGGATTGTCTTCATTTATTCACAGTTGATCTTCATCATTACTGCTTTGCCATTAATGGGTTGATTAATTTGTTTTTTGGAAATTTGTTAAATTTATTAAAAGATCGAATTGTATTGATTGAGGAGTAGTTTCTGCAGTCGATCCACTGTCCTTTTAATGGATTATTATTTTTGAATTTTCATTTATTATACTTCATTCATTAGGTTTTTTAAATTCTTTTCTGGATTTGTAATAACTGAACTTAACCCATTCACATGTAACAATTAAGTGTTGAAATCAACAAGATATCTTGCATTTAGTCGTCCCTAACAACCATCTTCCTCTTCTGTTATTGGATAATATTTGTTATCCTAGAGCCGTAATTAGGAAATATTCTTACACTTATTTAATAAAATACTCCCTTATTGGAATTACATTAAATCACCTAAAACTTTCACCTAATATGCATTATCAAACCATATACATTTTACTACATTTTCTTCTTGATCAACTTATTTTAAAAGGTATTATTTTCCTTTTACAAAATACTAATTTTAGGCCTATTTGTTTTATTACATGTGTTATAATTTTTTGTTTTTAATTTAACTTTTCTGACCTGACCTACTGTACAATGAGTCACTGGCTTATGGCCAATTATTCTAATTTTATTTTATCCTGATTTCAATTTATTATTATTATTTATTTTATCATTGAACCCTTCATTGGTTTATAACATAATTACAATGACCCCTTGACAATTTATTAACAATTATTGTCTTCCTGGCCAAGTTTACAAATATTATCTTATGATATCTTCATTAATTATTCAAAGTAAATACACTTAACATGATACAATACATAATAAATACACTTGTATTTAATTACTTAAATACAAGTTTAACATTAATGAAATTAGTATCCATTACTTAATACTTTCTTAAAGCAATGGCTTCACACCTGCTACATACAAAACGCAGAATAAATATCATGTAAACAAAATATCATGATAAAGCACAACAACGTACATCATTATAAAACATTAAATATCAATTAAACAGTCTACTATTTTCAAACTTGTCTATAGTAAATTCATCTCATTAGACACTGTGTTTATAGTTTACATCTTCCACTGATCACTCCATATTTTATACTAATAGACATTTTTTATTATTTTATTACCTAGTAACCTTACTAGGTATTATTAATATATTTTCTTATGTGAGGTTTACCTTCCTGACCTTAATTATGGCATACATTGGATATTGTTTTAAGTTATATTGACAAAGTTTTTATGTAACGTCGGGGACCTTAACTTTGTTACGTTACATAATACTCCCCCTCCGAAAGAAGTTTATTTTAGATAAATATCGTTTAGTTGAAATAAGCTTATAGTTTCTTCATGCCTTGGAATATTTATTTGATAAAATTATCAATTTATAATGGTTTCAGTTTTTTATTGTTTCTGCTTTAGTACGCAATTCAATGGGTTCTTTGGGGTTTATTTTCTCTTTCTATTCCTTAAACTTTTAATTGCACCGGAAAACTGTGTTGATACTCATTGTATATCTGATCATTAATTCTTTACTGGTACCTCCCTCAGTTGTAGACCTGTCCTTTTCTCTGGAACTCATAACTTCTTCTAGCTTATTACACCATCATTTCTTATTATCATATTTATATTTAATTACCTCGCTTGGTGTATAATCCCTAAAATACTATATTTCCCTAACATTTTTCCCTAATATCATAGCTGGTACGGAATCAGAGGGGCACTATTGGCTTCCATTACTCTGCCGTTTCCCTAACTATATCTTCTGAGATCAGAGGAACTTCATCTCTGTCCAGAAAAAAATAAACGTTGCACGATCACAACACAATACATATAATTATTACCTATAAGGTAGCTCCTTCGCTACAAACTTATATTCAAGGGATGATTACTATTATTTCTGAGGTATCTTAATACTTTTCTTAACTTATTTATCTTGTTGTTCTGTAGTTCCATTTATCATATTATTTACCAGTATAGTAGTTAAAGCTGTTCAATATTTATTTTAAATTCTTCTTAGTTCCGTGCTGTCAATTAATTATTCTTTAGCATATGTATTTTACTATTTTTAATTCACTCCCATTTACTTCTGCAATTAAACACTGAATCTCCTCCTTATCATAAATTGTATGGCATATTCTTCCTTCATCTAACTCATTTCTAACCCTTCTTTCTCTTTTTTTATGTTTATTAGTTTAAAATAATTTCTTCTGAATGATATAGTAAGGTGTTCTTACTTATTTTGGAATTTTGTGGTTTTAAAATTGATTCCAACTAATTCCTCTGATGTATCGTGTAATTAGTCTATTGCATTTAATTGTTAGTTTAATATATTTTTAATTAGTCTATTGCATTTAATAGTTAGTTTAATATATTTTAATTAGTTTCTCATTATTTTCCTTTGGTTTGCTTTATTTGTTATCCATAAAATCCGTCCCTTTTCTCTATATTCTGTTTGGAATCTGTTTAACCGTGGTCCATTATTTCCTCTGTACTGATTGTTCGGATTTCTCTAGTGTGTAGAATTATTTTCGTCCTTGTGACGTATCTCACTATCATCTGGTTCTTCCCTCTTGTCGCTATAAAATTTTCATTTATGCTAAAGTTTACCATCGTCTTTCGAACTGATTCTTCCGTACTGTTTCTTAATCGTTTGAATGGTTCATACATAATCTCCATAAGTCCTCCATGCTCCTCGGTTAGTTTTGGCTTTTTCGGTCCTTCTAATCCATCCGGGAATTCAATTGTGGTTCGTTTAGAGTTTCTAAATTGACTTACTTCTCTTGGTTCCGTAATTGGTATATTATGCATCTTAACTAATCCACCTTTTATCATCTCCAATCCTTCCCGTGTATTTATTAATTTCTTTTGATGTGTTTGTCTCCTTTTCGTGTGCTCAATATTTTCTTGATTTCTGCTAGGTTTCTTTTCAGATAACAGTACACTCTTGTCTTTTTTATTCTCATTAGTTTCCTCTTTATTCTTGTCAAACTTCTCGTTCATTAGTTTGATTAAGTTCTCACTCAGAATTTTGTTTTGTTTCTTTTAGTTTTCTTTAAAACTGTCTATTTTTTCATTAGTTTGTCTATTATCTTCTTTAATACTGTCTATTTTATTTTCTAGATTTTCTAACATTCGTTTGTTATTTTCTAAAATACTGTCTAATTTCTCATTAGTTCGTTTATTTATTTCCTTCATGCTACTCATGAATTCCTTATTATCCTTCTTCATGCTACTCATTAATTCCTTATTTTCCTCCTTCATGCTACTCATTAATTCCATTAATTTTTCCCAATTTAATCTTCCTCTGGCTTCCTCTTTATCGCCCGCCTGTTGTTCAATTTCGGTGTCTGTAACTACCTCTGCTTCTTCTTCCCGTCTATCTTCTTCCGTTTCTTGGTCCTTCGCCATCCCATTGGTCTATTTTTTACTTAACTAAAGCCCACTCGTTGGGCGCCAATGTGTTACAAATACGACTCCTTATACTCTTCGAAACTCTCGCCTAATTAAGCCCCACTGTTGGGTTCACCAATTTGTAATTAAATAACAATATTTTACGTATCAGTATTAAGCCCAAGTATTTGTAATCTAAATTCTATGCGATGTATTTATTGAACAAGATGATGTTCAAAAGCTACACTGTAGAATGCGTCAAATTGTAATATTTTACTGTAGATGAGATCTCCTGCAAATCAATGTTAATTTATTTATAAAGAAAATTATTTATTATGAGGTTGATATTATTCGGTTCTTGATAATAGATCTGTATTAAATAGTTATCAAGTGTTTTACAAGAGAAAAACGCTATATTCCAGTTATTATATTGAATAATTCAATATTTTTCTTCAACCCTAGTCGGTATATACTAACGAAAATTTTAAAGAGAAAAGAGCGGAGAGAGTAAGTTAGTTCTCTATTCTCCCGTATTCACCAGCTGTCAACAAACGAGCGCTGTGGTTGGCGAATGACCAGTTATTATAGGTTAAGTCGTTCCGCTTGATGCGTTCTCACGTTCCTTTCTCTGTAATTTACACCCTATTCTAAACACACTAATTATTCTACAAATAACAAGAAATCATCAAATTCAAGAAGTATTCTTTATTTTATATATGTTTTAATTCCAACAGCTGCTTCCTCTTGCTACTAATACACCATATCGATTACACAATACATAATCGATTTGTTATTGAATTCGGGTTTTAGATGTGTTACAATTTAATTATAATTTTCAGTTTGTTTTTTATCTCAGGGTACATGTAGTTCTTTTAACTATTAGTAAGGTCAGGTAATGCAATTTAAGGTTACTAGGTATTACAATTTAGTTATAAAATCTTATTATATAAAGTTCAAACATAAGCAGGGTTTTTACCGTAAGTTGACAAGGTACTTAAGGTGGCCGTGTTTCGCTACGCAGAGACGAGAACAGTATGTGGATTCAATTGTCTGGAAAATATCAGCCTTGGTCTTTTCAATAAAAGTTTGGTATTGATGTCCCAGGAGGTAGTAGAAAGTTCAGCTCCGATCTTCGTGAATCTTCACAGTTCTGGCGGTTACAGGTCCCAATGGAATTTGTGTAGTATTAAGATTTCGTTCAGTTGTGGAAAGTGAGGTTTGGATGTGATTCTAAATTTCTTTGTTCGTTTTTACTATATTTAATTAATTTAGCATCTCCACGCTATGGATTGTCTTCATTTATTCACAGTTGATCTTCATCATTACTGCTTTGCCATTAATGGGTTGATTAATTTGTTTTTTGGAAATTTGTTAAATTTATTAAAAGATCGAATTGTATTGATTGAGGAGTAGTTTCTGCAGTCGATCCACTGTCCTTTTAATGGATTATTATTTTTGAATTTTCATTTATTATACTTCATTCATTAGGTTTTTTAAATTCTTTTCTGGATTTGTAATAACTGAACTTAACCCATTCACATGTAACAATTAAGTGTTGAAATCAACAAGATATCTTGCATTTAGTCGTCCCTAACAACCATCTTCCTCTTCTGTTATTGGATAATATTTGTTATCCTAGAGCCGTAATTAGGAAATATTCTTACACTTATTTAATAAAATACTCCCTTATTGGAATTACATTAAATCACCTAAAACTTTCACCTAATATGCATTATCAAACCATATACATTTTACTACATTTTCTTCTTGATCAACTTATTTTAAAAGGTATTATTTTCCTTTTACAAAATACTAATTTTAGGCCTATTTGTTTTATTACATGTGTTATAATTTTTTGTTTTTAATTTAACTTTTCTGACCTGACCTACTGTACAATGAGTCACTGGCTTATGGCCAATTATTCTAATTTTATTTTATCCTGATTTCAATTTATTATTATTATTTATTTTATCATTGAACCCTTCATTGGTTTATAACATAATTACAATGACCCCTTGACAATTTATTAACAATTATTGTCTTCCTGGCCAAGTTTACAAATATTATCTTATGATATCTTCATTAATTATTCAAAGTAAATACACTTAACATGATACAATACATAATAAATACACTTGTATTTAATTACTTAAATACAAGTTTAACATTAATGAAATTAGTATCCATTACTTAATACTTTCTTAAAGCAATGGCTTCACACCTGCTACATACAAAACGCAGAATAAATATCATGTAAACAAAATATCATGATAAAGCACAACAACGTACATCATTATAAAACATTAAATATCAATTAAACAGTCTACTATTTTCAAACTTGTCTATAGTAAATTCATCTCATTAGACACTGTGTTTATAGTTTACATCTTCCACTGATCACTCCATATTTTATACTAATAGACATTTTTTATTATTTTATTACCTAGTAACCTTACTAGGTATTATTAATATATTTTCTTATGTGAGGTTTACCTTCCTGACCTTAATTATGGCATACATTGGATATTGTTTTAAGTTATATTGACAAAGTTTTTATGTAACGTCGGGGACCTTAACTTTGTTACGTTACATAATACTCCCCCTCCGAAAGAAGTTTATTTTAGATAAATATCGTTTAGTTGAAATAAGCTTATAGTTTCTTCATGCCTTGGAATATTTATTTGATAAAATTATCAATTTATAATGGTTTCAGTTTTTTATTGTTTCTGCTTTAGTACGCAATTCAATGGGTTCTTTGGGGTTTATTTTCTCTTTCTATTCCTTAAACTTTTAATTGCACCGGAAAACTGTGTTGATACTCATTGTATATCTGATCATTAATTCTTTACTGGTACCTCCCTCAGTTGTAGACCTGTCCTTTTCTCTGGAACTCATAACTTCTTCTAGCTTATTACACCATCATTTCTTATTATCATATTTATATTTAATTACCTCGCTTGGTGTATAATCCCTAAAATACTATATTTCCCTAACATTTTTCCCTAATATCATAGCTGGTACGGAATCAGAGGGGCACTATTGGCTTCCATTACTCTGCCGTTTCCCTAACTATATCTTCTGAGATCAGAGGAACTTCATCTCTGTCCAGAAAAAAATAAACGTTGCACGATCACAACACAATACATATAATTATTACCTATAAGGTAGCTCCTTCGCTACAAACTTATATTCAAGGGATGATTACTATTATTTCTGAGGTATCTTAATACTTTTCTTAACTTATTTATCTTGTTGTTCTGTAGTTCCATTTATCATATTATTTACCAGTATAGTAGTTAAAGCTGTTCAATATTTATTTTAAATTCTTCTTAGTTCCGTGCTGTCAATTAATTATTCTTTAGCATATGTATTTTACTATTTTTAATTCACTCCCATTTACTTCTGCAATTAAACACTGAATCTCCTCCTTATCATAAATTGTATGGCATATTCTTCCTTCATCTAACTCATTTCTAACCCTTCTTTCTCTTTTTTTATGTTTATTAGTTTAAAATAATTTCTTCTGAATGATATAGTAAGGTGTTCTTACTTATTTTGGAATTTTGTGGTTTTAAAATTGATTCCAACTAATTCCTCTGATGTATCGTGTAATTAGTCTATTGCATTTAATTGTTAGTTTAATATATTTTTAATTAGTCTATTGCATTTAATAGTTAGTTTAATATATTTTAATTAGTTTCTCATTATTTTCCTTTGGTTTGCTTTATTTGTTATCCATAAAATCCGTCCCTTTTCTCTATATTCTGTTTGGAATCTGTTTAACCGTGGTCCATTATTTCCTCTGTACTGATTGTTCGGATTTCTCTAGTGTGTAGAATTATTTTCGTCCTTGTGACGTATCTCACTATCATCTGGTTCTTCCCTCTTGTCGCTATAAAATTTTCATTTATGCTAAAGTTTACCATCGTCTTTCGAACTGATTCTTCCGTACTGTTTCTTAATCGTTTGAATGGTTCATACATAATCTCCATAAGTCCTCCATGCTCCTCGGTTAGTTTTGGCTTTTTCGGTCCTTCTAATCCATCTGGGAATTCAATTGTGGTTCGTTTAGAGTTTCTAAATTGACTTACTTCTCTTGGTTCCGTAATTGGTATATTATGCATCTTAACTAATCCACCTTTTATCATCTCCAATCCTTCCCGTGTATTTATTAATTTCTTTTGATGTGTTCGTCTCCTTTTCGTGTGCTCAATATTTTCTTGATTTCTGCTAGGTTTCTTTTCAGATAACAGTACACTCTTGTCTTTTTTATTCTCATTAGTTTCCTCTTTATTCTTGTCAAACTTCTCGTTCATTAGTTTGATTAAGTTCTCACTCAAAATTTTGTTTTGTTTCTTTGAGTTTTCTTTAAAACTGTCTATTTTTTCATTAGTTTGTCTATTATCTTCTTTAATACTGTCTATTTTATTTTCTAGATTTTCTAACATTCGTTTGTTATTTTCTAAAATACTGTCTAATTTCTCATTAGTTCGTTTATTTATTTCCTTCATGCTACTCATGAATTCCTTATTATCCTTCTTCATGCTACTCATTAATTCCTTATTTTCCTCCTTCATGCTACTCATTAATTCCATTAATTTTTCCCAATTTAATCTTCCTCTGGCTTCCTCTTTATCGCCCGCCTGTTGTTCAATTTCGGTGTCTGTAACTACCTCTGCTTCTTCTTCCCGTCTATCTTCTTCCGTTTCTTGGTCCTTCGCCATCCCATTGGTCTATTTTTTACTTAACTAAAGCCCACTCGTTGGGCGCCAATGTGTTACAAATAAGACTCCTTATACTCTTCGAAACTCTCGCCTAATTAAGCCCCACTGTTGGGTTCACCAATTTGTAATTAAATAACAATATTTTACGTATCAGTATTAAGCCCAAGTATTTGTAATCTAAATTCTATGTGATGTATTTATTGAACAAGATGATGTTCAAAAGCTAAACTGTGGAATGCGTCAAATTGTAATATTTTACTGTAGATGAGATCTCCTGCAAATCAATGTTAATTTATTTATAAAGAAAATTATTTATTATGAGGTTGATATTATTCGGTTCTTGTTAATAGATCTGTATTAAATAGTTATCAAGTGTTTTACAAGAGAAAAACGCTATATTCCAGTTATTATATTGAATAATTCAATATTTTTCTCCAACCCTAGTCGGTATATACTATCGAAATTGTAAAGAGAAAAGAGCGGAGAGAGTAAGTTAGTTCTCTATTCTCCCATATTCACCAGCTGTCAACAAACGAGCGCTGTGGTTGGCGATTGACCAGTTATTATAGGTTAAGTCGTTCCGCTTGATGCGTTCTCACGTTCCTTTCTCTGTAATTTACACCCTATTCTAAACACACTAATTATTCTACAAATAACAAGAAATCATCAAATTCAAGAAGTATTCTTTATTTTATATATGTTTTAATTCCAACAGCTGCTTCCTCTTGCTACTAATACACCATATCGATTACACAATACATAATCGATTTGTTATTGAATTCGGGTTTTAGATGTGTTACAATTTAATTATAATTTTCAGTTTGTTTTTTATCTCAGGGTACATGTAGTTCTTTTAACTATTAGTAAGGTCAGGTAATGCAATTTAAGGTTACTAGGTATTACAATTTAGTTATAAAATCTTATTATATAAAGTTCAAACATAAGCAGGGTTTTTACCGTAAGTTGACAAGGTACTTAAGGTGGCCGTGTTTCGCTACGCAGAGACGAGAACAGTATGTGGATTCAATTGTCTGGAAAATATCAGCCTTGGTCTTTTCAATAAAAGTTTGGTATTGATGTCCCAGGAGGTAGTAGAAAGTTCAGCTCCGATCTTCGTGAATCTTCACAGTTCTGGCGGTTACAGGTCCCAATGGAATTTGTGTAGTATTAAGATTTCGTTCAGTTGTGGAAAGTGAGGTTTGGATGTGATTCTAAATTTCTTTGTTCGTTTTTACTATATTTAATTAATTTAGCATCTCCACGCTATGGATTGTCTTCATTTATTCACAGTTGATCTTCATCATTACTGCTTTGCCATTAATGGGTTGATTAATTTGTTTTTTGGAAATTTGTTAAATTTATTAAAAGATCGAATTGTATTGATTGAGGAGTAGTTTCTGCATCGATCCACTGTCCTTCTAATGGATTATTATTTTTGAATTTTCATTTATTATACTTCATTCATTAGGTTTTTTAAATTCTTTTCTGGATTTGTAATAACTGAACTTAACCCATTCACATGTAACAATTAAGTGTTGAAATCAACAAGATATCTTGCATTTAGTCGTCCCTAACAACCATCTTCCTCTTCTGTTATTGGATAATATTTGTTATCCTAGAGCCGTAATTAGGAAATATTCTTACACTTATTTAATAAAATACTCCCTTATTGGAATTACATTAAATCACCTAAAACTTTCACCTAATATGCATTATCAAACCATATATATTTTACTACATTTTCTTCTTGATCAACTTATTTTAAAAGGTATTATTTTCCTTTTACAAAATACTAATTTTAGGCCTATTTGTTTTATTACATGTGTTATAATTTTTTGTTTTTAATTTAACTTTTCTCACCTGACCTACTGTACAATGAGTCACTGGCTTATGGCCAATTATTCTAATTTTATTTTATCCTGATTTCAATTTATTATTATTATTTATTTTATCATTGAACCCTTCATTGGTTTATAACATAATTACAATGACCCCTTGACAATTTATTAACAATTATTGTCTTCCTGGCCAAGTTTACAAATATTATCTTATGATATCTTCATTAATTATTCAAAGTAAATACACTTAACATGATACAATACATAATAAATACACTTGTATTTAATTACTTAAATACAAGTTTAACATTAATGAAATTAGTATCCATTACTTAATACTTTCTTAAAGCAATGGCTTCACACCTGCTACATACAAAACGCAGAATAAATATCATGTAAACAAAATATCATGATAAAGCACAACAACGTACATCATTATAAAACATTAAATATCAATTAAACAGTCTACTATTTTCAAACTTGTCTATAGTAAATTCATCTCATTAGACACTGTGTTTATAGTTTACATCTTCCACTGATCACTCCATATTTTATACTAATAGACATTTTTTATTATTTTATTACCTAGTAACCTTACTAGGTATTATTAATATATTTTCTTATGTGAGGTTTACCTTCCTGACCTTAATTATGGCATACATTGGATATTGTTTTAAGTTATATTGACAAAGTTTTTATGTAACGTCGGGGACCTTAACTTTGTTACGTTACATAATACTCCCCCTCCGAAAGAAGTTTATTTTAGATAAATATCGTTTAGTTGAAATAAGCTTATAGTTTCTTCATGCCTTGGAATATTTATTTGATAAAATTATCAATTTATAATTGTTTCAGTTTTTTATTGTTTCTGCTTTAGTACGCAATTCAATGGGTTCTTTGGGGTTTATTTTCTCTTTCTATTCCTTAAACTTTTAATTGCACCGGAAAACTGTGTTGATACTCATTGTATATCTGATCATTAATTCTTTACTGGTACCTCCCTCAGTTGTAGACCTGTCCTTTTCTCTGGAACTCATAACTTCTTCTAGCTTATTACACCATCATTTCTTATTATCATATTTATATTTAATTACCTCGCTTGGTGTATAATCCCTAAAATACTATATTTCCCTAACATTTTTCCCTAATATCATAGCTGGTACGGAATCAGAGGGGCACTATTGGCTTCCATTACTCTGCCGTTTCCCTAACTATATCTTCTGAGATCAGAGGAACTTCATCTCTGTCCAGAAAAAAATAAACGTTGCACGATCACAACACAATACATATAATTATTACCTATAAGGTAGCTCCTTCGCTACAAACTTATATTCAAGGGATGATTACTATTATTTCTGAGGTATCTTAATACTTTTCTTAACTTATTTATCTTGTTGTTCTGTAGTTCCATTTATCATATTATTTACCAGTATAGTAGTTAAAGCTGTTCAATATTTATTTTAAATTCTTCTTAGTTCCGTGCTGTCAATTAATTATTCTTTAGCATATGTATTTTACTATTTTTAATTCACTCCCATTTACTTCTGCAATTAAACACTGAATCTCCTCCTTATCATAAATTGTATGGCATATTCTTCCTTCATCTAACTCATTTCTAACCTTTCTTAATCTTTTTTTATGTTTATTAGTTTAAAATAATTTCTTCTGAATGATATAGTAAGGTGTTCTTACTTATTTTGGAATTTTGTGGTTTTAAAATTGATTCCAACTAATTCCTCTGATGTATCGTGTAATTAGTCTATTGCATTTAATTGTTAGTTTAATATATTTTTAATTAGTCTATTGCATTTAATAGTTAGTTTAATATATTTTAATTAGTTTCTCATTATTTTCCTTTGGTTTGCTTTATTTGTTATCCATAAAATCCGTCCCTTTTCTCTATATTCTGTTTGGAATCTGTTTAACCGTGGTCCATTATTTCCTCTGTACTGATTGTTCGGATTTCTCTAGTGTGTAGAATTATTTTCGTCCTTGTGACGTATCTCACTATCATCTGGTTCTTCCCTCTTGTCGCTATAAAAATTTCATTTATGCTAAAGTTTACCATCGTCTTTCGAACTGATTCTTCCGTACTGTTTCTTAATCGTTTGAATGGTTCATACATAATCTCCACAAGTCCTCCATGCTCCTCGGTTAGTTTTGGCTTTTTCGGTCCTTCTAATCCATCCGGGAATTCAATTGTGGTTCGTTTAGAGTTTCTAAATTGACTTACTTCTCTTGGTTCCGTAATTGGTATATTATGCATCTTAACTAATCCACCTTTTATCATCTCCAATCCTTCCCGTGTATTTATTAATTTCTTTTGATGTGTTTGTCTCCTTTTCGTGTGCTCAATATTTTCTTGATTTCTGCTAGTTTTCTTTTCAGATAACAGTACACTCTTGTCTTTTTTATTCTCATTAGTTTCCTCTTTATTCTTGTCAAACTTCTCGTTCATTAGTTTGATTAAGTTCTCACTCAGAATTTTGTTTTGTTTCTTTGAGTTTTCTTTAAAACTGTCTATTTTTTCATTAGTTTGTCTATTATCTTCTTTAATACTGTCTATTTTATTTTCTAGATTTTCTAACATTCGTTTGTTATTTTCTAAAATACTGTCTAATTTCTCATTAGTTCGTTTATTTATTTCCTTCATGCTACTCATGAATTCCTTATTATCCTTCTTCATGCTACTCATTAATTCCTTATTTTCCTCCTTCATGCTACTCATTAATTCCATTAATTTTTCCCAATTTAATCTTCCTCTGGCTTCCTCTTTATCGCCCGCCTGTTGTTCAATTTCGGTGTCTGTAACTACCTCTGCTTCTTCTTCCCGTCTATCTTCTTCCGTTTCTTGGTCCTTCGCCATCCCATTGGTCTATTTTTTACTTAACTAAAGCCCACTCGTTGGGCGCCAATGTGTTACAAATAAGACTCCTTATACTCTTCGAAACTCTCGCCTAATTAAGCCCCACTGTTGGGTTCACCAATTTGTAATTAAATAACAATATTTTACGTATCAGTATTAAGCCCAAGTATTTGTAATCTAAATTCTATGCGATGTATTTATTGAACAAGATGATGTTCAAAAGCTACACTGTGGAATGCGTCAAATTGTAATATTTTACTGTAGATGAGATCTCCTGCAAATCAATGTTAATTTATTTATAAAGAAAATTATTTATTATGAGGTTGATATTATTCGGTTCTTGATAATAGATCTGTATTAAATAGTTATCAAGTGTTTTACAAGAGAAAAACGCTATATTCCAGTTATTATATTGAATAATTCAATATTTTTCTTCAACCCTAGTCGGTATATACTAACGAAAATTTTAAAGAGAAAAGAGCGGAGAGAGTAAGTTAGTTCTCTATTCTCCCGTATTCACCAGCTGTCAACAAACGAGCGCTGTGGTTGGCGATTGACCAGTTATTATAGGTTAAGTCGTTCCGCTTGATGCGTTCTCATGTTCCTTTCTCTGTAATTTACACCCTATTCTAAACACACTAATTATTCTACAAATAACAAGAAATCATCAAATTCAAGAAGTATTCTTTATTTTATATATGTTTTAATTCCAACAGCTGCTTCCTCTTGCTACTAATACACCATATCGATCACACAATACATAATCGATTTGTTATTGAATTCGGGTTTTAGATGTGTTACAATTTAATTATAATTTTCAGTTTGTTTTTTATCTCAGGGTACATGTAGTTCTTTTAACTATTAGTAAGGTCAGGTAATGCAATTTAAGGTTACTAGGTATTACAATTTAGTTATAAAATCTTATTATATAAAGTTCAAACATAAGCAGGGTTTTTACCGTAAGTTGACAAGGTACTTAAGGTGGCCGTGTTTCGCTACGCAGAGACGAGAACAGTATGTGGATTCAATTGTCTGGAAAATATCAGCCTTGGTCTTTTCAATAAAAGTTTGGTATTGATGTCCCAGGAGGTAGTAGAAAGTTCAGCTCCGATCTTCGTGAATCTTCACAGTTCTGGCGGTTACAGGTCCCAATGGAATTTGTGTAGTATTAAGATTTCGTTCAGTTGTGGAAAGTGAGGTTTGGATGTGATTCTAAATTTCTTTGTTCGTTTTTACTATATTTAATTAATTTAGCATCTCCACGCTATGGATTGTCTTCATTTATTCACAGTTGATCTTCATCATTACTCCTTTGCCATTAATGGGTTGATTAATTTGGTTTTTGGAAATTCGTTAAATTTATTAAAAGATCGAATTGTATTGATTGAGGAGTAGTTTCTGCAGTCGATCCACTGTCCTTTTAATGGATTATTATTTTTGAATTTTCATTTATTATACTTCATTCATTAGGTTTTTTAAATTCTTTTCTGGATTTGTAATAACTGAACTTAACCCATTCACATGTAACAATTAAGTGTTGAAATCAACAAGATATCTTGCATTTAGTCGTCCCTAACAACCATCTTCCTCTTCTGTTATTGGATAATATTTGTTATCCTAGAGCCGTAATTAGGAAATATTCTTACACTTATTTAATAAAATACTCCCTTATTGGAATTACATTAAATCACCTAAAACTTTCACCTAATATGCATTATCAAACCATATACATTTTACTACATTTTCTTCTTGATCAACTTATTTTAAAAGGTATTATTTTCCTTTTACAAAATACTAATTTTAGGCCTATTTGTTTTATTACATGTGTTATAATTTTTTGTTTTTAATTTAACTTTTCTCACCTGACCTACTGTACAATGAGTCACTGGCTTATGGCCAATTATTCTAATTTTATTTTATCCTGATTTCAATTTATTATTATTATTTATTTTATCATTGAACCCTTCATTGGTTTATAACATAATTACAATGACCCCTTGACAATTTATTAACAATTATTGTCTTCCTGGCCAAGTTTACAAATATTATCTTATGATATCTTCATTAATTATTCAAAGTAAATACACTTAACATGATACAATACATAATAAATACACTTGTATTTAATTACTTAAATACAAGTTTAACATTAATGAAATTAGTATCCATTACTTAATACTTTCTTAAAGCAATGGCTTCACACCTGCTACATACAAAACACAGAATAAATATCATGTAAACAAAATATCATGATAAAGCACAACAACGTACATCATTATAAAACATTAAATATCAATTAAACAGTCTACTATTTTCAAACTTGTCTATAGTAAATTCATCTCATTAGACACTGTGTTTATAGTTACATCTTCCACTGATCACTCCATATTTTATACTAATGGACATTTTTTATTATTTTATTACCTAGTAACCTTACTAGGTATTATTAATATATATTTTTATGTGAGGTTTACCTTCCTGACCTTAATTATGGCATACATTGGGTATTGTTTTAAGTTATATTGACAAAGTTTTTATGCAACGTCGGGGACCTTAACTTTGTTACGTTACAATATATATACGATAACAATCTTATACTAATAAATCAAATCTAAATTATCTCAACAGATAATGAGAGAATATCATTTTTGATAGGCAAAAGAGATTTCACACAGAGAGTTCACTGTCCTCTATTGTTTACACCGTTACCCAGCTGTTGGGGTGGCGATTCACTGCGATAGGGTGATTTGTACTGTTCGCTTAACGAGGGGCTTGCTAAAGGGGGAATAACAATGAATTGACATCGTACATTCCTCAACACGAATTCTACAGGAAACAGCTTGTCTGTGTACCGACAGGTTGAAAATGGAATAGTTTTACAAGCGGGGACTTGTGTATTACCTTTATTTAAATTTAGCTTTATTTTACTTTAGGTTTTACTCATAATTTCCTCTTCCTACTGGATTATATTATTATTAAAAAATTTTTTTGTTTTTATTTTATACTATCGGGTAAACATTATATCTAATACACACGATTATCGCTCAGGTAATTGGGGCTTTAGGGTAATTATTTTAGTCTAATTATTCTAAGTATTTTCGCAGAATGGTTCTCTTAGCAAAATGAATAATTACTCTGTGCTTTGCTCAACAAATTAAGAGTGAATAAATGTACGCTTTTTTGTTAAGTTACTGTTTATTATTACTTTAATAATCAACAGGGAAGCGTCTTATATGACTCTAATTATCAATTATGCCTTTTTGAAATTAGCAGAGTGAATGATTATTAGCGGAGTTGCGCACCTTATAACGTCTCGTCTTTACGACATTATAACACTGGGAACCAGTTTAATGGGCCCTTGTCAATTAAACCGGCTGCCATTGTATGTACTGATTACTTACACACAAATGAGGAACCTGTAAAGTTTAGGAGTTAGATTAAGGTTTCGTGAATTTACTCGCTCTCTTGGGTTTAGCAAAGACATCTCTTTATTACAAATTTCAATGCAAGGTTTCTGATATATTAGGATGTTACTAAGATGTTAGCTACAACATTCATGATTCTTACTTAGTGATTAAATTCTGAACCAAACACTTTCATTCTGCTTAAAACATTCTTCTGATGAGCTCAAAATCATACAGCTGCATATTTAATAAAATACCACGGATCCGGGCTTTAATTTTTATGATATTACAGATTATTTAGAACATTATGTAAACCATTTGAAGAATAGGTTCATTTACTTTTTACTTAGTTATACCTGTTTGCAGTTTCAGGCTACTATTATTTAGGAATATTAACTATCCCTATTACTACGTTACAATTTACAGGATTGGTATGAGTCTTTACGATAAATTTACTGTCTTTACTCGGGGTTTTTAACAGAAGTACAACCACAGAAGTTATCCTTCCGTGTCACCTGGGTATTGGGTATATCCATAGCTGGTCCTCTTCTAGATCCTCTACGGCGGGGTTTTCTGGATGATCTTAGTTGCAGTTGTAGTGGTCCTCCATTAAATCTGTTGACTCTAAGTGTGTTGTTTATTCATGATGCTCGGTCTCTGGATACATGGTGCTCGTAGTGAGTTGTTGTTGATTTATTTCAGAAGGTTATTTTCACTATTCACATTTATGTTTGACTGCACTACTGTTACATTATGATTGAGTATTGTACATCCTGTAATTGTTATACACTTTCTTAAAGAGATGTCATGGCTACACTGTTTATATATTTATATTTTTACTTCCTTTCACTACATATTTACGCTCTCCTCTACCTATTTCTCTTTGTTTACAAAAGCACCTATTTAGTTCTACATAGTTTGGTAATATAACACTTATTTCTTCTCGCAACACATGGCTAAGCAGTTGCCTCGGCCGCGATTCAGAGACGAATGGGGTAGGTTTAGGGGCCGTGAGTAGTGATTTAGCGTAGTTTGCACATCGAGAGAAAAGTAGTTCTTTCTGATTATTATTATTTTACCTTTAATTAGCTACTATTAATTATATTACAGCTTCTTTATTTTTGTCTGTATTTTATTTGTGATTATCACGTCTTTTAGAGATAATTACAATGATTATTTTAATTAGCGTAACAACTGGATAATTTGCGTGTCAGTACTAGTTTTTCACATGTTTGTACCGGTTATTTGCTACAAAGGGGAGGGTGGATTATTTTATCATGGGTTATTTTGAACAAACAAAATTTTTTGTTTTGTGCTATTTAAAATTTGTTTTAAATCGTCACATCCTCCTCTACTTAAAGAAGACACATGGGACGACATTTGTGGATTCCAAAGGGCATATCTAAGAAGTAGAATTATACTTAACTCAGAACCTCGTGATGAAATCTCTTTCTACATGGTTACTTTGATTTACCCTAATCTATTCGTAAGAAATATACGATTATCTTACATACTATTTAAATCACCTAACATTTAACACTCATAAAACACATAAAATATACAAATACATAAACCTACCTTATTTCTATTTCTTAATGCTACTACCGGTTTTTTTTGTTCACTCGTTTTACGGAGTTACACTCATGAGTATGTTTCAGATACACACTTGTATACGTGTATACAGCTATACTGTAAGGGTAAGGTTTCTACTGTGTTCTTACAGAAGAGTATTCTCACCTTTATAAGTTTCAACGCGTCTTTTCGCTGATTATTTTCGTCGATTATTTTGACTGAGTTGTGGTCAACGAATCCTTTTATTTCTAGTTTCGTATTTCTCTTACATCTTTGGTTAGTAAGTGAGTTGTTAGTCGCAACGTGAACTATAATTCAGTGTATTACTATCACCATGTTCATCGTAAGCAGTAACGTAAAATATGTTGTAATAACTATAATGTTACCTTTTGTTTTCTTAGTTAGGGGTTTGTGGTTCGTCAGCTGACTTTTCATTATTTATTTTATTTTCGTAGAACAGGAACTAAGGTTGATCAGGCCTCGCTCTTATTCTTACGCGGTGTTTGAGTTTAGACTCAATTACAATATAGGATGTTCCCTATATTTATTTCATATACTTCGGTCTGTTTTCTTTCTTTACCTACTTGCTCACGATAGTGTTTCTTCTTTGTGAAAATCTTTTATTTGAGACACATGACTTCTGCGAACGTAATTATCAGTATTTGGTTCATACAGTCCTACCGTTATGGGAGTGATGTACTTGTGAATCGTGTAGGGGCCACACCATCGGTAAGATAGTTTGGAGGTGGTCCTATCAACGGCTCTACTCGTCGGGTGAGTTTTATACATAACCAAGTCACCTACCTTGTACTTTATTTCCCTATTATTCTGCTCGTGATATTTTCGCGATTTTAGTAGATTCGCTCTCAAATTTGCGCAAGCTTCGTTCCATATTTTCCTTATATTACTCCCATTTATTTCGCGGGGTAATAATTCATGAATTTTCCACTTGGTGGCTAACGGGTGGTTCGGTTTATACTTGTATAGTAAATCAAATGGTGTTGATTTATGTCCTTCATGATACACCAAGTTGAAGGCAAATTGTATCCAGGATAGATTTTGATCCTGAGCTGTTTGATCTTTAGCGTGGTAAGCTATTAAAGCTGATTTTATGTTTTGCAAGTATCTTTCAGCTAGGTTCTCTTGCGGTCGGTACTCTGTGACTGTAATGTGATTTATTCCTAGTTTGAAACACATGTCATTGAATTCTTTGGATTTAAACTGAGGTCCGTTGTCAGATACTAGGTGTACTGGTGTACCGAAGTCTTTAAATAGTCTCTCTTGCAGAATTTTTACTGTCGTAGATGCTAAGGCACGTCTCATAGGATACATCCATACGAATTTAGTGAAAGAGTCCACACAAATTAATAGCATTGTATTTCCTGACTTAGAACGGGGATATGGTCCAAAAAAATCTATGTATATCTTTGAAAAAGGTGTTGTGGGGATTTCCGAGATTAATTTCCCGATTTGACTGTTTCTCGCTGGCTTGCTAAGGGCACAGATTTTGCATTGTTTCACGAACCTAGTTATTTGACTGTTCATGTTTTCCCAATGATAGTCCTTGCGAATGCGATGTATTGTTTTCCTTATTCCCATATGAGCTCCAATGGTGGATGAGTGGTAGTATTCCATGAGCATGGGTTTAATAATGTCAGGGGCGATTATTCTCAATGACTTTCCGTTAGCTTTTTTATAACAAAGTACTCGTTTACTCAAGGTATACTTTTCAGAATAGTTTCCTTTATCTATTTGTTCTATTATTTTACTTAAATAAGGATCTTGTTGTTGGTGGTGTGCTATATCCTTAAATGCTAGTGGGAATTCTGTTATTAGCGTATTGATAGTAGCGGTTTCAACCTTGTCTTCTCCTGGTATTTTATTGGGTAGTTGGAACATGTGGGATAGTGTATCGGCAACTACATTTTGGGTACCACGAATACGTTGTACTTTAAACTTGTAGCAATTTAATCTTAACACCCATCTTCCGATACGACCTAACTGTTTTGGATGGTTCAACAACCACGATAAAGCTTGGTTGTCGGTCTCTAGTAGGAATTCCTTGTGTTCCAAAAAAGGTTTGAATTTTTCAAAGGCGAACACTACAGCTAAACATTCGAGTTCATAGGCTGAGAACTTCCTTTCGTGGTCCGTCAAAGTTCGTGAAGCATAGCTGATTAGTAATCTTGTATTATCTATCTCTTGTGCGACAGTACAAATAAGTGATGTACTGAGCATGGAATATAAAATTTTAAATTTACTTAATAAACTGTAAATAATTAATAATATATTAGAAATAAGCATGTTTGGGATTGCAAGCTTGGCTCAGACAAAAATATGAACAGGTGTTTCGACCTGAATCAACGTGCACACGCACACAAATGTAACTGAAAGTGTGTACACCAGTATTTTGCTAGTGTGTGTGAACGCAGGTCTCTGCAGGCGAGTTTGCCACCCCAAGATGAATAATTGCACAATTACTGTTTTTCCGTAATTATTCATAAACTAGAATTAAGAATTAAAATCCAAAAGCACCATAAAATGTAAATAAATTTACTAAATACTGTGTACGAAAACCACGCGAAAGTGACACACCGTACAAGTGCAATAGTGAAATAACTGTGTACAAATCGAAAGGGTTAAGTTGAAATATCCAAAATGACAGTGAACATGTGTTGTAAAATTAGTTATAAGATAAGTATAAGAGGATACTTACAGGACTCTGCAATTCGCAGAAATATAAAAAATAGCGAATTTGACAAAGAGTGGGGGATCTGACGCCAGAGACAGTTTCTAACATGTCGATTTTGTATCACTGTAGGGTGTCGACCAAGACATGGGTATAAATAGGACACACAAGCTACAGTGGTTCTCTTTCTTGAATCATCCACGGTGCAGCGGGAGCTTATGCCCGTCAGCACGGCGTATTTATTTTTTTTCTGTAAACAGTTTAAATTTGCCAGTTACGTACAAATACGTAACTAAGCTGTAAAGACAATCATTTTAATTAATAACAGCACTACTTAAGAAGATCCATTAATAAGTCGACACTAGACAAGAGGAGAGTTCCATAGAGAGATACGACGCTGGACAAGAGGAGAGTTCCAGAGAGAGATACGACGCTGGACAAGAAGAGAGTTCCAGAGAGAGATACGACGCTGGACAAGAGGAGAGTTCCAGAGAGAGAGACAGCCGACGCTGGAGGCGAGACGAGGACGAATACCGATGGAACAAAAATGATCGAGTATGATTGACGACAATAAGGTGATAGACAACTTATTCATATCTTAATCATACAAAGAATTCAAAGACAGTTAAAGACATTAATATTTTATTTAAAAATAAGAGCAATGTTTCTTGTATAGTAGAGTTAAAATCATAGATGTTTTAGAAATACGATTAACGTAACAAGAGCTCAAATTAATATGATATAAAATGATTACAAAGTATTTAAATAAAAACAATTAGTATTTGAGAAAACAGTACTGAGAAACAATAACTATTAATAATTTTGAGTACGTTATAATATAGAAAAAAAGATTTAAATATTGATATTTTGAAACATATTAATAGACTGAGTAGTCTAAAAATGAGGTTTTTCTTTTATATAATAATTAGTAGCATAGAATATTTAGTCAGTAAGGATGTATATATCTTAAGCCTTACGGCATAATAACAAATAATAACTAATGTTTTAAAATCGAAGTCAGTGCCATGTGCACATATTTTTTTATAGTATCAAATAAATTTTAACTACCGTTTCAAGTTACATAGAGTTCTTATTGCAGATACACCTGACACCCAATTTAAATGTTAGATTGTTTAAAGAGTTTGTCAATCTTGAACGTGAGATCGTTCACGCCTATTTATGTGTATGTAACGTTGCATAAATTTGGTGCTCCTAGATCGTGGGGCTCCACAAATTTAAATTAAATTAAATTTGCAATTTATTACGTTGCATATAATGGCGCCCAACGTGGGGCACGATATGCCTAAATTTATGTACAAAAATTTGTGACATAAATTGTAGCTCATGAATGTATGACCCGATCCCCATCATTTAACTATTAAAATTTTTTTTATGTAGCTAAATGGTTGCTCTAAAATATAAAGAGTGTGTTAAATGAAAAATGTATAGTATGTAATTATTATTTATATTAAACAGTAACTGAATGTAATGTTAATTGTTGTGTAATCACACAGCTGGCGCCCACAAATAATATTGTTGTCTATGTAACAGGTGTAACTGTAATGAGTATTAATAATAACTATTAATAAAAATACAGAAATAAATAAATAAGTAGGGAACGGTTATCAATAATAATTTTTAAATAATAACTACGAAATAAATATTTTAATAATAATACTTCGACATGGCAATATCAGGAAGTATTAGTATAGAGGCAATCATTAAGGTGATGGGAAACCTTATGGACGAATATGGAATAAGACAAAATGTATGTGCTAGATTAGATAGACAAATAGAAGAATTTAAAACTGATAAGTCACTATTAGGTGAAAAGGTAAAAGAATATAATACAATACTAAGAGAAGTAGCAAAAGAGAAAATTAGCGACACAAATACGCACATAGCGTCAGTAGAAGGTGAACAAACCATAGTAGTTGAAAATACGTTCGTAATTACTAATGATAATTATAAAAAAGTAATTAACATTAAGGAGGAGAAGCAAATAAAGGTTAATAAAACATACTTTATTAACAGCGATATTCCAAGTGTGAGGCACACACACAATAGTAAATCACACAAGACGACACATTTGAAACACATAAGACACCACACTTACGGAGATAAATATCACTGTAGGCCTAACAAGAAACGTAGTAAGTTATCTAGATGAAACACTACGCAAAATTGTGGTAAATATGATGTTAGATATACGCACGATAATTATAATAACGATAATTATAACTGTAAGTATGAAAACTACAGAGGTTATCATAAACGACGTATGAAAAAACTGTCGACAGCTGTTCACGTCGGTTCACGCAACCAAACTAGGGACGAGAGAATTGAGAAAGAGCGAAGCATTTGTAACGAGAAAAAGAGGGTAGATTTTAAGTGGCCGACAGGCAAAATGAAAACGTTGCACTATGAACAGGTGACTTCTACGATAAACACAAACGTCGCTGCAATGCAACGGAAAGGTAACGAGAGAATAATACAATGGAACGCGGACGTTGTTTACACGAGGGTGAACACAATGAATTTCCTGTGTACAACAACCAATTGTGTAATGAAGGGTGTCAGTTCTAACGACACACCGAACTCAGAACTCAATACCCTAAAATAAATAATTATTTTTAAATGAGAAAAATAATATAACTATCAATTATTAGTAATAATATAAGAGAGTATAATTAAGAAATGTTATAAGGAATATTATTTGAAAGGGTTAATTAAGAAATGTATTAGTGATGGTAAGGAATGCTATTGTAGAGAAATATTTAAGAAAGTAATGGTAAAAGATGTTATTGTTGTTATTAATATGAAGAAATGGTAAGGAATGTTATTATTGATATGTTATAAATATGAAGAAATGATTAAGATGAGCAATAATTGCCATAATTGTTAGAACGACTGATCAAGCAAACACTTATTGAAGATACAAGGACACAGAAGAAAGCGAGAGTGAAAAGTCATAAGGGCAGAGACTACTTAGGATTAAGGACTTCGAGAAAAATATCGTTGTTTTCCAAGACAGTTCCTCTGTAACCGATCATGCGACACACTACAAGCTAAAAGAGTATTCTGTTACGGAAGTGTATTTCAAGAAAGTAGTAGCGATCAGAAAGGTAATGTTAAAGAAATGTAATAAAAGGTAATGTATGTTAATGTATTGTATAAGTAATGTATTAGATAAAGTAATGTCATGTTAAGAAAAGAGCTAAGGAAGATTAGAAGCGAAGGTAAGAATGTATGAATAAGATAATGTAAAATAATGGACCGTATACATTAAGACAGCAAGTAGGACAGAACACTTTCATCATATATGATGAGATACAGTAGAAAGAAATTGGTAAATTCCACGCAACGTCATTTAGGAAGTTCTACACATGAAAACAGAGGTCAATGAAACCAGTTAAATCAGCTGTTTGTAAAGCCACCCTACTACAAGGTCGCGAGCAGTGAGCGTACGAAGAGGGGAGGTAAAACATTTGTATACACTCCAATTAAGGGTGAAATGACGAATATTATTCTTTATTATTTGTTACATTTTTTTTTTGCAAATAATAATAATAAATAAATAAATAAAAAATTATAATAAATAAATTTATTAAATTTTTTTTTGTTACCAAGCAGAGGAATAATGCGACAGTACAAATAAGTGATGTACTGAGCATGGAATATAAAAATTTAAATTTACTTAATAAACTGTAAATAATTAATAATATATTAGAAATAAGCATGTTTGGGATTGCAAGCTTGGCTCAGACAAAAATATGAACAGGTGTTTCGACCTGAATCAACGTGCACACACACACACACAAATGTAACTGAAAGTGTGTACACCAGTATTTTGCTAGTGTGTGTGAACGCAGGTCTCTGCAGGCGAGTTTGCCACCCCAAGATGAATAATTGCACAATTACTGTTTTTCCGTAATTATTCATAAACTAGAATTAAGAATTAAAATCCAAAAGCACCATAAAATGTAAATAAATTTACTAAATACTGTGTACGAAAACCACGCGAAAGTGACACACCGTACAAGTGCAATAGTGAAATAACTGTGTACAAATCGAAAGGGTTAAGTTGAAATATCCAAAATGACAGTGAACATGTGTTGTAAAATTAGTTATAAGATAATTATAGGAGGATACTTACAGGACTCTGCAATTCGCAGAAATATAAAAAATAGCGAATTTGACAAAGAGTGGGGGATCTGACGCCAGAGACAGTTTCTAACATGTCGATTTTGTATCACTGTAGGGTGTCGACCAAGACATGGGTATAAATAGGACACACAAGCTACAGTGGTTCTCTTTCTTGAATCATCCACGGTGCAGCGGGAGCTTATGCCCGTCAGCACGGCGTATTTATTTTTTTTCTGTAAACAGTTTAAATTTGCCAGTTACGTACAAATACGTAACTAAGCTGTAAAGACAATCATTTTAATTAATAACAGCACTACTTAAGAAGATCCATTAATAAGTCGACACTAGACAAGAGGAGAGTTCCATAGAGAGATACGACGCTGGACAAGAGGAGAGTTCCAGAGAGAGATACGACGCTGGACAAGAAGAGAGTTCCAGAGAGAGATACGACGCTGGACAAGAGGAGAGTTCCAGAGAGAGAGACAGCCGACGCTGGAGGCGAGACGAGGACGAATACCGATGGAACAAAAATGATCGAGTATGATTGACGACAATAAGGTGATAGACAACTTATTCATATCTTAATCATACAAAGAATTCAAAGACAGTTAAAGACATTAATATTTTATTTAAAAATAAGAGCAATGTTTCTTGTATAGTAGAGTTAAAATCATAGATGTTTTAGAAATACGATTAACGTAACAAGAGCTCAAATTAATATGATATAAAATGATTACAAAGTATTTAAATAAAAACAATTAGTATTTGAGAAAACAGTACTGAGAAACAATAACTATTAATAATTTTGAGTACGTTATAATATAGAAAAAAAGATTTAAATATTGATATTTTGAAACATATTAATAGACTGAGTAGTCTAAAAATGAGGTTTTTCTTTTATATAATAATTAGTAGCATAGAATATTTAGTCAGTAAGGATGTATATATCTTAAGCCTTACGGCATAATAACAAATAATAACTAATGTTTTAAAATCGAAGTCAGTGCCATGTGCACATATTTTTTTATAGTATCAAATAAATTTTAACTACCGTTTCAAGTTACATAGAGTTCTTATTGCAGATACACCTGACACCCAATTTAAATGTTAGATTGTTTAAAGAGTTTGTCAATCTTGAACGTGAGATCGTTCACGCCTATTTATGTGTATGTAACGTTGCATAAATTTGGTGCTCCTAGATCGTGGGGCTCCACAAATTTAAATTAAATTAAATTTGCAATTTATTACGTTGCATATAATGGCGCCCAACGTGGGGCACGATATGCCTAAATTTATGTACAAAAATTTGTGACATAAATTGTAGCTCATGAATGTATGACCCGATCCCCATCATTTAACTATTAAAATTTTTTTTATGTAGCTAAATGGTTGCTCTAAAATATAAAGAGTGTGTTAAATGAAAAATGTATAGTATGTAATTATTATTTATATTAAACAGTAACTGAATGTAATGTTAATTGTTGTGTAATCACACAGCTGGCGCCCACAAATAATATTGTTGTCTATGTAACAGGTGTAACTGTAATGAGTATTAATAATAACTATTAATAAAAATACAGAAATAAATAAATAAGTAGGGAACGGTTATCAATAATAATTTTTAAATAATAACTACGAAATAAATATTTTAATAATAATACTTCGACATGGCAATATCAGGAAGTATTAGTATAGAGGCAATCATTAAGGTGATGGGAAACCTTATGGACGAATATGGAATAAGACAAAATGTATGTGCTAGATTAGATAGACAAATAGAAGAATTTAAAACTGATAAGTCACTATTAGGTGAAAAGGTAAAAGAATATAATACAATACTAAGAGAAGTAGCAAAAGAGAAAATTAGCGACACAAATACGCACATAGCGTCAGTAGAAGGTGAACAAACCATAGTAGTTGAAAATACGTTCGTAATTACTAACGATAATTATAAAAAAGTAATTAACATTAAGGAGGAGAAGCAAATAAAGGTTAATAAAACATACTTTATTAACAGCGATATTCCAAGTGTGAGGCACACACACAATAGTAAATCACACAAGACGACACATTTGAAACACATAAGACACCACACTTACGGAGATAAATATCACTGTAGGCCTAACAAGAAACGTAGTAAGTTATCTAGATGAAACACTACGCAAAATTGTGGTAAATATGATGTTAGATATACGCACGATAATTATAACTGTAAGTATGAAAACTACAGAGGTTATCATAAACGACGTATGAAAAAACCGTCGACAGCTGTTCACGTCGGTTCACGCAACCAAACTAGGGACGAGAGAATTGAGAAAGAGCGAAGCATTTGTAACGAGAAAAAGAGGGTAGATTTTAAGAGGCCGACAGGCAAAATGAAAACGTTGCACTATGAACAGGTGACTTCTACGATAAACACAAACGTCGCTGCAATGCAACGGAAAGGTAACGAGAGAATAATACAATGGAACGCGGACGTTGTTTACACGAGGGTGAACACAATGAATTTCCTGTGTACAACAACCAATTGTGTAATGAAGGGTGTCAGTTCTAACGACACACCGAACTCAGAACTCAATACCCTAAAATAAATAATTATTTTTAAATGAGAAAAATAATATAACTATCAATTATTAGTAATAATATAAGAGAGTATAATTAAGAAATGTTATAAGGAATATTATTTGAAAGGGTTAATTAAGAAATGTATTAGTGATGGTAAGGAATGCTATTGTAGAGAAATATTTAAGAAAGTAATGGTAAAAGATGTTATTGTTGTTATTAATATGAAGAAATGGTAAGGAATGTTATTATTGATATGTTATAAATATGAAGAAATGATTAAGATGAGCAATAATTGCCATAATTGTTAGAACGACTGATCAAGCAAACACTTATTGAAGATACAAGGACACAGAAGAAAGCGAGAGTGAAAAGTCATAAGGGCAGAGACTACTTAGGATTAAGGACTTCGAGAAAAATATCGTTGTTTTCCAAGACAGTTCCTCTGTAACCGATCATGCGACACACTACAAGCTAAAAGAGTATTCTGTTACGGAAGTGTATTTCAAGAAAGTAGTAGCGATCAGAAAGGTAATGTTAAAGAAATGTAATAAAAGGTAATGAATGTTAATGTATTGTATAAGTAATGTATTAGATAAAGTAATGTCATGTTAAGAAAAGAGCTAAGGAAGATTAGAAGCGAAGGTAAGAATGTATGAATAAGATAATGTAAAATAATGGACCGTATACATTAAGACAGCAAGTAGGACAGAACACTTTCATCATATATGATGAGATACAGTAGAAAGAAATTGGTAAATTCCACGCAACGTCATTTAGGAAGTTCTACACATGAAAACAGAGGTCAATGAAACCAGTTAAATCAGCTGTTTGTAAAGCCACCCTACTACAAGGTCGCGAGCAGTGAGCGTACGAAGAGGGGAGGTAAGACATTTGTATACACTCCAATTAAGGGTGAAATGACGAATATTATTCTTTATTATTTGTTACTTTTTTTTTTGCAAATAATAATAAATAAATAAAAAAAAATTATAATAAATAAATTTATTAAATTTTTTTTTTGTTACCAAGCAGAGGAATAATGCGACAGTACAAATAAGTGATGTACTGAGCATGGAATATAAAAATTTAAATTTACTTAATAAACTGTAAATAATTAATAATATATTAGAAATAAGCATGTTTGGGATTGCAAGCTTGGCTCAGACAAAAATATGAACAGGTGTTTCGACCTGAATCAACGTGCACACACACACACACAAATGTAACTGAAAGTGTGTACACCAGTATTTTGCTAGTGTGTGTGAACGCAGGTCTCTGCAGGCGAGTTTGCCACCCCAAGATGAATAATTGCACAATTACTGTTTTTCCGTAATTATTCATAAACTAGAATTAAGAATTAAAATCCAAAAGCACCATAAAATGTAAATAAATTTACTAAATACTGTGTACGAAAACCACGCGAAAGTGACACACCGTACAAGTGCAATAGTGAAATAACTGTGTACAAATCGAAAGGGTTAAGTTGAAATATCCAAAATGACAGTGAACATGTGTTGTAAAATTAGTTATAAGATAAGTATAAGAGGATACTTACAGGACTCTGCAATTCGCAGAAATATAAAAAATAGCGAATTTGACAAAGAGTGGGGGATCTGACGCCAGAGACAGTTTCTAACATGTCGATTTTGTATCACTGTAGGGTGTCGACCAAGACATGGGTATAAATAGGACACGCAAGCTACAGTGGTTCTCTTTCTTGAATCATCCACGGTGCAGCGGGAGCTTATGCCCGTCAGCACGGCGTATTTATTTTTTTTCTGTAAACAGTTTAAATTTGCCAGTTACGTACAAATACGTAACTAAGCTGTAAAGACAATCATTTTAATTAATAACAGCACTACTTAAGAAGATCCATTAATAAGTCGACACTAGACAAGAGGAGAGTTCCATAGAGAGATACGACGCTGGACAAGAGGAGAGTTCCAGAGAGAGATATGACGCTGGACAAGAAGAGAGTTCCAGAGAGAGATACGACGCTGGACAAGAGAAGAGTTCCAGAGAGAGATACGACGCTGGACAAGAGAAGAGTTCCAGAGAGAGATACGACGCTGGACAAGAGGAGAGTTCCAGAGAGAGAGAGACAGCCGACGCTGGACAAGAGGAGAAGAGAGACAGCCGACGCTGGAGGCGAGACGAGGACGAATACCGATGGAACAAAAATGATCGAGTATGATTGACGACAATAAGGTGATAGACAACTTATTCATATCTTAATCATACAAAGAATTCAAAGACAGTTAAAGACATTAATATTTTATTTAAAAATAAGAGCAATGTTTCTTGTATAGTAGAGTTAAAATCATAGATGTTTTAGAAATACGATTAACGTAACAAGAGCTCAAATTAATATGATATAAAATGATTACAAAGCATTTAAATAAAAACAATTAGTATTTGAGAAAACAGTACTGAGAAACAATAACTATTAATAATTTTGAGTACGTTATAATATAGAAAAAAAGATTTAAATATTGATATTTTGAAACATATTAATAGACTGAGTAGTCTAAAAATGAGGTTTTTCTTTTATATAATAATTAGTAGCATAGAATATTTAGTCAGTAAGGATGTATATATCTTAAGCCTTACGGCATAATAACAAATAATAACTAATGTTTTAAAATCGAAGTCAGTGCCATGTGCACATATTTTTTTATAGTATCAAATAAATTTTAACTACCGTTTCAAGTTACATAGAGTTCTTATTGCAGATACACCTGACACCCAATTTAAATGTTAGATTGTTTAAAGAATTTGTCAATCTTGAACGTGAGATCGTTCACGCCTATTTATGTGTATGTAACGTTGCATAAATTTGGTGCTCCTAGATCGTGGGGCTCCACAAATTTAAATTAAATTAAATTTGCAATTTATTACGTTGCATATAATGGCGCCCAACGTGGGGCACGACATGCCTAAATTTATGTACAAAAATTTGTGACATAAATTGTAGCTCATGAATGTATGACCCGATCCCCATCATTTAACTATTAAAATTTTTTTTATGTAGCTAAATGGTTGCTCTAAAATATAAAGAGTGTGTTAAATGAAAAATGTATAGTATGTAATTATTATTTATATTAAACAGTAACTGAATGTAATGTTAATTGTTGTGTAATCACACAGCAGGCGCCCACAAATAATATTGTTGTCTATGTAACAGGTGTAACTGTAATGAGTATTAATAATAACTATTAATAAAAATACAGAAATAAATAAATAAGTAGGGAACGGTTATCAATAATAATTTTTAAATAATAACTACGAAATAAATATTTTAATAATAATACTTCGACATGGCAATATCAGGAAGTATTAGTATAGAGGCAATCATTAAGGTGATGGGAAACCTTATGGACGAATATGGAATAAGACAAAATGTATGTGCTAGATTAGATAGACAAATAGAAGAATTTAAAACTGATAAGTCACTATTAGGTGAAAAGGTAAAAGAATATAATACAATACTAAGAGAAGTAGCAAAAGAGAAAATTAGCGACACAAATACGCACATAGCGTCAGTAGAAGGTGAACAAACCATAGTAGTTGAAAATACGTTCGTAATTACTAACGATAATTATAAAAAAGTAATTAACATTAAGGAGGAGAAGCAAATAAAGGTTAATAAAACATACTTTATTAACAGCGATATTCCAAGTGTGAGGCACACACACAATAGTAAATCACATAAGACGACACATTTGAAACACATAAGACACCACACTTACGGAGATAAATATCACTGTAGGCCTAACAAGAAACGTAGTAAGTTATCTAGATGAAACACTACGCAAAATTGTGGTAAATATGATGTTAGATATACGCACGATAATTATAATAACGATAATTATAACTGTAAGTATGAAAACTACAGAGGTTATCATAAACGACGTATGAAAAAACTGTCGACAGCTGTTCACGTCGGTTCACGCAACCAAACTAGGGACGAGAGAATTGAGAAAGAGCGAAGCATTTGTAACGAGAAAAAGAGGGTAGATTTTAAGTGGCCGACAGGCAAAATGAAAACGTTGCACTATGAACAGGTGACTTCTACGATAAACACAAACGTCGCTGCAATGCAACGGAAAGGTAACGAGAGAATAATACAATGGAACGCGGACGTTGTTTACACGAGGGTGAACACAATGAATTTCCTGTGTACAACAACCAATTGTCTAATGAAGGGTGTCAGTTCTAACGACACACCGAACTCAGAACTCAATACCCTAAAATAAATAATTATTTTTAAATGAGAAAAATAATATAACTATCAATTATTAGTAATAATATAAGAGAGTATAATTAAGAAATGTTATAAGGAATATTATTTGAAAGGGTTAATTAAGAAATGTATTAGTGATGGTAAGGAATGCTATTGTAGAGAAATATTTAAGAAAGTAATGGTAAAAGATGTTATTGTTGTTATTAATATGAAGAAATGGTAAGGAATGTTATTATTGATATGTTATAAATATGAAGAAATGATTAAGATGAGCAATAATTGCCATAATTGTTAGAACGACTGATCAAGCAAACACTTATTGAAGATACAAGGACACAGAAGAAAGCGAGAGTGAAAAGTCATAAGGGCAGAGACTACTTAGGATTAAGGACTTCGAGAAAAATATCGTTGTTTTCCAAGACAGTTCCTCTGTAACCGATCATGCGACACACTACAAGCTAAAAGAGTATTCTGTTACGGAAGTGTATTTCAAGAAAGTAGTAGCGATCAGAAAGGTAATGTTAAAGAAATGTAATAAAAGGTAATGAATGTTAATGTATTGTATAAGTAATGTATTAGATAAAGTAATGTCATGTTAAGAAAAGAGCTAAGGAAGATTAGAAGCGAAGGTAAGAATGTATGAATAAGATAATGTAAAATAATGGACCGTATACATTAAGACAGCAAGTAGGACAGAACACTTTCATCATATATGATGAGATACAGTAGAAAGAAATTGGTAAATTCCACGCAACGTCATTTAGGAAGTTCTACACATGAAAACAGAGGTCAATGAAACCAGTTAAATCAGCTGTTTGTAAAGCCACCCTACTACAAGGTCGCGAGCAGTGAGCGTACGAAGAGGGGAGGTAAGACATTTGTATACACTCCAATTAAGGGTGAAATGACGAATATTATTCTTTATTATTTGTTACTTTTTTTTTTTTGCAAATAATAATAATAAATAAATTAAAAAAAATTATAATAAATAAATTTATTAAATTTTTTTTTTGTTACCAAGCAGAGGAATAATGCGACAGTACAAATAAGTGATGTACTGAGCATGGAATATAAAAATTTAAATTTACTTAATAAACTGTAAATAATTAATAATATATTAGAAATAAGCATGTTTGGGATTGCAAGCTTGGCTCAGACAAAAATATGAACAGGTGTTTCGACCTGAATCAACGTGCACACACACACACACAAATGTAACTGAAAGTGTGTACACCAGTATTTTGCTAGTGTGTGTGAACGCAGGTCTCTGCAGGCGAGTTTGCCACCCCAAGATGAATAATTGCACAATTACTGTTTTTCCGTAATTATTCATAAACTAGAATTAAGAATTAAAATCCAAAAGCACCATAAAATGTAAATAAATTTACTAAATACTGTGTACGAAAACCACGCGAAAGTGACACACCGTACAAGTGCAATAGTGAAATAACTGTGTACAAATCGAAAGGGTTAAGTTGAAATATCCAAAATGACAGTGAACATGTGTTGTAAAATTAGTTATAAGATAAGTATAAGAGGATACTTACAGGACTCTGCAATTCGCAGAAATATAAAAAATAGCGAATTTGACAAAGAGTGGGGGATCTGACGCCAGAGACAGTTTCTAACATGTCGATTTTGTATCACTGTAGGGTGTCGACCAAGACATGGGTATAAATAGGACACGCAAGCTACAGTGGTTCTCTTTCTTGAATCATCCACGGTGCAGCGGGAGCTTATGCCCGTCAGCACGGCGTATTTATTTTTTTTCTGTAAACAGTTTAAATTTGCCAGTTACGTACAAATACGTAACTAAGCTGTAAAGACAATCATTTTAATTAATAACAGCACTACTTAAGAAGATCCATTAATAAGTCGACACTAGACAAGAGGAGAGTTCCATAGAGAGATACGACGCTGGACAAGAGGAGAGTTCCAGAGAGAGATATGACGCTGGACAAGAAGAGAGTTCCAGAGAGAGATACGACGCTGGACAAGAGAAGAGTTCCAGAGAGAGATACGACGCTGGACAAGAGAAGAGTTCCAGAGAGAGATACGACGCTGGACAAGAGGAGAGTTCCAGAGAGAGAGACAGCCGACGCTGGACAAGAGGAGAAGAGAGACAGCCGACGCTGGAGGCGAGACGAGGACGAATACCGATGGAACAAAAATGATCGAGTATGATTGACGACAATAAGGTGATAGACAACTTATTCATATCTTAATCATACAAAGAATTCAAAGACAGTTAAAGACATTAATATTTTATTTAAAAATAAGAGCAATGTTTCTTGTATAGTAGAGTTAAAATCATAGATGTTTTAGAAATACGATTAACGTAACAAGAGCTCAAATTAATATGATATAAAATGATTACAAAGCATTTAAATAAAAACAATTAGTATTTGAGAAAACAGTACTGAGAAACAATAACTATTAATAATTTTGAGTACGTTATAATATAGAAAAAAAGATTTAAATATTGATATTTTGAAACATATTAATAGACTGAGTAGTCTAAAAATGAGGTTTTTCTTTTATATAATAATTAGTAGCATAGAATATTTAGTCAGTAAGGATGTATATATCTTAAGCCTTACGGCATAATAACAAATAATAACTAATGTTTTAAAATCGAAGTCAGTGCCATGTGCACATATTTTTTTATAGTATCAAATAAATTTTAACTACCGTTTCAAGTTACATAGAGTTCTTATTGCAGATACACCTGACACCCAATTTAAATGTTAGATTGTTTAAAGAATTTGTCAATCTTGAACGTGAGATCGTTCACGCCTATTTATGTGTATGTAACGTTGCATAAATTTGGTGCTCCTAGATCGTGGGGCTCCACAAATTTAAATTAAATTAAATTTGCAATTTATTACGTTGCATATAATGGCGCCCAACGTGGGGCACGACATGCCTAAATTTATGTACAAAAATTTGTGACATAAATTGTAGCTCATGAATGTATGACCCGATCCCCATCATTTAACTATTAAAATTTTTTTTATGTAGCTAAATGGTTGCTCTAAAATATAAAGAGTGTGTTAAATGAAAAATGTATAGTATGTAATTATTATTTATATTAAACAGTAACTGAATGTAATGTTAATTGTTGTGTAATCACACAGCTGGCGCCCACAATAATAACTATTAATAAAAATACAGAAATAAATAAATAAGTAGGGAACGGTTATCAATAATAATTTTTAAATAATAACTACGAAATAAATATTTTAATAATAATACTTCGACATGGCAATATCAGGAAGTATTAGTATAGAGGCAATCATTAAGGTGATGGGAAACCTTATGGACGAATATGGAATAAGACAAAATGTATGTGCTAGATTAGATAGACAAATAGAAGAATTTAAAACTGATAAGTCACTATTAGGTGAAAAGGTAAAAGAATATAATACAATACCAAGAGAAGTAGCAAAAGAGAAAATTAGCGACACAAATACGCACATAGCGTCAGTAGAAGGTGAACAAACCATAGTAGTTGAAAATACGTTCGTAATTACTAACGATAATTATAAAAAAGTAATTAACATTAAGGAGGAGAAGCAAATAAAGGTTAATAAAACATACTTTATTAACAGCGATATTCCAAGTGTGAGGCACACACACAATAGTAAATCACACAAGACGACACATTTGAAACACATAAGACACCACACTTACGGAGATAAATATCACTGTAGGCCTAACAAGAAACGTAGTAAGTTATCTAGATGAAACACTACGCAAAATTGTGGTAAATATGATGTTAGATATACGCACGATAATTATAATAACGATAATTATGAAAACTACAGAGGTTATCATAAACGACGTATGAAAAAACCGTCGACAGCTGTTCACGTCGGTTCACGCAACCAAACTAGGGACGAGAGAATTGAGAAAGAGCGAAGCATTTGTAACGAGAAAAAGAGGGTAGATTTTAAGTGGCCGACAGGCAAAATGAAAACGTTGCACTATGAACAGGTGACTTCTACGATAAACACAAACGTCGCTGCAATGCAATGGAAAGGTAACGAGAGAATAATACAATGGAACGCGGACGTTGTTTACACGAGGGTGAACACAATGAATTTCCTGTGTACAACAACCAATTGTGTAATGTAGGGTGTCAGTTCTAACGACACACTGAACTCAGAACTCAATACCCTAAAATAAATAATTATTTTTAAATGAGAAAAATAATATAACTATCAATTATTAGTAATAATATAAGAGAGTATAATTAAGAAATGTTATAAGGAATATTATTTGAAAGGGTTAATTAAGAAATGTATTAGTGATGGTAAGGAATGCTATTGTAGAGAAATATTTAAGAAAGTAATGGTAAAAGATGTTATTGTTGTTATTAATATGAAGAAATGGTAAGGAATGTTATTATTGATATGTTATAAATATGAAGAAATGATTAAGATGAGCAATAATTGCCATAATTGTTAGAACGACTGATCAAGCAAACACTTATTGAAGATACAAGGACACAGAAGAAAGCGAGAGTGAAAAGTCATAAGGGCAGAGACTACTTAGGATTAAGGACTTCGAGAAAAATATCGTTGTTTTCCAAGACAGTTCCTCTGTAACCGATCATGCGACACACTACAAGCTAAAAGAGTATTCTGTTACGGAAGTGTATTTCAAGAAAGTAGTAGCGATCAGAAAGGTAATGTTAAAGAAATGTAATAAAAGGTAATGAATGTTAATGTATTGTATAAGTAATGTATTAGATAAAGTAATGTCATGTTAAGAAAAGAGCTAAGGAAGATTAGAAGCGAAGGTAAGAATGTATGAATAAGATAATGTAAAATAATGGACCGTATACATTAAGACAGCAAGTAGGACAGAACACTTTCATCATATATGATGAGATACAGTAGAAAGAAATTGGTAAATTCCACGCAACGTCATTTAGGAAGTTCTACACATGAAAACAGAGGTCAATGAAACCAGTTAAATCAGCTGTTTGTAAAGCCACCCTACTACAAGGTCGCGAGCAGTGAGCGTACGAAGAGGGGAGGTAAGACATTTGTATACACTCCAATTAAGGGTGAAATGACGAATATTATTCTTTATTATTTGTTACATTTTTTTTTGCAAATAATAATAATAAATAAATAAAAAAAAATTATAATAAATAAATTTATTAAATTTTTTTTTTGTTACCAAGCAGAGGAATAATGCGACAGTACAAATAAGTGATGTACTGAGCATGGAATATAAAAATTTAAATTTACTTAATAAACTGTAAATAATTAATAATATATTAGAAATAAGCATGTTTGGGATTGCAAGCTTGGCTCAGACAAAAATATGAACAGGTGTTTCGACCTGAATCAACGTGCACACACACACACAAATGTAACTGAAAGTGTGTACACCAGTATTTTGCTAGTGTGTGTGAACGCAGGTCTCTGCAGGCGAGTTTGCCACCCCAAGATGAATAATTGCACAATTACTGTTTTTCCGTAATTATTCATAAACTAGAATTAAGAATTAAAATCCAAAAGCACCATAAAATGTAAATAAATTTACTAAATACTGTGTACGAAAACCACGCGAAAGTGACACACCGTACAAGTGCAATAGTGAAATAACTGTGTACAAATCGAAAGGGTTAAGTTGAAATATCCAAAATGACAGTGAACATGTGTTGTAAAATTAGTTATAAGATAAGTATAAGAGGATACTTACAGGACTCTGCAATTCGCAGAAATATAAAAAATAGCGAATTTGACAAAGAGTGGGGGAACTGACGCCAGAGACAGTTTCTAACATGTCGATTTTGTATCACTGTAGGGTGTCGACCAAGACATGGGTATAAATAGGACACGCAAGCTACAGTGGTTCTCTTTCTTGAATCATCCACGGTGCAGCGGGAGCTTATGCCCGTCAGCACGGCATATTTATTTTTTTTCTGTAAACAGTTTAAATTTGCCAGTTACGTACAAATACGTAACTAAGCTGTAAAGACAATCATTTTAATTAATAACAGCACTACTTAAGAAGATCCATTAATAAGTCGACACTAGACAAGAGGAGAGTTCCATAGAGAGATACGACGCTGGACAAGAGGAGAGTTCCAGAGAGAGATACGACGCTGGACAAGAAGAGAGTTCCAGAGAGAGATACGACGCTGGACAAGAGAAGAGTTCCAGAGAGAGATACGACGCTGGACAAGAGAAGAGTTCCAGAGAGAGATACGACGCTGGACAAGAGGAGAGTTCCAGAGAGAGAGACAGCCGACGCTGGACAAGAGGAGAAGAGAGACAGCCGACGCTGGAGGCGAGACGAGGACGAATACCGATGGAACAAAAATGATCGAGTATGATTGACGACAATAAGGTGATAGACAACTTATTCATATCTTAATCATACAAAGAATTCAAAGACAGTTAAAGACATTAATATTTTATTTAAAAATAAGAGCAATGTTTCTTGTATAGTAGAGTTAAAATCATAGATGTTTTAGAAATACGATTAACGTAACAAGAGCTCAAATTAATATGATATAAAATGATTACAAAGCATTTAAATAAAAACAATTAGTATTTGAGAAAACAGTACTGAGAAACAATAACTATTAATAATTTTGAGTACGTTATAATATAGAAAAAAAGATTTAAATATTGATATTTTGAAACATATTAATAGACTGAGTAGTCTAAAAATGAGGTTTTTCTTTTATATAATAATTAGTAGCATAGAATATTTAGTCAGTAAGGATGTATATATCTTAAGCCTTACGGCATAATAACAAATAATAACTAATGTTTTAAAATCGAAGTCAGTGCCATGTGCACATATTTTTTTATAGTATCAAATAAATTTTAACTACCGTTTCAAGTTACATAGAGTTCTTATTGCAGATACACCTGACACCCAATTTAAATGTTAGATTGTTTAAAGAATTTGTCAATCTTGAACGTGAGATCGTTCACGCCTATTTATGTGTATGTAACGTTGCATAAATTTGGTGCTCCTAGATCGTGGGGCTCCACAAATTTAAATTAAATTAAATTTGCAATTTATTACGTTGCACTTGGTATATAACTGCTCCTAATGCTACACTCGAACTGTCGGTCTGTACTACAAATGGTTTACTGAAATCTGCTAACTGCAATACAGGGGGAGATATTATGCTTTCTTTGAGTGTTTCAAATGCGGCTTGGTGTCGAGTAGTCCACTCGAATTTCGTTCCTTTCTTCCTTAACGCGTTTAATGGGGCTGCTATATCCGCTAGGTGGGGTATGTACTTGTGAAAGTAATTGATCATACCTAAAAATCGAGCTATACCTTTGGTGTCCCTAGGTGGTAAAAATTCTCGGATGGCACGCATGCGTTCGGGGTCTATGCTAACCTTACCTTCGGCCGATACTATATGACCTAAGAAAGAGAATTGGTTTACAGCGAAATTGACTTTACTGGGGTTGACAGTTAGTCCAGCGTTCTTTAACCTTGATAATACCTCACCCAAATGATGAATATGCTGATCCATCAATTCACTATATACTACTATGTCGTCAAGATAGTGATACACGAATTTAAATTTAACGTCATGGAATATTTTCTCTAACAGTCTGCTACATACTGAACTTCCTTGTGATATTCCAAAGGGTACTCTAGTAAATTGATATAGATTAAATGGGCAGCGAATGCAGTTAGGTGTTTTGATTCTTCAGCTAGTGGGATTTGGTGAAAAGCCTGGTTGAGGTCCATTATGGTGAAGATTTTCGCTTTGGTAAAATAATGGAATGCGCTGTGAATGTCGGGCAGTGGAATAGATTCAAATTCTATACTCTTATTCAGCTGTCTATAATCCACGACTAGTCTATGTTTGTCAGTTCTTTTCGGTACTAGGAATGCAGGCGATGAGTATGGAGAAGTGGACGGTTCTATGACGTGTTGTTCTAGAAGTTTGTTGATTTGGTTTCTCATTATTTCCATCTTGGGCGGCGATAATTTGTATGGGTGCAGACGTATTACTTTGTTGTCGCTGAGATTTATTTTGTATAAAATAAATTTGTGATTATCACGTCTTTTAGAGATAATTACAATGATTATTTTAATTAGCGTAACAACTGGATAATTTGCGTGTCAGTACTAGTTTTTCACATGTTTGTACCGGTTATTTGCTACAAAGGGAAGGGTGGATTATTTTATCATGGGTTATTTTGAACAAAAAAATTTTTTGTTTTGTGCTATTTAAAATTTATTTTAAATCGTCACAAAAGTACACAGTGAGTGGAAGCTGGCTTAAATGAAGGTAACCATTTTATCTAACAATTAGTGTCCTGTGTTAGAAAACAAGTGCAATACATATTATAAAAAGAAGGATATTGTTTTTACTTCCATGTTCCATAAGGAAATGAATGGAAAAAAAATCATGTTCAAGATAAGGGCTGATTCTGATTGTACTACCCTCAAAACATGAAGAAAAGTCATTTTTTGAAAGATGTCTGTGTGTAGAATTTTGTCTATGGCGGACGATAACTGCTGCAAATTCAAATAATTTTTTGCATATTGTAGAGGACTCAAGGTCTGTTGATTTTGGTGAAGATCGGTTAAGGAGAAGGGGTAGTTTATCTGCAACGTTTTATGTTTTAACAAGAGTAAAGTACTTAATTTTGATATATAAAGTACCCTTAAAAGAAGGTCATAATTATACCACTGTAGAAAGGTAGATGAAATATCTATAAATGAAAAGTGGTAGGGGAAGTTGAATGGGGAGGGGATTATTTTCTATAAATGAAAATGATAGGTGAAGGGGAGGGGATAATTTTTTATATGTTGTAACGAAATCTGTTATGGGGTGTTTTTTAAATTAGTGTTTCTGTAATTCGTTCTATTACTCGTATCATGAATGTGTGCGTGATGAGCGTTTTTTAATTCTCTCGTTGCGTTCGTGGTATAGTATGGGTGTATAATTGAGGTTATTAATCAGTTCGGTTACTTCTGTGAATGTTATTTGTATGTAGCGAGTCGAGTCGTACTTTTTATTACTACTTACGGGCAAACCGTATCTCTCGGTTCGGTTTACGGCGGTTCGGGTACGGGTTCGTATCTTACAGCGTTCGGTTTGAATGTTGCCGCCTCGCCACCTGATTGGTGCACGCCGTCTTGCAGTGTCGACTTCGCTAACTGTGGTGTTTTGTTGTTTTCACTTTAATAATTTTCTATGTATTACCTTATTTTGTACGAATCAAACATACAGCGTATCAGAACAATAAGATTTATTAACCTTTTAATAATTTTCAGTTATTAGTAGTACATTATTTTATATTAGTACCGGCTTTTACAATTGCTCAGTTGGCATGCTCAGTTGTTTGTATTATGTACACGCCGCTTGGCGAATAACGTTCGTTTACAATAAAATTTTTCACAGGGCGTGTTAATAAGTCCTTTTGACTACAGAAGTTTTGGGTTAACGGCTAAAATGCACAAATTTATAATAATTCTTAAAACTAGGTACACAATATTTAATACATTAATACATCCAAGTAAGTAATCATCAATGAGAGTTAGTATAGTTTTGGTTAGGATTTTGACAACAAGTTATGTTTATTAATAAGTTATTATAGATCAGTTTAAATGGTTATTAATTGATTAAAGTTCAATAATAGTGATCAGTGAAGTGAAAATTGTGATTTGTTATTATGGATAAAAAAATGGGAATTCGTTTTCAGTGAGATTATTGTTTTATACTCATCGGTTCTCGTTGGGGCTTCCTCGATGCTCGTCTACTTCTTCCGGATGGATCTGGTCGTCTTCTCCTCTTCGGCTGTTCATCAATCTCGTTCAGACGGTTTTTCCATAAAGTTCGGCTTCTCTCTCGTTCCGCAGTCGTTCGTTTTCTTGGGTTGAAGTAGGTCACTCCTTGTCTTCCTTCGGGATGAGTCGTCAGCTATGATTCTTGAAGTCTTCTTAATTTCCACTGGTAATTTTCTTTTGTGAATATTTTAATAATGATTAAATTATCAGGTGTTCCATGGACTGCTATTACTATCTTTCGTCCTTCCGTTTTCGGAAAAAATTTACGTATTTATAGTAAAACTTGGGTTGAGAGCTGCATACATCCGCTCTCCGCGTCGGTCAATAATGGATTAATGAAAATTCCAATGGTTTTATTTCGGTTGCTATGGTTACGTAATAAATTATGCTAATTCTCATTGGTCGTTAATTTATGTCATTGTTATATTCTAACGTTTTATTTTAGTTTAAATCTATAAAATATCTTCAAATTAAGATTTCTTTCTTATATTAATAGCTATGTTTACTACATGAATACCATTGTTCATAATTTTTGATAAGGATCATTTTGATACCCCTCATGGTTACTTTTGAGTAGCTAATCACCTTTTTGTTATTTTTCTTATTTATATTTCATATATATTTTATCTAAAATGGATGTTATTTATACATTTTGGTATTAGGTATACCTACTTAACTTGTTTAAACATTTGGTATATTCTGCTTTGATACTGGACTATTGTTTGTCCTTAAATTTACAAAATTCTTCATTAACTGTTAGGCCTAGAGCCTAGATTTTCCTATACTACTATCTAACATTTCTTGTAACTCCTAACCTTTATATATGGTACATTAAAACAATTTTTTACTAGAAACAAATAATAAACATTGGTGATTCTAACTACACCTCTTATTATAACAATAAACATTTTCTTGACAGGTTCAAGTCTGAAATAAACTTCTAACTACCTTTCTGTTTCTTACTACTATTTGTTTTAAACTTATAATTCATTACATTATATTGGTTTTTTAAACAACAACAAAACTCTTTATTACACTACTATTAAACTGTACTTTACACAATATACTCTATTCCCTCATTCCTTCACTAGAAAACAGTGTCTATCTTTCTTGTTTACCTTTCATTCTAATGACTTAATTTCTATCTTATTCCATAATTCTTACTAACTATTGCTTAAATTAAACACAGTATAATTAGTTCATCTTACTTGCTAGCATAAAGTTTATCACAGGTCTTTCAGATATTCTAATACAGTCTACTTATTAAAATACCTTTTTACGTTCACCCACTACACTTTTTCCTTCATAGAAGGTTTTTTATTTATTCACTTTCACTTTTATATGTAACATGCTATAACTGCATGTCACCACTTTTGTATTAATACACTCTTTATTCCACTCACTTGATATTATTCACTATGTTGTTTATTTATGTTAACATCATCATGGGGTTACTGGTTATAAGTATTTATTTTATTTTCCCTTCACTAATGATCACTTTTGGTTATTAACTGTGGCCTTTATTTGCCTCGGGGTATGATTTACTGGTTTTGATTATATTTATCACTATTCATTTGGGTGTGTTTATTATTAACTCCCTATCTTATATTTATAAGTACATTCCTTCATTAATAAAATATACATAACATTACTATCTTATTTGTCATTATTACCCTAGGTACACCTCGTCTATACTCTAATTACATTAGTGCATTTGTTTACACACATTTTGTGGTCATTATTAGGGGATTACAATGTTCATTATCAATTTCTTGATTACATTTGTTTCTTGGTTCCTTCTTCCTTGTTCTTCTTGTATTTATCCAATCTATTGAGTCAAGTCATCGTCAGTTTATTAGTCATTTTGTCATTAATCTCTGAGTTTATAAGTTCTTGACCTTTATTCTTGTCTTCAGCTTCTTTGTTTTATAATTAATTATCAATGTATCTTCACTACCTTATGTCATGTTACAATGTGTACTACGTTATCGGCAACAAAGAAGTAGTTTGTTGATAAAATTCCTTCACGGGCTGTTTGTCCGTGGTCCAATGTTTTCTGCAAAACCAGACGTTTCGGAAGTGCCATCGACTGCCATCATCAGTGAAAATCGAGTATGCTAACGTGAGGTGGTATATGTTAGTGACCACAATTTTATTCTGTGGTTGAGGCTGAAGATAGAAGTAGTTTCTGTGGAAATATTTCATTTCTAAAATGATTTTAAATATAAATCTTAAAACATGGAAGTCATGTATGGTTCGCCATACCGATATTTTAATTATTTGCATCAAATAGTATTATTGTTTAATAAATGTTCTATCCAGATCAAATTATGTGTATAGGAGTTCTGGAAAAATTAGACAGGCATAAAGTTTTGTTTGTTTATTGTAAACTGTATTATGTTTGGAAGTATCCCAAAGTAAATTTAACATTAGTCATGTCACTCAATGACACCAGTCAAGTTTTTTAAGGCTAAGAGAATCCTTGAAATGTTTGGACCATCACTAGGTCATGATGGATCAAATCATCAAGCTTCAGTTTGCTGTGAAAAACTGGCAGATTTGAGTAGTCACTTGATAAAGGATGGTGTAAAATCAACAATTCTTTCAGAATTATTTTATGGCCCTGTCAGTCTGCAAATAACTATCACTCATTTAGACCTTCAGCAGATTTAAACTTTTCTTATTCGTGTTAGCAATATATCATGTAAAACTGCTACAAGTATGGAACACAAAGACAAGTCGAGCATTGTACATTTTTAGGTTAGGTACACTTTACAAAACCTTTTCATCAGATGTTCAAAAGAGCAAGCGTGTAATTGTTGTTTTTCTTTTTTTTTATAAGTCCCTTAGTAAGGTTTCTCAGCAACAGCTACTGGATGTCAAAGTTTGCTTCTAGGATATGTTTTATAAAGTAGTGGAAACTTGCTACTTGAACACAATACACTTGCACACAACATTCCAGAAGTCTGTTCTAAAAACAATTATAATCAACCTGCTGTTTCAACAGTACTAATAATGCAGCATGGCAAAATATAAACCATTTTTGTTGGTCTGAACGTTTGTTTCAAGCCGAGTATACCAAATATGTTTGTAATAGGTTTATAATTTAAGACGTTTAATGAAGAAATTTGTGTTAGTGGTTGAAATCACAATCAGAATGATCACTGTTGCACACCACTATATAAAAATTATTCCGATTAGCGCTTTCAAGCTTCACAGCTCATCGTCAGATCGGGAATAGATATAATTCGGCAATAGATATTCCCGATCTGACGATGAGCTGTGAAGCTTGAAAGCGCTAATCGGAATAATTTTTATATAGTGGTGTGCAACAGTGATCATTCTGATTATAATTTAAGATGTGAAGTATATGAAGCCATTACTAGTACCTGTTCATTAGACAAGAAATTATAACTATAATTCCATTAATTTTGTTAATGTTCTTTGCTATTCATTATTTAGTTATTTTTTTACTATCAGGAAAAGTTCTGATAAAATTTCTGTACATGTCATTTTTAGTCTCTCTCTCGCTCTCTCTCTCTCCCCCTCTCATTTTTATTTATTGAAAAAACATAAAAACTGACACTCCTCTGTATGTGTCCACATTACATAAAATTAAAAAAATTTAATCCAAGAAATTAAAAAAAAAACTTGTAAACTCTGAAAACATTATTGTTCTAATACAGAATTCAAATTAAATAAAGAAAAAAGGAATTGTGTGCGTGCTAGTGTGTGCGTGTGTGTTTTAATGGAGACATCTTCCCCCTTGCTCCTCAATCCCTTTCAGAAAGTGAATGGACAGAACAATACCTGACCTGCAAATGGTCTTGAAACATACTTGTGATCTTGCAAAAGAGGATCAGTCCTCTGTGTGTTTTAATGATAATTAGTATAACCAATGGTCATGTCATGGACAACAAAATCCAAGAATTTACAAATGAATAATGAAAACACAAAGATTAAAAACTAATAAGAAATCATTCAGTAGATATAAAGAAACAAATTAGTAAAATTTATTAATGAATCAAAGGAATTCAGAAATTCAACTGATAATCACACATTAGTACATAGTGTTACTAATTTCACAATTCCACAAAATTTTTAACTGTTGGCTAGTGAACATTGGATTTCAATATAGTAAGCGTACACATATTAATGTAGGTCGTTTCACAAAAAGTGAATGGAAAAGAAAAGAAATACAGAATTTCAACTTTTTTAAACTGAAAACAAGAAATTCTTTAGAGTTAGTGTAATGTCCTGTGTTACTGTAAGTCAGAGCAGTGCCGTTAGTGTACTAATTAAGAATAAAGCTAAATGGCATAATGAGTTATTCGTAGATGACATCATTAATCTTCTTGGTGATAGTGTACAAGCCTTTCCACAGTGTTCGAGCTGATTCCTTTCTTCCTGATTATGTTATAGAACTAAGCCTGGCAGCAGGTGTGAGCCCCGAAGAAATTCCAACCAGGGTGTACAGAGTCTTCATCTTTGTATTTGTCAAAATAAAGTTGTTCTGAGCCAGGTCATGTAAATTCAGGTTAAGCCAAATAGCTCATTACACTTTGTCTAACTTTTAAAGATATAAAGTGTTGATAAAGATATTTAGGACCGTAATACAGTAAGGGTACACATTAATCTAAAACATGTTTCCATAAAAAGTGAATGGAAAAGAAAAGAAATACATAATTTCAACTTTCTTAAACTGAAAACAAGAAATTCTGTTGAGTTAGTGTAAGACAGAGCAGTGCTGTTAGTGTACTAATTAAGATGCATTAAATATATAAATAAAGCTAAATGACCGAATAAGATATTCTTAGATGTAGTAATTCAGGTTAGGTCTAATTGCTCATTAGAATTTGTCTAAATTTTAAAGATGTTTAGGACCGTACATTAAAAACATTGTTTGTACATATGAGTAGGAAGTAGATGTATTAATATAATAGATCAAAATCAGGAACAATTATGTATATTAAATTAAGTAGTTAGTGGACTTGAAAACCTGCAGTAGAAACTCCAGTTTTTACAAAACAAATAGGGAGAGAATTGAAGATTTCTTGTTTGGAAATGTTATATCTGTTTTCTTCACAACTAAAATGTTGTTAATGGCCTTTTTTTAAGAGTATGAAAAAACAGTAGATACTACTTGGAAAAAGGTGAATTTTATTGGTACATACTAAAGTAGAGAGTCCTATTTGTTTCTATTCATTAACAAAGATCCGTACTGTAATAATTTTGTGTGTAATATACAAGCATTCTTTAATATGTTTACAAGATTCTCCAATTTTATTTGCATTAATTCAGACCGTAGTAACATTAAATTCCACTGTAACCCATTATTAATACTTAATCATTTGCGTGTTAACAGTAACTGCACACTGCTTTTTATTGCATTATGTTGAAAAAAGGATTTTAATGTACTTGTTTGGTTATACGTTTGATTGTACTAGGTTATACGTTCTAAATTGGAAGTAGGTTTTAATTCCGGTACTTCGAATAAATACAGCCTTTAATGTTATATACAACCTTTGAATGTACACTAACTAAGGAAATTTTTGTTAAGTCTAATTAATTTTAAAAATCTAAAAGGTTGTTACATTGTTAAACGTAGACACAACCTCCAAAAATCGTCTCTGTACCGTAATTATGTGCGATAAATGGAAACTAATTTCTGTACTTCCAATAAATACACTCTTTTAATCTACACTAACAAAGTAAATTTTATTAAGTTACATTGTCGTACATAACCTCCATAACCTGCCATTAGTTACTTGTGAATAAAACAGTTCTGGTAGAAATCTGGACACGGAAAAAAGTACAAACGAGGAGATGGAAGTTTGAGTTTGCTGTACCATCGTAAGCTAGATCCGCAAAAATTTTTGCAAGTTAACACTTTCACTGTGGTCAGTAATTTTTGAATATCCCTTGGTTACATGTGAATATATTTTTTTAATATTTCACATTGATGTATTATTTATAATTTTTTATGTTCTTAGTAGTTTGGAGGAAAAAATCAATCGGAAGTGAATTTACGAGAAGGTCCGGGGCCGAAACCTAGTTTTTCCTATTCTTAAAATGGTCTTGTATACGAATTGAGAAGCAGTTTGCCGCGGACACACTGTGTTTTTGCTTAATTTAGATTTTTAATTTCGGTTCTTATGCCCACTAATGTTATATTATGGGCATACACGACATATTGGAATCTTTCTACACGTTCTGCTTCGTGACATAATTTACATAGTTCTCTCTGATTTGTGAATTTGTTCATGACGTCAAACGTTGCTAAGCGACGTTTCAAATACTTCTCTACGATTCGACAAATTTAAACGAAGAAATACCGTTAGATATTCGTTAACCGACGCGGCACATTGCGTTTAGTTCGGTTGATGTAGTAGCATTGCATAGTCGTATTATTCTGTTGTGAGTTATTAAGCAGCCTACAGACTGCCAACTTGGTTGTCAACCATGTCATCAACTTACCATGTTGAAGACAATGTTGATTGTCTGTAGGCAGGTTGCAGGTTGAAGTTTCATGTTGAATCAACGGTTGAAATGAGATAAAAAACTTTGGATTTCTTGTGGGAGGAGCTTAATGTTGGTAAACATGTTGAACCGTCTGTAGCGGTGTTGACAACTCGGTTGTAAACATTTTAGTTCACATCATTGGGTTGTAGAGTGAATTTGCTGAAAGTGAATTAGTTCCGTTTGATTGAGTCGTGATAATAATGGCTACAATACCAAACAATGAAGCTTGGAGGGAATTTTTCGAATGTTACAAAGGCTTACCCGAATTGTGGATGGTCAAATGTGATAATTTTAAAGATAGAAGTAAAAAGAGAAGTGCTTTGGGGAAACTTTTAGATGTCTACAAACAAATAGACAAAGATGCAGACAGTTTAAAAAAGAGACTAATTAATATTAGGACTTGCTTCCGGAGGGAATTGAAAAAAAATGGAGCAGAGTCAGAGGTCGGGAGCTGGTGCAGATGAAACATATATACCAAATTTATGGTATTTTGACACACTAGAGTTTCTTCGAGACCAGGAAACTCAAATTCCTGGATTTTCAACCATTGATATAGGCGAGGTGGAAGAAACAGAAAGCAGAGGTAAGTAATTTTAACTATGTATACAGTAATCTCTCGGTATACGCCTTTTTACTATCTTTTTTCCCAATTAAAACGTTCTTTTTAGTTTTTATTCTGTTTTTTCACTTTTCTTATGAAAATTTAGTAAAAACACATTTGTTATGCAAAGTATTATGCGTTTTTATTTATATGTACAGATTGCCAAGGAACTGCTCCAACTCCATTAAAATAATTAGTGAATTTTCTTCTTGTCTCTTTTGCAATGGAAGTCGAATTTCTTGATACAGTTGGTAGAAGCTCAGTCAATTGCTGGGTGTCCGTTCTCCATGCTCCAAATTGAATTTCACCAGTGTTTGTGTTTTCAATATCTATACTTCCTTTTAAGTACACAGAAGAGTTTTTTCTTCTTAAATAATTGTGTAGATAACAAGCGGCTAAGGTGATCATGGCTGCCTTTTCAGGATTCAAATTTATTTTATTCAAGAGGACACGAAATCTTGAAGCAAGTATGCCAAAAGCATTTTCAACAATTCGTCTTGCTCTGGATAACCTGTAGTTAAATACTGTTTCTTCGCTTGAGAGGTTTTCGCCGCTGTAAGGTTTCATCAGGTTTCTGAGCAAAGGGAACGCATCATCGCCAACAAAAACAAAAAGCATTTCTTCTGCAAAATTGGTTAGTTGCCCAGATTGGGGAATTTTCAATAAATTATCCTTGAATGTGTTATAAAAGCTACTATTTGAAAATACTCCCACATCTGATATACGACCATTTGCACCAGCTTCTATCATCATAAATTCATAGTTTGCGTTGACTAAGGCTAGTAAAACTATGCTAAATGTCTTCTTATAATTGAAATAGTAAGATCCTGAACCAACAGGTTTTTTTATTTCCACATGCTTGCCGTCAATTGCTCCAATGCAATTTGGGAAGTTCCATCTTTTCTCAAACTCCTCCGAGACTACAATCCATTCTTGTTCCGTTTTTGGTACATATTAATAAATATAAACAATTTTAATTTTACAAATTGATAAACTGCTTACGTGTACAGCTTTTTCTATTTACTTACCTTGATATATTCTTTTGAAACTTTAACTATAGCAGAACAAGTCTCAATTATTATTATTCCTAGACTTTGTGGTGATATCGCCGTAAGAAATTTTAAGTCTTCAAAAGTCTGCCCACTGGCTAAAAACCGGAGAGTTGCTGATAGCTGTTCATTCGCCGCGGAAATCGCATCCCGCATAATGGTGTCCTTCTTTTCTATTCATGGTTGTATGTTCTCTAATAATTCGTCATACGTTTCACTGTCTATTCTTAAAAAGTTTTTTAAATCTGCAGGTGCACTAATGCGTAGTTCCTTCAATACATTTGAATGTGAAAACTGTGCTCGATTTTGATACCAATCCTTTGACCACATTCTTTTTTTTCGGATTTTTCACCTCTTCTTCACAAACCTCATCAACAATAACACATAGTAAAGACAATTCCTCACTCATTTTTAAATACACAAAGCAAACGTCATCAATCATACACAACATACATTTACCTACTAAACATCTTTTCACGATAAACGTGATGTCTACGTTAGGGCCGACAACTTAGGTTGTCAACCTACTGTTTAGTCTGTGGCAAATAGGTTGACAACCAAGTTGGCAGTCTGTAGGCCGCTTTAGTCAAAATGGCAAGTTTTAGTGGTAGTGGGAGTGCTAGTGACCGTTGTGAAGTGCGGTGCGGTGGCTGTGTATTGTATTGAAGTGAAATATTTTTTTTTCCATTCTTCTATGTTATATAAACACGCGAAAAATAATTTTAAATGGCGGTCGAAGCTATTTACGAAGAAAAACAATTAACTAAATACTCCCATAAGCGCGCATGGGAAGTGAATGAGCGCCATATTAACTGTGTATACTATTTTTCAAATTGTTTCACTATAGTTTTGGATCACGATTCACAATTGTTTACACACGCAAGCACGCGCGCGCGCGCACACACACGACTTGCTTACTTTTGTGGAAATATATTTTACAATGTTATAAAATATTCTAATTCTGTCATACATATTATAAAATGTTCTAATCTAATACATTATTATCAATCTTTCTACTGCTCTCAGCTAGCTCAATTATTATTTTATTTAATCTTTTAATTATCTAATTCTTTTTTTTCTTTATAACTACTAAATTCTCTTCATAACTGCATCTACGTTATTTACTGTTACTTCCTCTAACGAGGTTGTCATTTATTATTAAAAATTATAGATTTTGAATTTACAGTTGCTGCTAACTTTTATTGTTTAACGGTCTTCTCATATTATGGTACTTAATGTACAAACATAACACATTTACAATTATTTGAATCATCTTAGAATCTAATTGTCTATTCTTTTTCTCTTTTCTTTGATATTTAAAGTCTTTTGATTTAGTCTCGGTTTCTTACGAATATATGGTTATTTGTCACCTTGTTATTTGTGTGGTGCATCTGAAGCGTGTCCTCTTCGTCCTGTATACGAATGACCCTTATTGTTGTGGAAGTCCTTGGAGTCTTGTAGTCCCTTGTCTCTGGATTCTCGTATTCTGCTTCATTGGATGCTCATACTCTGCTGCATTGGCTGCTCATACTCTGCTGCATTAGCTGCTCTGGCTCTGCTGCATTAGCTGCTCGTACTCTGCTGCATTAGCAGCTCTGGCTGTCGATCAACTCTAGACGCTCTAGTAGCTGGACATAGCCTCCGGCAGTCCTGATGATTGAACCAAAAAAATGTTAGTCCTTGGACAGCGCCTCCGGCTGCTATGATGGTCTGACGAATAAGAGAGCGATGACTGCGCGTCCTCGTATTTATACCCAAGGCGTCGAAATCATGTCTCGGCAATATTCTTCCTGTTCGCAATTGTCGAGCGCGTCACTTTTAATCCCGCTTTCTAACGACACTTCATTTGCTCGTCTTCACGAATTGCGAAGTCTTTGACACATTATACGATACCTTCGATCGTAAATTTTTAGGCGTTCATTATGCACAAAACCGTTTTTCTTTGTCTTAATTACTATTAAATTTTAACTTCTTATCATTTCACTTTTTGTTCGTTTGGCACTATTTTTTATCTATGTGTTTGTGTTATTTTAACGCACATTTTGGTGTCTTCAGTTTTTCGCTACTATGCACACAAGCCTAGTAAATTAATTAAATACAACTAATTTATATCGTTATCGAAAGGGTGGCACCTTTCATAAATGAACCGGTCATCACACACACATACACTTACTTGTGTACACACATGCAGAGAGCAGCTGCTTTGCTCCCTGTCCTAACACGTAAGTCAGGTGTTTCCATTACAATTTATATTGCAGTCTGAATGATTATTATTCAAATGCGTTATTTATATCTTCTAATTGCTTATTTAAAATACTCAATGCAATGCACAGTACGCTGTCAGTGAGGGGAATAGAAACAAGCAATCCCCACCACGTAGGAGTCGTTCAAAGCCAACAAGGAGAAAAGTTAGAGCGTTCCTCGTCTGAGGCCCTCCCGTAAGCGGGCTACATACAGCAGGGTCTCAGGTGAGGGCCATCCGCAGCAAAAGTTTTAACTAAAAACTTGTCATTGCAAAATACTACCGGTATTATGATAGATTTTTCCGATACATTCTCTTTAGTTTTGTATCTTATATAAATATAAATACACAAATTGAGCCACTGAAAAACTAATTAAATTACTATACTGACTTATAAATATTACTTAAAACAAAAACTTAATTCTGTTACACAATAGGAGTATATCATAGTAAACTACAAGAGGTGTGCCTTGGTTTACTTCACTTCAGCTTATGTATTGTTTGTGAACTGTAAAATAAGAGTTTATATTATTTTTGGTGTATTTTATTTTTTTGAGTTGCTCCTGTCTGTATGTTAACCAAACATCATGTCACCAATGTCGTTGGTTTAACCTATAAGTATTGCTAAAAAACTTAGGAAATAATTAAATGACAATAAAATGCGATTAAGATAAACAAAAGAAAGAAAGAAAAATCAAGTAAAGTAACTGACACATTATATGAAATTTGTTCAACTGAGAAACAGCTCGACAACAATTGAATAATAGGAAATTAAATTTTCATCTTCCTGGAATGAATCAGTTAGGCAGGTTATGGTCCAAAATCCAGCTCATTTGAAACTGACATTGTGCTTAGCGTGATCGTGTACTTGACTGCTCACAAGAAGCAGGTCCTGGCTGTCTCTTTTAGGTCCAGGCACAGCCAATTTCTGAAGAAACGGCTCCATGTTCTGGAGGTAGCTAATGGAGAGGAGTTTACAGCCACACTGGCATGGGTAAAGCCCATAGGTGTATGTCATGTTCAGAGGAGAACATACATCGAAAGGGTGAGGGGGCAGTTATCGAAAAAGACTACCCCTGAGTTTTACATGGTTCTTTATAAACTACTGTTTCAACAAACTGGTGTTAAACAAACACTGCCTTGCAAAGCTTTGCCCTGACTTTCTATTATGGCATCCACCCACACACACACATGTGTGCGAACACACACAGACTGGCATATACAGGAAGGGGGCCTTATTCCCCTAAAGCAAAAGAAAAGAAACAAAAAGACTTCCATTTGAGTACTATTAATTTTAATATTACTACATATTTAACTAAGTGTTTATTTATTTTTTACTGACAATTTGCAATTTATAGTCTACATCCATAACAAAAGGTTAAGTAAATCAGATAGGCATTTATTTAATTTGAAGAAGGACCTGCAGTTATAAAATTTCAATTGCAGTTTTTTTATTTAACCTTAAATGGCTAAGAATAAGTCTAAATATGTACAGGATTTTTGTATTCCTTCTACTTTAAACTAATAATTTATTGTAACTTCTTAATGCATTTGTGTATTAAAATACATATTGTAATGTAATATTTTCCAGAATGTAGTTTTCTGTAAGTATTTAATGCCCCTCGTTGTTGGTGCCAAATATGTAAACTAAATAATTAGTAACTCGCTTCTTTCTCTTGTTCTTTTTCTTTTAACAATTATTTATATTTCTTTTAAGCCCCACGTTTGTGTGCCAAATATGTAAAAACCTTTCTTGTATCTCTTTCTATTAAAAAATATAAAATAAATGTTTCTTAAGTTATGTTGTTGAATTGCGTTTGATGTAAATTCTTTTTCAAAAGATTATTATGTTAATTAATGTTTATGAGTTTAATGGTTGAGCGCCAATTCTGAATGGTTACAGAATAATTTTATACTGAGTTGAGTTAAGGTTGAATTCACTTGTTGTGTACACGCCACCTGCTGGTTGTAGTAAATCTGTAAAGTAGACTGTGATGATGTGCAACACTGAGTCACCAAATATTTACCAATGGTGATGAAACTCCTTCTTGTAGTCGTTCGGTAGTAATTAGCCGCCGTTGACCTACCTTTTGTCGTATCTTCTGCTAAATAAATACAGGGACTAGCTGAATTGAATTATAATTCTAGTTACTCAAAATTTATTTAAAATACTGTAAAATTTCCCTTCCTTGAAGTATTTATGCTGACCCTTTAAGTTGTGAAAAAAAAAAACAAAATTCAATAAGGTTAAGCACTTGTTTCAGAATATTAATTTTATTCATGTTCAAAAAATGAGAAGAGTTGTTCAGGTGATCGTTTCCTTATCGATATAAGTGAATGTTGACCTGAAAATACATTGCAGGTTACCTAAAAATAGTTCAACCTCTTGGTTAAATAATTATAGTTCACCCAAAATTCAATCAACACCCTGGAATGATCAGCTGGTTTCACAAATTTAACTCTACTTTGCTCACTGAGATATTTGAATTTTAGTGCCAATAATTCACCATATTAATTGCTGCCAACATAACCTGTGAAGGTGTACTATTATATTAGTAGTTATATTCCACCTCTCCCCCCAACGATGATAATCCTGGCTATGCTACTGTGTGTGTGGCATACACAAAAACATCGTAGGAAACATTTACACAAAATGATAGTGACCAGCACATAACAATAGAAAAATGGAGCAGTTAGGGATACCTCATCTGAAGGTCCCCAGAGTTGCATGGATGGGTAATAGATAATTATGTTAAAAGGGCCAACCAGACTGAAGTTCTTTACAGATATTACGTGTGGTGCCCTGTTGATTTATTCTTTATAGATATTACGTGTGGTGCCCTGTTGACTTAATTCTTGGCTCTTGCTGGAAGTAGTGGTGAAATGGGTGTCTATTTCCAGGCATTGTGGACATGGCCAACATATTTCTATTGATTTATTGTGAACTTTAGTCAATCTGCTTTGCACTGTATGGTGCTGTGTAGGAATGACATTGTACTTTGTGTAAGTTAGATGTCCATTCTGAAAGCTTTCTGTAGCATAAGTGATGGTCAGCCTTCTCTCTTCTCACTCTTTATTGATTCTTCTGAGTTTTTTATGCTCTGAATATTATTCTGAGTTTTTGTTGCTGTTTCTGTTAAAACAATAGTATCTCCTGATTTCATGTGTTGTCCTTGGCTGTGATGTGTTGTGTAAGAATTTGAGGGTTTTGCAGTGCGTCTATACTTAAGCAGAAATGTTATACTTTGTAGTACACATTCTGACAAGCAATTTTAACTATGTCTGATGGTGTTTATAAATGCTTATTCTGGAGGAAAAAAGATTTTGCCGCAGATTTTAGTCTAAACTGTCATATTAAAAGTGCATATGTCACTCCTGTCACTATTATCACTGATTCTTTTTTTACCAGCTAATAAAATAGTAGCTTCAGTCAAATGCATAAAAAAGCAAAGCTAGAATTCGAATGCAAAATGGGGAAGTCCCAAGATATCGTGAAAAAAACACTGCACAGTTAAAATTAGAAGAAAATCTTGGGATTCCCCGCCAAGCTGCTTCTACAATCGGTACAAATGGGGATCAGTATCTTGTCACTTGGCTGGTGATTCCCCAATTCTTCAAGCTTTTAACTCACCCAGTTGTAATGTGTCAGTCATTTCTCCCACATTTTACAATAAGCTGAAAGTTGAGATGAACAATGCCTCATAGAAAAGCATCACAATTGGCTTTGTTATGTAAATACATAAATGAGTTTGGAAATATTTTTAACAAAAGCACCAAAGTGTTATTTTGTTTGGTACGTGGGAAGAGTGTATCAGCAAAGAAAAAAAATGATTTCTGCAGCATATTAATACAACATGGTGTAAAGACAGGGTTAAGAATAAATATCTAAGTTAAAGTAGCAACTGATTACAAGCAATGCAGGTGAACAATCGAGTTCAAGTGATACATTTTCAAAGACATGTGTTTAGCATTAATGAGTGCCAAGATTCCATTGTGGAAATTTAATAATGTGCAGTTTCAGGGTTTTTTAGAAAAATACGCAAACAGAAGTGTGCCGGACGAATCTGCATTGTGCAGAAACTATGTGCCAGTGTTTTCAAGACATAATGCATAATATTCGGGATACACTGAATCACAAAAAAATATGGCTTTATATAGATGAAACCACAGATACATCAGGACATTGTGTGTAGTGCTGTCCAGCGCACTTGAGTTAGGTACAGACTCCTGCAGCACAGGTCATGCACAAACTCGAAAGCTCAAGCTGTGTTCCCCCTGCTGGAAGAACAGTTTGCCCCAATTATCAGTCCTGATACCTCTGAAAATTGAGTAGCCCCGCGCCCCATAAGGCAGCATATGCTATGGTGGGATTCTCAGGAGGGAAAAAGGCTACTGGTAATCAGCGGTATAGCCCATCCCAGGGCCCAGCTGGCAGGGCTCAGCCATCAACACGGCGTTTCCCTGCACTGCCCCTTCGACCAATGCAGGGGTGTCCCACATGTTGTCCTCAAGCTACTGGGCTTCATCACACATGATCTTGGCTAGGACCACTGGAGCAGGGATGCTTTCCTAGTGTGGCTACTTGCCAGGGATGAGGAAACCTGGTTACCGTTTGCCCGATACCCACCTTAGCCCGGCTAATTGGCATCAAATTTCAGCCGATTTCGCCGGTTCACCCCCAGGCCAACGATGAGGTGGCGGGTGTCAGGTGGGAAGGGCAAAGTCCGAGGCACCGGTAAGGATGGTCTAGGCTCGTCCTGCACGCCCCCGGGGGTAGAAACCTCCAGGTCCCCACCCACGGGGGGTGTTAAAGTGGCAGCTGGATTAAAAGTTCTTTACCCTAAATTACTTCACCTGACCCACCTTGCTCACAGTTTACATCGAGTCGAAATTGTTAGAAGCCAGTATAAAGACGTGGATCTTCTTCTCTAGTGTAAAGGGAGTGATTGTAATGGCACCAATTAGAATTCAAGAACTGCTTCCAACTTTGTCATTACCTACTCAGCTAGTTTTAACTCGATAGGCTTCATGGGGGGAGAGGGGGAGGGGGGAAAGGGGGAGAGAGTGAGCACTTCATTTGCAGTGTTTGCAAAAATGTCACTCTTTAAACATAATGGACTACAATTGAACAAACAATATCTATTGTACATGTCATTTTTGTACAACACTAGTTTATAAATTTTAATTAATTAATTAATCATTTGAGTTAAAATGAGACTCAACTTAATAACTCCTTTGTCTTTGTGTGAATTTTTTTCATATTAGTTGTCCATCTAAGCATGCTAATTTGGTCTTTGATGCCATATTAGGTTTTCCCATAACACTGTAGACTTTCACACTACTGACAAATACTATTTTAACAACACATTATTTTGGCATATTAATACAGGCCTCACACACAAACACATGACTACTGTACACGTTTATTGCAGACCACCTTCATTGTGGATATGCATAGTGCAACTAACCTGTGTCACCTATGTAAATATTGGGGGGAACATTGTACACAATAAGGTGGTCTTTATAAAACTTTGTTACACTTTATATGCAGTGCGAATGCAAAAATGTGGGGCAACATACACTATAGAGTGGTCTACAGGACTTATGTTAACAGAAAAAAAGCTTTAGCATTTGACAGAAGTGACGATTTTATGGGTAGGATGGGATGGTTAGGTCATTAGAAAAACCACTATGGAGTGAGACAGTAGACAATTTCTGAGGAGTCCAAATTGGCAAAAACTATTCTGGCTAAAACTTCACTAAATTATTGAGAAGGAAAGTGCAGAACGATTCTATAATGCTGACAAAAAATGTTCTGTTAATGGTCAAGATAAAATACTATAAAAGATTTATTTTTGTACTTGCTTGATTCTCTGGAGAAAAGTGTAATAGTTACTGAAGGAATAAAGAATTACTGTAAAGGAGGCTATTTACAGGGCAGAACAATGGTGGAAAGAATTTGGCACTTCAACTATCGCACCATCATGGGATCATCCTCTCCACGCTGATGTGCCAGAAGAAGTTGGAAATAAAAGTGAAGAACAGAAGAAAACAGCTGCACTGTTTAAACAATTACCAGGCTGCCAAGATATAACACAGGAAGAACTTCAATAAGGGTGGAACAGATGAGCAGGATGAAATCACCGATAATGACATAATAAAAATGGTGTCTCAGTCAATGCCAGCCAGACTGAAGAGGAGCACCTGGCTGCTAATAAGGTAATCAGCCTTGTGGAAGCATTAAAGGTTATTGAGACAATACCTGTCCATATGAAGCAACAGCAACTGGCATTTTGATATGAGACATTGGATTGAAATTGTAGCCAGGAATCACACGACTCAGGAGAAGCAAACACTTACAACAGGTTTCTTTGTTAAAAAACAAAAGGACTAATACATTAAAGAAGTAAATTTATGTGCAGACAATTAATTAATGTACAACATTATTTTTTATTTGCCATTAAATTGCTGTGCTTAAGTGTTTCAGAAATAAGTATATTATGAACAAAATTTATAAACAGACTATAAATCACTATAGTTTTACTCATAAATTTTCTTCTTTACATTTATTATTTTATTTTATACTCTACAGTATTGTGCTTTATAATTTGTACTTTAAAAAATAGTTTATGTAAATAAATTAAAATCATATATTTTGTTTTAATAATTTATGTAATAAGCTTTTATTTATTTTTTGTTGTGTCACTTAACTGATTTACCATCATTCCTGTCTGCAATTCTTTCTACAATTGTGTAACTGTACATTCCTGCTTGTCTGTCAATTTTTGTTGACCAAGGGGTCTTTCCCCTGATAGTGTTAGATAACTGACACTACCATGCACTCGCGCATGCGCACACACACACAGACAACACACGCGCGCGCACGAATAAAGGCAAACATATTTTCATATGAACCTTTTTATTAATAAATGTTTTTGTATACATCAAAATATTTTAACACCACGAGTTGCATTCCTTATGTAGTGCAACACACTCAACAAAACTAATAAGCTCGTATATAGTTCTTGTTTTTAATTAATGTAGTTTTATATATACAGAATGTCCATAAGCCACTGCACATTTCCTTATAATTATAATCATATTTATTTCAGACTATCTAGTAAAAATAAAATGAAAAATCAACATTGTAAACAAAATTTCTTTACTATACTATGAATTCAATTTTGCTGTCCTTCAGAATCATACATTGTTGAAGCCTTTGTGGAATTCTGTTTTACCACTTTTTGATAAGTTGTTTCGCTTCATCAATTCCAGCAAATGCATTTTAGTGTATGCTTCATAATCTAAGTACTTATTGCGAATAACAGTTCCATTAAAAATATAGGTACCAATTACTCCAAAGAATGATAGGCCTTGTACAAAATGAAATAACTAATATTTTCTATAAAGTACAATGACTTTTGGTATACCTGGTACATAATAAACGTTGACATCTAAGTTCTTATTCCTGTGGCAATTTTGTTTTTAGTAAAACTTTACCAATGTTTCTTCTTTCAGACAATACTCTCATTGCATCAACAGCCTACAACAGAAATTTATATTACACTTTAAATAAAATATTAAATTACATACAATGTATAATTTACTATAAATTTTACATTCATAAAAATTATGGAATACTAATAATAATTTGTCACAAGTTTTATCAAAGATGTGGTATCAGGAACTAACTAACTATTTGTGAAACTGACATTTTTACTTTTAGTAAGATGAAATCAAACAAACACAATAAACAAGTGTGTGTGTGTGTGTGTGTGTGTGTGAGCTCAATTTCCATTTCTACGAGTACAGGTACTACTTCATGTTGGTTCAGAGAATAAGGTTTTTGGTCTTCATTTATGCATCACTATATAATTTGGTATTCTTCATGAGATGTGGTCCAGTCTTAACATGATGGATGTTTTACAGTTATTTATGATTGCAAATTGCATTTAATTTAATACTTGCAGGACTCATTAAGTCTTGGAGCTCCTGCTAAGAACTATTAACAATAATTTGAGCCAGTGGCGCAGCAAGAGAAATTTTGGGAACACCCCCCCCCCATGGTAAAAAATTGTAATGTCAAAGAATAAAAACGATGTGACAATAAAAATTTAGACGCTTAAGTCGAATTAAATAATTACGATAATTAGTTATGTGAGCACAAACATTTTGTATCTGCGGTACTTATAGCCATCTTGCTAATAAGAAATCACTTCATGTAAACATTGCTAGTTTTCTGGTGGTTGAAAAAGGTTCAAACTTTAATCCTAGTTTTTGAGGTTGTAACATCTTAGTAAGTAGGAAAGAAATAGCCTTTGAATCCCTCAGCTTGTAGTATGTCCAATTCGGTTTGAGATACACCAAGTTTGATATAGGCTACTGCAAGCTGTGGGATTTGAAGGCTACCTATTTCCTACTTACTAAGATAGCACAACTTCAAAAATTAAGATAAAGTATTTTATTTTATGTTAAAAAGAGTTCTCATCAGGCATACTCCACATATTTGTTTATGTGGAGTGGGTGAATGCTGGAGTTTATACATTTATTGATATGTCTGTACTGGTAGCCAATTTTTAGAAGTAAACAGAGAAGTGCAAAATTTAATCAGGCTGAAGTGAAACAATCACACTTGAATGGCACCTGAAAAATATGGTACATTACACACTTTTTAATAGCAGCAATGTGAATGAGTGACTTCATAAATTTTAAGAATCCCATATGTGATTTTTTTTTGCATAAAAGATAAAAATTGAATGTGAAAGATTTTATTACCTCTTCAAAGTCAAAAACTGAATCAATTCTTGGCGCAATCTTTCCCTGTTTGCAGAGAGTGAAAATATGTTCTACTGCCTTTTTAAACAGCCGAGGACTTGACTCAAGCAAAGTTCCAAGATGTATACCACTTACTGACTTGTTACCTACCACCAAACTCTTCAAGTCCACATTAATGTTTGTGATTGCAGCTAATGCAGCATTCACTTTGATTGGATCATTTGTAACAACACAGTTTGCTCCTGTAATTGAAACCATCAAATAAATAAATTTTTATAATCAGTAACTTACTTCCTTGACTGGTAAAGATAACTGTGTTATTATAAGCTAATAAAGCTTGTTTTAATTATTTCAAAAGTTACCGGTAAGTTTTTGGTGCAAATGATTCTTAACGCGTTCTTAAAAAATTGCACTTTTTGACAAGTAAAGACAAAATAAATGATACATCAAACAATATGATTGCTCGCTTCTCGGCATGCTCCATTTTAGTTAAATGTACAAAATTTGTCAGTTCCTCATTTGAGTTGTACCTGTGATAATCAAATGTCCCAAAGGATTTAGCAAATCAGTACTTTTCAAAATATTGTCTCCTCCAATATTATCAATAAGAATATCAACTCCTGTGTAGCCAGTTCCTTTAAAATCTGTTAGATATGTGTCAGAATTCAGTGGATAATTAACACCATTCTTCAATATGTCCTCGTGTTTCACTGCTGAAGCAGTACCAAATACTGTTACATTGTCAACAGTATGAGCTAATTGTGTAGCAGCCCATCCAACACCGCCTAAAAATTATGTACATTATGATCACTCAGTGATACTGAAACTATTCTGATCACACACACGCGCGCGCGCACGCGTGACAATATTTAATGGGTCAAACAAAATTAATATATTACACTGCTCTAAGCAAAAATAAATTCGTCAGAAACACAACACATTTCATTTTTACCTCTTGCTTTATCCAACAATAGCATTTAAAACTGTTCAATTAATATGTATATGAAGAGCGGGGGGGGGGATCAGAATCCATTTTTTCTTATTTTTGTTAAAGTCCACTGTAATAAATGCATAAAGAAATGCGGCAAGCAGGAAAACCACCTATCAGAGTCACTGCGCATCAGGGAAAGTACAATCAAAGTCCACTAGCCTAGAGGTGGGGAGGATATATTATAAACATCAAGTGCACTTTGTCATTCACTAGTCAGTCTTCTAAGTAAGAGTCTGTGTTTTACACTTATGATGAGTGTTGCCAAGAAAAGCTCCAATAAAGTACCGGTATTTTCAATGGTCAACCATTCTGTTACATCTACGTTACCTGCATCAGTTCAAGACCTAGTTATTTTCTGTAATCCATGTACTGGCAAAAAAAAACTATACTGTCATTTGATGCTTGCATCATGCTTCACCTAGCAGTAACAGACAATCGGTTTGACTAGATCAAAGTGATATTTACTATCAGAGGTCACTCGTACTTAAGAATGTGACACTAACAAAGCTCATAATTGACACAGAAACAAATATACAAAACACAGCACCAGAACATCAAGACACTCTAAGACATAATATAAACAACATAATAGGAGTACATAAGACACCCGACAACAATAACCATAACTCAGAAATACACACAGCCATTAAACTGAGGGAAAAGGCACACAAACACAACATCACATTTGTAAAAGCAGACAAAGGCAACACGACTGTAATTATCCCCACAGACAACCTACACAAAAAAGTACAAAACTTCATGGAACAGAACATCACAGAACTAAAACACGACCCCACCGACAGATACCAAAACTCAGTAAAACAACTAGTCAACAAAGCCAAACACATAATGACACATAAACAAAAGCCCTACATGAAACAAATCCGACCATCAGCACCTACCCTCCAAGCACTTTCCAAAATCCATAAAGAAGACATTCCGATCCGCCCCATTATCAACTACCGTAATGCCCCTGCACACAAACTCGCAAAATATCTAGACAAAATTATTAGACAACACACACAAATAGACAACAACATCGCAGTAAAAAACAACACTGACCTAGTAACAAAAATAAAAGACATACACATCCCCCATAATGCCACATTAGCCTCCTTTGACATTAAAAACCTGTACACAAACATCCCCATCTCTGAAACAATCACCATCCTACATAACAAACTCAAACAAAACAACACACCAGACGAACTTATCAACGAAATAACAGAAACTCTGAACATTATCACAAAACAAAACTACTTTACTTATAACAATAAATACTACACGCAGAACGATGGCTTACCCATGGGCTCCCCCATATCCAGCATTCTAGCAGAAGTCTTCCTCCAACACTTAGAAAAAACAAAAATACTCACAAACAATGACATACACTCAAATAAAATACTATATTGGCACAGATACGTTGATGACATTCTAATACTATACAGGGGGAACAAAAGACAATGTGAACAGTTACTTACGCACATAAACAAAATACATAAAAACATAACCTTCACTGCCGAATACGAACACAACAACACCATAAACTTCTTAGACCTCTCCATCACAAAACTAGAACACAAGCACAAATTCAGTATATACAGAAAACCAACTACAACTGACACACTAATACACAACACCTCCAATCACCCAACACAACACAAACTAGCTGCTTTTAGAACCATGATACATAGACTTAACAACATCCCCTTAGATGAAAAAGACTACAAAGACGAACTAAACACGATAAAATATCTAGCAGAATCTAACGGATATGACAGAACAATAGTCAGTAAACTCCTACACAAAACAAACAACAGACAAAGACAGAAAACAACAAATTCATAACACTAACATACATCAACAAACAAACTGAAAAAATTGCCCAAAATTCAAAAAAGCAGGATACAGGATCACTTACAAAACTAACAAATCAGAACACACACTATCAAAACGCACGCACAAAACACAAAACAAATTCGATCTACCCGGTGTTTACAAGCTAAATTGCTCAAATTGCAATAAATTCTACATAGGCCAGACTGGACGTAGCTTCAAACAGAGATACATTGAACACACAAAGGCACTCCACACCACTACAGAGTACAGAGTCCACCTTTGCAAACCACCTGACTGAAGCAAACCACACATATAAAAACATCGACAATAACATGAACATTCTACACGTACACACAAAAGGCCGAAAACTAGACACTCTAGAACAATTAGAAATATACAAACACACAAAAACAAATAAAAACGACATCCTAAACGAACAGACACAATTCAAATCGCACACATTATTCGAACACATCTCACCACACACACACACACACACAGCATCGATCTTTCGAAAAACTATCCCGTCGCCAACAAGACGGACAGCGCTACCAACGGCAGCCTCTGATGAAGCCTTCTAAAGGTGAAAGCCAGTTTAGGCTGTAAGGTAAATCTTTACGATTTTACTTATAAAAAACTTGGTGTTCCGAGTCGTCAAACAATAGTGATATTTAAATATCAACCTTATTTAGCAAAAGTCATATGTTGAAGTTCAGGAAGAACGGAGAGAAGTTGTAAAAAATATTTGTGCAAAGTTGTCTCCGTACATTGTGGCTGACTGCAAACAAGAAAAGTCCCAGACTTGATCAGAGCTGTCCAAATCAAAGTACCAGCAACAAGATCCAATCCCAACTTACCCATTCAGATGCATCAAGTTTGAAAAAATTACTCCATGTTTTGTTCATCAACATGATAACTATTTTGGTAGCTTTTTAACAATGATATAGTGAAAAACTTCAAACTAACAAGATCAAAGCAAAATGAAAGCCAAGAAATCTTCAACAATGAGCTGAAGAACTATATGACAGTCCACTTCCAATTAGTCTGGCTAAGTACAATGACCTGCAGTGCCTGAAAGGATTCCTCATCAGTACTGAAGTCAAGCGTTTTATGGTAAATTAACTTATGATAGAAGTGTTAAACATGATGACAGTATGTACTTGGACTACAAGTAGCATTAATGTACAATGCTTTAATAATTTTGAATTTGTGAACCATAAAATTTTCATATGATTAAAATTTTAATTAGAAAAAAATTTAAAATTTTTATTAGGTACTTACATGAAAAATACAAAAATACACTAAAACTGAATGTGAATTTTGTTTTAGATATGACAAATAGTTAAAAAAATAGAGGAAGAAAGAAGACATTTTGAAAATAAATTTTAACATTTAAACAAAAATATTTTTTTGTACCACAATTATAATTTAATTTTCCATTTGTTTTACTCTAAATTCACTTTCAGTTTGTCAGTGTAAAAAAACTATTGATATGTATTTGTAAAATATATGTCACTTACTAGAAGAAAGAAAAACTTTGCTTTTTATGTCCAGTAAAATTTGGTAAAATGGATTCTGATCATTCCCCCCCCCCCCAGCAATTCATATGTTTAACAAAGGATATATATATATATATGTGTATATACACACACACACACACACACACACACACACATACTTCTATTACTGTTTAATTTTTCTGAATACTAACATTAATTTTCTTTTTATTTCACTCTTTATACTCCCATCCTCTTCCCAGTTCATTTTTCTGCTACAATAAATACATCTTTTTTAATCTTATAACACAAAAAACACTTCAGATTCTTGAAACTATTTTTTACAAAAACATATTATGTTTAGGAAAAGTGTTTGTGTTGTGTAAAGCCTTAGCTACAACTTTAGCTTACATGTATTTTAGCATTAAATTTAATATAAAATTCATGATTGGTTCCTGACATCAGTTTTAATGGTAAAAATTAATTTAAAGAAATTTAAGTTAAAATATTTTTTTAATAAAATAAAAAAATACATGTAAACTTGGCACTCTGTTGTCAAATTAGACTTATGTCAAAACACTGCAGGCTTCGCACAGCTGTGTTACAATATTTAGAAAAATCTATCCAGAGATTATACTAGTAGACTTAAGCTTCAAATCTGAATAAACCAATCATGAACACATTTAAACAATTTTGCTCCTAATGAACAAATCTATAATCAGTATAATGCTTCATTTGTCTTAAACTAACAATTTAATTGTAATGATGAAGGTAAGTACAGTTTATATATAGACATATTTAATTTAACTTTACCTGCAGCAGAATGTATAAGGACAGTCTGACCAGATGTAAGGTGAGCTCCATGAAATATAGAAAAATAAGCTGTGAGGTAATTAGCTATTAATGCTGTAGCTACTTTGTTTCCTATTTCAGCAGGCACAGAAAAGCAGTGACTACTATGTACTACTACACTTTCTCTGTACAGCCCACACTCAGGCAAGTAACAAACAACATTATCTCCAACCTGAATGTATTAAAAGAATATGAGTCTATACGATCCTATGAAATTCTTATTTAGAAAACAGATAAACAAAAGACAAGCAGCCAGAGACAAACACACATTTAAAGTATCTGTGCATGCAAATTCATTTTAATTTGTAATGGTTACAGAATCTTTACTACATCACAAGTCTAGCGTGTCAGTTGCTGTATGAAGGAACACCTTAATTTTGCACGTTTGTACTTTTTTTAATCAATATTGGAAGTTGAAACCAAGAAAGCCACAAGAATACACAAAAAATTAAACCAAACCAAAACAAAATATATTGGGTGAAAATTACCAGTAAAGAACAGTGCATTAAAGGACAACTGTTTTAAGTGTGCATGTACATTATGAACTAATATTTTGTAACCATGGTGGTCAGTTGTAATGAAATTCATTTTACAATATATTAAATACAAAGAACTGGAAATCGGTGTACACCTACTTATGAGAGCAAGCAATACTGTGATCAAAATTCATAGCTATAAAATCATGATACATTTTATACCTTGTAACTTAATAATTTAACACCAACTTACACTTGAACTTATTTAGAGTGGTATCCAATTAAAAAATATTCACTTTTCATCACAATGTGTGGTTCATTAAATCACTGAAAGATATGCATCAGCTGCCACTAGTATGTATGATCAATCAAATTTTAATGAGAAGCTGGATGAGCTATAAGAGTAAGAAGAACTTGTGATAGCTGCCTCAACATCTTAAAACTCATCTCGTATACTTTCCATCTATCTATACTTGCATTAGTATCTATGTAGACTAACAGGACTTCTCTGCTTGAAAAACAAAATTTTACTTACATATAAATTATGGTACCCGACACCAATATGGTATAAGGGTATTTTGATAATAAATAAATTATGGTTACATTTACATCACATGTAGTAGTGACAATCCACTACACACAATGAAGTGCATGGAACACAAGACTACCTCCTCACAGCAGCTTATCATGCAAGATGCTCGCTAAGACTCAATCTTATATTTAACGGATCTTAGTTTATTGTCTTCAATTACTATCATCCATATTACGCAATCAAAATCGGTGCCTTTTTCATTACTTTTCGTCACATGATGAGGTCTGAATCTACTAGCTGGAAGTGAATGGAGGTAGACCAGAATAATCAGAAGTAGCAGTTTGCTATCAGCAAAGCAAACAAAAGCATATTTGCTAACTCCTGCCTCAACCAAATTGTGGATGAGAAATAAAACATCCCAAATCAGAACAGGTTATGAGCACAGCTTGAAGACTGAAAACATTCTGCAATGGGACTATTCGCTTTATCAAGGGACATATAATAATTTGTGAAACAGACATTTCTGAAATCAGTAATGATGCTTTGTATAGCATTTCAGACTAAAAAATTCAGTGTACAGATATCCACTTTACACCTTTTTCTCCTCTTAATGAGACCTGTTGTGGCTACTTAAAAAAAACACATACTTAATATGTCAAAATGGCAAACACATTTCAGATTGTAAAGATAAGTTAAGACTACCTGACAAGAAACTATAAGTAGGACTAGAACAGTACTCCTAGTTACTAACTGGATTATAGAATAAGGGACATATTTTAATACATTTGGAATCAAATGTGTTGGTGATGAGCATGTTACAAAGTTACTGTCAAGAGAAGATCTTATAATCATTTGTAGAACATGAAGAGAAAGTTATGATCAGCCCCAATGTGAAAAATAACATCCAAGAACTTGAGGCACTAAGCTTTAAGCTTGTAACTTAAAGAACTCAAGTATATCAAATATCACTTCTAATAACACAAATACCATCTATGTAACAGGGAGTTCCTTTCAAGAAAGAGGTTATGCTGATTGATATTTGTAACCTGGATAACGCTGCAGGCTAAAATCCAGAAATTATTTTATCTATTCACTCCTTGAGTGTCAACTGCAGTAGATTTTTTCTGCAGCCAAACATTTAACATGAACAAAAACAGTAAAATTATCCATAACAAGAAATAAACCAACATACTACTAATTGGACATAGACAACAATGCTGTGTAGATAGCAACAGAAAGCAGTGTTATGTTCAATACAAAGATGTTTATTATTTTATGAGCACAAAGTAGTGTGTTAGTGCAGTGTATGACAAAGTACTTTCAATTCTTCAGAGGTCCTGCCCCCCCCCCAACTCAATTATTGGGGGCCATGGCCAATGTCCACCACCTCTACAATCATGCCCATTTCTAGGACAAAGAATAGTCTAGACTTTTATTAAACAGACTTTTATTATTATACATAAAGATATTAATGTATTCCCCAAAATTAAGACCATGAGACCAGTAGAACATGACCCATTAAGAGGCACTATAATCAACATTTGGAAAACTATAAATACACAAACATAAATCACAAAACAAATTAATACCTGAACAAATTCTGAGCAATGCAAAACATTATATAATTGTTTCACATAATTTCTTCTAAAGCAATTATCCACAAAAATCCAAGACACAAGACAAAAAAAAGTTAATAGAAAAATTTGTTATATTCAGTTTACACTTAGAATATGTTACATTGACAATACAATAGATTTTTTTAAATTGAACATAATTATTTTGCCAAATATTACATACATTGTTATATGTGTGAATAAATGTACAGTTAGATGGTTATTAAATATAATAAAAAGATTTATTAAACAGCTATAATAATGAGTACATCGTGAGCGTGTTGCTCTTATGGAGATCGCCCTGTGACTGACCCACATGCCTCGCTATACATCTGTCATGGTGGCGTATCCCCACTCTTATAACTTATGAATCTTATGGTACTACTCACAACATCTCCCCTTTTCTAGTTTTTCAAAATTAAATTACAATATTATTACATAACATTTATTAAACATACATAACCTTTTAGGTACTCTGGTTTCTTTATCGTACGACCTGATCTAGTCATAATTACCGGAGCATCATTTGCAGTCTCATTAACAATAGGATTATTATTACAGATATTATTTGCATGATACACATTATTATTTACAGTATTTGTATTGTTCGAAACTCTTCTTTGCGTGGGCTCTTCAAATGGTATAGGTTTTTCAATCATTGGTTCGTTACTATTATCCCTTTGATAACTACAACAAATATCACAATTGCTTACCAAATCATCAATTTGCTTCGACATACCTGGCCAAAACAATGTTTTTCTAGCTAACATTTTGCATTTTTCACTACCAAAATGAGCATAATGTATTTTTGCAAGCAATACTTTTCTCATGGATTCTGGTACAATTATACAAGTATTTTTCAACAATAAACCCTTACACTTTGAAAGTTCTTCTTTGAAAGAAAAATATGGTTTTACAGTTTCAGAAACGGATGATTTGTTTACAGTCCATCCATCTTTTACATATTTTAGAACTTCTTGCAGTTCTTTATCGCTACTAGTTTCATTTTTTAATTCATTCATTCTTATATCAGATACACTAAGACTTTTCTCAACCATCATAACATAAGCTTCAATTTTTTCTTCATCAGAGGACTCCGTATTTTGCAAATAAATTCTGCTTAAATGATCAGCAAGTAATAATTTTTTACCTGGTACATACTTAAGTTCTAAATCAAAATTATGTAAACTTATTCTCATCCTTTGTAATCTTGGAGGGATTTTATTCATTGGTTTTTTAAAGATCGAGATCAGTGGATTATGGTCAGTCTCTACAATAAATTTTTGACCAAACAAATATTGATTGAATTTATGACAACCAAAAACAATTGCTAAACTCTCTTTTTCAACTTGACTGTACATTACTTCAGTCTCTGTTAAAGCACGGGAACCATATGCCACTGGTCTTCCATCTTGTATCAATACACATCCAAGTCCCTCACTGGAAGCATCTACACTCAATGTTATGGGTTTATTTATCTCAAAATATGCTAAAACTGGAGGTTTACATAACGCCTCTTTAAGTTTTAAAAATGCCGTTTGCTGTGCAGTACCCCACACAAATGGCACATCTTTCTTTGTTAATTGTCTTAAACTACTAGTTAATTGTGCAGCATTTGGTATAAACTTTGATACATAATTGATTGTTCCTAAGAATGTTAGTAATTCTCTTTTATCTTTTGGTATTTGCATTTTTTCAATTGCCTCACAGATCAGGTCGTACGATAAAGAAACCAGAGTACCTAAAAGGTTATGTATGTTTAATAAATGTTATGTAATAATATTGTAATTTAATTTTGAAAAACTAGAAAAGGGGAGATGTTGTGAGTAGTACCATAAGATTCATAAGTTATAAGAGTGGGGATATGCCACCATGACAGATGTATAGCGAGGCATGTGAGTCAGTCACAGGGCGATCTCCATAAGAGCAACACGCTCACGATGTACTCATTATTATAGCTGTTTAATAAATCTTTTTATTATATTTAATAACCATCTAACTGTACATTTATTCACACACATAACATGGAGCTGCGGCTTTGAAGAACTAAAGTGCATAAAATATATAGTGGAGTTATTCAGTTTGAATACAGAGTGTGGAAGTTGCATAGTGTAATTGTGAAAATGACTACTACTGCTGCAGGTACAGGAACGACAACGACGATTACAACAACGTCTATGTCATTAACGGGCTTGAAACCACCAAGTAGTTTACAAAAATTAACTACAGAAGGATGGACAAAGTGGAAACAGCTTTTCGAAATATATCGTATTGCATCAGGTACTAATAAAATGGCCGATGATGTACAAGTGGCCATATTTTTGCATTGCATAGGTGAAGAATGTGTAGACGTGTATAATACGTTGGGATTAACCGACGATGAAAAAAAACAATTACGATACAGTACTACAGAAATTTGAAGAGCACTTTGTGCCTATCAAAAATGAGAGTGTTAGTTCGCACATGTTTTTCACGAGAAATCAGGAGCCTGGTGAATCGTTTGATGCATATTTAACTGAATTGAAGAAATTAAGTGCGGATTGTAATTTTAGTACTTTGAGAGATCGTTTGATAAGAGATCGCCCTGTGACTAACCCACATGCCTCGCTATACATCTGTCATGGTGGCGTATCCCCACTCTTGTAACTTATGAATCTTATGGTAGGCCTACTACTCACAACATACATTTAACAATAAAATATTTAGTTTGCCTTCATTTATACTTCCTCAGACTATAAAGAACATGGTGCAATAATGGCCCTCCACCTTGCAAGGTGATGGTAAAACTTGTGAGTAGGATCCCTGCCTAGTAATACTTCACTTAACTATCCAGCAGCGGCGGCTTAACAGAGGAGACAAGGAAAGCTATACCTTCCCAGTAAAATTCAAAAAAATAAACAACTAGCAAAAACTGCATTTTTTATTGTAACTGAATCTGTAATCACAATTTGGAATTTTAAGTTACCTGATTACTTAAAATAAAACGTTCTAATTGCACGTTATCAATAACAGCGCAGAAGTAAGTGATATTGCAGTATCGAGCACATATTATTAAAACTTTATTGTAAAAACACTTTTTGAGTAATTTTGAGAGAATTGAAATAATAAAACATGGTCGAATTACCCAAGAATTTTTACTTCATGTAAAGATACAAAAATCAAACTAAAAATCTCCAGTCATAGTATGACCAATACAAATTGCTATGCATAGTGGAGCAAAGTTATTCTGCCGTCCTTGATTACTCTAAGCACACGTAAGACTATACGGTCTGCTGAACGCTTGGAAAATTTAAAGAATATGTCACAGATGTTGAATAGGTATGCATTCTCAAAATACCATTTAAATTCATATCTATCATTAAATAGCCTATCAAAACAGACATTAAAAGTATATGAACTTTTGAGCACAGTAGACTGCAAAAAATAAAACCTATGACACGGAAGTAAAGACAATAGGGATATTTAAAACATTATAATGTTACTAATTGTGATTAATATCGAATAAGCAATAAACAAGAACTTGCTTTCACAGGTCATGATGAATCACAGGAGTATATTACCCGGGCAAACTTTAAAGCTATTTTGTAACTCATATTGAACAGGAATCCAGGTTAAAACAACACTGGGAAACCATTGTTTTTCAGAGGACTGTACAAAGCCATACAAAATGAGCTCATTGAATGATTTCATGATGAGGTAAAAATTTTTATTGAAACTAGCATCAACCAAGCTCCTTTCTTTGTTTGCGTGGTTAACGAAAGGAGGAAACTGTCTGCCACAGTTCAACAGTTTTGAATGTATTTCATACATCTAAAGCTTAACACTTTGACGGCGAGCCCTTAACATAGTGGTCCTTCACCCACGCCAGGCCATTTTTGCATATATTTAAAATGTTGTATCTCCAAAACTATATGGTAAAAAAATATACTACTTATGTTTTTATGAAGATCTAAGTGTCTTCTTTAAAATGGTGTATACTGTATGTCATTGTGTTGGTTATTTTCTCTGAAATTGTGTTTCAAAAAAGTGATGTTTTTGGAAGAAAAAAAATTGGCCAAAACACATGTTGTTACTAGAAACTCGCAATTTTATTTTTACTTGTTAAAAATGGATTAAACAATACATTACATAATGTTTATAATATATATTGGTTTATAAAGGTGTACTTTTGTATTTTTTTTTTTTTACAAGAAACGCTTGTCTGACATTTTGACACGTAAGTAGTGTTTAGCCAACTAACATAACAGTTTGCTGCGCGCTGTTTCATGTCAACTGTACCTACGAAAGTGAACGCATATGCGATCTCGCAGATGATTTGGGTACTACAAGCCCTGACATCATTTCGAAACAGCTCCAAGGACGTCTTTATACAGATGGAATCATGGAAAACACATTGAAACTTCAGGACGTCAATTGACGTCCATCGGCGTCAAAGTGTTAAGACATGACAAGGAATATATGAGTTCATTCAGTCGTCTGAGTCTGGTAGTAGATCTAATTCTTCAGTTTTGAAATGACATCACCTACAAAATAAGACTGTCACTTCCTCTGATTACTATAAGAAAATTTATTTTAAAGTGTTAGACGATTTTTACTCAACTAGAAGTATGATTTTCCAGTTGTGAGGTATTAAAATTTATGAAGTTAAGTGACAATAAAAACTTTTCTCTCTATGATAAAAAATTCCTGGCTGATTCTTTTATTTCTATAATCGAAATATATAGTCAGCATTTTAACAAAGAAAAATTATGAACAGAACTTGAAACCATTTTTCTCGCCATTTACACAAAGATACAGTTCACAGCTTCACATCAGTCATATTAGTGAAACAGGTGAATGATTATTAAATCATTAACATTATTCAATGTTAAACAGGTAAAATGGAATTCTTAATGAAGCATATAAATTATTTACTCTTTTTGCAACAACTCCTGCCTCTAATTCATCCGTAATGAAAAGCTTCCCTTATCTTAAGAGAATCAAAATCTACTTAAGGAACCACAAGGAACACCACTTCAGTGCCCTTGATTTAGTTTCAGTTGAAAAGGAAAACCTCTCCAAATTAGAAAGTTGACCTACATGGCAAAATGATGTTATTGACAATTTCATGAAGGACTGTTGAGTGAATTTTCTGTCCAAGTAAATTCATTGCAGCTTACAAAACACATTTCTATTCAGCAGTTTACTTTTTTGCTAGAGCAAAAGTAAGTTAACCTTCAGTTTATCTTAGCACTACTTTTTAGCATGTGTTAAAGATACATGTATCTTTCAAATAAGTTGTGTGTGTTGTAAAAAGCAGATAGCTCTTCTAAATTTAACAGTGAAGTAACGCATGCTGGGTGGAGGGGTTCTATGACTGAGCACAGTTCAGATAACTGTCTTGCAGCCCCTCCTTCCTCAGGACTCACTGGCCGCCACTGCTAAATGTAAATCACAGGCACTTTAATATGTAAATCACACATGCTATACTTGATTAATGAGAGGTTATATGGCTTGGTATGGTAAAGTAAAAACAGTACACCTTTTGCACATGAGTTAACTGCTATAGCTACACAAAAAATGTTTGCCAAGCAGTGAATGTGAATTGTTCTTGTGTGGAATAGTATTAAGATAGACTAATGTTTGCACATTAGTCAGTAGTTAGCGTGAGAGAGCACACATCACCCTCACCTTTTATATATAAACTCTCACTGTACTTTTGTAAATTCTTGCTAAGACACTGTGTGTGTGTGTTTTACCTGAAAATCGTTAACATTTGAACCAACTTCAGTAACTCGACCAGAGCACTCAATGCCAAGAACATACGGAGGTTGACGACCTGACAGTAAACCTTGAACATGATAGAGGTCTGCAAAATTTACACCACAGTACTCTACAGTGACTCTGACTTCATTGCTTTCACATTTGTTACTAATTGGCCACTGTATTACCTGTATAAATATATGCATGTTTTCAGTCTCTGCCCTCTTATAAAAAAAGGGAACATACCAACAATGTATATAAGTAGCATGAACAAATATTCCTTTTGTACAAAGAAATATTAATTTTTATTTCATTTGAATTAAGACAACATTTGTGTTCTTAAACATTTAATGATCTTAAAGTGCAAATTTAGAACTGAAGTAGGATTTACTTTGGCATATAAATAATATTATTAAACTTAGTGCTGGCGTGTAAGGTAAAATATAAAACATTAATATCTTAACATACAAATTTCACATCTGTGTTAATTTTAATATTATATTAAAAACATTTCAGAACATGCAGTACTATAATATCTAATATGTAATCATCAAATTTTCTACTAATATTGATAGAAATAATGAAACTAACACTATACTTCCTAAATTATACTAATAAGTGAATTTAACTTTTTGCTCTTTTGGAAAAATAAGTAGGCCTAAAGTCTACATATTCCCTATTTAGTCTTTCATCAAAATGTTCATGTTCGTATCGAAAACATTAATATAAACGATTACCTATACTGTAAGACTCTTCACTTTACAGGATCAAAAGAACACAATAAGTTCACTAATCTTTATAAACATGATTTAGTTGCATGGTATTTATAACTGTCTGTAATTAATACTGTAAAAAGTTAATAATTATGTTTTGTAATTATTAACTTGTAGTCAAACACAGTAAGGAAACTCCTGTGTAACCTCTAGTGAAATTAATTGTACACCAAAGTAATTATACATCTGTATTTATTATTGGGTCCTTCAGTCTTTCGACTGGTTTGTACCCTCCCCGCATATACCTGTAGTGTGTGTGTTACGGAGTCTCTCACAGGTTTATGGGGCGTACAGTTTAACACCGGATCCGAAATATATCTGTATAGTGCATATTAATGTAAGTGGTATGCAGAGTATTCCTAACTATTGTAGTGTAATATATTAACAGATGATCAAATAAAGAAGATTTAGTGTGATTGATTTTGGGAATTCTCAAACACGTGTAAGCACTAAAATAAATAATATAGGAAATTAACTGTAATCAAAACAGCTAAAGCTAATTAAATGGTCCTGAAATTATATCTGATAACTGCAGCATAAATGCAAAAAAAATCCATGTACTAAAGTATGAGTTACTTATGAATAATTAATATTCAATTGAAATGATTCAAATCATAAATATTCATTTTCATTAAAATGCTATAATTGTACATATATACTCGTTTAAAATTCATTCTTTTCAAACAAAAGAATATAATTAAATGCACAAAGTAAAATAAAATAATAAAAATATAATATATTTATAATAGAAGGATGCTACTTACCTCAACTTTATCGAATGTCCCTAAACATCTCAAAACAACTGACTTTACAGTAGATTCACTTTGACCTGACATTTTAAAACCTCAGTTATTACAGTCAACCTAAAAAATAAAGTCCAATGGTTGTATAAATGCGTCACTCAGTTCTCTGCTAACCTTGTAGATTGCATTACTAAGCCTGAATAATATTAATAAATAAATATATATTCACGATGAAATTTGAATTACAAATAATTATATTCAACAGTCTAGTGAGTAAAGTGTGCAGCCTCTCAAATTCTTTAAAATACCGATACTTATAAAGACAACTTACTATTTGAAAGAGGGCGTTATACGTTCATCATTACCTGTAATACAATTTACTATAACTAAAAACATCTTTATATTCCTTATATCAATTCTCACTAGAAATAGTAAAGTTACCTCAGTTTCGAGACACTGCCGGCAAATAGTAAACATGAACGAACCAAGTCCAACTCCAAGTTTCAAAAGTTCAGTTGAGGCTGCCAACATTACAGACTTCTCAATGTTGCCACTACATTCAAACACGTGCTTTATTACTTACATTTTCTACATTATAGTAAGAACTCTCGGATCTTTTCGGTTAATTGGCAGCATGAGACTCTACGTAGCAATCGCCGTAAGACCACGCATTTCCCCCTCCAACGCATTTTGCAATATTTTCTTTTAGTGAAGCAAGTCTCGTCCACTTCAACATTTAAATTAGATCCACCAATAACCTGTGGACTTGTTAATAAATGGTGCTCACACACTTCTCGCATGTACGAGTTCCAATCCACGCATGTGGAGTGATTCATATCCAACTCGTCTTCACAATATTGCACGGTTGTGTACTCCTTACTCCAACAGAAAATAAAGTACACGATTGTGCGGAAATCCATCCGAGAATTATTTAGGAATGTATCCTGTCGCACTTGTTTGGATTCCCGGCAGTCCTTTTTGGAACAAACCCAACGGTCTTTACCTGTCGTATACAGTTTCATTTCATGGCCGTTCATACACATTCTTGGGTTATGTAAAATTTTTTTGTTTCTTAGAAAGTCTATCGCTGAATCTTTGTCGTGAACCTGTGCCGTTAACTAAAGGAAATTCATAATTTTACTACACTTCTGAAGGAAATTACACTTGTACTACTACTACGACTGCTGCATACAGAGTGACAGGGCCAGTGATGTCACCGTGGAATGTTTGCAAAATGCGTTGGAGGGGGAAATGCGTGGTTACTGGCGATTGCTACGTAGAGTCTCATGCTGCCAATTAACCGAAAAGGTCCGAACTCTCTGTTATAAGAATCCTGTTATAGCAGTGGCGGCTCGTCAGGTAACGCAGGTGAAGCGCTGCTTCACCTAAAATAACTGGTTCAGTGTGTTTCTTTTTACACAAAATTATTTTCAATTTTGTGTTTAAAAATATTTTTTTAAATTAAATTTCGTCTGTATAATAATTAAAATAACATTTACACGCGATGGAAATAGGTTACAGAAGCTGGACATCGCTGCGATCGTAAGCCTACTGGTGGCGGAAAGCGCTGAGACCGTAGAAGCAGCTTTCTGCAACTTGTATACTGCATCAGTTAATACGTCACTAACAATTAGAGGTGGGCCGATATACCTGTAATAGGTATTTTGGAACGATATTTTTGTGGAACGGATGTAACAGTGACTGAAAATGGAAATACCTGTTATTCGCAGCGACGCTGTTCCGAGTCGAGACACGCTGCCCTCGCTGTTCCAAGTCGAGGCACACCCCCTACGCACCCACACAGACACACAAAATGTACGCAAGATCACGTAAACCAAGGACAAATAATAGGCGTACAAAAATATCGCTGGAACGCAAGGAACAGCCAGTAACGCGTATTTAAAATACTAGGTATTTCAAATACTAGTGGTATCACCGATACACAAGGAACAACGCGTTCCAGAGTAACAGTAGTATTTTAGTAACACCTAATATTTCAGGAACAGGTAGTATCAAGCATATTTCGAGTAAGAACTAGTATGAGCCACTTTTTCGTCCTGTATACTTCATTCTGCGCAAAGAGACGGAGCTGTTTTTAATAAAGGAAATAATTTATCCTGCTGTTACATTTATTCTCGTGTGATATGCAGATATATAATACAGATTATATGCTGATAATTATATATTATACTAGTCACCAACTTGTAACTTAAATCGGTTGGTAAAACTTTGTTTTTACTAAAAAAAAACTTTATGTTCCGATCGTTAGTGAAATAGTTGAATTTAATTATATTTAGTTATAACCTATAGAGTGGCAGATGTTGATAAGCTATATTATACTTTTTATTAATGTGATTTTAACTTCACTACACATCTCACGTAAATGATGAGATTGTTGTAATGGACATTTATGCACTTTATCTAGTTCTGTTCCTTAAATATCTGTAATGCATTTAATTTACTTTTGTTGTTGCTTATTATTTATAAGTTTTTATTTATGTATTTATATTTATTTTATTACAATTTGTTTTTTATTTATAAAATTTTGTTTATTCTCATTCACTCTTGTGGCTTACTGTTATGTTTTTATTATACGTTTCTGATGTTTTTTCACATTATTTTTCGTGGTATTACGTGTAGGCCTACTCTAAATTATTTAATTGCCTCGAGTTTCGCAACTGATTTGTCTAACCAATGTTAGTTTGTTTACTACTAGTGAAAACTTAAATTGGTATTCCCAAAGGGAGATAGGCCTATAAATTCTCTTGTTTCTTATTTTCATTTAAACAGTAATAATTTAATAAAGTCACAGTGTAAAGTAACACTGTTAATACTTTTAGTTTCAATTTATTTCTTCTAACAAATTATATAGTATAGGTTATATAATATCTTCAAATAAATACACAGCAAGTAGGTTTATTAATATATTAATAGGTTTATCTAGGTGAAAATAAACCTACTTGGAGTGTATTTATTTGAAGATAAATAAGGATGCATAGGAGACCTGCAGGAAACTCAAAACGAGTTACTTACAAAGGATAATATAGGTTATGTATATATAGTATATAATAACAGGTATTTGTACCTGTTATTTTTTTGGAACGGTATTTTCATACCTAGTATTTTAAAATAACAGTTTAGCCCACCTCTACTAACAATGCTTGGTTTATGACGGTTGCCATGACAACGTATAGCCGTACTCAGCGTTCCCCCACCCATGTGAAGCAGTGTCGTGCTGTTTCTCAGTTGTGTACGTATACAGTGCTTTACCTATCCAGCGCGTTTGTTTTATTCGTTGTATTTGATCGTGTGTGAAGTTTTTACAGAATGATTCCTTCATATGACCCAGTATGTGTTTTATTAGAAACACCATTTTCAAGATGGAATAATGATGATAAGAAGAACTTTTAAGCTGTTAAAAACCTATGCCTATATTGAAAGTAAATAAAGTTGCAAAAATAAAGGGCAAGGTGTACAATCGCAACTTTAAACAAAATTGGTATTCAACGTTCGAGTGGTTGTGTGGCAGTTATTATTTAAATAAACTTTTTTGTATGCCCTGCTTAATTATTAGTGTTAAATCAAGTGCGTGGAATAAGAACGGCTTTGATGATTTCGGTAACGTTACTCGTGCTCTTTCCAAACATGAAGGTTCTTCTGAGCACATGCTTTGTGCATTGAGTTTTTCAAAACTAAAGAAAAATTTAAGTACTATCGAGGATGCTTTGAAGGAAAATTCTAGGTTGTATATTAAACACTTCAATGACAACGTTCGGCTTAACAGACATTTCATGCATCTTCCTATTCGTGCAGTTCTTTACTTGGGTAAACAAGAATTAGCATTTCGCGGTCACCACGAAGAGTTAACATCTATTAATCGCGGAAATTTTAAAGAACTGCTAGAAACCTTCGTATCGATAAGCCCTGTAAATATTCAAGAACACTATAAAAAAATCTTACCCGTCTTTGCAGGCAATTCTAAGACTATTCGGAATGAAATAATTGACTGCATTTCACAATATATTGATGAGCACTTCGCAAAGGAAATAGAAGATAGTACATTTTATTCAATTCAAGTGGATGATTCCACAGACAATGTCCACAAATCTCAATGTAGCATCATAATTAGATACGTTATTCCCGGAGGAAAGCTGGTGGAAAGATTTTTGGGATTTTATGATGTTAGTTCCAGTCGGACTGCCGACACACTGTTTCACGTTGTGTTATAGTCCCTCGAAAAATTTGACTATAAATCAAAACTTATTCCCCAGTGTTTTGATGGTCAGGGGAATTAAATTGTCTTCAGGCAAAAATCAAAGAAGTAGTGCCACAAGCGGTTTTTGTTCACTGCATGGCGCATCGGTTGAATCTAGTGCTACAACAAAGCTGCAACATCATTTCGCAATGTCGGATATTTTTTGCAACTGTTAACGGTTTACCGTCTTTTTTCCACAGTTCTGCTAGGCGAACTTACGCAGTAGACACAGTCGTTGGAAGACGAATCCCTACTTCGGTTATTACGCGATGGAAGTCTAATTCCAAAATTGTGAATAGCCTACTATATAATATAACGAATGGGATTCATTAAAAGAAGTATTCAATAAAATTGTGAACGATTCAAATTATGATCAAACATCAATTAGGCAGAGTGATGGCTTCTTAAATAAATTTAATGATTTTGAATTTACGCTTTGGTTGTCGTTTTTAACGATATTTTTGGAGCCACGGATGCTCTCTTCGATGTGCTACAAAAGAATCATTTGACATTAATTTCTGTATCTCGCAAGTTAAAAATACGCAAACACTCATAAATAGCAAAAGAACTGATGATGCATTTATGAAAATTTTCGATTTAGCTGCTTCAAAAACAACAGTTCCAACTGAATACCATGAATGGCAGAAAAGAATTACACTCACACGAGATCAACTTTTTGAAAAATACAAAATTCTGTATTATGAAATTTTAGATAACCTTTCAGTACAAATAGCCACACGTTTAATGATATGGAAAAGCTTCAGTTTGTTACATTAATGGATACTTCAAAGTTCGTAACGTATTTTGAAAACTTTCCCACGGATGCATTAAGTAACTTAAAGGTGTGCTACCCTAATCTGTTTACCGATTTCCAAAGACTGAAAAACGAATTACAGCTTATTTATGAGGATAAGCAATACAGACAAATGGAAACACTAAATTTTATGGAACTTTTAGCTGTCAACAGGAACATCTTTACGCTAAAGAAGCTTACAAACTGTTTTGTTTAATAGTAACTATTCCATCCAAAAGCGTTTCCGTAGAATGAAGTTTTTCTTGTTTAAAAAGAATAAAATCATACCTGCGCAATACAATGACAGAGGACAGACTTACTAACTTATCAAAAATTTCGATAGAAAAGGAACTGTTAAACGAATTAATTAATGTACAACCATTTTATGACGACATTATCGACAAGTTTGCATATTTGAAAGAGAGGAGAATTGACCTTGTGTTCAAGAAATAAACTGCAAGCCTGTAAGTACTTACTATTTTTAACTACTTTATTTGTAAATTTTATTAACATACTTTTCTTTTGTCTCCATATGTTATTCATGATTCCAAAACAGGAAGAAACATATTCACATAAATGATTGGGGGGGGGGGACTACCACCGGTTCTGCTTCACCAATCCTCGAATCCACGAGCCGCCACTGTGTTATAGTATATATTATGGCCAGAAACGATATAAATATATCATTTATATTTATAATTCATACGAATTACTGTAGTATGAACATCGTTATTCCGATTGAATACGATGAAATAATCCTGGATTTTGTTGTCCATGACGTGTCCGTTGATTAACTAATTATAAATATATAACTACTGACTCGGATCACTAATTTTTTATTGGTAAAAATGTAACTCTTTAGTTTTACATTTTTACCAATAAAATATTAGTGATCCGAGTCAGTAGTTACATATTTATATTCACTTCGCCGATATCCGGTAAGGTGGTAATATATGGTACTCAGTTTCATTTGTATACAATTAATTTGTTTAGGTTGTATTTTTGAATACAGATAAATCACTTTTCATAAAAAATAAAATTAGCCTAACATAGGGCATAGCGGTTACCCGTTTCACTTCCATGTTCCATAAGGAAATGGAAGTATGGTGATGGCAAAAAAAATCGAGATTATTGCAGATTCTGATTGTACTACCCTCAAAACATGAAATAAATAATTTAAAAAATTAAAAAACACGACTCGCAAAAAAATAAATAAATAAATAAAAAATAAATTGATAAAAACACTAAATAAAAATAATATTTAGTAAAAATCACAAAATCTAAATAAAGTCGATTTAAAAAGCCAAAAACAAGGTATTGAAATTCAGCTCTGATCAGATTTAACGAAAATGTTATGAATGATTAAACGCATAGTAATTTTATTAGATTTAAATTACTTTTCGATGTTGAATATATATCAATGCATCATATGAAGACTACAATTATAAAAAATATTGCTGATAAAATTTTGCTCTTCAATTTTAATTTTCAATGCAGTCGGGGGCTGTTTCTAAATAGATTTGTTCTTTTCATTAAACAGCCCCCGACTGCATTGAAAATTAAAATTGAAGAGCAAAATTTTATCAGCAATATTTTTTATAATTGTAGTCTTCATATGATGCATTGATATATATTCAACATCGAAAAGTAATTTAAATCTAATAAAATTACTATGCGTTTAATCATTCATAACATTTTCGTTAAATCTGATCAGAGCTGAATTTCAATACCTTGTTTTTGGCTTTTTAAATCGACTTTATTTAGATTTTGTGATTTTTACTAAATACTATTTTTATTTAGTGTTTTTATCAATTTATTTGTTATTTATTTATTTATTTTTTTGGCAGTCGTGTTTTTTAATTTTTTAAATTATTTATTTTATTTTATTCCTTTTTGTGTTTAAAAAGAGTATAATGGAAATGTGCAGTGTGTGCGTGCGTGTGTGCGTGTGCGTGTGTGTGTGCGTGCGTATGTGTGAAGTGCAAAAAAAATTTCAATTTTTACATAGTTTTATTTAGAAAATGTATTATGTACATAGTATAATTAGCGTATGAACTTATAAATATAGTATAACTTTATTTTATATACTATTATATAACTAGTATAATACAAACATTTCGATAAATTGTTTTATAAATTATATAATTAACTAAATAATTTCATTTATTAGAAATGATAAAGAAAAAGCTTTGGTCTACAGATTTCTGAGTCGATTTAATTCCTCAAGTGAGCTTTTATCGTGCGGTTCATGCAACAATTTTCGTGGATCCAGACAACTTATTGCTAATCCCTCTAATGTTTTCACACGACTTAGTGCGACGTAGGCCTGACCCTTGGCAAAAATATTACTACTCAAATCAACTGCTTTGTCTAAAGTAGTGCCTTGAAGTTTATGTACTGTTACAGCCCAACACAATATTAATGGCAGCATACGTCGTTCTACTTTGCCCTGGCCTCGCAAAGCATCATATTCAACAGTGGTGGGCTCTATCTTTACTCCAATACCAGCAGTATTTCCCCTAATTGATCTGTCATCAAATTCTACAAATACGGCTTGTGGAAGCTCACCAGGTTGAAGCTGATCTCGACGTAGTGCAGGCCACTCAATTTTTCTAATGATGCCGATTGCTCCGTTGACCAGACCATGATTAACATTAATGTTTTTTCGCAACATTACCCTAGATCCGACACCGATTACTAAAGAGTTTGGAATACCTCCAGTTTTGTTTGGATCCGTTGGTATGAAGTCTTCCTTTAACTTTTGTCCGTAATTTTAGCTTCGACAGACACATCCACCGCTACAATATCGTAAACTTTAGATGATGTTTTCAACTTCTCAGTCATCATAGCATTATATTCTTCTACCTGTTTAGTGGTTGGGAAAATACGCAGACACTCGCCATCAGCAAATTCATCTGTCAAAGGAACTCTTCGACGATCTAAAATTTCTTGCTGCTGCATGGTGAGTTGGCCGACTCGTAAATTATTTTGAATGTCTATAAAAGTAGTGTCGTTAGCTTGCCGCATATTTTGAGGTAATTCACAGAAACTAAACAGTGTCCACAAATTAATTTCAGCTGATAAGTAATGAGGCTGCTTGAAGCAGTAGGTACCACCAACTGCTTTTGATACAGGTGGGAACTGCATTAGATCGCCAAACAAAATAATATTGATACCCCTGAAGAGAGCATCATTCATTTTAAGCTGTTGCAACCTTAAGTGAATATTTCTTAGGGTAGTATAGGGTACCATTGAGATTTCGTCAATGATTAGCCAATTAATATGATTCCACCTTAGCCGTTCCCTTTGAAGACGCTCATCAGTAAGAGGGCGAAGAGCTGTCACCTTGCCTTTTTCGATACGACGGGCAAAAGTAGAGTGCAAAGTGCCACCTCCAATCAATCTTGCAGCGACACCTGTGGGTGCTGCTACCGTAACAGCTCTGCTTGCATGTAAATGAGAAGGACGACGAATCTGTTCTACAATAATTTTCAGAGTAAAGGTTTTGCTGGTGCCTGCTCCTCCAGTAACGAACACACGTAATGGCTCAGTATTATTTTCACTTGGAAGCAATCTGTCTGAAATCATTTTGAACAATTGGCGCTGCTGAAAATTCATTAAGTTTACTGCTGCGGCTTTATTGTTGATCCGTCATTTCATGTATTTCAGGTTCACCATATTTCGCAGAGAGAAATATATATAGCAAACCAATATATATATGTAACGGTACATAACCCGGTCCCAATAAATTAATTCATGTAATAACATAAAGGTCAGAAATGGGTAACCTATAACTAGCTCCAAAATTAATCTGTATCACTAAACATTGTAAACAATTCGAGTGATATACAGTGCCAAGTGAGTTATAGTGTACCCATGGAGGTAAAAAGTGAAAGTGAAGGAACTTCTTACAGAATTGTGCTGTAAGTAGAGGAATTATAAACTATGATAGTAGACTATAATGCTACTAACTGATTCTGTATTTTGTTAATTTATTGTAATATTTATATTGTATAGACAACTAAGTCTAATACCTAAGTTAATTTTATATTTTTGCAAATATTTGTGTTATAGTATAAGATAACCCAGGGTTCGTTTTAAAACAAACATAAAAGATTTAAATATCAAATAATAATAAAACAAAACATTAAAATAATACTATATGAGGGAAATGGCAGAAGGAAGAAGTGCAGTGTAGGAATACTATGAGAGACTGATAAATAATATATAAATTCATTTAAAGATAATAAAACTATTAAAAACTTATATCCAGGGTTATAAGAAAATGAGCAGAAACCTATTATGTAAACCAAATTGGGAAAGAAACCGAATTTAAAAAGAATTATTTTTCTGTAAATAAAATATAAATTTATATTAATTACAAACTGCCTATATAATAAAAAGTAAATAGCAGAACCAATAAAAATATATAAAAAAATTATGGGTTACTAAGAGTGACGGAAATAACAAGTATTGTTAATCAAATTTGGAAATTAAACCTGGCGAGTTGACAAAATGATGCTACTACAATTCTATTAAAATATCCTTTTTGAAGCTTTGGAGAAGTGCCAAATTAGTACAAAATTAAAAAGCAATATGAACATTATATAATCCTACCTTCTATTTCTACTTAAATTGTTATACTCCATAATAAACAGTGAAAGAAAACCATTTTGATGATTCGGCCTAGTTTCGCCATGTTTCAAATTGACGATATAATATTGGCCAGACGGTAATGAAATTACAACACAAGACGGACCTCACTAGAGAAAAGGCTTCATTCCAGTAAGACCTATAAGAAGAGAGGTAATATAAACATTTCGTTTAATAGTTAACGAAGAAAACACATTTTCAATGGTTGGATAGAACAAAAAACTAGTCAAAATTAATCATATGTTCTAACAAAATAAACGCACGCTGCTCTCTTACGGACATTCCGGGAACTACGTACTATACGAAAATAAACAAAATTTTTAATATTTTTCGGTATGTGTAAAGCGTAGTATAGTTATCCATTTCTGACCATCTCATAACAAAAAGAACTTACCCTTAACCCTGGGGAAATAAAAGAATTATATATTGATTGATGTTTTAAAAGATAGTATAAAATTTGGTAAACAAAACCATATATGTTTTTTTCTTTTGACAATTCCATGTTTACTCGAGGAAGTCGATATTATGTTTTAATTAAGTAAAGATCGATTGTGATATTTGTATTTGGCGGCAGGAAAACAAAAAACAATAATATAAATAATAAATATTATTGAAAATGATATTAAATAATAAAAATGTGTTATATTTTTTGTAGTGGGTAGTTGTAATAGATTTCAGCACAAAATAGAAGAGATCGATCCATCAGGTCATATTTTGCCATAGAGTAGTCTGGTTGAACTATGCGTGGAGACTCGTCTCACAATCAGCTGATTTAAATCACAGCGAACAATTTGAAAAAATTCAGAAATCATAAACCGAGAGTAAATAATCGGTACTTACTCTCTCTTCATCATAAGGCTGAACAACTTCCCTACTTGACCCCAAATCACACACTCTCGATTTCTGCTTAGATTGAGTAACATTACAAACTACTTTATTTTTTTTAACTTCAGTCATTATAATTCATAAGTGGCGACTGCGGAGAGGCGGAAACTTTAATACCAGAAGACGCACGTTACAGAATTGGCGCTTCCAATAGTGGTGCCTGAATCAGACGGACGTTTCGCTAAAACCTCTACTACAAAAACCGCTACGTTACAGATTGGCGCTTACAACATTGGGGCTTAATTAAATAAGACGAACACCCAATAGGCCACATACAGAGTTTTCGCTAAAACCTCTACAAAAACCGCTACGTTACAGATTGGCGCTCAACGTAAAAGGGCTGTAATTAGAAAAGAATTTTGATATATTTAATAAATTCATATACCAAAAAATCTAATTATCGTCGGCAGTTATGAGAAAACAAGAAATGCATAATACCCGAGGTAGATCGAAGAAGAGGACAGAAGAAAAGGAGATTGAAGAAGGTGGACAGGAACAAGAAATAGAGTTAGTCACGGACAGTGAAATGGACCAACAGACAGACGATAAAGAAGAAACCGAAGTAGTTATGGATACGGAAAAGGAAATAGTGGAAGAGGATGCCCAAGGGGACCAACCAGACAAAGCGGTAGCCAGAAAAGAACCTAATTGGCAAGACATGATGAAATTTATGGCAGAACAATTTAAGGAACAGAATAAACAAACTAATGAACAATTTAAGGAACAGAATAAACAAACTAATGAACAATTTAGAAAACAGGAGGAAAATTTGAGACAAACCAATGAGGAAAATAAGGAGAATTTTAAGAAACAGGAGGAACAAAACAGACAGACCAATGAAAAAATAGATAGCATTCAGGAAAGTTTAGTCAAACAACTAAATGAAAAAATAGAAACCATTCATGGAAATATCAAACAAACCATGAATGAAGAATACCATGAACTGAAGGAAACGGTTGAAGGACAAAGAGAAGAGATGAATGCAAAATTTGAAGAGAATAATGAGAATTTAAAACAAATTGAGGGTAAGATGGAGAACTTCAACAAGGAATTAAGAGAAAATCTAGAGAGTAAAATTGAACTGGTCAGTAATACGCTTAGCCAAAGAGTAGAAGAATACAAGGAAGAGGCAGAGAAGAAAGTAATAGAAACCAATCAAAGATTGGATAAAACAGAAGAAAAGATGGAACTAATTAAAACAGGAATCGAAGCACAGATGGAAAAGGAGGAACAAAATAATCAAGTTCGTGTAATGGCCATACGACAAGAAAACAATGACCAATTAGAGAGTATTAAAAGAAGTCTGAACTGTAAATTTTCAGAGTTTCATAAAACAGTAGAGAATGTAAAAAGTCAGTGTGATAGCCAAGCAGAGAAATTAGATAGTTTGCAACAAATACAAACCAATTTTCAATGTGATGTAGATAGAATAAGTTCTAGATCTGCATGCAGCAGTCATCAGGTTTATCAAGATAGTAAGGAAAGTGTAAACTTTCGGGATTATCGCAGGAACCCACTTGAATTTTTAGGGAGAGTAGACGAAATTTTGAACAGTCAAAGGAGAATCGATGGAATATGATAAAAGGTATATTAGATGAATCTTTCAAAAATATATCAATGATAATTGGTGGACAGCAATCAGGAACTAGGTGTGTGATTATGGGGGTTTCAAAACAAGGTTCAAACTTAAGTACTGGTCAGAATCAGTACAAAACATTATTAGGGACGATATCTGTCATGGTAGGTATGACCGTACAGTGGGACAAACACCTACTGCTTACTTTTTGGGGAAGGTGTGTATAGCAAAGTATTTAGACCCTAAGATACCTGAAGAGTGTCTAGTGACCAAAATGGCGTATCATTTTGAAGAGAAGATCATCAGTGCCAGATTAAGTGGACAAGTACAAACTATTGGAGGCATGGAAACGCTACTAGAAAATTATGAACAGGAATCTTATTATAGGAGAAGTAGATGGAGGTCAGGGAATACCGAAGAGCGGAGGAATGAACCACCAAGAGAGAATCGGCCCAGAGTTAATTATGTGCATGCTAATAACAATTATTTCAATAATAGATATCGAGGAAGGTGGCCTAATAATAACCGACAAAATTACAGACATGATTCTTATCATAGAGAAGAAGGTCAACAAAGGAGTATGAGTGCAGAACAACCTAGATTCAGAGATAGTGATGAAGAAAGGAGACCGATAAGCAATATTCAACATAATGAAAATGTTGAATCAAACAATAATAATGAGGTAAATAGGGGAAACGGGTACCAGCAGTGAGAAGATGTGATTACCCGTCACTGCTAGAAACAACAGGGCACAGAATTTACCACAAACCCAATTATAATACTAAATTAAATCAACCAATAACCATTATCAGAAATAATTTTCTAAAAAATATACAGTCCGAGTTAATGGCAGAAAGAGCAATTAAAGAGTCATCACCAAACAATGACATAGTCTATATACAAATAAACTTAAATGGAGTGTCAGCAGAGGCCATGATTGATACAGGAGCCAATATTTCAATTATTGATCAATTGGAATTAGATCGTATTACTGAGTTAACTACTGAGAGAATACCTACTTTACCAATTAACAATTTAACAATTGTTGGTGCTACCGGGAAACAAAATAAAACAATCAAAAAACAAGTGTCTTTGAATGTTACCACTAACGGAATAGGAATACCTATGGGATTTTTAGTAGCAAAAGGGCTACCGTTTAGGGTGTTAATAGGGTGTGATATGCTACGGCGACACACTGCAATTATAAATCTGGCCAGGGGTATAGTAACCTTGAGCACAGAAAATGGTGAGTTAACGGCTGAGATAATTGGTAGCCAAAGTGCCCCTCAGTGTCCGAGCTCATTTTTTGTTAGGGAGGATAATAGATTAACCCTAGGTAACAACATAGAAGTAACAGAATCAAAGATTTGGCAAGAGAAGATAGAAGAAATAATTGAGTTTCAGAATAGGCAGGCACCGGAAATAATTAGTATACAACAGAAACAACAACTTATAAAAATTTATAATAAATATAAATCAGTATTCTCAGAATCACCAGGAAAAGCAAAAAACTTCTTGTGTGAACTCAGGTTCAAGGAAAATGTAAATTTTAATAAACGATCATACCCTATTGCTCAAGCTTTGAAAGAGGCAGCAAGGAAAGAAATTCAAAGGATGATATTAGAAGACATCATTGAAAGAAGTAGTTCTCCGTATACCAGCCCATTGGTAGCTATACCGAAGAAAGATGGTCAAGTCAGACTATGTCTTGATGCTCGGGAGTTGAATAAAATGCTCATTAACGATCGCACGTCTCCAGGTGAGATTGAAGAGATAATGAAAAAATTCTATGGATGCAAGTACATGAGTACTTGGGATGCAGTCTGTGGATATTGGCAAATAGAGTTGCACCCTAACAGCAGACAATATGTTGCTTTCATATTCGAAGGACGAAATTACGATTTTAAGCGTTTGCCTTTTGGATTGGTAAATTCTGTGGCCGTGTTCATCCAGTGCATGGACCAAATTTTAGGTAAGGAAGTTTTAGATTTTACTACCATATATGTGGATGACATATTAATTACGTCTTGTACTTGGAAGGAGCATTGTAACAGAGTGGAAACAGTGTTAAATAAACTCTTGCAACACAATATAACTTTAAAACTGGATAAATCTAAATTTATCACAAATGAACTACCATTTTTAGGGTTCATTTTATCTGCTACTGGAATTAAACCATCTCCTGAAAAAGTAAAGGCTATTCAAGATTTTCCTAAACCAAAAAACTTGAAACAATTACAATCCTTTTTGGGGATATGCAACTATTATAGGAAATTTCAACAGAATTATTCAGAAGTAACAGCCAAATTTCAATGTTTACTTTCAAAGAAAAACAAGTGGAAATGGGAAGAAAGTGAAGATAATAATTTCCAGATAGTAAAAAATAAATTTCTTGACAGCATTATGTTACATCACCCAAATTTTAATAAATGTTTTTTCATAAATTGTGATGCTAGTAACATTAGCCTTGGAAGTGAGCTATATCAGGAAGATGAGGAAGAAAATCATGGGGTTATCAGTTTTGCAAGCAGAGTACTGAGTAGTTGTGAGAGAAATTATACAGTAACAGAAAAAGAACTGCTGAGTGTTGTGTTCTCATGTATAAAATTTCGAACATTTATATTGGGATACCCAGTGACCATCAGAACTGATCATAGATCAATTTCATTTTTAAAAAATTGCAAACTTAACCACGGCAGACTTACTAGATGGGTATTAATACTTCAAGAATATAATTTAGACTGGGAATATATTCCAGGTAAGAAGAATGTCATAGCAGACCGATTATCCCGGATTAATCTCGAAAAAGGAACTTGTGAAATAGAACCAGAAAGTATTGGAAAAATATATTACATTCTTAAGATGGCAAAAGAGTTACAAGAGATAATTAATAAAATAAAAGTCGATCAACAAAGGGACACTAAATTAACAAAAATTAAGGAACGAATATTACAACATGACCCTATAATAATGAAATTTTTTTGTGTTTATGAAGAGGTCCTTTTTATTCGTCCTACCATTAAGGATCATGTCTGGAAGATGTATGTGCCAGCAGCAACAGAAGTAGCACTGATTCAGGATTATCATGAAAGATATGGCCACATGGGATCACTCAAAGTTATTAAAGCTCTCTCTGAACATTGTTACGTGAAAGCTATAAATAAAAGAGTAAGGGAAATAGTAAAAACCTGTAACATATGCCAGCTAGTAAAAGTAAATAATGAGAAGAGAACGGGCACAATGATTACAATAAAATCTAATCATAAACTTGAAAAGACTTTCTTGGATATCTGTGGACCTTTTCCCAGAAGTGAAGGAAGACATAAATATAAATATATCATCATATTATTTGATCATTATACGAAATATACAAAACTCTACGCTATTAGTAGAGCCACAACGAAGAAAATTCTAGAAGTAATTATAAAAAAATACCTACCTGAGGTGGGAAAAACGGAAATAATTATAACTGATCATGGAACGCAATTTCGGGGAAAAAGGTGGAAAGAAGAATTGGGAAATTGGCAAATAAGACCTACAAAACATCAGTATACCATCCTAGTAGCAATCCTGCTGAACGTGTAATAAGGGAAGTTGGTAGAATTCTACGTACTTACTGTCATCAAGAACATAAAAACTGGAGTCAGTATATTGAACCAGCAGAGACTTTCCTTAATTGGTCATACCATGACACTATCGGTACTAGCCCTTATCAGGTAATGTTTGATAAATCACCACCAAGAGAAATTACCTCATTGATAAATTTTCCTCCAGGAGAGAGAGTAGAGTTCGACAAAGTGGAAATGCACAACAGAGTGTTGCATAAAGTGGAACTTCAACAAAGAAGGGATCAAGTAAAAAAGAGAAGATTGGATACATACCAGATGGGAGATAAGGTACTAATCAAAAATAGACAACTACCCAGTTCTATAGAGGGTATTGCTCGGAAGCTACTGTTACTTTATACTGGACCTTACCTCATAACCCAAGTGAAGGGGAATAATACTTATGAAATTAAAACAATTAACAATAATAGAATAAAGGGAGTGTATAATCAGTCGGAAATGAAACACTATTATGAAGATAAAACCAAGACTATTAGGTGAATGGAAATAATCAACAATTTATTTTAATAAACAAGTAATACCAAAATAAATTTGTTCTAGTGGGGGGGCTTTATGTAACGGTACATAACCCGGTCCCAATAAATTAATTCATGTAATAACATGAAGGTCAGAAATGGGTAACCTATAACTAGCTCCAAAATTAATCTGTATCACTAAACATTGTAAACAATTCGAGTGATATACAATGCCAAGTGAGTTATAGTGTACCCATGGAGGTAAAAAGTGAAAGTGAAGGAACTTCTTACAGAATTGTGCTGTAAGTAGAGGAATTATAAACTATGATAGTAGACTATAATGCTACTAACTGATTCTGTATTTTGTTAATTTATTGTAATATTTATATTGTATAGACAACTAAGTCTAATACCTAAGTTAATTTTATATTTTTGCAAATATTTGTGTTATAGTATAAGATAACCCAGGGTTCGTTTTAAAACAAACATAAAAGATTTAAATATCAAATAATAATAAAACATTAAAATAATACTATATGAGGGAAATGGCAGAAGGAAGTAGTGCAGTGTAGGAATACTATGAGAGACTGATAAATAATATATAAATTCATTTAAAGATAATAAAACTATTAAAAACTTATATCCAGGGTTATAAGAAAATGAGCAGAAACCTATTATGTAAACCAAATTGGGAAAGAAACCGAATTTAAAAAGAATTATTTTTCTGTAAATAAAATATAAATTTATATTAATTACAAACTGCCTATATAGTAAAAAGTAAATAGCAGAACCAATAAAAATATATAAAAAAATTATGGGTTACTAAGAGTGACGGAAATAACAAGTATTGTTAATCAAATTTGGAAATTAAACCTGGCGAGTTGACAAAATGATGCTACTACAATTCTATTAAAATATCCTTTTTGAAGCTTTGGAGAAGTGCCAAATTAGTACAAAATTAAAAAGCAATATGAACATTATATAATCCTACCTTCTATTTCTACTTAAATTGTTATACTCCATAATAAACAGTGAAAGAAAACCATTTTGATGATTCGGCCTAGTTTCGCCATGTTTCAAATTGACGATATAATATTGGCCAGACGGTAATGAAATTACAACCCAAGACGGACCTCACTAGAGAAAAGGCTTCATTCCAGTAAGAACTATAAGAAGAGAGGTAATATAAACATTTCGTTTAATAGTTAACGAAGAAAACACATTTTCAATGGTTGGATAGAACAAAAAACTAGTCAAAATTAATCATATGTTCTAACAAAACAAACGCACGCTGCTCTCTTACGGACATTCCGGGAACTACGTACTATACGAAAATAAACAAAATTTTTAATATTTTTCGGTATGTGTAAAGCGTAGTATAGTTATCCATTTCTGACCATCTCATAACAAAAAGAACTTACCCTTAACCCTGGGGAAATAAAAGAATTATATATTGATTGATGTTTTAAAAGATAGTATAAAATTTGGTAAACAAAACCATATATGTTTTTTTCTTTTGACAATTCCATGTTTACTCGAGGAAGTCGATATTATGTTTTAATTAAGTAAAGATCGATTGTGATATTTGTATTTGGCGGCAGGAAAACAAAAAACAATAATATAAATAATAAATATTATTGAAAATGATATTAAATAATAAAAATGTGTTATATTTTTTGTAGTGGGTAGTTGTAATAGATTTCAGCACAAAATAGAAGAGATCGATCCATCAGGTCATATTTTGCCATAGAGTAGTCTGGTTGAACTATGCGTGTAGACTCGTCTCACAATCAGCTGATTTAAATCACAGCGAACAATTTGAAAAAATTCAGAAATCATAAACCGAGAGTAAATAATCGGTACTTACTCTCTCTTCATCATAAGGCTGAACAACTTCCCTACTTGACCCCAAATCACACACTCTCGATTTCTGCTTAGATTGAGTAACATTACAAACTACTTTATTTTTTTTAACTTCAGTCATTATAATTCATAAGTGGCGACTGCGGAGAGGCGGAAACTTTAATACCAGAAGACGCACGTTACAGAATTGGCGCTTCCAATAGTGGTACCTGAATCAGACGGACGTTTCGCTAAAACCTCTACTACAAAAACCGCTACGTTACAAATTGGCGCTTACAACATTGGGGCTTAATTAAATAAGACGAACACCCAATAGGCCACATACAGAGTTTTCGCTAAAACCTCTACAAAAACCGCTACGTTACAGATTGGCGCTCAACGTAAAAGGGCTGTAATTAGAAAAGAATTTTGATATATTTAATAAATTCATATACCAAAAAATCTAATTATCGTCGGCAGTTATGAGAAAACAAGAAATGCATAATACCCGAGGTAGATCGAAGAAGAGGACAGAAGAAAAGGAGATTGAAGAAGGTGGACAGGAACAAGAAATAGAGTTAGTCACGGACAGTGAAATGGACCAACAGACAGACGATAAAGAAGAAACCGAAGTAGTTATGGATACGGAAAAGGAAATAGTGGAAGAGGATGCCCAAGGGGACCAACCAGACAAAGCGGTAGCCAGAGAAGAACCTAATTGGCAAGACATGATGAAATTTATGGCAGAACAATTTAAGGAACAGAATAAACAAACTAATGAACAATTTAAGGAACAGAATAAACAAACTAATGAACAATTTAGAAAACAGGAGGAAAACTTGAGACAAACCAATGAGGAAAATAAGGAGAATTTTAAGAAACAGGAGGAACAAAACAGACAGACCAATGAAAAAATAGATAGCATTCAGGAAAGTTTAGTCAAACAACTAAATGAAAAAATAGAAACCATTCATGGAAATATCAAACAAACCATGAATGAAGAATACCATGAACTGAAGGAAACGGTTGAAGGACAAAGAGAAGAGATGAATGCAAAATTTGAAGAGAATAATGAGAATTTAAAACAAATTGAGGGTAAGATGGAGAACTTCAACAAGGAATTAAGAGAAAATCTAGAGAGTAAAATTGAACTGGTCAGTAATACGCTTAGCCAAGCGTATTAAATAAGTTATTATTTAAATAAACTTTTTTGTATGCCCTGCTTAATTATTAGTGTTAAATCAAGTGCGTGGAATAAGAACGGCTTTGATGATTTCGGTAACGTTACTCGTGCTCTTTCCAAACATGAAGGTTCTTCTGAGCACATGCTTTGTGCATTGAGTTTTTCAAAACTAAAGAAAAATTTAAGTACTATCGAGGATGCTTTGAAGGAAAATTCTAGGTTGTATATTAAACACTTCAATGACAACGTTCGGCTTAACAGACATTTCATGCATCTTCCTATTCGTGCAGTTCTTTACTTGGGTAAACAAGAATTAGCATTTCGCGGTCACCACGAAGAGTTAACATCTATTAATCGCGGAAATTTTAAAGAACTGCTAGAAACCTTCGTATCGATAAGCCCTGTAAATATTCAAGAACACTATAAAAAAATCTTACCCGTCTTTGCAGGCAATTCTAAGACTATTCGGAATGAAATAATTGACTGCATTTCACAATATATTGATGAGCACTTCGCAAAGGAAATAGAAGATAGTACATTTTATTCAATTCAAGTGGATGATTCCACAGACAATGTCCACAAATCTCAATGTAGCATCATAATTAGATACGTTATTCCCGGAGGAAAGCTGGTGGAAAGATTTTTGGGATTTTATGATGTTAGTTCCAGTCGGACTGCCGACACACTGTTTCACGTTGTGTTATAGTCCCTCGAAAAATTTGACTATAAATCAAAACTTATTCCCCAGTGTTTTGATGGTCAGGGGAATTAAATTGTCTTCAGGCAAAAATCAAAGAAGTAGTGCCACAAGCGGTTTTTGTTCACTGCATGGCGCATCGGTTGAATCTAGTGCTACAACAAAGCTGCAACATCATTTCGCAATGTCGGATATTTTTTGCAACTGTTAACGGTTTACCGTCTTTTTTCCACAGTTCTGCTAGGCGAACTTACGCAGTAGACACAGTCGTTGGAAGACGAATCCCTACTTCGGTTATTACGCGATGGAAGTCTAATTCCAAAATTGTGAATAGCCTACTATATAATATAACGAATGGGATTCATTAAAAGAAGTATTCAATAAAATTGTGAACGATTCAAATTATGATCAAACATCAATTAGGCAGAGTGATGGCTTCTTAAATAAATTTAATGATTTTGAATTTACGCTTTGGTTGTCGTTTTTAACGATATTTTTGGAGCCACGGATGCTCTCTTCGATGTGCTACAAAAGAATCATTTGACATTAATTTCTGTATCTCGCAAGTTAAAAATACGCAAACACTCATAAATAGCAAAAGAACTGATGATGCATTTATGAAAATTTTCGATTTAGCTGCTTCAAAAACAACAGTTCCAACTGAATACCATGAATGGCAGAAAAGAATTACACTCACACGAGATCAACTTTTTGAAAAATACAAAATTCTGTATTATGAAATTTTAGATAACCTTTCAGTACAAATAGCCACACGTTTAATGATATGGAAAAGCTTCAGTTTGTTACATTAATGGATACTTCAAAGTTCGTAACGTATTTTGAAAACTTTCCCACGGATGCATTAAGTAACTTAAAGGTGTGCTACCCTAATCTGTTTACCGATTTCCAAAGACTGAAAAACGAATTACAGCTTATTTATGAGGATAAGCAATACAGACAAATGGAAACACTAAATTTTATGGAACTTTTAGCTGTCAACAGGAACATCTTTACGCTAAAGAAGCTTACAAACTGTTTTGTTTAATAGTAACTATTCCATCCAAAAGCGTTTCCGTAGAATGAAGTTTTTCTTGTTTAAAAAGAATAAAATCATACCTGCGCAATACAATGACAGAGGACAGACTTACTAACTTATCAAAAATTTCGATAGAAAAGGAACTGTTAAACGAATTAATTAATGTACAACCATTTTATGACGACATTATCGACAAGTTTGCATATTTGAAAGAGAGGAGAATTGACCTTGTGTTCAAGAAATAAACTGCAAGCCTGTAAGTACTTACTATTTTTAACTACTTTATTTGTAAATTTTATTAACATACTTTTCTTTTGTCTCCATATGTTATTCATGATTCCAAAACAGGAAGAAACATATTCACATAAATGATTGGGGGGGGGGGACTACCACCGGTTCTGCTTCACCAATCCTCGAATCCACGAGCCGCCACTGTGTTATAGTATATATTATGGCCAGAAACGATATAAATATATCATTTATATTTATAATTCATACGAATTACTGTAGTATGAACATCGTTATTCCGATTGAATACGATGAAATAATCCTGGATTTTGTTGTCCATGACGTGTCCGTTGATTAACTAATTATAAATATATAACTACTGACTCGGATCACTAATTTTTTATTGGTAAAAATGTAACTCTTTAGTTTTACATTTTTACCAATAAAATATTAGTGATCCGAGTCAGTAGTTACATATTTATATTCACTTCGCCGATATCCGGTAAGGTGGTAATATATGGTACTCAGTTTCATTTGTATACAATTAATTTGTTTAGGTTGTATTTTTGAATACAGATAAATCACTTTTCATAAAAAATAAAATTAGCCTAACATAGGGCATAGCGGTTACCCGTTTCACTTCCATGTTCCATAAGGAAATGGAAGTATGGTGATGGCAAAAAAAATCGAGATTATTGCAGATTCTGATTGTACTACCCTCAAAACATGAAATAAATAATTTAAAAAATTAAAAAACACGACTCGCAAAAAAATAAATAAATAAATAAAAAATAAATTGATAAAAACACTAAATAAAAATAATATTTAGTAAAAATCACAAAATCTAAATAAAGTCGATTTAAAAAGCCAAAAACAAGGTATTGAAATTCAGCTCTGATCAGATTTAACGAAAATGTTATGAATGATTAAACGCATAGTAATTTTATTAGATTTAAATTACTTTTCGATGTTGAATATATATCAATGCATCATATGAAGACTACAATTATAAAAAATATTGCTGATAAAATTTTGCTCTTCAATTTTAATTTTCAATGCAGTCGGGGGCTGTTTCTAAATAGATTTGTTCTTTTCATTAAACAGCCCCCGACTGCATTGAAAATTAAAATTGAAGAGCAAAATTTTATCAGCAATATTTTTTATAATTGTAGTCTTCATATGATGCATTGATATATATTCAACATCGAAAAGTAATTTAAATCTAATAAAATTACTATGCGTTTAATCATTCATAACATTTTCGTTAAATCTGATCAGAGCTGAATTTCAATACCTTGTTTTTGGCTTTTTAAATCGACTTTATTTAGATTTTGTGATTTTTACTAAATACTATTTTTATTTAGTGTTTTTATCAATTTATTTGTTATTTATTTATTTATTTTTTTGGCAGTCGTGTTTTTTAATTTTTTAAATTATTTATTTTATTTTATTCCTTTTTGTGTTTAAAAAGAGTATAATGGAAATGTGCAGTGTGTGCGTGCGTGTGTGCGTGTGCGTGTGTGTGTGCGTGCGTATGTGTGAAGTGCAAAAAAAATTTCAATTTTTACATAGTTTTATTTAGAAAATGTATTATGTACATAGTATAATTAGCGTATGAACTTATAAATATAGTATAACTTTATTTTATATACTATTATATAACTAGTATAATACAAACATTTCGATAAATTGTTTTATAAATTATATAATTAACTAAATAATTTCATTTATTAGAAATGATAAAGAAAAAGCTTTGGTCTACAGATTTCTGAGTCGATTTAATTCCTCAAGTGAGCTTTTATCGTGCGGTTCATGCAACAATTTTCGTGGATCCAGACAACTTATTGCTAATCCCTCTAATGTTTTCACACGACTTAGTGCGACGTAGGCCTGACCCTTGGCAAAAATATTACTACTCAAATCAACTGCTTTGTCTAAAGTAGTGCCTTGAAGTTTATGTACTGTTACAGCCCAACACAATATTAATGGCAGCATACGTCGTTCTACTTTGCCCTGGCCTCGCAAAGCATCATATTCAACAGTGGTGGGCTCTATCTTTACTCCAATACCAGCAGTATTTCCCCTAATTGATCTGTCATCAAATTCTACAAATACGGCTTGTGGAAGCTCACCAGGTTGAAGCTGATCTCGACGTAGTGCAGGCCACTCAATTTTTCTAATGATGCCGATTGCTCCGTTGACCAGACCATGATTAACATTAATGTTTTTTCGCAACATTACCCTAGATCCGACACCGATTACTAAAGAGTTTGGAATACCTCCAGTTTTGTTTGGATCCGTTGGTATGAAGTCTTCCTTTAACTTTTGTCCGTAATTTTAGCTTCGACAGACACATCCACCGCTACAATATCGTAAACTTTAGATGATGTTTTCAACTTCTCAGTCATCATAGCATTATATTCTTCTACCTGTTTAGTGGTTGGGAAAATACGCAGACACTCGCCATCAGCAAATTCATCTGTCAAAGGAACTCTTCGACGATCTAAAATTTCTTGCTGCTGCATGGTGAGTTGGCCGACTCGTAAATTATTTTGAATGTCTATAAAAGTAGTGTCGTTAGCTTGCCGCATATTTTGAGGTAATTCACAGAAACTAAACAGTGTCCACAAATTAATTTCAGCTGATAAGTAATGAGGCTGCTTGAAGCAGTAGGTACCACCAACTGCTTTTGATACAGGTGGGAACTGCATTAGATCGCCAAACAAAATAATATTGATACCCCTGAAGAGAGCATCATTCATTTTAAGCTGTTGCAACCTTAAGTGAATATTTCTTAGGGTAGTATAGGGTACCATTGAGATTTCGTCAATGATTAGCCAATTAATATGATTCCACCTTAGCCGTTCCCTTTGAAGACGCTCATCAGTAAGAGGGCGAAGAGCTGTCACCTTGCCTTTTTCGATACGACGGGCAAAAGTAGAGTGCAAAGTGCCACCTCCAATCAATCTTGCAGCGACACCTGTGGGTGCTGCTACCGTAACAGCTCTGCTTGCATGTAAATGAGAAGGACGACGAATCTGTTCTACAATAATTTTCAGAGTAAAGGTTTTGCTGGTGCCTGCTCCTCCAGTAACGAACACACGTAATGGCTCAGTATTATTTTCACTTGGAAGCAATCTGTCTGAAATCATTTTGAACAATTGGCGCTGCTGAAAATTCATTAAGTTTACTGCTGCGGCTTTATTGTTGATCCGTCATTTCATGTATTTCAGGTTCACCATATTTCGCAGAGAGAAATATATATAGCAAACCAATATATATATGTAACGGTACATAACCCGGTCCCAATAAATTAATTCATGTAATAACATAAAGGTCAGAAATGGGTAACCTATAACTAGCTCCAAAATTAATCTGTATCACTAAACATTGTAAACAATTCGAGTGATATACAGTGCCAAGTGAGTTATAGTGTACCCATGGAGGTAAAAAGTGAAAGTGAAGGAACTTCTTACAGAATTGTGCTGTAAGTAGAGGAATTATAAACTATGATAGTAGACTATAATGCTACTAACTGATTCTGTATTTTGTTAATTTATTGTAATATTTATATTGTATAGACAACTAAGTCTAATACCTAAGTTAATTTTATATTTTTGCAAATATTTGTGTTATAGTATAAGATAACCCAGGGTTCGTTTTAAAACAAACATAAAAGATTTAAATATCAAATAATAATAAAACAAAACATTAAAATAATACTATATGAGGGAAATGGCAGAAGGAAGAAGTGCAGTGTAGGAATACTATGAGAGACTGATAAATAATATATAAATTCATTTAAAGATAATAAAACTATTAAAAACTTATATCCAGGGTTATAAGAAAATGAGCAGAAACCTATTATGTAAACCAAATTGGGAAAGAAACCGAATTTAAAAAGAATTATTTTTCTGTAAATAAAATATAAATTTATATTAATTACAAACTGCCTATATAATAAAAAGTAAATAGCAGAACCAATAAAAATATATAAAAAAATTATGGGTTACTAAGAGTGACGGAAATAACAAGTATTGTTAATCAAATTTGGAAATTAAACCTGGCGAGTTGACAAAATGATGCTACTACAATTCTATTAAAATATCCTTTTTGAAGCTTTGGAGAAGTGCCAAATTAGTACAAAATTAAAAAGCAATATGAACATTATATAATCCTACCTTCTATTTCTACTTAAATTGTTATACTCCATAATAAACAGTGAAAGAAAACCATTTTGATGATTCGGCCTAGTTTCGCCATGTTTCAAATTGACGATATAATATTGGCCAGACGGTAATGAAATTACAACACAAGACGGACCTCACTAGAGAAAAGGCTTCATTCCAGTAAGACCTATAAGAAGAGAGGTAATATAAACATTTCGTTTAATAGTTAACGAAGAAAACACATTTTCAATGGTTGGATAGAACAAAAAACTAGTCAAAATTAATCATATGTTCTAACAAAATAAACGCACGCTGCTCTCTTACGGACATTCCGGGAACTACGTACTATACGAAAATAAACAAAATTTTTAATATTTTTCGGTATGTGTAAAGCGTAGTATAGTTATCCATTTCTGACCATCTCATAACAAAAAGAACTTACCCTTAACCCTGGGGAAATAAAAGAATTATATATTGATTGATGTTTTAAAAGATAGTATAAAATTTGGTAAACAAAACCATATATGTTTTTTTCTTTTGACAATTCCATGTTTACTCGAGGAAGTCGATATTATGTTTTAATTAAGTAAAGATCGATTGTGATATTTGTATTTGGCGGCAGGAAAACAAAAAACAATAATATAAATAATAAATATTATTGAAAATGATATTAAATAATAAAAATGTGTTATATTTTTTGTAGTGGGTAGTTGTAATAGATTTCAGCACAAAATAGAAGAGATCGATCCATCAGGTCATATTTTGCCATAGAGTAGTCTGGTTGAACTATGCGTGGAGACTCGTCTCACAATCAGCTGATTTAAATCACAGCGAACAATTTGAAAAAATTCAGAAATCATAAACCGAGAGTAAATAATCGGTACTTACTCTCTCTTCATCATAAGGCTGAACAACTTCCCTACTTGACCCCAAATCACACACTCTCGATTTCTGCTTAGATTGAGTAACATTACAAACTACTTTATTTTTTTTAACTTCAGTCATTATAATTCATAAGTGGCGACTGCGGAGAGGCGGAAACTTTAATACCAGAAGACGCACGTTACAGAATTGGCGCTTCCAATAGTGGTGCCTGAATCAGACGGACGTTTCGCTAAAACCTCTACTACAAAAACCGCTACGTTACAGATTGGCGCTTACAACATTGGGGCTTAATTAAATAAGACGAACACCCAATAGGCCACATACAGAGTTTTCGCTAAAACCTCTACAAAAACCGCTACGTTACAGATTGGCGCTCAACGTAAAAGGGCTGTAATTAGAAAAGAATTTTGATATATTTAATAAATTCATATACCAAAAAATCTAATTATCGTCGGCAGTTATGAGAAAACAAGAAATGCATAATACCCGAGGTAGATCGAAGAAGAGGACAGAAGAAAAGGAGATTGAAGAAGGTGGACAGGAACAAGAAATAGAGTTAGTCACGGACAGTGAAATGGACCAACAGACAGACGATAAAGAAGAAACCGAAGTAGTTATGGATACGGAAAAGGAAATAGTGGAAGAGGATGCCCAAGGGGACCAACCAGACAAAGCGGTAGCCAGAAAAGAACCTAATTGGCAAGACATGATGAAATTTATGGCAGAACAATTTAAGGAACAGAATAAACAAACTAATGAACAATTTAAGGAACAGAATAAACAAACTAATGAACAATTTAGAAAACAGGAGGAAAATTTGAGACAAACCAATGAGGAAAATAAGGAGAATTTTAAGAAACAGGAGGAACAAAACAGACAGACCAATGAAAAAATAGATAGCATTCAGGAAAGTTTAGTCAAACAACTAAATGAAAAAATAGAAACCATTCATGGAAATATCAAACAAACCATGAATGAAGAATACCATGAACTGAAGGAAACGGTTGAAGGACAAAGAGAAGAGATGAATGCAAAATTTGAAGAGAATAATGAGAATTTAAAACAAATTGAGGGTAAGATGGAGAACTTCAACAAGGAATTAAGAGAAAATCTAGAGAGTAAAATTGAACTGGTCAGTAATACGCTTAGCCAAAGAGTAGAAGAATACAAGGAAGAGGCAGAGAAGAAAGTAATAGAAACCAATCAAAGATTGGATAAAACAGAAGAAAAGATGGAACTAATTAAAACAGGAATCGAAGCACAGATGGAAAAGGAGGAACAAAATAATCAAGTTCGTGTAATGGCCATACGACAAGAAAACAATGACCAATTAGAGAGTATTAAAAGAAGTCTGAACTGTAAATTTTCAGAGTTTCATAAAACAGTAGAGAATGTAAAAAGTCAGTGTGATAGCCAAGCAGAGAAATTAGATAGTTTGCAACAAATACAAACCAATTTTCAATGTGATGTAGATAGAATAAGTTCTAGATCTGCATGCAGCAGTCATCAGGTTTATCAAGATAGTAAGGAAAGTGTAAACTTTCGGGATTATCGCAGGAACCCACTTGAATTTTTAGGGAGAGTAGACGAAATTTTGAACAGTCAAAGGAGAATCGATGGAATATGATAAAAGGTATATTAGATGAATCTTTCAAAAATATATCAATGATAATTGGTGGACAGCAATCAGGAACTAGGTGTGTGATTATGGGGGTTTCAAAACAAGGTTCAAACTTAAGTACTGGTCAGAATCAGTACAAAACATTATTAGGGACGATATCTGTCATGGTAGGTATGACCGTACAGTGGGACAAACACCTACTGCTTACTTTTTGGGGAAGGTGTGTATAGCAAAGTATTTAGACCCTAAGATACCTGAAGAGTGTCTAGTGACCAAAATGGCGTATCATTTTGAAGAGAAGATCATCAGTGCCAGATTAAGTGGACAAGTACAAACTATTGGAGGCATGGAAACGCTACTAGAAAATTATGAACAGGAATCTTATTATAGGAGAAGTAGATGGAGGTCAGGGAATACCGAAGAGCGGAGGAATGAACCACCAAGAGAGAATCGGCCCAGAGTTAATTATGTGCATGCTAATAACAATTATTTCAATAATAGATATCGAGGAAGGTGGCCTAATAATAACCGACAAAATTACAGACATGATTCTTATCATAGAGAAGAAGGTCAACAAAGGAGTATGAGTGCAGAACAACCTAGATTCAGAGATAGTGATGAAGAAAGGAGACCGATAAGCAATATTCAACATAATGAAAATGTTGAATCAAACAATAATAATGAGGTAAATAGGGGAAACGGGTACCAGCAGTGAGAAGATGTGATTACCCGTCACTGCTAGAAACAACAGGGCACAGAATTTACCACAAACCCAATTATAATACTAAATTAAATCAACCAATAACCATTATCAGAAATAATTTTCTAAAAAATATACAGTCCGAGTTAATGGCAGAAAGAGCAATTAAAGAGTCATCACCAAACAATGACATAGTCTATATACAAATAAACTTAAATGGAGTGTCAGCAGAGGCCATGATTGATACAGGAGCCAATATTTCAATTATTGATCAATTGGAATTAGATCGTATTACTGAGTTAACTACTGAGAGAATACCTACTTTACCAATTAACAATTTAACAATTGTTGGTGCTACCGGGAAACAAAATAAAACAATCAAAAAACAAGTGTCTTTGAATGTTACCACTAACGGAATAGGAATACCTATGGGATTTTTAGTAGCAAAAGGGCTACCGTTTAGGGTGTTAATAGGGTGTGATATGCTACGGCGACACACTGCAATTATAAATCTGGCCAGGGGTATAGTAACCTTGAGCACAGAAAATGGTGAGTTAACGGCTGAGATAATTGGTAGCCAAAGTGCCCCTCAGTGTCCGAGCTCATTTTTTGTTAGGGAGGATAATAGATTAACCCTAGGTAACAACATAGAAGTAACAGAATCAAAGATTTGGCAAGAGAAGATAGAAGAAATAATTGAGTTTCAGAATAGGCAGGCACCGGAAATAATTAGTATACAACAGAAACAACAACTTATAAAAATTTATAATAAATATAAATCAGTATTCTCAGAATCACCAGGAAAAGCAAAAAACTTCTTGTGTGAACTCAGGTTCAAGGAAAATGTAAATTTTAATAAACGATCATACCCTATTGCTCAAGCTTTGAAAGAGGCAGCAAGGAAAGAAATTCAAAGGATGATATTAGAAGACATCATTGAAAGAAGTAGTTCTCCGTATACCAGCCCATTGGTAGCTATACCGAAGAAAGATGGTCAAGTCAGACTATGTCTTGATGCTCGGGAGTTGAATAAAATGCTCATTAACGATCGCACGTCTCCAGGTGAGATTGAAGAGATAATGAAAAAATTCTATGGATGCAAGTACATGAGTACTTGGGATGCAGTCTGTGGATATTGGCAAATAGAGTTGCACCCTAACAGCAGACAATATGTTGCTTTCATATTCGAAGGACGAAATTACGATTTTAAGCGTTTGCCTTTTGGATTGGTAAATTCTGTGGCCGTGTTCATCCAGTGCATGGACCAAATTTTAGGTAAGGAAGTTTTAGATTTTACTACCATATATGTGGATGACATATTAATTACGTCTTGTACTTGGAAGGAGCATTGTAACAGAGTGGAAACAGTGTTAAATAAACTCTTGCAACACAATATAACTTTAAAACTGGATAAATCTAAATTTATCACAAATGAACTACCATTTTTAGGGTTCATTTTATCTGCTACTGGAATTAAACCATCTCCTGAAAAAGTAAAGGCTATTCAAGATTTTCCTAAACCAAAAAACTTGAAACAATTACAATCCTTTTTGGGGATATGCAACTATTATAGGAAATTTCAACAGAATTATTCAGAAGTAACAGCCAAATTTCAATGTTTACTTTCAAAGAAAAACAAGTGGAAATGGGAAGAAAGTGAAGATAATAATTTCCAGATAGTAAAAAATAAATTTCTTGACAGCATTATGTTACATCACCCAAATTTTAATAAATGTTTTTTCATAAATTGTGATGCTAGTAACATTAGCCTTGGAAGTGAGCTATATCAGGAAGATGAGGAAGAAAATCATGGGGTTATCAGTTTTGCAAGCAGAGTACTGAGTAGTTGTGAGAGAAATTATACAGTAACAGAAAAAGAACTGCTGAGTGTTGTGTTCTCATGTATAAAATTTCGAACATTTATATTGGGATACCCAGTGACCATCAGAACTGATCATAGATCAATTTCATTTTTAAAAAATTGCAAACTTAACCACGGCAGACTTACTAGATGGGTATTAATACTTCAAGAATATAATTTAGACTGGGAATATATTCCAGGTAAGAAGAATGTCATAGCAGACCGATTATCCCGGATTAATCTCGAAAAAGGAACTTGTGAAATAGAACCAGAAAGTATTGGAAAAATATATTACATTCTTAAGATGGCAAAAGAGTTACAAGAGATAATTAATAAAATAAAAGTCGATCAACAAAGGGACACTAAATTAACAAAAATTAAGGAACGAATATTACAACATGACCCTATAATAATGAAATTTTTTTGTGTTTATGAAGAGGTCCTTTTTATTCGTCCTACCATTAAGGATCATGTCTGGAAGATGTATGTGCCAGCAGCAACAGAAGTAGCACTGATTCAGGATTATCATGAAAGATATGGCCACATGGGATCACTCAAAGTTATTAAAGCTCTCTCTGAACATTGTTACGTGAAAGCTATAAATAAAAGAGTAAGGGAAATAGTAAAAACCTGTAACATATGCCAGCTAGTAAAAGTAAATAATGAGAAGAGAACGGGCACAATGATTACAATAAAATCTAATCATAAACTTGAAAAGACTTTCTTGGATATCTGTGGACCTTTTCCCAGAAGTGAAGGAAGACATAAATATAAATATATCATCATATTATTTGATCATTATACGAAATATACAAAACTCTACGCTATTAGTAGAGCCACAACGAAGAAAATTCTAGAAGTAATTATAAAAAAATACCTACCTGAGGTGGGAAAAACGGAAATAATTATAACTGATCATGGAACGCAATTTCGGGGAAAAAGGTGGAAAGAAGAATTGGGAAATTGGCAAATAAGACCTACAAAACATCAGTATACCATCCTAGTAGCAATCCTGCTGAACGTGTAATAAGGGAAGTTGGTAGAATTCTACGTACTTACTGTCATCAAGAACATAAAAACTGGAGTCAGTATATTGAACCAGCAGAGACTTTCCTTAATTGGTCATACCATGACACTATCGGTACTAGCCCTTATCAGGTAATGTTTGATAAATCACCACCAAGAGAAATTACCTCATTGATAAATTTTCCTCCAGGAGAGAGAGTAGAGTTCGACAAAGTGGAAATGCACAACAGAGTGTTGCATAAAGTGGAACTTCAACAAAGAAGGGATCAAGTAAAAAAGAGAAGATTGGATACATACCAGATGGGAGATAAGGTACTAATCAAAAATAGACAACTACCCAGTTCTATAGAGGGTATTGCTCGGAAGCTACTGTTACTTTATACTGGACCTTACCTCATAACCCAAGTGAAGGGGAATAATACTTATGAAATTAAAACAATTAACAATAATAGAATAAAGGGAGTGTATAATCAGTCGGAAATGAAACACTATTATGAAGATAAAACCAAGACTATTAGGTGAATGGAAATAATCAACAATTTATTTTAATAAACAAGTAATACCAAAATAAATTTGTTCTAGTGGGGGGGCTTTATGTAACGGTACATAACCCGGTCCCAATAAATTAATTCATGTAATAACATGAAGGTCAGAAATGGGTAACCTATAACTAGCTCCAAAATTAATCTGTATCACTAAACATTGTAAACAATTCGAGTGATATACAATGCCAAGTGAGTTATAGTGTACCCATGGAGGTAAAAAGTGAAAGTGAAGGAACTTCTTACAGAATTGTGCTGTAAGTAGAGGAATTATAAACTATGATAGTAGACTATAATGCTACTAACTGATTCTGTATTTTGTTAATTTATTGTAATATTTATATTGTATAGACAACTAAGTCTAATACCTAAGTTAATTTTATATTTTTGCAAATATTTGTGTTATAGTATAAGATAACCCAGGGTTCGTTTTAAAACAAACATAAAAGATTTAAATATCAAATAATAATAAAACATTAAAATAATACTATATGAGGGAAATGGCAGAAGGAAGTAGTGCAGTGTAGGAATACTATGAGAGACTGATAAATAATATATAAATTCATTTAAAGATAATAAAACTATTAAAAACTTATATCCAGGGTTATAAGAAAATGAGCAGAAACCTATTATGTAAACCAAATTGGGAAAGAAACCGAATTTAAAAAGAATTATTTTTCTGTAAATAAAATATAAATTTATATTAATTACAAACTGCCTATATAGTAAAAAGTAAATAGCAGAACCAATAAAAATATATAAAAAAATTATGGGTTACTAAGAGTGACGGAAATAACAAGTATTGTTAATCAAATTTGGAAATTAAACCTGGCGAGTTGACAAAATGATGCTACTACAATTCTATTAAAATATCCTTTTTGAAGCTTTGGAGAAGTGCCAAATTAGTACAAAATTAAAAAGCAATATGAACATTATATAATCCTACCTTCTATTTCTACTTAAATTGTTATACTCCATAATAAACAGTGAAAGAAAACCATTTTGATGATTCGGCCTAGTTTCGCCATGTTTCAAATTGACGATATAATATTGGCCAGACGGTAATGAAATTACAACCCAAGACGGACCTCACTAGAGAAAAGGCTTCATTCCAGTAAGAACTATAAGAAGAGAGGTAATATAAACATTTCGTTTAATAGTTAACGAAGAAAACACATTTTCAATGGTTGGATAGAACAAAAAACTAGTCAAAATTAATCATATGTTCTAACAAAACAAACGCACGCTGCTCTCTTACGGACATTCCGGGAACTACGTACTATACGAAAATAAACAAAATTTTTAATATTTTTCGGTATGTGTAAAGCGTAGTATAGTTATCCATTTCTGACCATCTCATAACAAAAAGAACTTACCCTTAACCCTGGGGAAATAAAAGAATTATATATTGATTGATGTTTTAAAAGATAGTATAAAATTTGGTAAACAAAACCATATATGTTTTTTTCTTTTGACAATTCCATGTTTACTCGAGGAAGTCGATATTATGTTTTAATTAAGTAAAGATCGATTGTGATATTTGTATTTGGCGGCAGGAAAACAAAAAACAATAATATAAATAATAAATATTATTGAAAATGATATTAAATAATAAAAATGTGTTATATTTTTTGTAGTGGGTAGTTGTAATAGATTTCAGCACAAAATAGAAGAGATCGATCCATCAGGTCATATTTTGCCATAGAGTAGTCTGGTTGAACTATGCGTGTAGACTCGTCTCACAATCAGCTGATTTAAATCACAGCGAACAATTTGAAAAAATTCAGAAATCATAAACCGAGAGTAAATAATCGGTACTTACTCTCTCTTCATCATAAGGCTGAACAACTTCCCTACTTGACCCCAAATCACACACTCTCGATTTCTGCTTAGATTGAGTAACATTACAAACTACTTTATTTTTTTTAACTTCAGTCATTATAATTCATAAGTGGCGACTGCGGAGAGGCGGAAACTTTAATACCAGAAGACGCACGTTACAGAATTGGCGCTTCCAATAGTGGTACCTGAATCAGACGGACGTTTCGCTAAAACCTCTACTACAAAAACCGCTACGTTACAAATTGGCGCTTACAACATTGGGGCTTAATTAAATAAGACGAACACCCAATAGGCCACATACAGAGTTTTCGCTAAAACCTCTACAAAAACCGCTACGTTACAGATTGGCGCTCAACGTAAAAGGGCTGTAATTAGAAAAGAATTTTGATATATTTAATAAATTCATATACCAAAAAATCTAATTATCGTCGGCAGTTATGAGAAAACAAGAAATGCATAATACCCGAGGTAGATCGAAGAAGAGGACAGAAGAAAAGGAGATTGAAGAAGGTGGACAGGAACAAGAAATAGAGTTAGTCACGGACAGTGAAATGGACCAACAGACAGACGATAAAGAAGAAACCGAAGTAGTTATGGATACGGAAAAGGAAATAGTGGAAGAGGATGCCCAAGGGGACCAACCAGACAAAGCGGTAGCCAGAGAAGAACCTAATTGGCAAGACATGATGAAATTTATGGCAGAACAATTTAAGGAACAGAATAAACAAACTAATGAACAATTTAAGGAACAGAATAAACAAACTAATGAACAATTTAGAAAACAGGAGGAAAACTTGAGACAAACCAATGAGGAAAATAAGGAGAATTTTAAGAAACAGGAGGAACAAAACAGACAGACCAATGAAAAAATAGATAGCATTCAGGAAAGTTTAGTCAAACAACTAAATGAAAAAATAGAAACCATTCATGGAAATATCAAACAAACCATGAATGAAGAATACCATGAACTGAAGGAAACGGTTGAAGGACAAAGAGAAGAGATGAATGCAAAATTTGAAGAGAATAATGAGAATTTAAAACAAATTGAGGGTAAGATGGAGAACTTCAACAAGGAATTAAGAGAAAATCTAGAGAGTAAAATTGAACTGGTCAGTAATACGCTTAGCCAAAGAGTAGAAGAATACAAGGAAGAGGCAGAGAAGAAAGTAATAGAAACCAATCAAAGATTGGATAAAACAGAAGAAAAGATGGAACTAATTAAAACAGGAATCGAAGCACAGATGGAAAAGGAGGAACAAAATAATCAAGTTCGTGTAATGGCCATACGACAAGAAAACAATGACCAATTAGAGAGTATTAAAAGAAGTCTGAACTGTAAATTTTCAGAGTTTCATAAAACAGTAGAGAATGTAAAAAGTCAGTGTGATAGCCAAGCAGAGAAATTAGATAGTTTGCAACAAATACAAACCAATTTTCAATGTGATGTAGATAGAATAAGTTCTAGATCTGCATGCAGCAGTCATCAGGTTTATCAAGATAGTAAGGAAAGTGTAAACTTTCGGGATTATCGCAGGAACCCACTTGAATTTTTAGGGAGAGTAGACGAAATTTTGAACAGTCAAAGGAGAATCGATGGAATATGATAAAAGGTATATTAGATGAATCTTTCAAAAATATATCAATGATAATTGGTGGACAGCAATCAGGAACTAGGTGTGTGATTATGGGGGTTTCAAAACAAGGTTCAAACTTAAGTACTGGTCAGAATCAGTACAAAACATTATTAGGGACGATATCTGTCATGGTAGGTATGACCGTACAGTGGGACAAACACCTACTGCTTACTTTTTGGGGAAGGTGTGTATAGCAAAGTATTTAGACCCTAAGATACCTGAAGAGTGTCTAGTGACCAAAATGGCGTATCATTTTGAAGAGAAGATCATCAGTGCCAGATTAAGTGGACAAGTACAAACTATTGGAGGCATGGAAACGCTACTAGAAAATTATGAACAGGAATCTTATTATAGGAGAAGTAGATGGAGGTCAGGGAATACCGAAGAGCGGAGGAATGAACCACCAAGAGAGAATCGGCCCAGAGTTAATTATGTGCATGCTAATAACAATTATTTCAATAATAGATATCGAGGAAGGTGGCCTAATAATAACCGACAAAATTACAGACATGATTCTTATCATAGAGAAGAAGGTCAACAAAGGAGTATGAGTGCAGAACAACCTAGATTCAGAGATAGTGATGAAGAAAGGAGACCGATAAGCAATATTCAACATAATGAAAATGTTGAATCAAACAATAATAATGAGGTAAATAGGGGAAACGGGTACCAGCAGTGAGAAGATGTGATTACCCGTCACTGCTAGAAACAACAGGGCACAGAATTTACCACAAACCCAATTATAATACTAAATTAAATCAACCAATAACCATTATCAGAAATAATTTTCTAAAAAATATACAGTCCGAGTTAATGGCAGAAAGAGCAATTAAAGAGTCATCACCAAACAATGACATAGTCTATATACAAATAAACTTAAATGGAGTGTCAGCAGAGGCCATGATTGATACAGGAGCCAATATTTCAATTATTGATCAATTGGAATTAGATCGTATTACTGAGTTAACTACTGAGAGAATACCTACTTTACCAATTAACAATTTAACAATTGTTGGTGCTACCGGGAAACAAAATAAAACAATCAAAAAACAAGTGTCTTTGAATGTTACCACTAACGGAATAGGAATACCTATGGGATTTTTAGTAGCAAAAGGGCTACCGTTTAGGGTGTTAATAGGGTGTGATATGCTACGGCGACACACTGCAATTATAAATCTGGCCAGGGGTATAGTAACCTTGAGCACAGAAAATGGTGAGTTAACGGCTGAGATAATTGGTAGCCAAAGTGCCCCTCAGTGTCCGAGCTCATTTTTTGTTAGGGAGGATAATAGATTAACCCTAGGTAACAACATAGAAGTAACAGAATCAAAGATTTGGCAAGAGAAGATAGAAGAAATAATTGAGTTTCAGAATAGGCAGGCACCGGAAATAATTAGTATACAACAGAAACAACAACTTATAAAAATTTATAATAAATATAAATCAGTATTCTCAGAATCACCAGGAAAAGCAAAAAACTTCTTGTGTGAACTCAGGTTCAAGGAAAATGTAAATTTTAATAAACGATCATACCCTATTGCTCAAGCTTTGAAAGAGGCAGCAAGGAAAGAAATTCAAAGGATGATATTAGAAGACATCATTGAAAGAAGTAGTTCTCCGTATACCAGCCCATTGGTAGCTATACCGAAGAAAGATGGTCAAGTCAGACTATGTCTTGATGCTCGGGAGTTGAATAAAATGCTCATTAACGATCGCACGTCTCCAGGTGAGATTGAAGAGATAATGAAAAAATTCTATGGATGCAAGTACATGAGTACTTGGGATGCAGTCTGTGGATATTGGCAAATAGAGTTGCACCCTAACAGCAGACAATATGTTGCTTTCATATTCGAAGGACGAAATTACGATTTTAAGCGTTTGCCTTTTGGATTGGTAAATTCTGTGGCCGTGTTCATCCAGTGCATGGACCAAATTTTAGGTAAGGAAGTTTTAGATTTTACTACCATATATGTGGATGACATATTAATTACGTCTTGTACTTGGAAGGAGCATTGTAACAGAGTGGAAACAGTGTTAAATAAACTCTTGCAACACAATATAACTTTAAAACTGGATAAATCTAAATTTATCACAAATGAACTACCATTTTTAGGGTTCATTTTATCTGCTACTGGAATTAAACCATCTCCTGAAAAAGTAAAGGCTATTCAAGATTTTCCTAAACCAAAAAACTTGAAACAATTACAATCCTTTTTGGGGATATGCAACTATTATAGGAAATTTCAACAGAATTATTCAGAAGTAACAGCCAAATTTCAATGTTTACTTTCAAAGAAAAACAAGTGGAAATGGGAAGAAAGTGAAGATAATAATTTCCAGATAGTAAAAAATAAATTTCTTGACAGCATCATGTTACATCACCCAAATTTTAATAAATGTTTTTTCATAAATTGTGATGCTAGTAACATTAGCCTTGGAAGTGAGCTATATCAGGAAGATGAGGAAGAAAATCATGGGGTTATCAGTTTTGCAAGCAGAGTACTGAGTAGTTGTGAGAGAAATTATACAGTAACAGAAAAAGAACTGCTGAGTGTTGTGTTCTCATGTATAAAATTTCGAACATTTATATTGGGATACCCAGTGACCATCAGAACTGATCATAGATCAATTTCATTTTTAAAAAATTGCAAACTTAACCACGGCAGACTTACTAGATGGGTATTAATACTTCAAGAATATAATTTAGACTGGGAATATATTCCAGGTAAGAAGAATGTCATAGCAGACCGATTATCCCGGATTAATCTCGAAAAAGGAACTTGTGAAATAGAACCAGAAAGTATTGGAAAAATATATTACATTCTTAAGATGGCAAAAGAGTTACAAGAGATAATTAATAAAATAAAAGTCGATCAACAAAGGGACACTAAATTAACAAAAATTAAGGAACGAATATTACAACATGACCCTATAATAATGAAATTTTTTTGTGTTTATGAAGAGGTCCTTTTTATTCGTCCTACCATTAAGGATCATGTCTGGAAGATGTATGTGCCAGCAGCAACAGAAGTAGCACTGATTCAGGATTATCATGAAAGATATGGCCACATGGGATCACTCAAAGTTATTAAAGCTCTCTCTGAACATTGTTACGTGAAAGCTATAAATAAAAGAGTAAGGGAAATAGTAAAAACCTGTAACATATGCCAGCTAGTAAAAGTAAATAATGAGAAGAGAACGGGCGCAATGATTACAATAAAATCTAATCATAAACTTAAAAAGACTTTCTTGGATATCTGTGGACCTTTTCTCAGAAGTGAAGGAAGACATAAATATAAATATATCATCATATTATTTGATCATTATATGAAATATACAAAACTCTACGCTATTAGTAGAGCCACAACGAAGAAAATTCTAGAAGTAATTATAAAAAAATACCTACCTGAGGTGGGAAAACCGGAAATAATTATAACTGATCATGGAACGCAATTTCGGGGAAAAAGGTGGAAAGAAGAATTGGGAAATTGGCAAATAAGAACCTACAAAACATCAGTATACCATCCTAGTAGCAATCCTGCTGAACGTGTATTAAGGGAAGTTGGTAGAATTCTACGTACTTACTGTCATCAAGAACATAAAAACTGGAGTCAGTATATTGAACCAGCAGAGACTTTCCTTAATTGGTCATACCATGACACTATCGGTACTAGCCCTTATCAGGTAATGTTTGATAAATCACCACCAAGAGAAATTACCTCATTGATAAATTTTCCTCCAGGAGAGAGAGTAGAGTTCGACAAAGTGGAAATGCACAACAGAGTGTTGCATAAAGTGGAACTTCAACAAAGAAGGGATCAAGTAAAAAAGAGAAGATTGGATACATACCAGATGGGAGATAAGGTACTAATCAAAAATAGACAACTACCCAGTTCTATAGAGGGTATTGCTCGGAAGCTACTGTTACTTTATACTGGACCTTACCTCATAACCCAAGTGAAGGGGAATAATACTTATGAAATTAAAACAATTAACAATAATAGAATAAAGGGAGTGTATAATCAGTCGGAAATGAAACACTATTATGAAGATAAAACCAAGACTATTAGGTGAATGGAAATAATCAACAATTTATTTTAATAAACAAGTAATACCAAAATAAATTTGTTCTAGTGGGGGGGCTTTATGTAACGGTACATAACCCGGTCCCAATAAATTAATTCATGTAATAACATGAAGGTCAGAAATGGGTAACCTATAACTAGCTCCAAAATTAATCTGTATCACTAAACATTGTAAACAATTCGAGTGATATACAATGCCAAGTGAGTTATAGTGTACCCATGGAGGTAAAAAGTGAAAGTGAAGGAACTTCTTACAGAATTGTGCTGTAAGTAGAGGAATTATAAACTATGATAGTAGACTATAATGCTACTAACTGATTCTGTATTTTGTTAATTTATTGTAATATTTATATTGTATAGACAACTAAGTCTAATACCTAAGTTAATTTTATATTTTTGCAAATATTTGTGTTATAGTATAAGATAACCCAGGGTTCGTTTTAAAACAAACATAAAAGATTTAAATATCAAATAATAATAAAACATTAAAATAATACTATATGAGGGAAATGGCAGAAGGAAGTAGTGCAGTGTAGGAATACTATGAGAGACTGATAAATAATATATAAATTCATTTAAAGATAATAAAACTATTAAAAACTTATATCCAGGGTTATAAGAAAATGAGCAGAAACCTATTATGTAAACCAAATTGGGAAAGAAACCGAATTTAAAAAGAATTATTTTTCTGTAAATAAAATATAAATTTATATTAATTACAAACTGCCTATATAATAAAAAGTAAATAGCAGAACCAATAAAAATATATAAAAAAATTATGGGTTACTAAGAGTGACGGAAATAACAAGTATTGTTAATCAAATTTGGAAATTAAACCTGGCGAGTTGACAAAATGATGCTACTACAATTCTATTAAAATATCCTTTTTGAAGCTTTGGAGAAGTGCCAAATTAGTACAAAATTAAAAAGCAATATGAACATTATATAATCCTACCTTCTATTTCTACTTAAATTGTTATACTCCATAATAAACAGTGAAAGAAAACCATTTTGATGATTCGGCCTAGTTTCGCCATGTTTCAAATTGACGATATAATATTGGCCAGACGGTAATGAAATTACAACCCAAGACGGACCTCACTAGAGAAAAGGCTTCATTCCAGTAAGAACTATAAGAAGAGAGGTAATATAAACATTTCGTTTAATAGTTAACGAAGAAAACACATTTTCAATGGTTGGATAGAACAAAAAACTAGTCAAAATTAATCATATGTTCTAACAAAACAAACGCACGCTGCTCTCTTACGGACATTCCGGGAACTACGTACTATACGAAAATAAACAAAATTTTTAATATTTTTCGGTATGTGTAAAGCGTAGTATAGTTATCCATTTCTGACCATCTCATAACAAAAAGAACTTACCCTTAACCCTGGGGAAATAAAAGAATTATATATTGATTGATGTTTTAAAAGATAGTATAAAATTTGGTAAACAAAACCATATATGTTTTTTTCTTTTGACAATTCCATGTTTACTCGAGGAAGTCGATATTATGTTTTAATTAAGTAAAGATCGATTGTGATATTTGTATTTGGCGGCAGGAAAACAAAAAACAATAATATAAATAATAAATATTATTGAAAATGATATTAAATAATAAAAATGTGTTATATTTTTTGTAGTGGGTAGTTGTAATAGATTTCAGCACAAAATAGAAGAGATCGATCCATCAGGTCATATTTTGCCATAGAGTAGTCTGGTTGAACTATGCGTGGAGACTCGTCTCACAATCAGCTGATTTAAATCACAGCGAACAATTTGAAAAAATTCAGAAATCATAAACCGAGAGTAAATAATCGGTACTTACTCTCTCTTCATCATAAGGCTGAACAACTTCCCTACTTGACCCCAAATCACACACTCTCGATTTCTGCTTAGATTGAGTAACATTACAAACTACTTTATTTTTTTTAACTTCAGTCAATATAATTCATAAGTGGCGACTGCGGAGAGGCGGAAACTTTAATACCAGAAGACGCACGTTACAGAATTGGCGCTTCCAATAGTGGTGCCTGAATCAGACTGACGTTTCGCTAAAACCTCTACTACAAAAACCGCTACGTTACAGATTGGCGCTTACAACATTGGGGCTTAATTAAATAAGACGAACACCCAATAGGCCACATACAGAGTTTTCGCCAAAACCTCTACAAAAACCGCTACGTTACAATATATATATATATATATATATATACTTTCAGATCAGCTGTTCTCTGTTTCTCACGGATTGCACATCTATACTCTCACACAATAACGCGCTAACATAGTATTAGTGAGCGTGGTCTTAAATCGCGAGCACTATCTGGAGTGAACTTTACAGAATACCTTCCACTAGCGCCACCTGATGGACCAATAAACGAACAAAAAAAAATCCTTAGAACCGATCACTTGTATTCACTTCCGGTCAAAACCGGAAGTCAACTCATGGTGATATATAGCCTATGACACTTCTGGTGAAGTAAGGAATCCATTGAGCCATCGAACATCAAAATCGGTAAAGCCGTTAAAAAGTTATAGTGGAACAAACATACATACATACATACATACATACCCTACCACTGAAAACATAACACTCCTTTTTAGCAGTCGTGTAATAAAAAGTTATAGTGGAACAAACATACATACATACATACATACCCTACCACTGAAAACATAACACTCCTTTTTAGCAGTCGTGTAAAAAGTCATTTTACTTCCATGTTCCTTAAGGAAATGGAAGAATGGTGATGGCAAAAAAAATCGTGTTCGAGATTATTGCAGAATATGATTGTACTACACTCAAAACATGAAAAAAAGTAATTTTTCGAAAAGTGTCTGTGTGTCTCTCTTAGATTTTTTTTCTATGGCAAACGATAACAGCCGCAAATTCAAACAGAATCAAATAATTTTTTGCACACAACCCTGATTTGTAGAGTACTCAAGACCTGTTGTTTTTCGTGAAGATCGGTTAAGGGAAAGGGGTAGTTTACCTGCAACGGTTTTTTTTTAATCAAGGTAATTTTTTTATATGGGAAACGATAACAGCCGCAAATTCAAACAGAATCAACTACTCTTTTGCATACAGCCCTGAATTATAGAGTTCTCAAGACCTATTGGTTTTGGTGAAGATCGGTTAAGGGAAAGGGGTAGTTTACTTGCAACATTTTATACATTAACAAGGGTATTTTATATGGCAAACGATAAAAGCCGCAAATGTAAACAGAATCAAATAATTTTTTGCATACAGCGCTGAATTGTAGAGTTCTCATGACCTGTTGTTTTTAGTGAAGATAGGTTATAGGAAAGGGGTAGTTTACCTGTAACGTTTTATGTTTTAAAAGGGTATTTTCTATGGCAAACGATAAGAGCCGCAAATTCAAACAGAAACAAACAATTTTTTGCATACAGCCCTGATTTGTAGAGTACTCAAGACCTATTGTTTGTGGTGAAGATCGGTTAAGGGAAAGGGGTAGTTTACCAGCAACGTTTTATGTTTTAAAAGGGTATTTTCTATGGCAAACGATAAGAGCCGCAAATTCAAACAGAAACAAACAATTTTTTGCATACAGCCCTGATTTGTAGAGTACTCAAGACCTGTTGTTTGTGGTGAAGATCGGTTAAGGGAAAGGGGTAGTTTACCTGCAACGTTTTATGTTTTAAAAGGGTATTTTTTATGGCAAAAGATAAGAGTCGCAAATTCAAACAAAATCAAATAATGTTTTGCATACAGCCCTGATTTGTAGAGTACTCAAGACCTGTTGGTTTGGTGAACATCGGTTAATGGAAAGGGGTAGTTTACCTGCAACATTTTATATTTTAACAAGGGTATTTTCTATGGCAAACGATAAAAGCCGCAAATGTAAACAGAATCAAATAATGTTTTGCATACAGCCATGAATTGTAGAGTTCACAAGACCTATTGGTTTTGGTGAAGATCGGTTTAGGGAAAGGGGTAGTTTACTAGCAACATTTTATACTTTAACAAGGGTATTTTCTATGGCAAACGATAAAAGCCGCAAATGTAAACAGAATCAAAAATGTTTTGCATACAGCGCTGAATTGTAGAGTTTTCATGACCTATTGTTTTTTGTGAAGATCGGTTGTAGGAAAGGGGTAGTTTACCTGCAACGTTTTATGTTTTAAAAGGGTATTTTCTATGGCAAACGATAAGAGCCGCAAATTCAAACAGAAACAAACAATTTTTTGCATACAGCCCTGATTTGTGGAGTACTCAAGACCTATTGGTGTTGGTGAAGATCGGTTTAGGGAAAGGAGTAGTTTACCAGCAACATTTTATGTTTTAACAAGGTTAATTTTTTATATGACGAACGATAACTGCCGTAAATTCAAACAGAATCCACTACGTTTTTGCATACCTTTTTGAATTGTAGAGGACTCAAGCTCTGTTGATTTTTTTGATGATCGGGTAAGGGAAAGGGGTAGTTTACCAGCAACATTTTATGTTTTAACAATGGTAAATTTTTTATGACGAAAGATAACTGCCGTAAATTCAAAGAGAATCAAATAATTTTTTGCATGCATCCCTGAATTGTAGGGGACTGAAGGTCTATTGATTTTTGTGAAGATCGTTTAAGAGAAAGGGATAGTTTACCTGCAACGCTTTTTGTTTTATCAAGAGTAAAGTACTTAATTTTGATAAATAAAGTATCCTGATAAGAAGCTCATAATAATCCACTGTAGAAATGAAGATGAAATATCTATAAATGAAGAGGTTTGGTGATCAGGGTGGGGGTAATTTTCTATTAATGAAAATTATAGTTGATGGGGGAGGGGAGAACTTTTTATGTGTACTACGTTATCGGCAACAAAGAAGTAGTTCTTTGTTAAAATTCCTCCCCGGGCTGTTTAGTCGTAGTCCAATGTTTTCTGAAAAACCAGACTTTTCGGCAGTACCATCGACTGCCATCATCAGTGAAAATCGAGTGCGAAAACGTGAGGTGGTATACGTTAGTGACCACAGTACTGTGGTTAAGGCTGAAGCAATAAGTAGAAAGAAGTAGTTTCTATGGAAATATTTCATTTCGAATATGATTTTAAATATAAATCTTAGAACATGGAAGTCATGTATGGTTCTCCATACCGATTTTTTCGAAAAGTGTCTGTGTGTCTATGTGTCTATAGATTGTTTTTCTATGGCAAACGATAACAGACGCAAATTAAAATATCGGTATGGAGAACCATACATGACTTCCATATTCTAAGAGTTATAATCTGAAATATGCTTGCCTGCCAAGCACGATATATTTTCTAATATATACATAATTTACATTAAAATGAAAAAATTATAATTTTATTGCCTGGCAACAAAATTATTTTATTTTCAACAATTACCATTGTTTGAAAAAGTTTAAATGAATTTTCAAGTACTTTACTCTTGTTAAAACGTAAAAGGTTGCAGGTAAACTACCCCTTCCCCTCAACCGATCTTCACCAAAAACAATAGGTCTTGAGTACTCTACAAACCAGGGCTGTATGCAAATAATCTTTTGATTCTGTTTGAATTTCCGGCTGTTATCGTTTGCCATAAGAAATACCCTTGTTAAAACATAAAATGTTACAGGTAAACTACCCCTTTCCCTTAACCGATCTTCACCAAAAACAATAGGTCTTGAGAACTCTACAATTCAGGGCTGTATGCGAAACATTATTTGATTCTGTTTGAATTTGCGGCTGTTATCGTTTGCCAAAAAAAAAAAAAATTCCCTTGATAAAAAAAAAACCGTTGCAGGTAAACTACCCCTTTCCCTCAACCGATCTTCACCAAAAACAATAGGTCGCGAGTACTCTACAAATCAGGGCTGCATGCAAAAAATTATTTGATTCTGTTTGAATTTGCGGCTGTTATCGTTTGCCATAGAAAAAAATCTACAGACACACAGACAGACACACAGACACACAGACAGACACACACACAGACACTTTTCGGAAAACGACTTTTTTTCATGTTTTGAGTGTAGTACAATCAGAATCTGCAATAATCTCGAACACGATTTTTTTTGCCATCACCATACTTCCATTCCTTAAGGAATATGGAAGTAAAATTACCCTTGATAAAAAACCGTTGCAGGTAAACTACCCCTTTCCCTTAACCGATCTTCACCAAAACGACAGGTCTTGAGAACTCTACAATTTACGGTTGTATGCAAAATATTATATGATTTTGTGTGAATTTGCGGCTGTTATCGTTTGCCATAAAAAATACCCTTGATAAAACAAAAAACGTGACCGGTAAACTACCCCTTTCCCTTAAACGATCTTCACCAAAAACAATAGGTCTTTAGTACTCAAGAAATCAGGGCTGTATGCAAAAACGTATTTGATTCTGTTTGAATTTGCGGCTCTTATCGTTTGCCATAGAAAATACCCTTAAAAACATAAAACGTTGCAGGTAAGCTACCCCTTTCCCTTAACCGATCTTCACCAAAAACAAAAGGTCTTGAGAACTCTACAATTTAGGGCAGTATGCAAAACATTATTTGATTATGTTTGAATTTGCGGCTGTTATCGTTTGCCATAGTAAATACCATTGTTAAAACATAAAACGGTACAGGTAAACTACCCCTTTCCCTTAACCGATCTTTACCAAAATCAACGGATCGTGGGAACTCTACAACTCAGGGCTGTATGCGAAACATTATTTGATTCTGTTTGAATTTGCGGCTGTTATCGTTTGCCAAACAAACAAAATTACCCTTGATAAAAAAAAACCGTTGCTGGTAAACTACCCCTTTCCCTCAACCGATCTTCACCAAAAACAATAGGTCGCGAGTACTCTACAAATCAGGGCTGTATGCAAAAAATTATTTGATTCTGTTTGAATTTGCGGCTGTTATCGTTTGCCATAAAAAAAAAATCTACAGACACACACACACACACACACACACACACACACACACACACACACACAGACACTTTTCGGAAAACGATATGTTTTGAGTGTAGTAGAATCAGAATCTGCAATAATCTCGAACACGATTTTTTTTGCCATCACCATACTTCCATTCCTTAAGGAATATGGAAGTAAATATCGGTATGGAGAACCATACATGACTTCCATATTCTAAGATTTATATTTAAAATCATTTTCAGCCAATCAGCCAGGCTGTGTCTTACCTGCCTTTTTATTGCTGTATTAAATGAAAAATATTATATTACATTAAAATGAAAAAAATTATAATTTTATTGCCTGGCAACAAAATTATTTTATTTTTAACAATTACCATTGTTTCAAAAAGTTTAAATAAATTTTCAAGTACTTTACTCTTGTTAAAACGTAAAAGGTTGCAGGTAAACTACCCCTTCCCCTTAACCGATCTTCACCAAAATCGAAAGTCATTGAGACCTCTACAATTCAGGGACGTATGCAAAACATTATTTGATTCTGTTTGAATTTGCGGCTGTTATCGTTTGCCATAGAAAATACGCTTGATAAAAAAACGTTGCAGGTAAACTACCCCTTCCCCTTAACCGATCTTCACCAAAAACAATAGGTCTTGAGTACTCTACAAATCAGGTGTGTGTGCCGAACATTATTTGATTCTGTTTGAATTTGCGGCTGTTATCGTTTGCCATAAAAAAATATCGGTATGGAGAACCATACATGACTTCCATATTCTAAGATTTATATTTAAAATCATTTTCAGCCAAACAGCCAGGCTGTGTCTTACCTGCCTTTTTATTGCTGTATTAAATGAAAAATATTATATTACATTAAAATGAAAAAATTATAATTTTATTGCCTGGCAACAAAATTATTTTATTTTTAACAATTACCATTGTTTCAAAAAGTTTAAATAAATTTTCAAGTACTTTACTCTTGTCAAAACGTAAAAGGTTGCAGGTAAACTACCCCTTCCCCTTAACCGATCTTCACCAAAATCGAAAGTCATTGAGACCTCTACAATTCAGGGACGTATGCAAAAAATTATTTGATTCTGTTTGAATTTGCGGCTGTTATCGTTTGCCATAGAAAATACGCTTGATAAAAAAACGTTGCTGGTAAACTACCCCTTCCCCTTAACCGATCTTCACCAAAAACAATAGTTCTTGAGTACTCTACAAATCAGGGCTGTATGCCAAACATTATTTGATTCTGTTTGAATTTGCGGCTGTTATCGTTTGCCATAAAAAATACCCTTGTTAAAAAAACGTTGCAGGTAAACTACCCCTTTCCCTCAACCGATCTTCACCAAAAACAATAGGTCTTGACAACTCTACAATTTAGGCCTGTATGCAAATAATCTTTTGATTCTGTTTGAATTTGCGGCTGTTATCGTTTGCCATAGGAAATACCCTTGTTAAAACATAAAACGTTACAGGTAAACTACCCCTTTCCCTTAACCGATCTTCACCAAAAACAATAGGTCTTGATACTCTACAAATCAGGGCTGTATGCCAAACATTATTTGATTCAGTTTGAATTTGCGGCTGTTATCGTTTGCCATAGAAAATACCCTTGTTAAAAAAACGTTGCAGGTAAACTACCCCTTTCCCTCAACCGAACTTCACCAAAAACAATAGGTCTTGAGAACTCTACAATTTAGGGCTGTATGCAAATAATCTTTTGATTCTGTTTGAATTTGCGGCTGTTATCGTTTGCCATAGGAAATACCCTTGTTAAAACATAAAACGTTACAGGTAAACTACCCCTTTCCCTTAACCGATCTTCACCAAAATCAACAGATCTTGAGAACTCTACAATTCAGGGCTGTATGCGAAACATTATTTTATTCTGTTTGAATTTGCGGCTGTTATCGTTTGCCAAACAAACAAAATTACCCTTGCTAAAAAAAAACCGTTGCTGGTAAACTACCCCTTTCCCTCAACCGATCTTCACCAAAAACAATAGGTCGCGAGTACTCTGCAAATCAGGGCTGCATGCAAAAAATTATTTGATTCTGTTTGAATTTGCGGCAGTTATCGTTTGCCATAGAAAAAAAATCTACAGACAGACAGACAGACAGACAGACACACAGACAGACAGACAGACACACACACAGACACTTTTCGGAAAACGACTTTTTTTCATGTTTTGAGTGTAGTAGAATCAGAATCTGCAATAATCTCGAACACGATTTTTTTTGCCATCACCATACTTCCATTCCTTAAGGAATATGGAAGTAATACGCTTGTTGAAAAAACATTGCAGGTAAACTACCCCTTTCCCTCAACCGATCTTCACCAAAAACAATAGGTCTTGAGAACTCTACAACTTAGGGCTGTATGCAAATAATCTTTTGATTCTGTTTCAATTTGCGGCTGTTATCGTTTGCCATAGGAAATACCCTTGTTAAAACATAAAACGTTTCAGGTAAACTACCCCTTTCCCTTAACCGATCTTCACCAAAATCAACAGATTTTGAGAACTCTACAATTCAGGGCTGTATGCGAAACATTATTTGATTCTGTTTGAATTTGCGGCTGTTATCGTTTGCCAAACAAACAAAATTACCCTTGCTAAAAAAAAACCGTTGCAGGTAAACTACCCCTTTCCCTCAACCGATCTTCACCAAAAACAATAGGTCGCGAGTACTCTGCAAATCAGGGCTGTATGCAAAACATTATTTGATTCTGTTTGAATTTGCGGCAGTTATCGTTTGCCATAGAAAAAAAATCTACAGACACATAGACACACAGACAGACAGACAGACAGATAGACACACAGACACTTTTCGGAAAACGACTTTTTTTCATGTTTTGAGTGTAGTAGAATCAGAATCTGCAATAATCTCGAACACGATTTTTTTTGCCATCACCATACTTCCATTCCTTAAGGAATATGGAAGTAAAAAGAATCAAATAATTTTTTGAATGCAGCCCTGATTTGGTGAAGATCGGTTAAGGGAAAGGGGTAGTTTACCTGCAACGTTTTTTTAAAATCAAGGGTAATTTTTACTTCCATATTCCTTAAGGAATGGAAGTATGGTGATGGCAAAAAAATCGTGTTCGAGATTATTGCAGATTCTGATTGTACTACACTCAAAACATGAAAAAAAGTCGTTTTCCGAAAAGTGTCTGTGTGTGTCTGTCTGTCTGTCTGTCTGTCTGTGTGTCTGTCTGTCTGTGTCTGTAGATTTTTTTTATGGCAAACGATAACTGCCGCAAATTCAAACAGAATCAAATAATGTTTTGCACACAGCCCTGATTTATAGAGTACTCGCGACCTGTTGTTTTTGGTGAAGATCGATTGAGGGAAAGGGGTAGTTTACCTGCAACGGTTTTTTTTTATCAAGGGTAATTTTGTTTGTTTGGCAAACGATAACAGCCGCAAATTAAAACAGAATCAAATAATATTTCGCATACAGGCCTGAATTGTAGAGCTCTCAAGATTTGTTCATTTTGGTAAAGATCGGTTAAGGGAAAGGGGTAGTTTACCTGCAACGTTTTATGTTTTAACAAGGGCATTTTCTATGGCAAACGATAACAGCCGCAAATTCAAACATAATCAAATAATGTTTTGCATACTGCCCTAAATTGTAGAGTTCTCAAGGCTTTTTGGTTTTGGTGAAGATCGGTTAAGGGAAAGGGGTAGTTTACCAGCAACGTTTTATGTTTTAAAAGGGTATTTTGTATGGCAAACGATAACAGCCGCAAATTCAAACAAAATCATATAATATTTTACATACAGCCCTAAATTTCAGTGTTCTCAAGACCTATTGTTTTTGGTGAAGCTCGGTTAAGGGAAAAGGGTAGTTTACCTGCAACGGTTTTTTATCAAGGGTAATTTTTTTTCTGTGGTAAACGATAACAGCCACAAATTCAAACAGAATCAAATGATTTTTTGCATACAGCCCTGTATTGTAGAGTTCTCAATACCTATTGGTGTTGGTGAAGATCGTTTAAGGGAAAGGGGTAGTTTACCGGCAACGTTTTATTTTTTATAAGGGTATTTTCTATGGCAAACGATAAGAGCCGCAAATTCAAACAGAATCAAAGATGTTTTTGCATACAGCCCTGTTTTGTTGAGTACTAAAGACCTATTGTTTTTGGTGAAGATCGGTTAATGGAATAGGGTAGTTTACCAGCAACGTTTTATGTTTTATCAAGGGTGTTTTCTATGGCAAACGATAACAGCCGCAAATTCAAACTAAATCAAATAATTCTTTGCATACAGGCCTGAATTGTAGAGTACCTAAGACATATCGTTTTTGGTGAAGATCGGTTAAGGGAAAGGGGTAGTTTACCTGAACCGGTTTTTTATCAAGGGTAATTTTTTTCTATAGTAAACGATAACAACCGCAAATTCAAACGGAATCAAATAAGTTTTTGCATACAGCCCTGATTTCTTGAGTACTAAAGACCTATTGTTTTTGGTGAAGATCGTTTAAGGGAAAGGGGTAGTTTACCAGCCATGTTTTTTGTTTTATCAAGGGTATTTTCTATGGCAAACGATAACAGCCGCAAATTCAAACAGAATCAAATAATGTTTTGCATACAGCCCTGATTTGTAGAGTACTCAAGACCTATTGTTTTTGGTGAAGATCGGTTAAGGGGAAAGGGGTAGTTTACCAGCAACGTTTTTTTATCAAGCGTATTTTCTATGGCAAATGATAACAGCCGCAAATTCGAACAGAATCAAATAATTTTTTGCATACATCCCTGAATTGTAGAGACCTCAAGGACTTTTGATTTTGGTGAAGATCGGTTAAGGGGAAGGGGTAGTTTACCTTCAACCTTTTACGTTTTAACAACAGTAAAGTACTTGAAAATTCATTTAAACTTTTTCAAACAAAGGTAATTGTTAAAAATAAAATAATTTTGTTCCCAGGGAATAAAATTATAATTTTTTCATTTTAATGTAAATTATGTATGAGTTAATATCTTTATATATATAATTTTTCTGTACGTGTGTATGTCACTGAACTCCTCCATGTATAAAATAATATATCGTTCGTGGCAGGTAAGCATATCTCAGTTATGTAATGTTTACGTTTCCATTTTATTATTATGCCTACAGCAATAAAAAGGCAGGTAAGACACACACACACACACACACACACACACACACACACACACACACACACACAATTCACGTTATTTCTGGCCTCACTCATGTTTATTTTCTTACATTTGCACGCTTTTTAAATGGAAAGTGCCGAAACCCACACCAACATAACGCGTGCAAGCCAAAAAAATGGACATCAATTTGCTTCCTGTGGATCGCTGGGCAGTGTAACTGCACGTGTTTACAGAGGAACGATTCATAGACAGACTTTTCGTCTTTAGGGAATCAACCCTTTGCAAGATGCTGAGGGTCCATGAGTGACTTCGGAGCGCTCTTTCTTTTTCGCGTGTTTGTTCTGTGAAACATACACTGTAGATTCGCAGCTTTACTCTATGCAACACTCAATAGGAAATGTTGAAAATTTTTGTCCACAGTGTACCCTCATTCACACTAAACCTGCTCTGATGTTTTAATTATGGACATCATAATATTAAAACTTTGGAAACTTGAGCACTACTTAATGGAGATCAATCATTAACTTATAGAAGCCATTAATTTTATGCATATTTTTTATATATATGTGTACAACGTTATCGGCAACAAAGAAGTAGTTTTTGTTAAAATTCCTTCCCGGAATATTTGGCCGTAGTCCAATGTTTTCTACAAAACCAGACGTTTCGGCAATGCCATCATCAGTGAAAATCGAGTGCGATAACGTGAGGTGGTATACGTTAGTGACCACAGTACTGTGGTTAAGGCTGAAGCAGTAAGTAGAAAGAAGTAGTTTCTATGGTAATATTTCATTTCGAAAATGATTTTAAATATAAATCTTAGAATATGGAAGTCATGTATGGTTCTCCATACCGATATTTTACTTCCATGTTCCATACGGAAATGGAAGTATGGTGATGGCAAAAAAAATCGTGTTCGAGATAATTGCAGATTCTGATTGTACTACCCTCAAAACCTGGAAAAAGTCATTTTTCGAAGTGTGTGTGTGTGGATTTTTTTTCTATGGCAAACGATAAAATCCGCAAATTCAAACAGAATCAAATAATGTTTTGCATACAGGCCTGAATTGTAGAGTTGTCAAAACCTATTGTTTTTGGTGAAGATCGGTTAAGCGAAAGGGGTAGTTTACCAGCAACGTTTTATGTTTTAACAAGGGAAATTTTTTCTATGACGAAGGATAACTGGCGCACATTCAAACAGAATTAAATAATGTTTTGCATGCATCCATAAATTGTAGAGGACTCAATATCTGTTGATTTTGGTGAAGATCAGTTAAGAGAAAGGGGTAGTTTACCTGCAACGTTGTATGTGATAACAAGGTTAATGTTTTCTATGACGAACGATAACTGCCGTAAATTCAAACATAATCTAATAAGTTTTTGCATACACCCCTAAATTATAGAGATCTCAAGGCCTGTTGATTTTGGTGAAGATCGGTTAAGGGAAAGGGGTAGTTTCCCTGCAACATTTTTTGTTGTAAGAAAAGAAATATTTTCATGACGATGATGATGATATTTTCTGTTTGATAACTGCCGTAAATTCAAACAGAATCAAATAATTTTTACATATGTACCTGAGTTGTAGAAGACTCAAGGCCTATTGATTTTGGTGAAGATCGGTTACGGGGAAAGGGCAGTTTAGCTGAAACATTTTTTGTTGTAACAAGAGTAAAGTACTTCATTTTGATAAATAAAGTGTCCTGATAAGAAGATCTCAATTCACTGTAGAAACGTAGATGAAATATTTATAAATGAAGAGGCTAGTTGAACGGGGTGGGGGTAATTTTCTATTAATGAAAATTATAGTTGAAGGGGGAGGGGATAATTTTTATGTGTACTACGTTATCGGCAACAAAGTAGTAGTTTGTTGTTAAAATTCCTTCCCGGGCTGTTTGGCCGTAGTCTAACGTTTTCTGCAAAACCAGGCGTTTCGGCAGTGCCGTCGACTGCCATCATCAGTGAAAATCGAGTGCGATAACGTGTGGTGGTATACGTTAGTGACCACAGTACTGTGGTTAAGGCTGAAGCAATAAGTGGAAAGAAGTAGTTTCTATGGAAATATTTCATTTCGAAAATGATTTTAAATATAAATCTTAGAACATGGAAGTCATTTATGGTTCTCCATACCGATATTTTACTTCCATGTTCCATAAGGAAATGGAAGTATGGTGATGGCAAAAAAAATCGTGTTCGAGATAATTCCAGATTCTGATTGTACTACCCTCAAAACATGAAAAAAAGTCATTTTTCGAAAAGTGTCTGTGTGTGTGTAGATGTTTTTTCTATGGCAAACGATAACAGCCGCAAATTCAAACAGAATCTAATAGTTTTTTGCACACAGCCCTGAATTGTAGAGTACTCAAGACCAATTGTTTTTGGTGAAGATCGGTTAAGGGAAGGGGTAGTTTACCTGCAATGTTTTATGTTTTAACAAGGGTAATTTTTTTCTATGGCAAACGATAACAGCGGCAACTTCAAACAGAATCAAATAATGTTTCGCATGCAGTCCTGAATTGTAGAGTTCTCAAGACCTATTGTTTTTGGGGAAGATCGGTTAAGGGAAAGGGGTAGTTTACCGGCCACATTTTATGTTTTAACAAGGGTAATTTTTTCTATGACGAACGATAACTGCCGTAAATTCAAACAGAATCAAATACATTTGCATGACTTCCTGAATTATAGAGTACTCAAGGCCTGTTGATTTTGGTGAAGATCGGTTAAGAGAAAAGTGTAGTTTACCTGCAACGTTTTATGTTTTAAAAGGGTAATTACTTCCATGTTCCTTATGGAAATGGAAGTATGGTGATGGAAAAAAAACCGTGTTCGAGTTTATTGCAGATTCTGATTGTACTACACTCAAAACATGAAAAAAAGTCATTTTTCGAAAAGTGTGTGTGTGTGTGTGTGCGCGTGTGTGTGTGCGTGTGTGTGTGTGTGTGTGTGTGTCTGTAGATGTTTTTGCTATGGCAAACGATAACAGCCGCAAATTCAAACACAATCAAATAATATTTTGCATACAGTCCTCAATTATAGAGTTATCAAGACCTGTTGATTTTGGTGAAGATCGGTTAAGGGAAAGGGGTAGTTTACCTGCAACATTTTATGTTGTAACAAGGGTATTTTTTATGGCAAACGATAACAGCCGCAAATTCAGACATAATCAAATAATTTTTTGTATAAAACTCTGAATTGTAGAGTTCTCAAGACCTATTGTTTTTGGTGAAGATCGCTTAAGGGAAAGGGGTAGTTTACCAGCAACGTTATTTTATCAAGGGTAATTTTTTTTTTCAAACGATAACAGCCTCAAATTCAATCAGAATTAAAATATGTTTTTGCATACGTTCCTGAATTGTAAAGGACTGAAGGCCTATTGATTTTGGTGAAGATCGGTTAAGGGAAAGGGGTAGTTTACCTGCCACCTTTAATGTTTAACAAGGGAAATTTTTTCTATGACGAACGATAACTGCCGCACATTCAAACAGAATCAAATAATATTTTGCATGCATCCATAAATTGTAGAGAACTATTTGATTAGAGATCTGTTGATTTTAGTGAAGATCAGTTAACAGAAAGGGTAGTTTACCTGCAACGTTTTATATCACATACACACACACAGACAGCCACACAACAAGGTTAATTTTTCCTATGACGAACGATAACTGCCGTAAATGCAAACATAATCAAATAAGTTTTTGCATACATACCTATATTTTAAAGATCTCAAGGCCTGTTGATTTTGGTGAAGATCGGTTAAGGGGAAGGGGTACTTTACCTGCAACATTTTATGTTGTAACAAGAGAAATATTTTCATGACAAATGATAACTGCCGTAAATTCAAACAGAATCAAATAATTTTTTACATATGTGCCTGAGTTGTAGAAGACTCAAGTCCTATTGATTTTGGTGAAGATCGGTTACGGGGAAAGGGCAGTTTAGCTGAAACATTTTTTGTTGTAACAAGAGTAAAGTACTTCATTTTGATAAATAAAGTATCCTGATAAGAAGATCTTAATAATCCACTGTAGAAACGTAGATGAAATATCTATAAATGAAGAGGCTAGTTGAACGGGGTGGGGGTAATTTTCTATAAATGAAAATTATATTTGAAGGGGGAGTGGATAATTTTTATATGTGTACTATGTTATCGGCAACAAAGTAGTAGTTTGTTGTTAAAATTCCTTCCCGGGCTGTTTGCCCGTAGTCCAATGTTTTCTGCAAAACCAGACGTTTTGGCAGTGCCGTCGACTGCCATCATCAGTGAAAACCGAGTGCGATAACGTGTGGTGGTATATGTTAGTGATCACAGTACTGTGGTTAAGGCTGAAGCAATAAGTGGAAAGAAGTAGTTTCTATGGAAACATTTCATTTCGTAAATGATTTTAATATTATTATTATTATTATAAAGTGAACGAAGAGGATGGATCAACAAGATAATTATAATGATTTTAAATATAAATCTTAGAATATGGAAGTCCTGTATGGTTCTCCATACCGATATTTTACTTATCTACTAAGTACTGACAAAATGTGAGCATGTAAGCTGATGCAGAGTATAGCATTTGTGCAGGTATTTTTTCATCACATAAGCGCAGCCTACACCAACAATTGGTAATCTCCAGAGGTGTCATGATTCAAAATTAAGGTTCTTCAGTGCTCTTCAGATGGAGTAAACAAGTCTAGTGCTTTCTCAGCTACTGTGCAGTTGTTTAAGGTCCACAACAGGCCTTAGCTTAATCAGTCAGTACTATGAATTTGTTTTACAGTGTTTGAGTGGTGTTCAGTGAAAATGTTTAATTATTATAATTGTGTTGCAATTTTGTTATTTAAAAACATAGTATTATCTGGGAGTACAGAGCATTTTTAAGCTCTTGTTGTTCTAAGAACATTGCTGTTTCCCCACCTATTCTCTATCGTGTAAAGTCTTCCATATATATTCCCTTCTTGTTCTATCAAAAGCTTTTTCCATATCAAGAAACAGACATACATCTCCTTGCTCTTCCTGATAACCTTATCACTTCTCACATGTGTGTTTATTTATTACAAAAATAAAATCCCGATTACATATCTTCAATTGTGTTCTTCAACTTATTCCTTAACCTTTTCCCCTAATATTGTTGCCAACATTTGATGGGACATATATGCGTTAGACTAATTTTTTCCTATTAATGCCCTAGGTAAAGTTAATTGTGTTATTTTCTCTAGGTAGGATTTTCCGTCACCTGGGAAGGAAGAGTCCCAAAGATAGAAGAGTCTCTTAAGAGATAGATAGTCCATGAAAGGAGAAGCCCTATAATAGTGAAGGAGTTTTATAGGAAAGGTTTTATGGGGAATACAAATAATCTCCTAAGAGATAGGTCCATGGAAGGAGAAACTGCAACATGGAGAAGGAAATTTATGAGAGCAGGTATTTACACATAATTACTGTTTGCATGACCTGATGTGTCAGAAAAATCTTAAAGGATGAAGATAGGTACCTATGAGATTGTAGTCCTTGGAGTAGTAAATGGAAAAATAAACCCAGGGCTTCACTGCATGGAAATTCTCTAGTACTGAGATTTATGGAGGTGGAGGAAAGTAGTCTTGTCTGGCAAGGAATGTTCTGGGAAATGGAGTCACTAAAGTGGAATCTCTGCATGAATCGTGGTGAAGGTTCACCACTGAGGTGGCCAATGAGGACAATGCTTGTGTAAAGTGGCCATGCTTTCACTGCATTGAACTCTTTAATTTCATAATGTATTTATAACACTAAATTATGTGGTACATAGTATTGTTAGTTGGGTAGTTTTTATTATCATTGTCATCACAGATATATAAATCTAACCAGGCTTTGTGCTAGATAATTGTATGAAAAAGTAAACACTAAGAACTGTTCTTTTAGGAGCTATTAAATTTTTTTAAATTGTAATATTCTAGATTATATTTATGTATCAGGTATACTTTATGTATTCTATTGCAACTGTAAGCATGCATGCACTTGTGCGCACTAACACACACATACACCTATTATAAATGTATATACAACAGGTTCAGGGCTGTACATAAATTTGCTAATGCTTTTTGGTGAGCGATTAACATGTTTATAGATATTCAGACTTTTACACATAAATGTTATTTATTATACTCTTTATGAAATTTAAATAATCAAAGTCTATCACAATTTAAAACTGAATTTAAAAAATGTTGTTCTCTAAATGTGTCGAAAATAATAACGTTTTGAATTCTTTAACACAAGTTAATTGTGTTTAAATAGCTTCACTATTTAAGCTGTATAGTCTCTAATATACAAACCACTATAAAAGTGTCATAGTATGACTTGTACTTTTGGTACTTAAACCACTGCCAGGTCAAGTTGATTGGTTTTGACCTGACGTTAGTTAAAGTAAAGAAAGTTCTAGTTGTATTATAATGCTGTATACTGGTTTGTACATTAGGAACTATACAGATCAGATATTTTAAGTTATTAAATAATTAACTAGTTAAACTTTATTTATGATATACTCATGAAATAATTTATTAAAATGGAAATATATAGTTTTTATTGAATTTCTAGCAGTTAAATTGAATTATACTTGTGAATTTATAATTTTATTGCAATTAAATTAAAATGTTCATAGATCCTTAACAAATATTTAAATTATCTTAAAATTTCTTTAGAAATTTTAACATTGAAAATGTTTATAAGGACATGTCGCACATTTGCGGCTGATTGCTGGTGCGTTATCGAAAATGGGAACCAGTGAGTTTCCATAGAAACTACTGCTTTGTTGTCAATAACATAGTACACATATAAAACTTCGCTTATGAATGCGACTACATTTAACTTATAATCTGTACATTGGTAAATGAAGAATGAATTCATTGATTGGTGAATGAACATAATATATATATTTTAGATTTATTGAAGCATTTTCAATACCCTTCTCTGTGCATTGCATTTGTGCAATGCCTGTAAATTTTTTAATGTACGTATGATGATGATGATTATTATTATTATTAATATACAATTATTTCGACTTTTCTGCTATTGATGAGTATAGATGAGTCTGGATTCTGTCATACAAAGGTCTCAATATGACACGTCCTGCCTCATGTTCTTTCTCCCAGATATGTAAAACACGTGTCCAGTAGATTTAGGTTGCACCAATCACAGAATATCTCGTAAAACAAGATTTCAATAAAACATTCTTCATCTGCTTATTCAACACATTGATGATCAGAGTAACTTTGTCTTTCAAATATGGATAGGAACTGCTCTCTTTGAAGTCTGTGTAGGAACTGCTTTTAAGCAATTTCAAGAATGATTGTGGCTGAAGATGTCATAACTGCAGTGCAATATATCAAAATTCTAGTTTTACTGGTATACAGACACCTTCATGAATAATCTGTAATCTTGACTTATATATGTCTTTTAATACAATGACATGTGCTGACCAACTTCCATTTTCCAGCATATTGAAAACCACATGGTTTTGATTGTGCTTTAATATTTATCAGTTTTAATCCAGTGTTGCTGTTAATGGCATTTTCATTAATTAAAGTTAAAATTAATTACTTGTAGAACTTTCAGCCTTTCTGCTAGCTAATGTACTGAATAGCTGTCCATGAATAGTGTAACGTAACAGAGTTGAGGTCCCCAACATTACATAAAAAATTGAATTAACTATGGTCAAGGACCATACCCCGAATTAAGGTTGCTCAGTAACTAATACATCTGAGACGTACATCAAGTCAAAAGAGGCAATAATTAATGTTGAATATAAAATACCATACCAATTAATAGTTAATATAATAAATTGTGCTTATTTTTATACTGTAGCATGTTAATGTTCACAGAATATTTATGTTATGTTTTGAGTATGGTAAGAGTGAACTGATGTTGTTTAATAGGAATACTTCATCAATGATTATGTTTGTACTTATGTTAAATTTGTCTTTAGACAATCAAGTATAGTTACCTGTGTTAGGCATTATACTAAGTTTTAAGTATTGTCTAAAATTGAATAATGCAGTTGTTTTAATTAATGTTTGTAAACTTGGCCAGGAGGGCAATCTGTGTTTAAGGTTTGACAAGTAGTTCTGATAATTATATTGTAAACTAATGAAGGGTTCCAAGACGAATTAATTAAGGTAATAAAATAAAAACCAGGAAGTTAAAATTAATGTAAATAACCATTAACCAATAATTAATTGTACAGTAGGTCAGGTAAAAGAAAATTAAGTTAAAAAACCAAACAATGTTATAACAGTTGTAAGAAAACTTATAGGCCTAAATTTAATATTTGTAAAAGGAAATTAATACCTTTTTAAGAAGTCCAGTCCAATGAAACTATGGTAAAACATTTACTGTTTAAGAAGGAAGGTTAGGTGAGAATTTTAGGTAATTTAGTATTATTCCAAGCATGGAGTATTTTATTGAAAAAGAGTAGTAATATTCTATAATTCTGGCTCTAGGATACCTAATTTCACCCAATGACAGAAAAAAGTGGTTGTTAAGGCAACTGAAATGGACATGAGTTGTTTATATTGAATCATTCGTTCCGATTGTTACAAGCTATTGAGTTGAGATGGGCAGATACATTTAAAAAAATGAATAATAAATTCTGAAGAAAATATGAATCAAAATTAAAAAACCCTCTTTGAAACCTAATTCTATCATAATACTGATGAGTAATAAAACTAGACTTCCAAATTATAACTGAATACATTTAAAAGAGTTGAAAACCCCTTACCTCATTCACCAGAATAATTCCGCTGGATTCGGTATTAAACCGATTTCTCCTAGAAGATTAATTAAGATAAATAAAGGCCGAAACTAACGGAATTATTGAGAAGACATACGAAGATCTCGTTTTGCAGAGTTAATCTTCACTTGCAGAAGAAGCTGGGATACTATTTTCATTCCACCGTGACCGACAACTATCAAGATCATAGGAGAAGAACAGCAGTTAGAAGAGTTCCTGAGAGCTTCCCTGGATACTACACCATCAATTTTATTAAGGGCCAAAACAGGTTTTCCTGGATGAATGTAACTTAAGCCGAACATCTTCACTGTTTACAGACGACCAGTGCCAGTTTGAGTTCTGCCAACCCGGTAAAAAACAACCTATTTTAAATTCAATATATTTAGAATTAATAATTTTGTTTTGTAATACTTGAGTAACCTTAATTTTGCATTTTACCTGGCCTTACTAATGGTTTAAAGAATCTTACGAACCATGGGATAAGAATTATTTATTGTTATATTTAATTTGTATAAGTCAAAGTAACTTGATCAATTGACAATCGATATATTTTTGTATAATCGATTTGATAATATTATTATTTTGGAGATAACGGTAACTGTGAAATAATAGATAAAATTAATAAAGGATCTTTATTATATGAGATAATGTTTTAAGTTATTGCAGAATAGATACTATAAGTAGTGGGTGGAATAATTTACAATAAAAGGTTGATTCAAACCCGATGAACGGCTAACCTAGAAGCACGATTATTACAAATAACAGCGCTAATTGCTTACAGCTGGTGGAACGGGAGATTGCCGAACTAGCGTGTTTTCAGTACAAAATTTGAATAGAATTTTCTAACATCGAGGGACTAGGGTTGACAAGAATACTCATTACATTCAGTCAATACACTATATATATCGTTAATATTGCCCAACTACTGAATACTAAGTTAAACCTATATCGTAGTACGATTATAAGTTAAAAGAACATAATTATCATTATATTTGCCTAATAATATATTTTCAGGAGGTTTCATCGGTAACAACCGAATAGATATATTCATTAATAAATAAATAAATAAAACACAGAAACCACGTGGTTGGTTACAAATTGGCGCATACCAACGTGGAGCTTGGTCAAAACCCGAAACCTAAAATAAATTTTATTGATCACGTTTAACGGTTTATTACAAATTGACGACTCCAACGTGGGGCTGAAATAAGAAGGACTTATTGTAACACGTGCTGTTTATTACAATAGTTGTAATGACATTATTCTTGACACGCTTCTTATGTGTGAAGCAATTATTGTAGAGATTTTTTTTGGGGGTAAACGGCACTGTAGCGGGCGTCAACTGTCAAGAGTGATGCATGTTATAGCCAAACGGCCGCCGTTAGACAATGCCTCAGCACAGCAGATGTTAGACGTAAATGAACGACATAGGCGCAAAGCTACAATAACAAAGAAACAAAAGACTACGTCTCTTCGTCACAATTACCGAGAAAACGTGTACGAAGGCGACGCAAGTATTTGTCCACCCACACGTGGGAGTTAGCGACTGCACATGGACATGACATATTTCACAAAGGCAGTATACGAACGGATGCAATTAGGAACAAAAGACCACGCATAGCCACACAGCGAGTAACTTGTTTACTGGCACAAAGTACGGAGCATCTTGGAGAGCTGCAGAGCAGATGTTCATTCCTGGAAGATGACCACCATCAGCGTGTGAACGTAACGGAGGAAGTCGAGGACAATACGACGATTCGACACACCAGAGTTAGGGAACACACATGTGCTGGATGGAAATTGCTTGGGAAGGACCAAAAGGAAACGTAAGACAATCGAGTGACAGACAGCCGTGTAATTAGGTCCGTCGTCATACGTGGAGGTGGTGCAAACAGCAAGACTTTTAGAGAGGGGTCTAGATTGACCTATCAGGAACAAGGAGTTCGGTAAAGGCGGGTGTTAAGAAGACATCACCATGGAGACGAGGGTGAAGAGCAAATAAGGAAGGAGACCAGAGATGCAGTCCGAGTGTCTAGGAGGAGTCTTCACAGAATCAGGGGCGAGAAGCCAATCAGGACGGAGGTAGTAGTAAGAGGATGCGAGCCGTGGAGAGGGTCGAGATACAGAAGACATAAAATTAGATGTTCGCAGGGAACGAAAAGTCAGTCTATTTGAAATCTTAGATCGTTCGAGAGTGAGTCAGAAACTATGAAAAACTGTTAGTACGCCGAAATTAAGTAGTGGAATGATGAAGTAGTAAATTAACTGTAGAACTTACCCGTGCGTTAAGAGAATTCATTAGATCGTGGGAGTTAAATATTAAGACAATGTCGAGTTAACTTCAATCAGACTTTGTTATATATATTCAATCTTATAAATCGAACGCGTGTGATTGAGTATTAACAATATATCACTTTACCGTGACGTAAGTGACATGGGACAAATATAGTGAAATTACGCCACGAATTAACTTACTGAGGTGCAAAATAAAACATTTATATTCGCATAATAAAATGCATCATAAATGGCAAAATCGCTCTAATTGAACGCGGTATGAACTATTAACGCATGTGCACCGAAAGTAACGGAAAACCCGCACGTGAAAGTGTCCTAAGACAATTAAGTATTATTCGAATGACCGCAATTGGTCATTTCCGTTAATGAACGTATCCGAATCAAATGCGGAACAAATAGTGTCGTCGACGGAGTGTAAAGTGAAGTGAAGGTGGATAGTTGCAATTCAAATGACGTGGAGCGGATTAATCTTCTTATCAACAGCCAGGACCTCGCCGCAGAATGGGGAACTCCGCAGTTAGTCACCGCTGAATTGGATACATACGCCAAGTAAACTATTATTATTTACGTACTATTAGATTAGGTAGCCACTGTCCTGCCACTCAAAAAGAATTCGCCACTGAGTAGACTAAACATTGATTTAATTGCTCTGAGTAAAGCCAAATGAGAATATGAATCTATAGAGTAGGGTATATTGAAATTTGTAAAATAATTAATTAATATTTATCGATTTGTAGATGTGAATTCAGAGATGTTAGAGACAATATAGTTGCATTGTGTATCCCAATGTATAGTATAGTAACGCTAACTTTATTTTCAGAATTTAAAATGACTTTGAATACATAAAATAAATATCACTATAATATTGACGACTCGGAACACAATGTTTTTTATAAGTAAAAACGTAAAGTTTTACCTTACAGCCTAAACCGGCTTTCACCTATAGAAGGCTTCATCAGAGGCTGTCGTTAGTAGCGCTGCTCGTCTTGTTGTTGGCGACGAGAAAGTGTTTCGAAAGATTGAAGCTGTGTGTGTGTGGTGAGATGTGTTCGAATAATGCGTGCGATTTGAATTGTGTCTGTTCGTTTAGGATGTCGTTTTTATTTGTTTTTGTGTGTTTGTATATTTCTAATTGTTCTAGAGTGTCTAGTTTTCGGCCTTTTGTGTGTACGTGTAGTATGTTCATGTTATTGTCGATGTTTTTATATGTGTGGTTTGCTTCAATGAGGTGGTTTGCGAAGGTAGATTCTGTAGTGGTGTGGAGTGCTTTTGTGTGTTCAATGTATCTCTGTTTGAAGCTACGTCCTGTCTGGCCTATGTAAAATTTACTGCAATTTGAACAATTTAGTTTATATACACCGGGTAGATCGAATTTGTTTTGTGCTTTGGGCATGCGTTTTGATAGTGTGTGTTCTGTTTTGTTAGTAGTTTTGTAAGCGATTCTGTATCCTGCTTTTTTGAATTTGTGGGCAATTTTTTCTGTTTGTTTGTTGATGTATGTTAGTGTTATGAATTTGTTGTTTTCTGTCTTTGTCTGTTGTTTGTTTTGTGTTTTGTGTAGGAGTTTACTGACTATTGTTCTGTCATAACCGTTAGATTCTGCTAGATATTTTATCGTGTTTAGTTCGTCTTTGTAGTCTATTTCATCTAAGGGGATGTTGTTAAGTCTATGTATCATGGTTCTAAAAGCAGCTAGTTTGTGTTGTATTGGGTGATTGGAGGTGTTGTGTATTAGTGTGTCAGTTGTAGTTGGTTTTCTGTATATACTGAATTTGTGCCTGTGTTCTAGTTTTGTGATGGAGAGGTCTAAGAAGTTTATGGTATTGTTGTGTTCGTATTCGGCAGTGAAGGTTATGTTTTTATGTATTTTGTTTATGTGCGTTAGTAACTGTTCACATTGTCTTTTGTTTCCCCTGTATAGTATTAGAATGTCATCAACGTATCTGTGCCAATATAGTATTTTATGTGAGTGTCTGTCATTGTTTATGAGTATTTTTGTTTTTTCTAAGTGTTGGAGGAAGACTTCTGCTAGAATGCTGGATATGGGGGAGCCCATGGGTAGGCCGTCATTCTGTGTGTAGTATTTATTGTTATAAGTAAAGTAGTTTTGTTTTGTGATAATGTTCAGAGTTTCTGTTATTTCATTGATAAGTTCGTCTGGTGTGTTGTTCTGTTTGAGTTTGTTTTGTAGGATGGTGATTCTTTCAGAGATGGGGATGTTTGTGTACAGGTTTTTAATGTCAAAGGAGGTTAATGTGGCGTTATGGGGGATGTGTATGTCTTTTATTTTTGTTACTAGGTCAGTGTTGTTTTTTACTGCAATGTTGTTGTCTATTTGTGTGTGTTGTCTAATAATTTTGTCTAGATATTTTGCGAGTTTGTGTGCAGGGGCATTACGGTAGTTGATAATGGGGCGGATCGGAATGTCTTCTTTATGGATTTTGGGAAGCGCTTGGAGTGTAGGTGCTGATGGTCGGATTTGTTTCATGTAGGGCTTTTGTTTATGTGTCATAATGTGTTTGGCTTTGTTGACTATTTGTTTTACTGAGTTTTGGTATCTGTCGGTGGGGTCGTGTTTTAGTTCTGTGATGTTGTTCTGTTCTATGAAGTCTTGTACTTTTTTGTGTAGGTTGTCTGTGGGGATAATTACAGTCGTGTTGCCTTTGTCAGCTTTTACAAATGTGATGTTGTGTTTGTGTGCCTTTTCCCTCAGTTTGATGGCTGTGTGTATTTCTGAGTTGTGGTTGTTGTTGTCTGGTGTCTTATGTACTCCTATTGTGTTGTTTATAATATGTCTTAATGTGTCTTGATGTTCTGGTGCTGTGTTTTGTATATTTGTTTCTGTGTCAATTATGAGCTTTGTTAGTGTTTGGTTGTTATGTTTGTAATGTATGTTATGTTTTAGGCCTTTATCAAGGAGTGTTTGTTCGTTTTTTGTGAGTGTGACGTTCGTGAGGTTTACTGTACGTGGGTAGAATTTGTGCGAGGGAATTATATCTGTTTTGATTGGTGTCAGGTTTTTATTTTTCTGTCGTGTTTTGTCTGTATGATATGTATTTGTTTTTTTGTCCATTCATTTGTGTGATGTATTAGTTCAGTCATGTAATTGTGTCCGTATGTGTTGGCGATATGTAGGTGTAGTGTTAATGCTTTGCGGTTAAGAGCGTCTTTTTTCTTATATAGTTGTTTAATTGATTCTTTTATGTATGTTCTTTGTGCGATGTTTTGTGTTATTCGGGCGATGTGCGATGTTTTGATATTTAGTTAAGTAACGGACACGTCATGGACAACGAAATCCAAGAACATAAAATAAATTAGTATTGTTCACAAATGTTTATGGTGTCTGAGTCATATTATTGCTATTGACCTAATTAATTCAAATTTAATTAAATAATGCATAATTAATCGATGCAACCATACCAGTATAGCTGGCGCTCAAATCAAAGGGCGTGATAAAGTAGAAAACCAACGATAAGGGTATGTAAATCACACTTACATACTAACTGCACAATTAGTTCATAAATGTATTTAAGATTACAAGGAATAATACACGTAAGCATAGACATATTTACATATTGACGCATTCACACATGACACAACCAACACGTGGCAAATGAAAATACCATTGTATGATCAAAACACCTGTTTACATATGGTGCTCCAGAACGCGGGACGTATTTAAATTCAATGATATCCAAGTGTATCATTATATATGGTATGCCCAACCTGGAGCAGTAAGCACGATCAGTAATGAAAACACACAGTTATAGAAGGCTCCTAAGTATGGAACACTATTAACTATAATTTCTTACATGGTTTTATATGTCAATTAGGCAATGCAAACATAACATTGTAACGACACGCCAATGTGTAGTTCGAATCAAATGAATTACGTGAGTAGTAGACATAACTTATTATATTAAGCCTAAAGCAATTAATTCATACCCGTAATGAAGTTTCTATGAACATATATATATATATATATATATATATATATATATATATATCAACAATAGTAAACACTTTATTAAAACAGATAAAGAAAACTATTGTCAATCATTGTAAGCAAGATAATTTAATTCATTGAATAATTAACATATGCAATAAAATTTGCATAATTAATAATATTGTATATGGCACTCCAACTGCGGGGCTAAATAAAGTAAAGATATACGACAAAGTTCGTACAGGCAGCACTTTCATAAATACAGATAAAAATTTATATAATTAATTGAATAACTAATTTATGCAATCACAAATATGCATAAATATAACATTGTATATGGCGCCCAACGGGATTGCACGACGCGATTGCTCGATTAATTAATAGTAATTATTATTAGTGAGTAGGCTGAGGACAGGCAGTGGCAATAAGCAATTGTTAGAAATAAGTCAATAGTAGAAAATAGGCTTAGTTTAAACTCACTTGAATGATTACGCGTAGTTGCGCGAAAATGACAACCAACAATTCAGATAATATGGAGTTCGACGTGAACAACCAGCTAGGCGTCGAAGGACGTGAGGAAGATACGACGCAGAGTGTAAACACCAGCGCCGACGAGACCACATGGGCTGGGGGACAATCGTTAGTACCTCGCGAGATGAATTTCCAGTTATTATTCGAGTTCATTAGACAACAGAATGAAGAATTGAGTGAAAAACTGAGTGAGAAACAGAATAAACTAGGTGAGGAACTGAAACGACACAACGAAGAACAAATTGGAAAAATAAAAGTAGAATTACAAGAACACACCAAGAAATGGGATGAGAAAATCAATGAGTTACAGAAGAAGAATGAACGTGGAATGAAAGTTGAAGAATGAATTAACAAGACATGCCAAAGAAAGTAAAGAATTGAGAGAAAAGGACCGACAAGAATGGCAAGAAGCAATTAATAATACACAGAAGACGGTAGATCAAATAAATAACAAAATAGACACACATATACAAGAAACCTACAGCAAGAATGAAGAACTGAAGGGAGAGATCATGAACAACGTAGGACAACTACGGACAGAACAAAGAGAAGCGGTTAACTCGTTAAAACAAAAGATCGTACAGTAGAAGTAGATGACAGACAACGATCGGCTGTACAAAAAATCAGTGAGACAGATAAAGAAAAGGAAACACGAATAGATGAATTAAGAAGTCACATCACCAAGGTTAAAGAGGGCCAAGAAAGACTACAGCGTCAATTAGCCAACACAGAAGTCGGAACGACCGCAAGAACAGGTGGGTCGCATAACAGCGAATTAAAATACAACGGCACAGACCGGTATCCCATCGAGTTTCTCAAAGAATTGACCGAAATACAGAACACATTCTACCCAAGTGACGATGTCAAATGGATCGGTCGACATTTAGAAGTGGACGCAGCAAATTTGGTGGAGGGTGATACGAGACCAAATCCGTAATTTTGAAGAATTTAAAGACCTCTTTACACAAAAGTATTGGGGAGAAGAAAGACAGGACGCGATCAGGGACAGCCTAGAATTTGGCCGGTTTAATTGGAAAGGCAATTTAAGCGCAATACAGTACATGGAGCGTAAGTTACTTGAAAGCCGCCAACTAACACCAGCAATCACTGATCGTCAGTTGATCAAGAAAATAGCGCGCCATTTTGGTAAAAATATCGAAATTGCTGTGGTGACAAGGGGAATTAATTCCATCCAAAACCTTGAATCATTGATTGCAGAATACGCAACGATTAACCAACGAACAAACAGAGACAGCGATTTTGTAAGAGATCACGAAAAGGTGAACGCCCGTGGTGTGGGGGGAGCGACGAACACACCCCAGCCATTTCACAATAAGGGTGTCAGCTGGAAACAACAACAAGGGCCAGGCAAGGAAAGTGAAAACGGTCACAAGAAAGGGTTCGGACGGCACACTAACCGACAGCCCATAAACTCCTTGGAATTTGTAAACAACGGTGCGTCGACCTCAACTGGGAAGGGGAGCGACGTAGATAAAGAAAAAAAAATTAACTCTACAAAACAAAGAGATAGCCGGAATACCGACTAATAACCGACTTCACGAAACTAGCATACTTTTACCAGATACCAGAAATGAGTTGATTTATGAAGATGAAATAAAATTTGAACAACGGATTTCTAAATGTCCAGAAATAATAATTAAATTCAATAATAATATTTCAGTTGCTGCCTTAGTGGACACGGGAAGCGCGATAAATGGGTTGTCCGAGGAATGGTTCAACCAAAATAAACATTATTTAGAACCTTATGAAGAACTAAGTATGACCAATACACTGAATATTAGTGCAGTAGGTAGTAAATCTAAACTAGTACGGAAACAGATTTTATGTGACATTTATATTAATGATATCAAGATGGACTGTGTATTTTTAGTTATTCCAAATTTAATTAGAAATTGTATATTAGGTATTAGCTTTTTGAAAGATGAAAGATGTTTGATTGACGTGGAAAAGGGGGTCGTCGAGTTTAAAGGAAGAGAGGAAGAACAAAATTTCAGCATACCCATCATACACATGGAGGTAGTGGAAGAAGAAGAAGAGGATGAGATCGGGAAGAAAATAAACGAGAAAGTGGACAACATAACAGGTGTAGATGAAGAAATATTAGAAAATCTGAGAGAAGTCTTAATGAATAATAAGAGTTTATTTCGGGAGAGTCCAGGGAGAATGGAATGTTATCAACATGAATTTAAAGTAACGGACAACACGCCTTATTTCCAACGCGGGTGGCCAATTCCGCTTGCATACAAGCAAAAAGTTGATGCCGAAATCAGCAAAATGTTGAAACACTGTATAATTGAGAGGGGAAATAGCCCATTTATCAATCCACTGGTCACCGTAATAAAGAAAGACGGAAACGTCAGGCTGTGTTTGGACGCACGAAAAATAAATAGTGTTACCATCCCCGACTATGAAGGACCAACATTAGTTTCAACAATGATCATTCTTCATCGAAAAGAGTGTAGCGTCACTTACACTTTTCTTTCCCTTTTTTTCAACACTGTTCGTCATTACTACACCACTGACATTTACGACAATGATACCGAATTTATTGCCCGTTTATTCGAGATTATGAATCCATTTACAGACTTTCTACTAATTAAATGGTTAAACTACCATTCATTTACATGTTCTATATCTACAAAATTTTTAAATAAAGCAAAAAAAGTTTAGCTTTTGTTGCTAATTAGTTATCATTTTCTATTCGATTAAGTTTTTAATATGTATTACTCATAAATAATCTACAAGCTAAATTTATATTTTGTTGAAAAGCGTTCTACCAGTTTGGTTACAACAACAAAAAACACAATAAATTTACATATGAATATCTTAATTACCTATTCAATTCAATTATTCTTAGTTATTTTTCCAAGGATTATATTACAATTTGAATTATGCTAACTTTTACACATATAAACATCAATAATGTACTTCCTATACGTATTCTACAAAAAAAACGTTTTCTCCTTTTTTTTCACACTTATTTCAACAATATCTCATTTCAACTGAACAAAACCTTATTTACATTTCCCTTTTAATTCGAACTTAACAACTACCACACTATAACTCTCAATAAAGTTTTTACGATTACACAATTTATATAAAATGATTTTTAATTGTAAATTCTTGTACTTCATGACTACTTGTACATTCTAATAATTTTACGGCTAATTACTTCACATGATTAAGTAATATTCCTTGCTTACGTTCTTCTACAAATTGCTATTCTATCATGTATATTATTCAAAAATTTTAACATGAAACAAGACAATTTAATTTTACAAATTAGTCTATGATTTCGCTGCTAGCTATAGTACAGTAACATAGTTTTTGATTTAATTACAAAGACAATTCTATTACTTAGCTAAGCAAACTTGAATGGTTTGTTTTGTTACCAGTAGAGGCGTTACGTATTCCTCTAGCTTCTTCTCGCTTAGCCGTTGAGTGATTTGCCTTTTTCGTCCATTATGTAAGATAAACACATGTCTTATCCTTAAATAGTTTTATGTATTAGTTACCACGTTGATTTCTATCTTCAGTCCCTTTCCTTCCTGGAATGATATGCCTTTAATTGCCTTATGTTGAACTTGCCGCGGACCTTCTGTTCATCGCTGCATTCAACTAAGATATATGTAGCTTCCCCTAAGATCTGTTTCACCTTATAGGGCCCACAATACAATTCACAAAATTTGTCAATTTTCTTTTGCATGGCATCAGATTGGCAATATGTCCTTAATACTCTCTGGCACGTATAATTTCCATTTGCTCTTACACTTCCTATACAATTTGTTGTCAATATACTTATAGAATTTACACATATCATTTTCATTAATATTATTTAGATTATCTATTATAGGTCCTAACTTCGTATCCTCCTTTTGGAATTTTCCTATGTCTCTTATCATACTACTTACGTCTTTATTCATTTTTGTGGTTACATAATTAATTTGATACTCGAAGTTGTCATCTACTTGTTCCTCTTCCGTTGCGTCCTCTGGATACCGGCTGAGTATGTCGGCCACTAAATTTTCTTTACCTTTACAGTGAAGGTGTTAAAGTTATATTCCTGTATGCTTAGGATCCACCTAGTTATCCTGGAGTTGTTTAGATGGCATTTATGCATGAAAGTGAGTGCTTTATTATCAGTTACAATCGTTAATGGTTGATCCAAGACATATATTCGAAATTTCTCTAGACATCTGACAATGCTTAATAGTTCTTTTTCAGCCGTGAAATAGTTCTTTTCCGCACCCTTAAAAGTTTTACTTGTGTAAGCAATAACACCCACATTTCCCTCTTCATCCAACTGATACAGTTGTCCACCATATGCGTATTTACTCGCATCGCATTGAAGAAAATACCGTTGGTTGACTTTCGGAAATTTTAATATAACCGTCTCAATAAATAAATCCTTCACTTCCTTGAAGCATCGATCTAGTTCTGATGTCCATATAAACCTTTTATTTTTTTTCAGTAAATCCAGTAATGGTTGAATAGTTTCTGCGTATTTTGCAGTAAATCTATTATAAAAGTTGGTCAATCCCAACGGAACTGGAAAATTTCTGATTGCAGCTACCTTTTCATCCGTCGCTCGCACTCCTTCCGTAGTTAGGCGATACCCTAGATAGGCGATTTCTTGACGAAAAAACTGCGATTTCTCGAGGTTAATCGTTAGGTTTGCTCTGCGTAGATTGCTTAATAACAAATTTAAATGTATCAGATGCGTCTTGATGTCGTTCGAGTAGCAAAGACAGTCGTTAACATAGATGATTGTGTTTTCCTTCACCTGGTCTTCAAGTGCCATGTCTAGTCCTCTCGTCAGAGCGGCAGAACTGGTGCTTAATCCGAATGGTGTTACTGTATACCTATAACACTTCCCCTCATACATGAAAGCGGTGTAATCGCGACAACATTTCTTGAGTGGCACCTGCCAAAAACTGCTGGTTAAATCCACCGTGGACAGGTACTTCATACTTCCACATCTTGCTAATATTTCTTGAATGAAACTTCAGCAAGGGCATTAATTTGCGATTCCTTGATTCGCGACTCATCAATGAACCCAAATTGGGGACTCTGTGAAGCAATTATTGTAGAGATTTTTTTGTGGGGTAAACGGCACTGTAGCGGGCGTCAACTGTCAAGAGTGATGCATGTTATAGCCAAACGGCCGCCGTTAGACAATGCCTCAGCACAGCAGATGTTAGACGTAAATGAACGACATAGGCGCAAAGCTACAATAACAAAGAAACAAAAGACTACGTCTCTTCGTCACAATTACCGAGAAAACGTGTACGAAGGCGACGCAAGTATTTGTCCACCCACACGTGGGAGTTAGCGACTGCACATGGACATGACATATTTCACAAAGGCAGTATACGAACGGATGCAATTAGGAACAAAAGACCACGCATAGCCACACAGCGAGTAACTTGTTTACTGGCACAAAGTACGGAGCATCTTGGAGAGCTGCAGAGCAGATGTTCATTCCTGGAAGATGACCACCATCAGCGTGTGAACGTAACGGAGGAAGTCGAGGACAATACGACGATTCGACACACCAGAGTTAGGGAACACACATGTGCTGGACGGAAATTGCTTGGGAAGGACCAAAAGGAAACGTAAGACAATCGAGTGACAGACAGCCGTGTAATTAGGTCCGTCGTCATACGTGGAGGTGGTGCAAACAGCAAGACTTTTAGAGAGGGGTCTAGACTGACCTATCAGGAACAAGGAGTTCGGTAAAGGTGGGTGTTAAGAAAACATCACCATGGAGACGAGGGTGAAGAGCAAATAAGGAAGGAGACCAGAGATGCAGTCCGAGTATCTAGGAGGAGTCTTCACAGAATCGGGGGCGAGAAGCCAATCAGGACGGAGGTAGTAGTAAGAGGATGCGAGCCGTGGAGAGGGTCGAGATACAGAAGACATAAAATTAGATGTTCGCAGGGAACGAAAAGTCAGTCTATTTGAAATCTTGGTTCAGTCGATTTTCAATTTTCAAACGGTCAAGTTCAGTTCAGTTCAGTTCTTATTGTAAATTTGGACAGTTCAGCCTTATTTAAATTTCAGTGCAGTCATATTCCAATTAGCAGTTCAGTTTATTTTCAATTTTCGGTCAGTCAGAGTCTTTCAGAAGGACTGTTGTAAAGTTTATTCATACAAGCCGATAGATCGTTCGAGAGTGAGTCAGAAACTATGAAAAACTGTTAGTACGCCGAAATTAAGTAGTGGAATGATGAAGTAGTAAATTAACTGTAGAACTTACCCGTGCGTTAAGAGAATTCATTAGATCGTGGGAGTTAAATATTAAGACAATGTCGAGTTAACTTCAATCAGACTTTGTTATATATATATTCAATCTTATAAATCGAACGCGTGTGATTGAGTATTAACAATATATCACTTTACCGTGACGTAAGTGACATGGGACAAATATAGTGAAATTAAGCCACGAATTAACTTACTGAGGTGCAAAATAAAACATTTATATTCGCATAATAAAATGCATCATAAATGGCAAAATCGCTCTAATTGAACGCGGTATAAACTATTAACGCATGTGCACCGAAAGTAACGGAAAACCCGCACGTGAAAGTGTCCTAAGACAATTAAGTATTATTCGAATGACCGCAATTGGTCATTTCCGTTAATGAACGTATCCGAATCAAATGCGGAACAAATAGTGTCGTCGACGGAGTGTAAAGTGAGTGAAGGTGGATAGTTGCAATTCAAATGACGTGGAGCGGATTAATCTTCTTATCAACAGCCAGGACCTCGCCGCAGAATGGGGAACTCCGCAGTTAGTCACCGCTGAATTGGATACATACGCCAAGTAAACTATTATTATTTACGTACTATTAGATTAGGTAGCCACTGTCCTGTCACTCAAAAAGAATTTGCCACTGAGTAGACTAAACATTGATTTAATTGCTCTGAGTAAAGCCAAATGAGAATATGAATCTATAGAGTAGGGTATATTGAAATTTGTAAAATAATTAATTAATATTTATCGATTTGTAGATGTGAATTCAGAGATGTTAGAGACAATATAGTTGCATTGTGTATCCCAATTTATAGTATAGTAACGCTAACTTTATTTTCAGAATTTAAAATAACTTTGAATATATAAAATAAATTAGTATTGTTCACAAATGTTTATGGTGTCTGAGTCATATTATTGCTATTGACCTAATTAATTCAAATTTAATTAAATAATGCATAATTAATCGATGCAACCATACCAGTATAGCTGGCGCTCAAATCAAAGGGCGTGATAAAGTAGAAAACCAACGATAAGGGTATGTAAATCACACTTACATACTAACTGCACAATTAGTTCATAAATGTATTTAAGATTACAAGGAATAATACACGTAAGCATAGACATATTTACATATTAACGCATTCACACATGACACAACCAACACGTGGCAAATGAAAATACCATTGTATGATCAAAACACCTGTTTACATATGGTGCTCCAGAACGCGGGACGTATTTAAATTCAATGATATCCAAGTGTATCATTATATCTGGTATGCCCAACCTGGAGCAGTAAGCACGATCAGTAATGAAAACACACAGTTATAGAAGGCTCCTAAGTATGGAACACTATTAACTATAATTTCTTACATGGTTTTATATGTCAATTAGGCAATGCAAACATAACATTGTAACGACACGCCAATGTGTAGTTCGAATCAAATGAATTACGTGAGTAGTAGACATAACTTATTATATTAAGCCTAAAGCAATTAATTCATACCCGTAATGAAGTTTCTATGAACATATATATATATATATATATTATAACATTGCCAAACCCTGATCACATTTGATATAAATAAGTATGTAAAAAATGCCAAGAAACAATATATTTTGATAGATAAATGATAACGAGAATGAAAGTAGTAAATATAATCAATAGTGAAGGAAGAAGAATACAACCAAAGGTGGTTACAAAACAAGAAAATACGAACTAGACTGACAGATAACTGACATTGACCCAACCCCAGAGATTGGCCAGATATTAACCAAAGTAAAGCGAGACAAGAAGACAGTGAAGAAAAAAAGAAAAAAAAAGGATTACATGGCCATAACAATTAACTCATAAGATTGTTTTAAAAGAGCATAATTTTTTATTATTATTAATAATTTATGTTTAAATTTTTATTAGTGGTAACTTGTAAATGACAGTATCTCAGCAATTGTTATACATAAAAAACCATGTGTAGATATGATTGTATGTATATCCTTATCTATAGGTGATGTGTCAGCTGTTATGTTTAAAATTACACTCATACAGACAGGGAATAGAAATGTGTGCGTGATTCAATCAGAGAACAAATTGTATAGCCTACTATGTACTTTGGAACTTTTACTAGGATTATTTCAGCAGTATGTATGTTATTTCAGCATTATGTGTTTGAAAGTATAAGGTTTTGGAGAGTTTATTTATTCGCTAATATTATTGCTGTTGCTACAGATGTAGTATGTTTCAATTAACACAATATATTTTAACATTATTAAATTGTTGTTATTATTATTAATTATGACATTTCAGACCAATTTTTATCACTTTAATGACAATGTATACAAAGTTATGTTTTATTAGAAAGATGTATTTACAATACCATGTTGTTTGAATATTATAAAATGATATGTGACAGTCTGAAGTTAACAAAAGAGACATGAACTCATTAGATACAAAAACTTTGTAATAATAGTGAGATCGTGAGAAATATAAGGGTAATTAGAGATAGGTAGGGAGTGACAAAGATGAACAGTGAAGTGATAAGTGTAATAAAATAAACAGCATATAATCTTAAGAAAAAAGAGTTAAACAAGTGTGACAAACCCAAAACATAAGCACATGTTAAATGAGCAATTAAGTTAAGTATATTAGACTGAAAGACACAGAATAATTGTGAATGTAAAAAACAGAAAAAATATTATCTCAGTATAAAAATCACCAGTGTGATTACTGTTATAAAAGAGATGGTGTAGGTATAACACTCACCAAATTTGTTCATTTGTTAATTTAAAGAAAGAAGTTATTGGCTTAATGTTTAAGGCAATAAATACCAAAAGAAATAGTTTTACAGTAATATGTTAGTATGTTTTAAGTAAGTAAGGAATTTATAAAGAAAATAATAGCAATACCTTTATAAGAAATAATAGGCAAAATATAATAATTATGTGTAACGAAAGGGAACATGGCAGAATTATATTAAAACTTAGAAATAAGTAAATTATGTATTAACATAGTATTATCAATTTTGGACTAAAACATTAATACATGGCTTAGACCAATCTTGTAAGATATCAAACTAATCTTTGAAAGAAAATAGGAACATCTATGTAAAGATTACAACCATTGAAATTATCCCCAAGTAAATATAGCCATTATAAAATATTTATTCAAATTAAACAAAAAATTCAAAGTTTGATAACAATGTGTTTATTTTGAGATCGACCAGGGAGAATAATTACGTTACCATGGAAACTGTGGAGTAACAAGAAAAAATACCGTTAGATTTTTTTACTGAATGCATGACGCTTTAATGGTATAGACGCTAATTTTCGAGTGACCAAAATTGTCAATTAAAACATAGAAAATATCAGAAGAAGTTACTACTAAGTGTATACTAAGACGTAAGACAATAAGACTGGAACCATATTATAGAAGTTGAGGCCAAATTAACGAAAAAAGAAAATAAATTACTACCAATTAAACTGGAAAAGATGCCTGATGTCCTGAACCAAGCAAATTAAAGAAGATTGTAGTATAACCCATGAATAACAGATCGTATGAATTCGCCATAACTACGGAAGTGATAAGTACCTATTAAATTACCCAAAATATATAAATAAACTCACGTTAATTATTTCTCACTAAAGGTCGAAATCTCACTGAACTGAAATTAATTACTTTCAAAGATTAAAAAGAATACTAAGTCACTGACAATTTATAAACTAACCAATATAAACTGTTGTTAATGATCCATCACTTGTAAACACTTTTACTACACTGCGCTAAACAAATTATACCTACACAATATGTTAGTTAAGTTTACTTGATGTAAGGGTGTGTATTTTTATTGTTTTAAACATTTGTAATCCTTTTAACGTAACCTCAAGAACCTGTGACAAACAAACATTAATAACTGATATACTATTTACAACAGACGCCATTATTAAACGTCTGGTTATCAATTCAAATATCGATTTGTCAAACCCTGTAATTGTCTCATATAAACAACCGGAGCATTTGTATTAGAATAATTTGTATTAAATGAATAACAATCACTAATAAAAAATGTGTAAGTATTGAGTGTAACCACGGTGTTATAATTTCATTAGGAGGTGCACAATATTTTATGTACATTTTAGCAGATGACTAACGATTTACACAGCCCACGCATCGAACTGCTGTGCGCTCCAGTGGGCCTAGCTGGCGGAAATATTTGAATTATTCAAACCGCCTGAGCTGCGCTGGTCATACACCTTTGAATTTTATTTTAATTGTTTTAAGAAAACAATTTGGCGCCACCGGGATTTTCATACCCCTAGTGAACATCAGGTAAGAACATCGAGACCTGGTTATTCGTACGTTCGCAACGGACGAAATCTGCGGAAGTTGCACGCATTTGAACAACGGATCGAGAAGACACGTTACACCCATTACACACAAATTGTACATTATCCACATTTTACAGAGTAAAACGGTAGCCGTACACACGACTCCATTACAAATTGACGACCAACCGCTGGAGCTAGAAGAGAGAGAAATACGAACTTCTAACGGCGAGAAAAAAGGTCGAATAATAAGTATAAAACGGTTCGCTACACACTATTCAATAATAATTAACAGGAAAGGTAAACCGTTATTATACAAAGTGGCTTCCATCGCGGGGCTTGAACGAGGCGGACGTCTCGATATTATACAAAGTGGCGCGCCAACTAGTAGGGCTAGAATAATAAAGAAATTATACAATTAAACCCTAGAAATTCTAGCGGCGATTACGAAAGGTTACAATATGCACACCAGAGGATTGTCGAAAAAGTTGGCAAAGGAGGAGATGGAAGGAAACAGAGGGGAAGAAGAGGAAGGAACACCGATTGAAGAAGTGGAGACAATAATAACCACAACAGAACCAAGCCAAGACGAAGAAATGGAATTACAGGCGGGCGACAAGGGAGAATTTAGAGGAGACCCGAACATACTAAAATTAATGGAAATGATGAACAATAATTTGAAGGAGATGAACAATAAATTCGACAAGAATGAGGAGAGCTTGAAGGAGATGAACAATAAATTCGACGGCATGAAGAAAGAAACCAGTGACAATTTGAAACAGATCAATGAAAAAATAGTGAGTACTAAGGAAGAATTGAGGAAAACAGTCAACCAAAATAATGAAACACTACAACAACGATTGCTGGAGGAAATTCAGCAAAGAAACGAAGAATTAAAGGAAGAATTGAAGGAACAGCTGAAGAAGGACCACGAGAAAAATAAGGAAGAAATGAAGCAGCAAATAAGACTAATTTTCAGAGAACGTCGTGAAGAAAGCGACCAGACAAAAATGGAGATGAATAAGAAAGGGGAAGAAACCAATTACCAAATAGATCTACTTAATGAGACATTAGGTAACGGGTTCAAGAAGGTGAATGAAACAATAAACACCACTCCAGAAGGAAATAATGAAAAAACAGAAATTCAAGAAGACCCAAATACATTGTTACATCAAAATAAAGGTAACGAAAACAAAGAGAAAAGTAAACACAAAGGAACCAACCGTAGAGGAGTACAGAAAAAACAGATAATTAAGAAGACTAAGAAAATACATCAGAGAAAACGAATCAATACCAGAGAGGAATTGGAGATGATGAAGAACGGACTACTTGAGACGTTTAATCGACCAATTAATGACCATACGGAAATGATGAATGTTATGGAGTGTAGGAGAACTCTGAAGGAAATTCTAGGAGGGATCAATGATCAACCAGCGAGTAAAACTTTCAGCAAACCTATCTTTAAATGGAGGAGATCCAAAGTTGAAAAGGAACACAACAAAACAATGTATGACAAATTGAGAAAGTCTACAAGAAAAGGGAAATTACCAGAGATAGAAATACCAAATAAACCAATATCAGTGAGAAGATCAATAACGGAGGTACGATTAACTTCGTTGAGTAGTAAACAACATCATCAAGTGATTGAGGTAGGCACTGATGCCAGAGAACACATGGTATTAGAAGAGTGGCTGTACCAGATAGAAGAGACATATATAACACAGACAGAAACAGTGATGCACACCAGAGCAGTCCGAACAACGGAGGAAACTCGTGTAATCATGGACAATGGATAAACCAAATGCAGATAAACACTGGAATATGGGACCATACACTATAACAAAAGGCAAGGGCAATAACACTTACGAGATCACTCACCCCGTCACCAAGAAAATAAAGGGGGTATACAATCAAGCCTCAATTAAGAAATATTATGACAATCAACAATAACTGTAAAAAACAATTTAAAGTAAAAAACCAACAAAAATACTTTAAATAAAGAAAAAAAAAATAAAGTGACAAACAAACAAGTCTGCCAACGTCATAAAGAAAAGATCTCTAAAGTATGTCAAAATTCCAAAACATTCGTAAGTACAGCTTACACTGAGCATTAGAGAAACCATTATGATGAATAAAAAATTGTAAAAAATCAAAAAAGATATGTAAGAAAAGCTTACCCAAATATCTCGATAATATTTTAGAACAAGTAAAAATGGAGAGATAAAGGTTACAAGGCATTCATACAAAGTAAGAGCAACCAACTTACTACAATATTTAAATAAAAATTAACAATTGAGGAGTGTAGTTACGAAACATTCCTACAAAATAAGATTAAATTACCATAATGTTTAGCCAAAAAAATGAGGCATGAAAAGCATGACATACTATGAAGGAATAAGCTACAAAAAATTCCTAACTAGTAAGAAGCAATAACTTACTATGATATCTAAAAAATTATGAAAAAAATCAATCAAAATGATCAGCTTCCACAACTATTTAGAAAGAGGGGAAGTAAAATTACCCAAACCAATGATCACAAAACAATATAAATGAAATAAACGTTCTAAGAGTTATAATGTGAAATGAGATGAAACAAAGAGTAATTAAAAATGAATAAAAATGTGAATTGTATCAATAAAAAACAATGCTTCGAATAGTATCAAATAGTATCTATAAAGAAAGATGGAACAATATATGATTCGAACTGAGCAATAATGAAGTATAAAAGTAAAAGATTCCCAACAAATATTATGATTATGATTATTATTATTATTATTTTGAGTCACGAGTTGACTATATTTAAGAATTATTAATTGAGATTGTCTGTTGAATGAACCAGCAATCATTTTACTGAGCAGGGATGATGTTCCCCTGATATCAGTATAAGAGTAGTTTTGATGAAAAATAAGATTTATAGGGAATAAGTTATAATAAAAAATCAATAAGCCAGTTCGCAATGTGAGAAAATAATGAAGAAAAGACTAAGAAGAATAGAAATAAAAGATACCGAATTAATTATAAAAAATGAATGAGAAGCAGGAGAATTTGAAAAAAAATTGATACGATACAATTGATAATTTCATCAAACTTAAATTCACGTTTTATAAAATGATCAATTTTGGTGGAAGGGCATTATATAACATTGCCAAACCCTGATCACATTTGATATAAATAAGTATGTAAAAAATGCCAAGAAACAATATATTTTGATAGATAAATGATAACGAGAATGAAAGTAGTAAATATAATCAATAGTGAAGGAAGAAGAATACAACCAAAGGTGGTTACAAAACAAGAAAATACGAACTAGACTGACAGACAACTGACATTGACCCAACCCCAGAGATTGGCCAGATATTAACCAAAGTAAAGCGAGACAAGAAGACAGTGAAGAAAAAAAGAAAAAAAAAAGGATTACATGGCCATAACAATTAACTCATAAGATTGTTTTAAAAGAGCATAATTTTTTATTATTATTAATAATTTATGTTTAAATTTTTATTAGTGGTAACTTGTAAATGACAGTATCTCAGCAATTGTTATACATAAAAAACCATGTGTAGATATGATTGTATGTATATCCTTATCTATAGGTGATGTGTCAGCTGTTATGTTTAAAATTACACTCATACAGACAGGGAATAGAAATGTGTGCGTGATTCAATCAGAGAACAAATTGTATAGCCTACTATATACTTTGGAACTTTTACTAGGATTATTTCAGCAGTATGTATGTTATTTCAGCATTATGTGTTTGAAAGTATAAGGTTTTGGAGAGTTTATTTATTCGCTAATATTATTGCTGTTGCTACAGATGTAGTATGTTTCAATTAACACAATATATTTTAACATTATTAAATTGTTGTTATTATTATTAATTATGACATTTCAGACCAATTTTTATCACTTTAATGACAATGTATACAAAGTTATGTTTTATTAGAAAGATGTATTTACAATACCATGTTGTTTGAATATTATAAAATGATATGTGACAGTCTGAAGTTAACAAAAGAGACATGAACTCATTAGATACAAAAACTTTGTAATAATAGTGAGATCGTGAGAAATATAAGGGTAATTAGAGATAGGTAGGGAGTGACAAAGATGAACAGTGAAGTGATAAGTGTAATAAAATAAACAGCATATAATCTTAAGAAAAAAGAGTTAAACAAGTGTGACAAACCCAAAACATAAGCACATGTTAAATGAGCAATTAAGTTAAGTATATTAGACTGAAAGACACAGAATAATTGTGAATGTAAAAAACAGAAAAAATATTATCTCAGTATAAAAATCACCAGGGTGATTACTGTTATAAAAGAGATGGTGTAGGTATAACACTCACCAAATTTGTTCATTTGTTAATTTAAAGAAAGAAGTTATTGGCTTAATGTTTAAGGCAATAAATACCAAAAGAAATAGTTTTACAGTAATATGTTAGTATGTTTTAAGTAAGTAAGGAATTTATAAAGAAAATAATAGCAATACCTTTATAAGAAATAATAGGCAAAATATAATAATTATGTGTAACGAAAGGGAACATGGCAGAATTATATTAAAACTTAGAAATAAGTAAATTATGTATTAACATAGTATTATCAATTTTGGACTAAAACATTAATACATGGCTTAGACCAATCTTGTAAGATATCAAACTAATCTTTGAAAGAAAATAGGAACATCTATGTAAAGATTACAACCATTGAAATTATCCCCAAGTAAATATAGCCATTATAAAATATTTATTCAAATTAAACAAAAAATTCAAAGTTTGATAACAATGTGTTTATTTTGAGATCGACCAGGGAGAATAATTACGTTACCATGGAAACTGTGGAGTAACAAGAAAAAATACCGTTAGATTTTTTTACTGAATGCATGACGCTTTAATGGTATAGACGCTAATTTTCGAGTGACCAAAATTGTCAATTAAAACATAGAAAATATCAGAAGAAGTTACTACTAAGTGTATACTAAGACGTAAGACAATAAGACTGGAACCATATTATAGAAGTTGAGGCCAAATTAACGAAAAAAGAAAATAAATTACTACCAATTAAACTGGAAAAGATGCCTGATGTCCTGAACCAAGCAAATTAAAGAAGATTGTAGTATAACCCATGAATAACAGATCGTATGAATTCGCCATAACTACGGAAGTGATAAGTACCTATTAAATTACCCAAAATATATAAATAAACTCACGTTAATTATTTCTCACTAAAGGTCGAAATCTCACTGAACTGAAATTAATTACTTTCAAAGATTAAAAAGAATACTAAGTCACTGACAATTTATAAACTAACCAATATAAACTGTTGTTAATGATCCATCACTTGTAAACACTTTTACTACACTGCGCTAAACAAATTATACCTACACAATATGTTAGTTAAGTTTACTTGATGTAAGGGTGTGTATTTTTATTGTTTTAAACATTTGTAATCCTTTTAACGTAACCTCAAGAACCTGTGACAAACAAACATTAATAACTGATATACTATTTACAACAGACGCCATTATTAAACGTCTGGTTATCAATTCAAATATCGATTTGTCAAACCCTGTAATTGTCTCATATAAACAACCGGAGCATTTGTATTAGAATAATTTGTATTAAATGAATAACAATCACTAATAAAAAATGTGTAAGTATTGAGTGTAACCACGGTGTTATAATTTCATTAGGAGGTGCACAATATTTTATGTACATTTTAGCAGATGACTAACGATTTACACAGCCCACGCATCGAACTGCTGTGCGCTCCAGTGGGCCTAGCTGGCGGAAATATTTGAATTATTCAAACCGCCTGAGCTGCGCTGGTCATACACCTTTGAATTTTATTTTAATTGTTTTAAGAAAACAATTTGGCGCCACCGGGATTTTCATACCCCTAGTGAACATCAGGTAAGAACATCGAGACCTGGTTATTCGTACGTTCGCAACGGACGAAATCTGCGGAAGTTGCACGCATTTGAACAACGGATCGAGAAGACACGTTACACCCATTACACACAAATTGTACATTATCCACATTTTACAGAGTAAAACGGTAGCCGTACACACGACTCCATTACAAATTGACGACCAACCGCTGGAGCTAGAAGAGAGAGAAATACGAACTTCTAACGGCGAGAAAAAAGGTCGAATAATAAGTATAAAACGGTTCGCTACACACTATTCAATAATAATTAACAGGAAAGGTAAACCGTTATTATACAAAGTGGCTTCCATCGCGGGGCTTGAACGAGGCGGACGTCTCGATATTATACAAAGTGGCGCGCCAACTAGTAGGGCTAGAATAATAAAGAAATTATACAATTAAACCCTAGAAATTCTAGCGGCGATTACGAAAGGTTACAATATGCACACCAGAGGATTGTCGAAAAAGTTGGCAAAGGAGGAGATGGAAGGAAACAGAGGGGAAGAAGAGGAAGGAACACCGATTGAAGAAGTGGAGACAATAATAACCACAACAGAACCAAGCCAAGACGAAGAAATGGAATTACAGGCGGGCGACAAGGGAGAATTTAGAGGAGACCCGAACATACTAAAATTAATGGAAATGATGAACAATAATTTGAAGGAGATGAACAATAAATTCGACAAGAATGAGGAGAGCTTGAAGGAGATGAACAATAAATTCGACGGCATGAAGAAAGAAACCAGTGACAATTTGAAACAGATCAATGAAAAAATAGTGAGTACTAAGGAAGAATTGAGGAAAACAGTCAACCAAAATAATGAAACACTACAACAACGATTGCTGGAGGAAATTCAGCAAAGAAACGAAGAATTAAAGGAAGAATTGAAGGAACAGCTGAAGAAGGACCACGAGAAAAATAAGGAAGAAATGAAGCAGCAAATAAGACTAATTTTCAGAGAACGTCGTGAAGAAAGCGACCAGACAAAAATGGAGATGAATAAGAAAGGGGAAGAAACCAATTACCAAATAGATCTACTTAATGAGACATTAGGTAACGGGTTCAAGAAGGTGAATGAAACAATAAACACCACTCCAGAAGGAAATAATGAAAAAACAGAAATTCAAGAAGACCCAAATACATTGTTACATCAAAATAAAGGTAACGAAAACAAAGAGAAAAGTAAACACAAAGGAACCAACCGTAGAGGAGTACAGAAAAAACAGATAATTAAGAAGACTAAGAAAATACATCAGAGAAAACGAATCAATACCAGAGAGGAATTGGAGATGATGAAGAACGGACTACTTGAGACGTTTAATCGACCAATTAATGACCATACGGAAATGATGAATGTTATGGAGTGTAGGAGAACTCTGAAGGAAATTCTAGGAGGGATCAATGATCAACCAGCGAGTAAAACTTTCAGCAAACCTATCTTTAAATGGAGGAGATCCAAAGTTGAAAAGGAACACAACAAAACAATGTATGACAAATTGAGAAAGTCTACAAGAAAAGGGAAATTACCAGAGATAGAAATACCAAATAAACCAATATCAGTGAGAAGATCAATAACGGAGGTACGATTAACTTCGTTGAGTAGTAAACAACATCATCAAGTGATTGAGGTAGGCACTGATGCCAGAGAACACATGGTATTAGAAGAGTGGCTGTACCAGATAGAAGAGACATATATAACACAGACAGAAACAGTGATGCACACCAGAGCAGTCCGAACAACGGAGGAAACTCGTGTAATCATGGACAATGGATAAACCAAATGCAGATAAACACTGGAATATGGGACCATACACTATAACAAAAGGCAAGGGCAATAACACTTACGAGATCACTCACCCCGTCACCAAGAAAATAAAGGGGGTATACAATCAAGCCTCAATTAAGAAATATTATGACAATCAACAATAACTGTAAAAAACAATTTAAAGTAAAAAACCAACAAAAATACTTTAAATAAAGAAAAAAAAAATAAAGTGACAAACAAACAAGTCTGCCAACGTCATAAAGAAAAGATCTCTAAAGTATGTCAAAATTCCAAAACATTCGTAAGTACAGCTTACACTGAGCATTAGAGAAACCATTATGATGAATAAAAAATTGTAAAAAATCAAAAAAGATATGTAAGAAAAGCTTACCCAAATATCTCGATAATATTTTAGAACAAGTAAAAATGGAGAGATAAAGGTTACAAGGCATTCATACAAAGTAAGAGCAACCAACTTACTACAATATTTAAATAAAAATTAACAATTGAGGAGTGTAGTTACGAAACATTCCTACAAAATAAGATTAAATTACCATAATGTTTAGCCAAAAAAATGAGGCATGAAAAGCATGACATACTATGAAGGAATAAGCTACAAAAAATTCCTAACTAGTAAGAAGCAATAACTTACTATGATATCTAAAAAATTATGAAAAAAATCAATCAAAATGATCAGCTTCCACAACTATTTAGAAAGAGGGGAAGTAAAATTACCCAAACCAATGATCACAAAACAATATAAATGAAATAAACGTTCTAAGAGTTATAATGTGAAATGAGATGAAACAAAGAGTAATTAAAAATGAATAAAAATGTGAATTGTATCAATAAAAAACAATGCTTCGAATAGTATCAAATAGTATCTATAAAGAAAGATGGAACAATATATGATTCGAACTGAGCAATAATGAAGTATAAAAGTAAAAGATTCCCAACAAATATTATGATTATGATTATTATTATTATTATTTTGAGTCACGAGTTGACTATATTTAAGAATTATTAATTGAGATTGTCTGTTGAATGAACCAGCAATCATTTTACTGAGCAGGGATGATGTTCCCCTGATATCAGTATAAGAGTAGTTTTGATGAAAAATAAGATTTATAGGGAATAAGTTATAATAAAAAATCAATAAGCCAGTTCGCAATGTGAGAAAATAATGAAGAAAAGACTAAGAAGAATAGAAATAAAAGATACCGAATTAATTATAAAAAATGAATGAGAAGCAGGAGAATTTGAAAAAAAATTGATACGATACAATTGATAATTTCATCAAACTTAAATTCACGTTTTATAAAATGATCAATTTTGGTGGAAGGGCATTATATAACATTGCCAAACCCTGATCACATTTGATATAAATAAGTATGTAAAAAATGCCAAGAAACAATATATTTTGATAGATAAATGATAACGAGAATGAAAGTAGTAAATATAATCAATAGTGAAGGAAGAAGAATACAACCAAAGGTGGTTACAAAACAAGAAAATACGAACTAGACTGACAGACAACTGACATTGACCCAACCCCAGAGATTGGCCAGATATTAACCAAAGTAAAGCGAGACAAGAAGACAGTGAAGAAAAAAAGAAAAAAAAAAGGATTACATGGCCATAACAATTAACTCATAAGATTGTTTTAAAAGAGCATAATTTTTTATTATTATTAATAATTTATGTTTAAATTTTTATTAGTGGTAACTTGTAAATGACAGTATCTCAGCAATTGTTATACATAAAAAACCATGTGTAGATATGATTGTATGTATATCCTTATCTATAGGTGATGTGTCAGCTGTTATGTTTAAAATTACACTCATACAGACAGGGAATAGAAATGTGTGCGTGATTCAATCAGAGAACAAATTGTATAGCCTACTATATACTTTGGAACTTTTACTAGGATTATTTCAGCAGTATGTATGTTATTTCAGCATTATGTGTTTGAAAGTATAAGGTTTTGGAGAGTTTATTTATTCGCTAATATTATTGCTGTTGCTACAGATGTAGTATGTTTCAATTAACACAATATATTTTAACATTATTAAATTGTTGTTATTATTATTAATTATGACATTTCAGACCAATTTTTATCACTTTAATGACAATGTATACAAAGTTATGTTTTATTAGAAAGATGTATTTACAATACCATGTTGTTTGAATATTATAAAATGATATGTGACAGTCTGAAGTTAACAAAAGAGACATGAACTCATTAGATACAAAAACTTTGTAATAATAGTGAGATCGTGAGAAATATAAGGGTAATTAGAGATAGGTAGGGAGTGACAAAGATGAACAGTGAAGTGATAAGTGTAATAAAATAAACAGCATATAATCTTAAGAAAAAAGAGTTAAACAAGTGTGACAAACCCAAAACATAAGCACATGTTAAATGAGCAATTAAGTTAAGTATATTAGACTGAAAGACACAGAATAATTGTGAATGTAAAAAACAGAAAAAATATTATCTCAGTATAAAAATCACCAGGGTGATTACTGTTATAAAAGAGATGGTGTAGGTATAACACTCACCAAATTTGTTCATTTGTTAATTTAAAGAAAGAAGTTATTGGCTTAATGTTTAAGGCAATAAATACCAAAAGAAATAGTTTTACAGTAATATGTTAGTATGTTTTAAGTAAGTAAGGAATTTATAAAGAAAATAATAGCAATACCTTTATAAGAAATAATAGGCAAAATATAATAATTATGTGTAACGAAAGGGAACATGGCAGAATTATATTAAAACTTAGAAATAAGTAAATTATGTATTAACATAGTATTATCAATTTTGGACTAAAACATTAATACATGGCTTAGACCAATCTTGTAAGATATCAAACTAATCTTTGAAAGAAAATAGGAACATCTATGTAAAGATTACAACCATTGAAATTATCCCCAAGTAAATATAGCCATTATAAAATATTTATTCAAATTAAACAAAAAATTCAAAGTTTGATAACAATGTGTTTATTTTGAGATCGACCAGGGAGAATAATTACGTTACCATGGAAACTGTGGAGTAACAAGAAAAAATACCGTTAGATTTTTTTACTGAATGCATGACGCTTTAATGGTATAGACGCTAATTTTCGAGTGACCAAAATTGTCAATTAAAACATAGAAAATATCAGAAGAAGTTACTACTAAGTGTATACTAAGACGTAAGACAATAAGACTGGAACCATATTATAGAAGTTGAGGCCAAATTAACGAAAAAAGAAAATAAATTACTACCAATTAAACTGGAAAAGATGCCTGATGTCCTGAACCAAGCAAATTAAAGAAGATTGTAGTATAACCCATGAATAACAGATCGTATGAATTCGCCATAACTACGGAAGTGATAAGTACCTATTAAATTACCCAAAATATATAAATAAACTCACGTTAATTATTTCTCACTAAAGGTCGAAATCTCACTGAACTGAAATTAATTACTTTCAAAGATTAAAAAGAATACTAAGTCACTGACAATTTATAAACTAACCAATATAAACTGTTGTTAATGATCCATCACTTGTAAACACTTTTACTACACTGCGCTAAACAAATTATACCTACACAATATGTTAGTTAAGTTTACTTGATGTAAGGGTGTGTATTTTTATTGTTTTAAACATTTGTAATCCTTTTAACGTAACCTCAAGAACCTGTGACAAACAAACATTAATAACTGATGTACTATTTACAACAGACGCCATTATTAAACGTCTGGTTATCAATTCAAATATCGATTTGTCAAACCCTGTAATTGTCTCATATAAACAACCGGAGCATTTGTATTAGAATAATTTGTATTAAATGAATAACAATCACTAATAAAAAAATGTGTAAGTATTGAGTGTAACCACGGTGTTATAATTTCATTAGGAGGTGCACAATATTTTATGTACATTTTAGCAGACGACTAACCATTTACACAGCCCACGTATCGAACTGCTGTGCGCTCCAGTGGGCCTAGCTGGCGGAAATATTTGAATTATTCAAACCGCCTGAGCTGCGCTGGTCATACACCTTTGAATTTTATTTTAATTGTTTTAAGAAAACAATTTGGCGCCACCGGGATTTTCATACCCCTAGTGAACATCAGGTAAGAACATCGAGACCTGGTTATTCGTACGTTCGCAACGGACGAAATCTGCGGAAGTTGCACGCATTTGAACAACGGATCGAGAAGACACGTTACACCCATTACACACAAATTGTACATTATCCACATTTTACAGAGTAAAACGGTAGCCGTACACACGACTCCATTACAAATTGACGACCAACCGCTGGAGCTAGAAGAGAGAGAAATACGAACTTCTAACGGCGAGAAAAAAGGTCGAATAATAAGTATAAAACGGTTCGCTACACACTATTCAATAATAATTAACAGGAAAGGTAAACCGTTATTATACAATATATATATATATATATATATATATCAACAATAGTAAACACTTTATTAAAACAGATAAAGAAAACAATTGTCAATCATTGTAATCAAGATAATTTAATTCATTGAATAATTAACATATGCAATAAAATTTGCATAATTAATAATATTGTATATGGCGCTCCAACTGCGGGGCTAAATAAAGTAAAGATATACGGCAAAGTTCGTACAGGCAGCACTTTCATAAATACAGATAAAAATTCATATAATTAATTGAATAACTAATTTATGCAATCACAAATATGCATAAATATAACATTGTATATGGTATATGCATATCACCACATTTATAGGGGGGGGGGTGTTAACAGGACTGGACCCTGGCCCAGAGGGTTGAAAATAAAGTTTACATTTTTATAATCTTTTGATTTTTAGGTTGTCTTATTATTTTTTTCAGCGTCGTTTGCTAATATAGTAGTGACTCTTTCTTAAACATACAAACAGGCTTGTTTCACAGCATGTGGATGTACGTGTGAAATATGAAATTAATCATAACAGTATGAAATAGGAGACAATATATTTGTGTTTATGTAATATGAATAACCTTGTGAGCGCAGAGCCCCCCCCCCCAAGGTTTCTACTGCTGCCACAGTATAAATTCAGGACTACTTACAATTCTTGTGAAAAAATTTATCAGCATAATGTCTTGCTATGGCAACACAAAATTGGGATTTTGTTGTTTAAGAATACGTCACATCAGTAAAACCATCTGGATTAATCTCCTTTTTCAAACTCTAATATGGGGGAATGTACAACAAAATGTTCTGCAAACTCCACAGCACACTGACAATGATAAATCTGTTGCCTCTGGAGATTTTATTCTATCAACTTTCAATTATTTGTTTACTTTCCAACATTTGAATACATAATAAAACGATTTAGATATATTGTGATTTCAGAAATCACAGTGCTCTTAGCTACTATAATCTGTGAACCCTATTTATTATGTTCTTATATTATGGTGTTTTCCTTATGCACTTTATAATAATGTTGTTTATTTTTCATTTATTATACTTACATATTACAGAAATGAGCTGATTAATCTTGAAGTTTCAGTTTAAAGTAGTGAACCAGTCCTCCTCACGAAGACAATAATGTGACGTTTTCAAAAATAAAATAATAATACTTCAAAATATATACCAAAATGTTACAGAACAGTAAATTCAAACTGGTACCAAATAATGCGATTCCTCATCAGAAACAAACTTCAGTATGGCCATAAAAATGAAAACCTACACAATATAGGTAGACACAGGTGAAGTGTAAAAGTAGGCTATAAAGTAATCAAAAATTAATTGATTTCTAATGTTACTGAAAAATTATTTTCTGTCTTGTATGCTTATATTACTGTGATTATTGTAATGCGAACCCTACATAAAAAAGTAATTATAAGTAAGTAATCACTTTGTTGGAACATGTATAGAAGCGTTTCTTGCATAGTATAATAAATTGATGGTGTAGTGGACAAGTAGCTGTTACATATCTAGTATTAACACCGATATCTGTATAAAAAACAGATAATAAAGTTCAAGGTTTACTGATACCAGGGGTGTATTTTCAAGGGGGGGAGGACAAACAGGACCGAACCCCTTCCCAGAGAGTTAAAAAATTGACAAGGAATTTTCTAATCTCATAATTTTTAGTTTTTTAAATTCTTTTTTAGCTGTATACGCTAATATACGAGTAACTCTTTTTTAAGTATACAAACAGACTTATAACACAGCACTTGTGTATAAGTTTAGAATGTGAAATATAGGGAAACCAATTCAGTGACCCAAGAAGTTGTTAATGATATGGACAAAAAAATCAAGGTGAATTAAACTCTAACACATTTCCAAATAGTGTATCTTTTTTTTGTATAAAATTTTCTTTGTTTACCTTGTTAAAAAAAATTATAACTGTAGTTATCATTTTTAAATGTAAAGTCTCAATAATTATCTTGTAAATATTGTTTTAATACCATGTATTTTTATGTGTTATTACCATTTACTTTAATAGGACTGATTTCAAGATGTTATCACATGTTTTTCAGCAACCTTGAAGATTATAATATTGATTATTCTTAACATGTTTTTTCTTATATGTGAAGCTGGTACAACTGGACCCCCCCCCCAGCCCAAATTCTAGATATGCCATTGACTGATACTGGTGCAGACATTGTCACAACTTGTATAATTTGTGCCTGGATTAAGGGAAATGACTAACCTACGTTTTATTTACAGAAATATTAAAATATTTAACTACTTTTGTTTTACAGCAAACCATAAAAATAATCTTAATATAAATAAAAGTCATTGTATCTATGTATGTATGTTCCACATCTCCTCCTAAACCACTGGACCGATTTCAACCAAACTTGGCACAAATATGTTACGCAACGGGAGAACCAACTTAGGACAGGTGTTATTTTTCGATACGATCCTTTGGGAGGTCCTTTGGGGTCTTAAAAAAAAACTATTAGATCTGGTTACCATGGCAACCCAATAGAATACATTCTGGTTGCCATAGCATCGGTGGAAACCTCCCGCGTAGGGAATAGCGCGGGAGTCGTCCGACGGGCCTTCCCCGGAGTCCGTTCATGGAACCCGGGGAGTCTTAGGTCGGATCTCGCGAAAAACGCCGGGCCACAGTCCCAGCGCCTCGCCCGGCATGTCGACGGCTTCGGAGAACCTTCCGTACCCCGGGGAGGTCTCTGACCAAGTCCTAGCGGGGGAGTTCGACCGGCCTGGATGCCGGAAAAAGCAGGCGATATCCCAGCATAGGTAGAAGCCTCCCGCGTAGGGAATAGTGCGGGAGTCGTCCGACGGGCCTTTCCCGGAGTCCGTCCACGGAACCCGGGGAGTCTTAGGTCGGATCTCACGAAAGACGGCCGGGCCAGAGTCCCAGCTCCTCGCCCGGCATGACGACGGCTTTCCCGGGCTTCGGAGAACCTTCCGTACCCCGGGGAGATCTCTGACCAAGTCCTAGCGCGGGAGTTCGACCGGTCTAGATGCCGGAAAAAGCAGGCGGTGTCCCTGCATAGGTGGAAGCTTCCCGCGTAGGGAATAGCGCTGGAGTCGTCCGACGGGCCTTTCCCGGAGTCCGTCCACGGAACCCGGGGAGTCTTAGGTCGGATCTCGCGAAAAACGGCCGGGCCAGAGTCCACGGTTCTTATAAATAAAGGTATAGGTTATGATATCGAAGGTGGTATATGCATCTTAAGAAACTTCTTAATAGTGCGTGAATTCAGAGTTGTTTCAGTTTGAATTTAAAAGTGGATAAGTTAAGATCGAAGTAAGTTATAAGCGAGTGTAAAAAACAACGTTTTGATAGCGAGTGTATTCAGATCGTAGTGTTCAGACAATATAAATGCGCTTGCTTCAGTTTGAATTTAAAAATTGATAAGCTGAAATCTATAGAGGTATTGTATTGTTAGAATAAGTTTAGGAGACGCTAATTTAATAAATACCTTATTTCAACATTAACACAATGAATTATAAAACGACAGTTAAATACGCAGTGCGTGCAAGTACTTTAGACATTTTATTGAAAACTAATTTAGCTGTTCGCCCTCTTCCAGAGTTAGAAATCGAGCAGGAGCATCACGCGCAACAGAATTCTTCTCCAGATATAAGAATAAAGTTTATGACATCTTCTTAAACAGGTGCGCTACAGAGTATTCCTCCAGTGAGAATGCGAACATAACAATATAAGGAAGATTATACAATATAGAAGTAATAACGTTAGAACAAGAATAGGTGCCTATGAGCCTATGAATAAATTATGAACCCGAGCAACACTGGGTAAATCGGCTAGTATATTATAATGAAAATAAATGAATAACAAATTACATTAATGGTAACTGAAAAAATACATTTCCTTTTTATTTATTTTAAATGTTGTAGAAGGATATTAGATCAGTATATTATTCATTGAAAGATTATATTTTATCTATTAAAAATATTCATGATATTAAACTAATTGAACACAGAAATAAGTTGATCAGTCTTGAAGTACTAGTTTAAAGTAGGTAGGATAATCAACCTTCTTCACTATGAAAAGACTGTGACAGTGCTTTCAGAAATAAAATAATAATATTTCAGGATGTACTAAAATTTCAACTTAAATAAAATTTGCACCAGAAACCAAAATTTCATTTTGAGACATTTTCAGACCAGAACAGTTACTGGAAATACACTATTGCCAATTTTACCAATTTTTATTTTTTATAATTTTGAATTTAATTATAATGAAAATGAAAATAATATTAATGATTAAATTAAAAGTACACACACAAGTTGATAAGAGAAGATTTTTTGAATGTGTCACAACAGATAAGATCTTTCATATCTGAATCTATCTATTGCAAACATTTAAAAACTGATCATATTTTCAACTAACATTTTCAACTTTTTATTCTTTCACACCTACCTTTCACTGGGCTTCAGGTTTAATTTGCTTCTAACTCATGTGATAATTAATAATCATCCTCCTTATAAATTTGATCAAGAGATTGGATTTGACCAATTTCTGAAGCTGTCACACCATCCTGCTGGTTGCCCTGTTTAAAATCTATGCATCCTTGCTCTGGTAGTGTTTAAACTCTGTATTTTTGTTTTTTTATCAATGCCTGGCAGTCCAAGATTGCATTAAATGAGCTCATGATGGCCTGTTAATGATTGATTCCTGTTTCCTGATAATCAATTTATCGTTTGGTTAGTAAAATGAGTTGCTACATACAAACAACATAAACTAAGACACTGGTCATTACTATGGAGGTGGTTAAAATCTGTGTCCAACTCATGAAAATAATAAAGAAACATACAGCGTCTACAGACACTACATGTTTTAATATAAAATATCACTATTACGTTTTTTGTATTACGTTTGTATGATGAAGAAACACCAAATTTTAAAAAATATTTTTCAGGTTGGCACACACATTCATCAAAATTGTACATAAATTACAACAATAAACAGTTTGTATCAAAAACTAAACTCTAACAGATGTCAGTTATAGCTGCTTTTATTGGATAATCCAAATAAAAAAGAATGTTCTGTGTTTGACATGAGGAAAGAAAAACAAAGACTTTCATCTGAAGTTAACAAATTATCTGGGAAAGATTTCTTGAGAGAGAGAGTCTTATGGCAGAGACTCCAAGAAGGGAGAGTAGATTTCACAAATAAATATCCTAAGGAATATGAACAGTAATAAAACAAAAGTCACTTATCAACTATACATAATTGATGCCTAACCTATATTCTTGAATACAAATTACTGTAACTAACCTACTTCTTAAAATCAGCTTTTTTAATGGTTGATAAAATCTCGGATTTTTGAAGATTACTCCTGGACGATCCCCTCCCACACGAAAAAGAGGGCATAACCGGGTAAACCCGGATACCAACCCTATGTTCATCTGGACCCATGTGAATATAAAAGGAAAAGAGGAAGGCCACAGACGAAGTGGGTGTCCACAGATTTGATAAGAGATATCAGATAGAGTGGACGCTCGTGGTTCAGGAAGTAACGTTGGTGAGTGAAGGGGAAGCCAGCGTCCAGCATAGGAACTCTGAACGCTGAAGAAGAAGAAGAAGAAGAAGAAGAAGAGGAGGAAGAAGAAGAAGAAGAAGAGGAAGAAGAAATGTGGATGTGTATGTGTCCACAGATACACTTTAATTGAAACCACAAATTGCAGAGTTATTGCTTATCAGGGATATGACTTACGGGTTTGATTTCGCCTTACGAGAAGAGAGTCCATGTCCCATGGAGTATGAAAGGGGGTCATCTTCTAAGGGAATCTCTAGCATTGGTTCCCAGTAAGTTATTTTTCGTATCTCACAGTAGGACGTTTCCTTGAAGAATATCATACAGTAATTTAGACAGCAGCAGCGAACACAGGATTCCAAGGTTAAGCAAACGCTTCAGGTGAATGTGTTTCATATACAGTAAGCAATAGATATTGTTACGATGGTCTTACTTATCGTCGTCGTATGGCTCAGTGGAAAACAAAATACAAGATACCAATGAAGTCACTAAAAACCAGCTTTAATTTATACAAGTACAGTTGTTTATAATCAACAAGTTATTCAATAGGATTATACTCGTACAATATTTCAAATTAATCTGTCCACACGCGATAATAATGTCAACTAATAGAGTCCCGCACAATCATCGCTTTTCACTAATAACTACGTGAACGCACAGAGTAAATCGTCCGACATTAACTCGAACCTTACTTGAATACATCGCCACTTAAACTGAAACTAAGCGTCGCCGATTGCTTATATTTATATCCCGCTGTGATTCCAGAATAATCCATAATACGCGTCAGCACTACTACAGTAGAGAAGACTAGAGAGTAATTGCTTGCGGCCTTTAACCAAGGCCTCACTCTACTACTGGCCGGAGTCACCCCCTCCACTCCACGCGCACGTCAAAGTAGGCGCCGGACCGTTTCTCGCCACGAGCCACGATCCCAATGCTTTTTTAGTCAGTATCACACACGTGTTTCTATTCGTATACGAAGTTTTGCTGCAACTGTTTTTCATTTCGTACATTTGTGATAATAATATTAAAAACATGCCAACTTCATGCTGCGTACCAGGATGCAAAAGTAATTATAACACAGATAGTTCAGTGACTGTTTTTAGATTCCCGAAGGATCCTATCCAGTGTCAAAAATGGCTAAATGCCATTCACAGAGCAAACTTCACGCCCAGCAAATGATCTGTTGTTTGCATTCGTCACTTCGACGAACGTTATATCGTGCGAGAGGACTCGGTGACAAGACCCGACGGCACCGTCTTGACTGTAAAACGACAGCGTGTGAAATTAGCTGCAGATGCATGTCCAACAGTTTTTGAAAACCAGCCCGTATATTTGACGAGAAATCTACCTCCCCCTCGAAGAGACCCTGCAAGCAGGAGAGAGGAAATCCGGCAGCGAGAAGAGGACCGGAAGAGCCAAGTAAAGATATTAGACACTATAAATAGCTTAAGTGATATTAAAGAAAGATATAAACTTAAGTGTGATGACCATGCTATTAAACATTTTCATTTGCATGCCAGTGAACACACTTTAAATTTTTTCTCTGTTTATAAAACCAAAAGAGGTAATGTTAAAGTATTGATAAGTCTACTTATAAGTAAGGATTTGTCTTTTAATGTATTATCAAGAGATGACATAATAATTATTAACGATGATCCAAAGATTTTAGAAATTAGTTATGGTAGAAAACGTCTATGTTTATGGTCACAGTTAAACGCTTTACTCGTACACTTATTTAATGAGAACAGGCAGATTAATATTAATTGTAGTACTGAAGACCACATCAGCTCTGTAAATAGTTCTCTCGGTAGTCTAACTGATGACTGTTTGGATAATCCTGATGTAAGCAAATGTTAACATTTTTACAGGAACAATTTAATTTACTATTCAAAAAGAAAGTCAGTTATTGTGTAAATACTTTAGTTTGGTTCGCTACTTTACTTTTTGCTTTCCCAGGATCCTATAACTACATCAGGGTAGCTAAGCTTCTGACAATGCCACACCCAAAATATTTAAATAAATTTACTTTTAAATTAGGAGTTAATACTTCAGGTTTACAATCTGGGCACATGGACTACTTAAGAAAAAAGTTAGTGTCCTTGAAGAAAATGAAAAGTTGTGCTGCCTACTCCTTGATGAAATTTATGTTAAGCCCGAAATCACTTATAAGGGTGGGAAGGTTGAGGGTCTAGTAGTTAATGACCAAAATGCACCAGAGCCTGCAAGTACAGTCCAAGTTTTTATGATTTCCTCAATTATGTCCAAATACAAAGATGTCGTTGGGTTGTTCCCTATTAAAAATTTGTCTAGTGATATGCTGTTCACCTTAACAAATCTAGTAATAAAACTACTTACTGAGATAGGGTTTAAAGTATTTTGTTTGATATCTGATAACAACAGGGTAAACAGAAATACGTTTGAACGATTTTGTGGAGGCACTCTTCAAACAAATTTTGTAAACCCTTACTGTGAGTCACAGAATATTTATGTTATGTTCGATCCAGTTCACTTGTTTAAATGTATTAGAAATAACTGGTTAAACCAAGTAGATAACAGACAAACATTTGTGTTTCCAAATTTCGACAAAAATGACGTAAAAGAAATGGCTTGTGTATCAGATCTCAAAATCTTACAGCAGACTGTGAAGAAAGCGGTAGTAATGATATGCATGACAACAGTAATCAAATTTTTGATGACCTGCAGGTAGACATAACTGATGTTACCTTATCAGAAAATGACACTTTAGGCCTTGTTTATATTGGTACTTACTTGGTACACAGTATTTTAAAAAATAACTCTTGCACTGGGTGTACAGATTTCTTTACTACAACAAATACCGAGTCTACTGTTGTACCACAAAAGGACAATTACTATTTTAATGTTATTAATAGAGGATTTTTAAAATACCCTTCAGATTATGTGATGGAAGTACTAAATTTAGCTTTCAAAGTGTTTACATTAATTGTATCTGACAGATACGAAACACAGTTTTTATTGTCCACAAATCAGAGAGTAGCGCTAAAATCCACTGTTTTAGGTTTTATTGACGTCCATCATCCACAGAGAAATTGTAATATATGTAAAATTAATTTTAACAAACTTATCGATAAATGTTTATTTTCCTTTTGTAACATCTTATTAAACAATTATTCAAAATCCTGTAATGACAAATTCAATAAAAAAAGGAAAGATGCTCAGAATGATGTCAAATCGGACAAAAAGAGAAAAATACTCAAATTTCAGTCAAGTTCAGCGTTAACTTGGATAAATGTTAGACACAGAATTGTTAAGTTAGTCTAAATAACTTTATTTTAAATAGATTTAAATTACATATAAATATGTTAGACGTAAGGAAATACGGGATTGTAATGCACCATCTTCAAATGATCAAATATTGTTGTAAATAAATACTCAGCAGATAGTAATCGTTTATTTCTTTAATTTTTCTGCTTACCCTGCTTCTGGTACTACTTATCATACATGATATAAAATCTTGAACAATACGAAAGTTTGGCTGTTTATCTACATAAAGAAACTTGAAAAGTTATTTCCCCTATAAGCTGTCAATTACCGTGATTCACAGCTTTTTTACACCCTTCGTGTAAATTACACTTTCTCAAATGCTAAATATAACTGTTGTTGTTCACAAAACTCTACATTTTTTCATACCAAGGTCTTTGTTAGTTCATACAGATTACAACCATATAGGACATGTTCAGGTAAACCATTACAGGTGTGTGTAGGAAAGGTTATTTGAGCACGCGACACAGTAAACAGCATTAGCGGCCGTGTTTCGTTTCGGCGCCTAGTGTGACGTCACGTTTCCAGCACTCCGGCCAGTAGTATAGTGTGGCCTTGCTAGTACGCGCACACACATTACAGCCGGACTGCGCTGGAATAGCCGAGAACACGTAGACTGTTCTGTAACGGCGTAACAATATGTTTGTGTGTGAAACATAATGGCAGAGTATTAACTGTCTTTGGCCCTGTAGAAGATAGATAAGATTCGTAAATATTAAACTTTTTCCAGTAGATACGATTTGATGGAGAACATGTAGTAAAGCAACTTTAGAAAACATGTATTATAACACACACCCGCGCGCGCACGTTTGTTTGAAAGCGTACATGGTTGTAATAAATTTTTGGGTATAAGCTACATGTTTTGGGCAGACAGTACGCCTTGAAAATGGTCCGGGCTAACCGAACGAAACGTCGGAACATATATATATTGCAACGATACAGCCTAATGCTGTATTGAGCATTGATTTAAATAAATATAAAATTTGTAAAATTATTATAAGTTTGGGGTAAATGGACAGGTCTGGGATTGTAAAAATGTTTCATTGTTATACTAGGGGAGAAATCGCGTGTATCTTGTGTGTGTTAGTGATGCACGTACAGACAGGAATCTCAACTACCCTCCACAATTAATTACTAAAATAATTATTTTAATTCACTGTGTGAAAACTAATTAGTGTATAAACAAACAAAAGGCACTAAAGTGTGTGTAAATTTTATACGTATCCACAGTAAGAAAATGACGTTAATAGGACACACTACGCGAAATCAGTGCGAAATAAACGTGCCAAAAATACGCAAATTACCCTAAGACGCTCAAATTAATACAGTGAATGCTCAATCAAATTAGCTATGATTTGTGCTATCTCGATTCCGTGCAAAACATTGCCATTTGCAAAAAAATTGCAAATATATAGAAAGGTTTGGGAGTGGGGGCTAGCATGTGATCTGCAGGTCTCGACAAGATGATTTCGGAACCAACAGGTGCGGAATATCGAGAGGGTATAAATTAAGGGTTCGACTGAAAACCCTTCTCTTCATTTCAAGACACAGTTGCAGTCGGACACGCTGTGCGTCGGCAGAACAGTTTTATTTTATTATAAGTCTCATCTATGAACGAATAAAGACGTTCAGTAATTATGTTTACGATATTTCGGGAAACGTAAAGTACCGGGACCGTTTAAGTCATCAGAGTATCTACGGAGAAGCTACAAAGAGCGAGGCGAAATGCTAGACGTTAGGAGATGCTTTTTAGAAGCCTGACAGCCGAACGAGATCCACCTCGCAGCAGATAGTAATTCTCTGGGACGGACCACACACTGCTGGAGAACGACGCTGGACTCTGGACATATCCAGGACCACACCAAGCCAGGAGTAACGGAACCCAACTTTGGACAACGCTGGACCCCGTCAATAAGTCGTAAGGTCATCAAAACTGGAGGTGACATGCATGATGCATTTATAAATGATTTTTTTAAAAGAGCCCATAAAGACTATATAAAGAGACAATGAATTAAAACAAAAAAAGTTTATAATTAGAAAGAATGTAATAGAGTCTTATGTAAATGTTTTAGTCGTAAGAACGAGCGATCGCATATAGAGAAATATAGAAAAAAAAAAGAATTTAAATTTGAGATATTATATTTTTATTTCTATTTTATCAAAGTAAAATAATTGAAATGATTTGATATTTGCATTTTGTAGAAAAGAATAATTTAAATTTTGAATACGAAACAAATGCCAGTCTAAGAGTAAACAATATAATTTTAAATTATTAAAAAAAGAAAAAAGAAACATTAGTATAGACTGAGCAAGCTGAGGTCAGATCTGAGTTAAATGAATTCAATTAAAATAAAACTTAATTACGTTTAAATAAATAAATGTCTAGATTAAGATTATTAACAGGTCTAGATGTAAGAGTGTTTTAAATGTGTGTAACTTAAGAGATGAACTTAATAATGAGTGATATCTTGATCGGAGATTAATAACAAAGTTTTATTATTTATAATGCTTGTTAAAACAATAAACATGAAATTTTAACTACTCATAAATTTACTACTCTTATTATAGTTACACCTGGTATTGTTATAATTATTTACAACCTGCATATACAAAAGGTATCGTTGTATAAATTTTGGCGCTCCAAAATCGTGGGGCTAAACAAATTAAATTACATTAAATTTGCAACGTGTGTTTTTGTAAAATATATATATATACAGTGTGTGTATATATATATATATATATATGTATATATATTGCAACAGTACGTCTGCGTACGTTACTGTGCATTATCGTAATTAGTTAAAAAAACTGCTAAATTAGAATAAATAATAATTATTGTCAATATCTGTATTGAAAACAGTGAGTAATCAGGGGACGCGGACGCAGGTCGGTACAGCCATATCACGCCACACACCAGCTGAGATTGTGTACAGTGTAGTATATGTGTGTGTGTTTAAACCAGTAGAAACCGGCGTGGCGTCACCCCTGAATAAATGTGAATTAAATAACTAATTTATTTAAATTTAGTTAAGTGCGCGGATAAGTTATGACGAAACAAATTACGCCACGTTATTAATAATATAAAGACGCACACATGTGCAAAATTTAGTGCGAAACAAACAATGCATTTTTATGCAGTATAAATAAAAGTGAATGATAATTAGAACAATTAAAGTATAAAACCTATTAATATACAATTATACATAAGAAAATTACCGATCGTTTGAACATCGTGTAATAACCAAAAGACTTCGTGTGTTGCGAGTAAAGTTAAAATAGGCCTAAGTACAAAAATTAAATGAATCTGTAAAGGGACGCTTAACAAACTGTGATAATCCAAATCGTGTACAGAATTGTTGAAACATGATTTTTGCACCCGACAGTATAAATAAGCGAGGATCGCAATCCTCACTCTCAGTCTACTGGAACACATCTGCAGCCGAAGGGTATGTCCGACAGCGTATCATCCAAGGTCGATACCCCAGCGGTATAGAGGAGCCATCGGGACTGGAACAGGAGGACCAGAGGACAGTGGAGGATCGACGCTGGACAAGGACACAAGACTCTGGATCATGACGAGGAGTACCAGAGTTCCACTTCATCAATAATAAGGTGACACAAAATCATATTACTCGTCAACATGGTTCATGAACATGAACAGTCACAAAGTACGTGTAAAAGATCCATAAAAGATCGGGACGATACAAACGATGAAGAAGAAATAAAGGGAACGAAGACCAAACGATCGACATTACAATACTAGGAAAGAAATGATGGAAGTCGAAGAATTATAAATGTAGAAACCTAGATATTGTTGGTCCAGAGAGAATTCAAGAAAACAACAGGGAATCGAAGAGTCTTCGGTACATCGGACCGTGTGTTGGGTAACCGGAGGGAAAAACCCTGGGAACGCGATTAAACCCAATTTCTACACGTCAGAAAAACAGTGGGAGTTTAGTAGTTAACGGATTCGTTGAAGAAAGGTCTACCTCAGTTACAATTGACACGGGTCCTACAGTTTCCTTGTGCCTTGATTTACTGAACAATCTCTAACCAATTTGGTACTCTTGTACCGTACGGACAGCTACTGGAAAGCCCGTGAAGGTGTTTGGGCTGACATGTCTGGGTCGACAGGAATTTCACCAAGTACTCATTGCAGACATTTTGGGTGGAGCAATTCTAGGTGTGGACATTACGAACGCGAATGGATTTATAATTGACTTCAAAAAGAAAAATGTTCTAAGGATCGGCCAAGAAGAGGTAATTCTCTGCACGAAATACGTTAGAAAATCAATGGATCTGATAAATCAAATAGGCTTAACTATCCCGCCAAACTCTGAAAAAAAACATCATGTTTAAAACCTGTGTAGATAATGGGGAGAGCTAATGCTCTACATTCGAACCCCAGGCAGTCAGCACACAGCTCACATTAATTGCCAGAAATTTAGTAAAAGCAGGCGCGACTAAACATTTTTCCATTAGAGTCATAAATATTGTGGACCAACTGCCATGTTACAAAGCGATAGACAACTGAATAAAATTTCTCCTGTGGCTTGGGTAGCCGGAATGACATTATGAAGTCTCAGGGCTTCATACACTTCAAAATTACCAGATATACTTAAAGACCTCTTAAACATATCTTCCAATGATCTCTCGAAGGCTGAGATTGAAGAATTGTGACAGTGTTACACGAATTTGAAGACGTTTTTGCGGTTCAGAAAGTCTCTTGTACAAACATCACATCAATAAGGGAGATACAACACCGATACGCCAACCTCCTCGATAACCTCCGTTAGCTAAGCGGGAGGAAATGTCTCGAGAGCTACAGAACATGTTGACGAAGGGGTTTATTGAGCCTTCGTCAAGTGCTTGATCTTCTCCGGTAGTGCTGGTAGCGAAGAAGGACGGTGGGCTATGTTTCTGCGTAGACTACCAGAAGCTGAACGACGTGACAAAGGAAGAGCGCTATCAACTACCTTGTGTGGACAATACGCTATCTGGGACCTCAGTGGCTTTCTGCATTAGATCTGGCAAGTATGTTTTAATCAAGAAGGTAATGAAAAAACAGCGTTTTCGACCCCTGATGGCCTCTTTCAATTTAATGTTATGTAAATTCTATTTTATAATGTAATGCATCGGGCATGCTTTAAAAACTAATGGTCCTGGTTCTCCGAGAATTGACATAGAAAACTTCCTTTGTTTACTTAGACTACGTCATAGTTATTAGCAAATCTTTAAAAGATCATTTGACAAACTTTAAGGAAGTTGTAATCAGAATTCATGATGCCTAAACTGAAGCTAAGCCCGAAGAAGCGTACTCTATTTCATAAGGAAGTACAATATTAGGCCATTTCGTCTTAGAAGCTGGTGTTAGTACGGAAATTAAAGTAGCCACAGTTAAAACTAGCCGGTCCGAAGATTAAACACGAAATTTACTGGGTTTATGCTCTTATTACAGACATTTCGTAAAAGGTTTTGTTACTGTTGCTAATCCACTACACAAACTAAAGGAAAATACACGAACATTCCAGTGATCTGGAGAGTGTGGTCAAGTCTTTAGGATCAAATGCAAATTGCATTATGCTCGGAACCATTTCTTGCTTTCCCATTATTCAAAGGAAAGTACATCTTAGACACAGAAGCAAACAATACTAGTCTAGGAGCAGTTTTGCCCCAAGCGCAAAACGGCGAAGAATGAGTAATAGCTTATGACAGCAAAAGGGGTTCTAAAGCAGAAAGAAACAATTGCGTGATATGAAGATAGTTGATAGCTATCGTCCGAGCTTTGGAGTTCTTCCACAAGTATCTGTATGGAAGGGAGTTTTCACTACGTACCATTTATACTGCGCTTGCGTGGATTTTAAACGCCATTAACCTTCGTTTAAAAATCCGGAAGGGCAGTTGGCAAGGTGGCTTGAACGATTTCAAGGTACAACATCGGCGGGGTCGTCTACATGGTAATGCCAATGGCTTATCTCGAAGACCATGCTCAGAAGATTGCTGAAATTGCTGTAGAAAGGAAGAACAGAACACGCGTGAACAAGTTTAAGAGATCACTGCAGACTTTTTGGCAGACAATTGGATGACACAAGATTTCTGACAAGAACAAATGGCTGACAAAGAAATTGGACCTATCTTGATAGGGTTGTCGCCCTGATTGGCAGTATGGCTGCCGTGGTTCCAAAGTGCCGAAGAGTTATTTGGCACAATGAGAATCTCTAACCTTGGAGAACAGATTGATGAAAAAGGCTTGAGAAATTACAGATAGACGAGGTGTCACATGCCGCTGATAGTTCCCAGAAGTCGTCGTCGTCATCCTTTACGGCTTAGGCTAGTAGCCTGTTCCAGTCTCAATGGAAGTCATCCAACCATCGCTTACGGGGTCTCCCCACACTTCTCTTCCACCTTGGATGATAGTCAAGGGCTCTTCTTGAACATCTAGTTGGATCCATTCTCTCTACGTGTAACCGCCACTCTGTTTTGTACCGGGAGATTTTCTCATTTAAGCTTCCAGCTTTACCTAGCTCCATTCTAATATGATCATTTCTGATAAGATCTCTCCTGGTACAACTTCTTTACAGCCCTCAAGAACATCGTTTCCGCTCCTTGTATTCTAGATATATCTTTGGCTTTTGTAATCCAAGTCTCACTACCATACAGTAGTTTAGGTATGGCCATTACATTATAATATTTCAATTGCGTCTCTTTCCTTGTTTTCTTCTTTAAATGTTTAATGATACATCCACAAAGCGTCTGGAAGAGACTAATTTTGGTTTCAACCTCCTTATCATCTTGGTATGTGATGTTGCATCCTAGATACTTGAAATCTGCCACCTCTTCTATTGTCGAGTACTGTATGACAATCTTTGTTCTAATATGTTTGGCGCCAAAAAAAGCCATAACTTTTGTTTTAGACAAGGAAATGGTTTGATTGTAATCTGCCAAAAGTAAAGATTTACTTCTGTTCCCAGAAGTAAAGTGCATTATGTTTTGAAGGAAACACATGATGGAGCATTTGGAGGTAATCTTGACGTCAATAAAACAATTGAGAAAATACAGAAATGATTCTATTCGTTTCATTTTCATCATGATGTAGAGGCATTATGTCAGACCTGTGAAATTTGTGCTGCAAGTAAGGGCTCACAAACCACAAGCAAGGGAAAACGAGGCATCCTAAATCAGGAAGTTACCATTGTGGAAAAAGCGTTAGTTCACAACTTCTGTTGTTGTATGGATCCCTAAGGAAAGCCATACGGATCAAGGGAGGAGTTTCTAATCGGGAGTCTTTAAAATTATATCACTTATTTGGAATTGAAAAGTCGCGGACAACGCTTCTCCAACCTCAGTCTGACGGAATGGATGAGAAGCTCATCAGATCGCTTGAACAACATCTGTCGAAGGTTGTCATCCTTACACGACGCAACTGGTATGACCCCGACAAAACTACTGTTTGGGCGAGAGATTCGTCTTCCTCGGGATTTATGCTTGGATCACCTGACACTTAGCTCAAAGAACCGCAGAATTATTCTTCGTAGAGGACGGTTGAAGGTAGCCAGTGACAAAATGAAAACGCGGTACGATATCCGCGGTAACAGTCTGGGTTTTGAGGAAAGGGACAAGGTTTGGTTATATGAGTCAGTCAACGTGCGTGGTGCGTACCTCATACGGCCTGGCGGCAATGGACGTACTATGGAATTTACCAGTGTTTTCTCGTCTACGTGATTATTCTCGACGCATCATCCAGAATTCTCGGTAGAATCATCTGACACTCTCGGAGGGGCGGAAGCGGCGAGCCAGTCAGTTTGAATTAGCGATTTGCTGTACCTTATCGGAGTTGTGTGTTTTATAGAGGTTTAGTGTAGAGTGATTATTGTGATTTATTACCTGCGGACAAGTCATTAGTAACTCCCATTCTTTATTTTCATGTTTTTACTTCCATTATTATCAAACTAAATATACTAGCGTGATTACTGGCTAACTTTAATTCAATTCCCCCTTCTCCGTTAAAATTTGTAAGGTGTCTCTTGAAAAATTTGCCTGGGGCCTAGCAAATTTCAAAGCGGCCATTGCCAATTCAGTAATCCAAAAATACGTATTTATAAATATAGGAACACATCAAGCTGGCCATGTGTACTACTCCGGCAGAAGCCGGATTTGATGCAATAGACCGAGATGACGGCCACCCAAGCGTGATTCATTCTAGTTGAATCGCAGTACATAATTTTATTAATGACTATTTGATTAATTCAAATAAATTGTGATATGTTTGATTTTCACATCCTTAAACAATGTCGAATAACATACGAGGGTCATTGAAAAGTTCGCGGAGCGACAACTATAGTTTAGCGGTAAAGCTTAAATTTTTCGTGTGCTGCAAGATTTGTATTTTATGTGAACTCCTGTTAATTTCGAATCTATCTATCAATGTATTCATTGTTTAGAAGCTGTTTAAAATCGACGTGGCATGCGTGATTTGAAAAATGGGCAAAATCAAATATCGTGGTGTGATTCTTTGTTAAAAATTGTTTAGCGCCAACGGAAAATCAAAACGAAATTGTAAATGTGTCAGGAGATGCTGCGACTTCAAAACCAACGGTTTACAAGTAGGCGCTTGAGTTTAAACGTGGTCGCACGAGCATTGAAAACGTGGTCGCACTGGACGTCCAAAAAATGCAACAACTCCAGATGTGGCAGCCATTTTGCACAGCGCTTTTTCACACCAAGTTCTTGAGTTAAAGTATGATCAGGGCCGTCCCTATCCGGGCGTGCAAGGCGTTCGGTGCTCTCCGGCGGCACGTGAGCGGGGGCGGCAAATAACAAAGAGCACTACGATTTTTTCTTATTAATAAAATGAAAAAATTAATAAAATAAAATGAAATACTTCGATTTCCCAAACGACTAATTTTATACGTAGACTTGTTTTAAAGTGTAAACAGATGTTGGGCCACCCGGGATGTGTCCTATTGTTCACACGAGTTAAATCGCACACTTGCTCCAATCTTTTGTAAATGTCAAGGTCAGCTTTATTGTTTCCTGTCCCAAAGCTTCCATATGTTTTGCTTTTCGTGTGTAAACAACAATGGTCAAACTATTTTTTTTCAGTTACTGGTGTGGTGAGTATTTTAGTAAATCTTTTCAGTTTTCACTCGAACATACTACGGTGCACATCAAAAACAAGTTGTTGATTTTAATTGTAATAGTTACTTGTGTTTTTAAAAATTTTAAATAATAAGACATATCTACAATAATTACCTAGTGTTTTTCCAAATCATTAGGAGTGTTATAAACCATAGGAAACAAAGGTAAGTAAAGTAAAAATTAGATTTATTTTTATCATATTATCGAATTAAACATTTCATTAAATCATAGATATTTTATATACTTAATTCATTAAGGACCGATTTCACCGGCTTCGACTAATTTTTATTTTTGAGTTAAATATTAAAAACGATTGTAACCACGGAAACGGGGCTTTATTCTGAACTTAAACCTTAACTGAAATCGGTGAAATCGACCGTAAATATAATTTATTTATTGGATATTCAAGAAGATTAATTAGATTATTATGTATAAAATACGTTTAATAATCGCGCACTTTTAGATGCATTTTTGCAAGAACTTGATTTTACGATGTAATAGCAAATTTTTCAATTTCAATATTTAAGTAGTTACCTCACTGCAATTCATGTAATAATGCCCAACCCTACGTTAGTCATTATCATTTCGTGAAAAGTTAAAAATTCAATTAGTATTCATATTTTCTTTCTTTCTTCCTTTGTTTATGTGTTTATGTATTTTATAGATGTCAGATGGAAGAAAGCGGCTTTCTGGATGGCAATATCAAAAAAAAGAGAACAAAAAAAAGAAACTATCAAAAAAGTAATAACTCCAATTACATAGTTCTTTGAATCAACTACAAGTTGTTCGTCCAAAGATTACCGGGCTACATCTGCATCTGAAGAATCTAACGAAACAGAAGCGGGAACCACAGTGAGTACTCAACCATCGGCAACACAAAACACTTCAATTTCAGAAGAGTCAGAAAATGTTGTAAATGAAGAAATTGAAAAATTAAATGTCCCAGATATTTTCAAAGATCCCGGAAAATGGCCACGCGTTTTGGATGACAAAACTAAGGTCACACTGACAAAATAAACCACCTCAAATAAAACAATTTGTATTTCCAAAAGACAAGTCAAACAGGAGCTTTTCTGAAAAATATTATCAAAACATTATGTCTAATTGTGAAGTAGTTTCACGAAGTTGGCTTTTATACTCCATATCAGAAGACGCCGTTTTTTGTTTCAAATGTAAACTTTTTTCAAATAATACTGACACTCCTCTTGTACAAGGTGGTTTCAAATCTTGGCAACATTTCTCTGAACATCTTCGCCGCCACGAAAAAAATTTGTCTCATATAATTCATACAAAACAATTACTGAGCTTGAACAAAAATTTGTCACAAAATAATTCTGTTGATGCTCATCATCAAACCTTAATAGAAATGGAAAAGATTAGATGGCAAACTGTTTTACAGAGAATCATATTTTGTATTAAATATTTAGCGAAACAGAATTTAGGTTTCAGGGGCAGCAACTGCAAATTATTTGAAGATAACAACGGAAATTTTTTGCAGCTTATACAAATGATAGCCAAATTTGACACCACCTTAGCCGATCATCTTCAAAGGGTTCAAAATGACACAACACGTATGCCACATTATTTAGGGATTAGAATTCAGAACGAGATTTTAAATTTATTGGGTGACGAAATTAAAATCGTAATTTTAAAAATGTTGAATGAAGTGAAATATTATTCTTTAATATTAGACTGCACTCCTGATGCTAGTTATCAAGAGCAATTGACAGTTATTTTGAGATTTGTTATTTACAATGCTGAGATTGGGGAAGTTGAAATAAGAGAACACTTTTTAGGGTTTTATGAAGTTAACAATACAACTGGGGCAGGATTAACCAAATATATTTTAGAAAAAAATAAAATCGATATTCTTAATATGCGCGGCCAGGGTTACGACAATGGTGCCAATATGAAAGGCAAGCATAATGGTTTGCAAAAACAAATTTTAAATATCAATCCGCGGGCCTTTTTCGTACCTTGTGCTGCGCATACTCTGAATTTAGTTGTTAATGATGCGGCAAAAATATCTTATGAAACCATAGATTTTTTTGGAATCATTCAAGAACTGTATAATTTTTTTTCCTCTAGTACAAAACGTTGGGCTGTATTATTAAATAAATTTCCAAATTTTACACTCAAGCCACTATCTGACACTCGCTGGGAAAGTAGAACGGATGCACTCAAACCTCTTGCGAAGGATTTACCAAAAATTATCAATGCTCTTAGTACTATTCTGGAGGACAAAGATGATGTTTTTGATCTCAACACCAAGCATCAAGCGCAGGTTTTGTTGAACAAAATTCGTTCATATAAATTTATATGTTCGTTGATCCTTTGGCATGATATTCTGTTTAATGTAAATATCGTTAGTAAATTACTCCAAGGTACTGACATTAACATTTTACAGTCAATTGAGTACTTGTCGAAATTGAACGAAACCTTGAAAAATTTTAGAACTGATGATGATGAATATTTTAAAAGTGTACTCGAAAAGGCAACCGAAATTGCTAAAGCAATTGATATAGAAGCAAATTTTCCAGAAAATGTTTGTGTTAGATCTTGCAAAAGACCACGAATGTTCGACTACGAATCTGCAGACGAAACTACTACGGATCTTAAAAGTAAATTTAAAATAAATTTCTTCTATGCAGTTCTAGATACTACGTTATCTGCCGTACAAGAACGTTTTGAGCTTATACAAGCATATAAAGATAAATTAATTTTTTTACATAATTTTAGAGAAATTAAAAATGTATCTAGGTTAGAACTGATGAAAAGCTGTGCTGACTTGGAATTGTCATTATCCGATTTGTCTAACACAGATTGCCCCAAAGACATTAATGCAACAGATCTAGTAGACGAGATCCAAAACATACAAAATTTCATAGAAACTGAGAATTCCCTCAAAGAAATTTTAAGCTATATATATAAAAATGATCTAATATCTGAGTTTCCCAATTTATCCATTGCACTACGGATTTTATTAACCCTACCTGTTTCTGTGGCAAGTGGAGAGCGATCATTTTCCAAATTAAAATTAATAAAAAATTACCTACGGACCTCAACCTCGCAAGATCGCCTAAATTCTCTTGCTTTAATTTCAATTGAAAATAAAATTTGCGAAAATTTAAGTCTAGAACAGCTAATTAAACAATTTGCTGAAATTAAAGCAAGAAAAGTAAATTTTTATTAGTCAGCGATTTAGGTTTTCAATACGAACATTACATGTAATGTGCAATTAATATACTCTTATATATTTTTTTAATTAATTATGTAAGTAATTTTTAACTTAATTAATTTTTAATTTTTTAAATGTACATATTATTTGTGTACTTTTTGTGTAGCTAAAATTTATATTAGAATTTTGAATTTTGAAATATAAAATATTGAGAAAAACATTGATAATTTTCATGATTTTCGTTGACCCTCTCCCCCTTCTATAAAAGCGGCAAATTACACTTTGCACTCCAGCGGCAAACATACTCAGGACGGCCCTGAGTATGATGCACACGCTCATATGAGATGCCTAAGATTTCAGCAACGTCATCCACGCCTCGATATGTGGTCTTCCAATACCCTATGAAATTTTTTCAATAATGCCATTTTTTGATGGACTTTTTGGACGTCTATTAGAGTCTTCAGTGCTTGTACTACCACGTTTAAACTCGAGTGTGCCCCACTTACCGTTGTTTCTGAAGGCGCAGCATCTCCTTACACATTTAGAATTTCGTTTTGATTTTCCATTGGCGGTAAAACGTTTTTAACAGAGAATTCATCACAACACGATGTTTGATTTTGTGCATTTTAAAAACACGCGTAATAGGAAAATTTCAAACATCTAGTAAAAAGTAAATAAATTGACAGATATATCTGGACAGGTGTTCACGCGAAATATACGTCTTGCAGCACACGAAAGATTTTAGTTCTACCACTGAGCTATAGATGTCGCTCCGCGAACTTTTCATCTGCCCCCCTTGTAGTTTGCAATTTTTTAACCAGCCCTCTTAGTGGTAATAAAAAGGATTTACACGGTTCGGCATTCTTATTTTATTATAGTAGTGATGGGCGAAAAACTATGTATGAATGTAAATTCCATTACCGCATGCATATCATACATGATGATATACAAATAATGATAATGGTTGTCAGTCTGCATTACATTCCACGCTGTTATAACTATGTAGGAATTGTTGTGTCATCTGATGACTATTGTAACGTAAAGCCTCCTATCGTGTCAAAAAGCCACACGTTGGCTGCGTCAATTTGTAACGACAAGACTCGTTACCTGTCTAATGTGTACTTTGTTAGTATTTTAAGGATGAGTATGTTGTCAGGGTAATATTAGTTGAGCACCAATTTGCAATCAAATGTTGCAAATAAAATGTATTTGTAAATTGGTAAGTATTATTTTAAAATATCATAAAGGTTTCTTTTTCAGCTATAATTCTATCTCTTTTAATCTTTTATTTAATAGAAGATTGTGACAACTAAAGGTCAGCAAGGCAGATTCAAATCGGATGCCATACTTTCCTGGTTGAGAGTGTTGCCAACTTAGGCTAGTTGATGAAAAAAATTAACATTCATTGATATGGTGTTTATAATATCATATACATTTATTTATCCATTAAATAAAGAAAAGAAAACCTTTTATCTGTAGTTATTGAACTCAAATCCTTTATTATCCTTTTTAAATTCTTTTAAAAGACAAATAAATTATTAACAAAGTCTGACCGGCTGTTCTTTAAATATGCTCAGAATGGCAGCAGTAGTATTTCTTATGTCTCAGGGCATACACATTTGCATATTTTATAATTGCTAAATAAAATACAAATAGAATGTTTTTAAGTTAGGTCCTTTTGACCACGGTATAAACAACAAATAGGTTAGGAAAAGTACGAAAATACATGGGATTATAATAAATCACAGAGTGTTTTAACAAGAGTACATTAATAATTTTACAATGTTCAATGTCTAGGTTATGTTGATTTAAGTGTTTTTAATGTCTAATTCACTTTATATGATAGTATTACTCTATATTAATAGTTTTCACACTAAAAATAAGATTATTCGTTAATTATTTTCACAGTGAAAGTTCAAAATAGTTTTAATTAAAAGTGTAAACAGTGTCTTTGAGAAGTATGACCTAGGCCTTGAAGGAAATTGTTCAGTTTAGTTATTTATCAAAAATACTTCCCTTCCTGGATAGTTTGATTTTATTTCTTCATATGTTACTTGGTTTACTTCTTTTGAATAATATTGTACTTCTTTCTTCTATTTATTTTGTTTAGTAGTATTATTTAATTTTACTTTAGGTTCACTGATATTGTAACGAGTTAAAACAGGGTGTGTGTGTAGTTGACTTGTAAAGTCCCACGTTGCAGGCGTCAATATGTAACGTAGAAAACGAGGTCGTACCTGTTCAAATGTATCACACTTGTTTATTTTGTGTATTAGTGTGATTGTAGTGTGTTTGCCTCACACTGGTTGTTACATAAATCGACGTCACTACTGGAGTCCGTAGCGTTGTCAATGTCGCCAGTACAACCTACCTGTTAATTCATAGGGATTACGATTCCCGGGTGGCGCCAAATTGTTTTTGTTAAAACAATTAAAACATCTAATTTTTAAGGTAATACGTGGTATTAGCATGGACAGCTGTGGCGTTCGAATTATTCCCGCTGCTACACAGGTTGTCGACTCGGCCACTCGTGATAAGCGCTAGTTGGCTATGACTTAAAACTTCGCTAACACGCATATATTTACAAAACATCCTATGAAATAACAAGATAGTAATGTTCTGTACTGCGTTTTTTAATACACATTTAATTATCAATAAATATGACAATTGAATCATAAACAAATTTATAATATTATGCTCCGGCTTAGAGCTTGAAACTCAAAATATCTCAGGTTGGCAAAATTGATTTCAAAACACTATCGTTCAGTTACTTTTAACAAAATTACTATGTTTTTAAAATCTGGAGTTCTTTTGATCATGAAAATAGACATAAACGTTGATTACATGAAAAGAAAGTACACTACTATACCTTATACGTACTTAGGATTTATAATGTGTTTGTACAATTTGTTCAGTAGTGTCGTATTTCTGTTACAGTAGTTATGTTCACAAATAAGGTTATCTTTATAAATGTTTTTTAATATAAGTAAATTATGCCTTTACCTTTGAAAGAAAATACTACTTTTTAAATAGTGAGAAATTTTATCATTTGAAAATAATTTAAGTAATTTGGGGTTTTTGGGAGTAAGAAATTATTCGGTACTTATCAGTTCGTCTCACGTTGAAGGGTCGTCATCAGGATAGGCGTATATTTCTCGAATTTGGGCCGGTTGAAGGCTTCCAGCATCTTCTTCAAACTGGTCTGGGTTTTTTCTTTAATTAGTTTGTTTAATTTCGTTCCTGGACATCATTAATTCTGTATAGATCGACGTCTCTTCATATTGGATTATTTTGGTTCACTGTTTCGACTTTTATAACTGTTTAAATTAAAGTTTTAGTTTGTCCAATTTTTCGTGTGGCGTACCCACGCTTCGTTTCTTCAGCGTCTATATAATTTAACGGAAAAATAAGCCCTCAAACGTCTCGTTGTCATAGTAACCAATAATTCAATGCTTGTTTTATTACTCCTTACATACATTGTTAGAAATATTTGAATTTTTATTCAAATTTATTAAGTATTTTCCTAATGATTTTATTCCCTTATAATTCCTTTGGGATAATAAATGACATCACTATTATTTTTCTTTCCTTTCAAAGTTTACAATGATACCTCATAAGGTCATATTCTGTTACACTTTAACTATAGTCTAATTATTTGACATTTAATAAATAACATATCTTTCTTGAATTAAATTATTACAATAATATTTCTGTGTTGAAATAACTGATATATAATTACTGTCCATTCACTGTTCTTAGATTAGTAAGATTTCTTGTGAAATTGATACAATTTGCATTTGAATGTCTTTGGCAGTTAACTGTTTTCATAGTTACAAACAGCCATGATTGTTTTCTAGTGTATTTCCTTTTTAGATTACATTCTGAATTCAGCCTGATGGGCTTCACTTATTTGTTTGTGTTTTAATTACTATTCAACATACATTTTCATTACTCTTCATTTAAAATATAATAGTTAGGTTTATGGACTGTAAGTCCCTTTCAGCCATATTCCTTCTTTAACATTGCATCAACTATTCTTTACATTTCATAAATTATTCTTAGTACTAACATTGATTTCTTTCTTGTCTTATAAACTAGGGTGATAAACATTGTTACTTTCTCTAATATTATGAAGGTTGATTCCCCCTTCAACATGGGGTGTTGTATTCTTTACAATTTTAATCTTTAATAACAAACTTTACTTCTATCCTATCATGCCATGTTAACACAAGTTATGGTACTGGGCTTTCTCCCTGAATATTATTACAAGCTTCCTTAATATTAATTTTAAATACTATTTTTAATTACTTCTAGGTATATAATTAATTATACTCTTACTCCAATCATTGGTGGTTTATCAATGTTTTAATGAGTGTCTATTTACTTATCATTCTAATTTGAATGTTTCACATCCACTTTCACTATTTTTTAGGGTATTTACACTTCACTAAAGCACTTCACTTTGGTTCACTGTTTTGTAATTAGTGTTATTTAATGGGTAATCCCTATACTTTCTCCTACCATTTCTCACTATTTTGTTTTAGTATTATTTTTACTATAAACAATATTAGGCTAGTTGTGTTTTGGTTGAATCTAACCTTTCTGACAGGGTTAGTGTACCTTTCCTATACTATATTACTTTACAATTGTATTGTCTTAAAAATTGGGTACACATGTTAAATTAATGCTAATAATAACATTGGTTTCATTAATATATAATTATTCAAGGTTTATTGACCGTATTCTATCTCTAAACATACAATCTTTCCCTTTTATATATGTGTGTTAGTTCCCCTTGGGTTTTATCTGTCTCCTCTTCATTCTTCCTCTTCTTCTTCTTCAATCCGGTTCGGTTCTCCTCTTCTTCTCTTCTGGTTTAAATTCTGTTTATTTGTATGGATCTGTCCTCTTCTTCTGGTTCTTCTTTAGTTCGGTGTCCATCATTGTTTTGTCTATCATATTTTTAATAAGTATGTTACGTGGTTCCCTTCTTTATGTTTGGGTTGTTGGCTCAATCATGTCAAAATATCTACATTTTAATAAGTATGTTACGTAGTTCCCTTCTTTATGTTTGTGTTTTTCGGCTCAATCACTTGGGTTGGGTAATATCGTTGTACGTCTTGTCAAAGTATTTACATTTTAATCATTTTTTACACATTTTATTTCATATGAAGTAATTTTATATCAAGAATTATCTTTTTTATCACTGGTACGAGATTTGGCTTAATTGTATCGTTACAATATGAAAATTACAATCTGTTGGATTAGTCACTCTTATTTTTATATCAACCTTTCTCGTTTAGATCTAATAATGCACTCCTCTTTATTTAATTTATAACATTTCAGTTGCTAAGGCCTATCTTAGCTTTCATTGGTGTGAAATGTAACATTTGATGTTACTATGGTGCTCTCTGAGCCTCAACATAAACAAACTTCTTCTAATATTTTACCTTTCATTTTCTTTAAACTATTATAACTTTTTTATAAGATCTTTGATCTTCAATTTACTAGTATCTTTGATTTTCTGATGGAACACTGATTATTTTGATACCACTCTTGCTTATCTTCCATTAAATATTTCCTGAATTACCATTTTACACTTTTAATTATTTGTCCCAAAATTATTTATTATTAGTTCTTCTTGTACTCTTCACTTTACTAAACCTATTGGACACCATCAGTAATAATATAACAACCTGACATTGATTATTCTAATTTTAATATAAATTCTTTTTCCAAATCCCTTAACTATCTAGGTTTAATATGCCTAGTTTTACAAATCTCTATTATTATTATTTTGGTACTCTCCTATTAATATTAACATTGGTATTTATTAATATTACAACCTATAATATTAATCAATATAGCAAAATTAATTACTAATAACTATTAGTAACCTATGACAATTCTTATTAACCTACTGTATACAATCCAGTCTTTATAAACACAACAAAACACTAAGTAGTTTCCAAAACATTGTCCTCCTTACTTACTAACTTTAATAGTTAACATACCTTACTTACTAACTTTAATAGTTAACATAACTATTATTAACGTTCCTTTAACTTTAGTAAACATAACTATTAGAGCCTTAGTTAACATTAATCAAATAATAAAAGAAATAAATAGTATTTAACAATAGTTCTTGAAACAAGCTATATCATGTTTCTTGGTACTTTTGGTAGGAGTAGTAAAGTATATTTCTGTCAACAAGATGAGTGGCAAAAAATCATGTAACACTATTATTACAGGTTTTGAACATTTAGATGTGGGTAAACTATTTAGACTTAATCTTTTATTAAACATTTATACGGAAAACGGCACATTTTATTGTAGATTATAAAGTTGCGAGTATTACGGGGACGGCCGTCAGTCACTTCAGCGACGTTCTACCGTTACTGACGAGATCTTCAAGGGAGTAATGGTTCTACCGGTTGTATGAAAAACGCTTCATAAAAACTTAAATTCAGATATTTTTTTACAACTTTCCTGCTGACGAAATGTCGCAGATTCAGGGATAAAACATTTTCTCACAGAGTCATATGAGCCATCTCATAATTTATAACGTCATGTTATAATTTGTGTAATTTATTTTTATATGAAGGGGTGTAACTATAACATTTAAATAGAACCGTTAGAATTTTTCAGTCTTTCTTTAGAAATGCGTGAAATCTGAAGATTTTCGCGCTTTTCTAAGAGAGTGACATTACGGTATATTCGAAGTGCGAACATTTGAGCGTTTCACATTTTCGTCATCGATTTGCAGTTCTATGGTCGACCAACATGGCGGATGCAGTTTCACAGCCCATGCATACAGATAAATTGGAATGTCTTCTCTATTTTATTCTGCGCTCGCTGCTCTATTTTGCCGCGGTTCAACATATTGTCCTCCGGAGACGGTAGTAAATTGACTGCCCCGCATATGAGGTGTTGCAACTACGTGCTTATAATATCCAGTTTTTATGGTTACTTATATAATCGATCTTATTCGCAGAACAGTTAACTTGAGAGACATAGTATACGTTGTAGACCTATAATTTCTTTTTTACGGGATGCGTTACAGTAAACAAGTGAAGGAGTACCAGATCCTAAATACTATGGTCTTCTGGTTTCTGTGTTACCGTCACATTGTCTCCTTCTTAAGGCCGCATTCCCGAAGTTCTACAGTTGTACACCTGTACTTAAATTCCTATTGTACTTTCATTGTAGGCCTATCCTGCATTCCATATCATTGGTGTAGAATAGGACTAAAGACTCCTCAATTTGCCTGGAGTTTAGGGAACCGATCCAACGGCACCTCAGTATACACAACAAAACCGGTATCTTTCCTCTATTACTGAGGATAATTCCGTGACAAGTGTACCGATTTGCAAGTAAAAGAAGTTTAAAACCTCCAGAAATGCGAATCTCTCGTCGGAACATTTGTTCGGTGTTCCATATGTTACTAACCATTAAAAACAATTATATTCGGTGATCTATTATTGCCATTATTTTCCACAGTTGTTGTTCAACTTCCTGTTAATCACATCCGTAATTGATACTGTACTCACTTCTTGTACTTGATCCGTAATTCATCCAACTCCAGTAGGATTCTGTTGTGTGTGTGTGTGTGTGTGTGTGTGTGTGTGTGTGTGTGTGTGTGTGTGTGTGTGTGTGTGTGTGTGTGTGTGTGTGTGTGTGTGTGTGTGTGTGTGTGTGTGTGTGTGTGTGTTGCAATGGACATTGCATATGGAAATGTAGCAGAGAGTAAAAGCATATGATAGCATTTAAAGACGCTTTGTGAATAAGTAGAAATTAAACATTATAAACAGGTTTGAACATTATAAAATTAGTTAGTAAGGAACACTGTTAAAAATATTAGTTTGAAGTATTTTTAGGTTTATGAAAAAACTTTAAGAAATGGTGCGTAACGATGCTTAGCAGCGTGTGTAGTTCGCGTGTGCGAGGGTACGTAATTATTTTAAGGGATGTTCATAAAAACACGTTAGTTTAAATAACTTTCACGATATGGAAAATTTTTTAATGGGACTTATCAGGATGTTCTTAATAAAAAGGCCTACCTGATAACAATAGTTATTTTTAAAACCAGTAACTAAATGTATACATACTTTATGTAAAATGGTCATAAGGCCATAAATTCAGTCGTAAAAATGATCAGGTTTCTTGAACAAGAATTGTTCTATAGGCCTTCTTGGACAAGAACATTTATTATCTGTAGAAAAATTATAGAAGGGGTTACTGAAGAACCAATCAGATTACGAGAATTCAGTCGAGGATATTTATTGAAACGGATAGATTGAAACGAGGATTCTAAAACGGATACCTCTCTTCAGAATCGATAACATGTAAGCGCCGCGTGGTTCATGACGAATGGTCTGCTAATCGCGACTGACATAAGTTAAAAATTTTCTAGAGTTACTGTGAAAAATGTTATAAGTGAAATGTTATTCCGCGAAAGTTCAAGATATCCGAATAAGGTACATAGGCACTTTAGCCGACTGGAAAAAAATGTAAGCATAATACAGTAATTTAGCAATAACAACATCTGTTCGCGGTGACGTGTTCGTGAGAAACATCTACACAGCCGAAAGCGACCCTGAGGCCGGACAGAATAGGCCTATATCAACCCACGTACTCATCCAGATCCAGGATCAACCCGTCGTCTGAAGGATCTACAGTCGACATTAAAGGGAAGTGAACCTATGTTATTTATGTACAATAAAAATCTTATTGAAAAGAAAGACTACCACATCAGTAAAGACTGTATTGTAAATAAGACAAAAAGAACTTTTAAATATTAATTTATTTCATCGTATAGAAAGTGAATATTTAGTTGTGTTACAAAGAACAACAAAGACAGATTAATTATTTTTGTATAAACTGTATTAAAAGCTCAGTAGATTGTTATAAAAGGAAAGGATCATTAATAAATCCATTTCATTCCAGTGACATATATCTTAACTACTTATTCTCTGGGACACCTATACATCGCAATATACGCGTATATTAAGAATGAATGTTTTAAACAGTTCTCCCAATAGAAAATCCAAAATTATACTGTCTAATTCTTTCCCTACTTTAGTCTATCAGTCATTTCATTCCACTTTACACAGCATGATAACATTTTTCTATATCGAGGTGAATATAAAGGCAATAGAATCGTTCATGGATCCCATAAATCGTTTTATTAACTCTCAGATAACCACCAGATGGTGTACAATGCATTTCTCTTCTTAATATGTGGTAGGTACTTTGTGTTTGAGTACAATCAATTCTCATCTCGCTCATAATACTTTTCTTCAAATGTAACGATTTCTATTGTGCCGAGTTAACTTATAAGCACTTCGGAATTGTGGCAGTTGTCGTCAACTTCCTGTTTACTGCAGTGTCAACACTTAATGTTATACTGTAGACGTCCACAGTGTGCTGTAGGTCTACCTTAAGTCTGTTTAAAAACGTTACAGCCAACTTGCCAACTAACCTTCGGCATTTTTGATATCACGCTACACAGGATAGATAACTAAATTCCTTTTGTGCATATACATGTGGAAATTAACCACAGTTTTAAGAATAGCCAGAAACTCTCTTCTTGTCATACAATAATTTCTTTCAACTTTAGAAACCATCTTGCTGTAATAACTTGCTTTCCACCATCGTGCACCTAAATAAATATTGCTCAGACCTACTTAGCTTCACTTGTACATTACGAATACTAGTCACAACTGTCTTGATAGTCTGTAATCTGCAATTGCCTGTCCGTGTTTACGTATAGTGACAATCTGTCATAATATTTGCCACTCTGATTGAGATAGTTTAAGTCATTTCTGGCATCTCTAAAATTCTGATAATTAGTAGGATTTGTGTGTTGAGTAACGCTGGTTCAAATATTGAACACTTACTGCATTTGTGTCGATTCTGACCATGATGAACTTTTCACTTCTACGCTCTTGTAACGGCCTCATGATTGAGCATCATCTCTATTCATTCAGTTCTCAAGACGTAGTTTGTCCACTACAAATGCATAACCCTGTGTGCAATGTGCAATGTGAAATCCACAGCGCGTGCACCTAATATGCCTACTTGGAGTGAATGTACCGCAACCTTTCATAGCACATTTACAAGCCTACATGTGTCAGTCCGTGAAGTGCAACATCAAGTGGTGGGTGCTTGCTGTATCAGGGAGCACAAAGCTGTCCACACAAACTCGAATTGGGATAGCTTTTCTTAAACAAATCAGTTAAACTTTAGACTTCCGATGTTTTCTAAAGGTACGAATTGCATATTGCATTTTATGTCACCAGTTTGTGAGCCACATACTCGTTGTACTGACAATTGCTGTTTTCTCTGTTACATGCTTGGTTTCACAATCTACCGGTAACTCTGTGAAAAAAAAAAATTTAAAAAATTAAAAAACACGACTGCCAAAAAAATAATGAATAAATAAAAAATAAATTGATAAAAATACTAAATAAAAAAAAACTAAATAAAAATAATATTTAGTAAAAATCACAAAATCTAAATAAAGTCGATTTAAAAAGCCAAAAACAAGGTATTGAAATTCAGCTCTGATCAGATTTAACGAAAATGTTATGAATGATTAAACGCATAGTAATTTTATTAGATTTAAATTACTTTTCGATGTTGAATATATATCAATGCATCATATGAAGACTACAATTATAAAAAATATTGCTGATAAAATTTTGCTCTTCAATTTTAATTTTCAATGCAGTCGGGGGCTGTTTAATGAAAAGAACAAATCTATTTAGAAACAGCCCCCGACTGCATTGAAAATTAAAATTGAAGAGCAAAATTTTATCAGCAATATTTTTATAATTGTAGTCTTCATATGATGCATTGATATATATTCAACATCGAAAAGTAATTTAAATCTAATAAAATTACTATGCGTTTAATCATTCATAACATTTTCGTTAAATCTGATCAGAGCTGAATTTCAATACCTTGTTTTTGGCTTTTTAAATCGACTTTATTTAGATTTTGTGATTTTTACTAAATATTATTTTTATTTAGTTTTTCTTTATTTAGTATTTTTATCAATTTATTTTTTATTTATTCATTATTTTTTTGGCAGTCGTGTTTTTTAATTTTTTAAATTATTTTTTTTATTTTATTCCTTTTTGTGTTTAAATAGAGTATAATGGGAATGTGCAGTGTGTGCGTGCGTATGTGTGAAGTGCAAAAAAAATTTCTATTTTTACATAGTTTTATTTAGAAACTTTATTATGTACATAGCATAATTAGCGTATGAACTTATAAACATAGTATAACTTTATTTTATATACTATTATATAACTAGTATAATACAAACATTTCGATAAATTGTTTTATAAATTATATAATTAACTAAATAATTTCATTTATTAGAAATGATAAAGAAAAAGCTTTGGTCTACAGATTTCTGAGTCGATTTAATTCCTCAAGTGAGTTTTTATCGTGCGGTTCATGCAACAATTTTCGTGGATCCAGACAACTTATTGCTAATCCCTCTAATGTTTTCACACGACTTAGTGCAACGTAGGCCTGACCCTTGGCAAAAATATTACTACTCAAATCAATGACTGCTTTGTCTAAAGTAGTGCCTTGGAGTTAATGTACTGTTACAGCCCAACACAATATTAATGGCAGCATACATTGTTCTACTTTGCCCTGGCCTCGCAAAGCATCATATTCAACAGTGGTGGGCTCTATCTTTACTCCAATACCAGCAGTATTTCCCCTAATTGATCTGTCATCAAATTCTACAAATACGGCTTGTGGAAGCTCACCAGGTTGAAGCTGATCTCGACGTAGTGCAGGCCACTCAATTTTTCAATGATGCCGATTAATTTTTTAAATGATTTTTTTGCGATGTTTTTTCGCAACATTACCCTAGATCCGACTCCGATTACTAAAGAGTTTGGAATACCTCCAGTTTTGTTTGGATCCGTTGGTATGAAGCCTTTCTTTAACTTTTGTCCGTAATTCTTAGCTTTGACAGACACATCCACCGCTGCAATATCGTAAACTTTAGATGATGTTTTCAACTTTTCAGTCATCATAGCATTATATTCTTCTACCTGTTTAGTGGTTGGGAAAATACGCAGACACTCGCCATCAGCAAATTCATCTGTCAAAGGAACTCTTCAACGATCTAAAATTTCTAGCTGCTGCATGGTGAGTTGGCCGACTCGTAAATTATTTTGAATGTCTATAAAAGTAGTGTCATTAGCTTGCCGCATATTTTGAGGTAATTCACAGAAACTAAACAGTGTCCACAAACTAATTTCAGCTGATAATTAATGAGGCTGCTTGAAGCAGTAGGTACCACCAACTGCTTTTGATACAGGTGGGAACTGCATTAGATCGCCAAACAAAATAATATTCCTTACGTGAATATTTCTTAGGGTAGTATAGGGTACCATTGAGATTTCGTCAATGATTAGCCAATTAATATGCTTCCACCTTAGCCGTTCCCTTTGAAGACGCTCATCAGTAATAGGGCGAAGAGCTGTCACCTTGCCTTTTTCGATAGGAAGGGCAAAAGTAGAGTGCAAAGTGCTACCTCCAATCAATCTTGCAGTGACACTTGTGGGTGCTGCTACCGTAACAGCTCTGCTTGCATGTAAATGAGAAAGACGACGAATCTGTTGTACAATAATTTTCAGAGTAAAGGTTTTGCCGGTGCCTGCTCCTCCAGTAACGAACACACGTAATGGCTCAGTATTATTTTAACTTGGAAGCAATCTGTCTGAAATCATTTTGAACAATTGGCGCTGCTGAAAATTCATTAAGTTTACTGCTGCGGCATATTGTTGATCCGTCATTTCATGTATTTCAGGTTCACCATATTTCGCAGAGAAATATATATAGCAAACCAATATATATATATATATATATATATATATATATATAGATATACTTTCAGATCAGCTGTTCTCTGTTTCTCACGGATTGCACATCTATACTCTCACACAATAGCGCGCTAAACATAGTATTAGTGAGCGTGGTCTTAAATCGCGAGCACTATCTGGAGTGAACTTTACAGAATACCTTCCACTAGCGCCACCTGATGGACCAATAAACGAAAAAAAAAATCCTTAGATCCGATCACTTGTATTCACTTCCGGTCAAAACCGGAAGTCAACTCATGGTGATATATAGCCTATGACACTTCTGGTGAAGTAAGGAATCCATCGAGCCATCGAACATCAAAATCGGTAAAGCCGTTAAAAAGTTATAGTGGAACAAACATACATACATACATACATACCCTACCACTGAAAACATAACACTCCTTTTTAGCAGTCGTGTAATAACCTGGTTTCCCGCGTTTATAGTACTTTGATCTTCCATTATTTGTTTGTGTATACAATTGTCTTGGTCGTTATGATATTTTTAAGCTTTGTTTAAATTACATATTTTTGATTTCCCAAAAATCGAAATCTCATATTGAATGATTTAGTGCACTTTACGGCTGATGTAGGCTGGTTGCTGATTTGGTAGGTCCAAACTGAATTCTTTGAACAAGAGCATGTCTGCTATTCTGGTGCTGAGCTTAAAGTTTGGAGTAGTAGAAAGCAATTCCTGGTAATTGATTGTTATTAAATTCTGGATTGCAGTCGCAGTCGTATGTCCCATTTTTTCCAGTCTTTGTAACTGGTATTGCTTCACAAACTATTCTTTAAGTATATGTCATTTTTAATTAATTGGTGAACTTCAACGAGAACTGTTTCTGTTTTGACCGACAAATCGGTACCTGTCTTTAGACAAAAACCCCACAAGAGAGAGAGAGAGAGAGAGAGAGAGAGAGAGAGAGAGAGAGAGAGAGTATGTAAAAATACAAATGCAAAAACAATACTTTAGTGTGTTTTTACTTTCTGTTACTAACGTCCCTTTTTAATAAAAAAAAGCAGTGGCGGAACAAGTCCGTCTCACTAGTAGGCCTAGTGTCAATAAAGTAAGGTGTCAAGCAGCGTCCCTTGTTTCAGTTCGAAGGCGAAACATGATATTCCTGGCACAAAGTGTAAACGAAAAATTGTTAGTGGCTAGTGTTGTAATATAAATTGATACTCACTCTACATTAAAACAATTTAATATTTATAATAACTTTACTTCAAGATGTTTTTCCTTATTTGGAACATGTTTCGGGAAACTTATTGTTCCCATCCTCAGCCCGAAACATGTTCCAAATAAGGAAAAACATCTTGAGGTAAAGTTATTATAAATGTAATAATAATATTATTATTATTTCCCTCTGGGGCTTACACCTTGTGGGCACGGGCGTGGCAAGCCCGGGGGTACCTGAGCCGGATTCTCACTTTGCTTAAACTTGTCTTGGGTAAGGTCCCTTTCTTTCATCTGTTTTGGTTGTCTTCCTTCATCAAGTCTTGTTTTTTCCGACCCCAACTCTATCTTACGACGGAATTTTACGGATGGAGACGCCGCCAGACCCTTTCCTGGTAGGTTACGCAGACGATATCACGGCAGTGATTGTAGCACGAAACGCTGAGGATACACAAAGAAGCCTGAGTCAGGTAATGAGGCGAGTGGACTTCAGGCTTGAAGAACACGCCCTGGATCTAGCCACCGATAAGACCGAAATAGTACTACTCACCCGACGACGGTGTCCCACTATCATACCGCAGGAAGTGGGAGCTGAGACAGTATTTACAAAGTACGCTGTGAAATACCTAGGGGTGAGACTATACTCAAAGCTCTCCTATTGGGAGCAAATTAAGTATGCAATTGATAAGGCGGCTAACGTTACAACCAAGACCAGCAGACTTATGGCCAATGTAGGCGGTCCCACTACAAGCAAGAGGCAATTGTTGATGGCGATCACAGAATCTATCCTCTACGGTTGCAAAATATGGGCCGATGCACTAAAGATGGAGAAGTACAGAAAAGGTGTGGCATCGGTGCGGAGAAGAGGAGCTCTCAGAGTCTTACCAGACTGTGCCAGAGCCAGTAGTCCTGGTGATAGCGGGAGTGGTCCCCATAGACCTGTTGGCGCTAGAGCGGAAGCATTTTTCTAAAGAAAAGAGGAAATTGGAAGAGATGCCGTAAACCATGAAGCCAGGGAACTCACTCTCCGGCACTCGCAAGATCGTTGGGATAGAGAGGATAGAGGGGAGGACCCCAAGGCTCATACCAAACTTGAAGGTATGGATCGACCGCCAACACGATGAGGTCAACTACCATCTGCCACAGTTGCTCAGTGACCACGGCAATTTTAATGCCTGTCTCCATAAAATGGGAAAGGTGCAAAGCCCAGCATGCCAATAAGATGCATGCATCTTAATGCATGCGTCTTAATGGACTCTTCCCATTAAGATGCATCGCACACGTTTTTCAAGTGCTGCAGATTCGAAAGACAGAGGATGGTACTGGAAATGGAGTTCGGGAAGTTCACGCCCGAGAGCGTAGTTGCGCTTATGCTTCGTGGTAAGTGGGAATGGGAAAACATCAATGCATTTATTCAGTGGGTCCTACTAGAACAAAAATGACAGGTCCAACTTGCACCCAACGGGCAGTAGAAGATGAGGAACATCTAGAAGGAGCCCGATAAGGGCGCAATAGGCTCCATCCTGAAGTAATGCGCTAAGTGGTTTCAGGATGGGTATGAATGCCTGAATTAGAGGTGGGTTTTTTAGTGGATAAGAGTCCCACATAGCAGAGGAAGCACAAGCCTCCTCTGACGGTGATTAAAGCATTTTCCCCCTCTATAAAAAAATTATTATTGTTATTATATGCATCAAGAAATGTAGCAAAAAGGGTTTGAATTAAAACAATTATAAACTTTAACACGTGTAGCTTAGTCTCATCATAACAATTCTTCACTACAGAGAATTTCTCAGTAGCCTACTTCTACAATACCAAAAGTATATCATTAAGTTATTAATTTACTGCCAGTTACAAATAATCACAATTTTTTAGTTTATAGTTACAATCAGCAACAGTCACACGATATTGCGTCTTTCACTCTGCATCACACTATACTCTATGCCCTTGCAATGTTTTTATCGAAACGTTTCGTCTTGACTCATCGAAATCTAAAACATTAAACTTATCTTGTACCTCGAATACAGATATTGGGTGTGCTGCTCTCTCTGGCATATCTTCTGTCTATTGTATTGGGTGTCATATTCTCTCTGTAACCTAATCATCACCATTGTGGTACGGGGTAGAATGGTTTTGCTTTCCTTCACTACAGTTATATCTTGGAGCCAGCGTTGGTTGCAGTTATCTTGTTTACTTCATTTCCATCACGTTTCGTTGCCTTCAACTCGATTCACATTTATGAGTACTCGATGCACGCCGTCAATCCCTTCTACTGTTGGTAGTTCTTTTCTTTTAGCCAACTCCATGTTATACTTTGACCGTAAATTGTGTTCACGCGTATTAGAGGATTTCGTATACACATTATGAGAATACAAAAAGGCCTTTTACTACGAAGTAGTAAAAAGTGTATTCTGATTATTGTGTTTGTGAACAATTGTAGTTTAGAATTAAAAATTTAGAGTTAAATAACGTTTATAAATGTTTTACTGTCACCTGAGTTACGCTTACAAATATCAACGTGCCCACAGTCGAATTCTTAACAACTTTATAAGTTATACAAAATTGGTTCAGAAAGCCTTTGTCATAAACAAGGTGTTGGCAGCAACTTCTGTTAGAATAGAAACAAAGTCAACAGAAAAAACAGACTACACAAGAGAATGTAGGTCAGAAGATGAGTGCGGCCCAACAGAAAACAAAAACTCCGATGCAAAGGAAAATTTATAACGTCAAAGCAAAAGCTTAACCAGTAAAGCTTATGGAAACTACAGAATGGACATTCCATAAGTTAGTTTACTTTACTTGTGTAGTACGCAGGTAGACGCCAGTTAAAAGACTGTAGTACAAGCTTTGATGCGAATAATATTGGTGATAGGACCTATGTGGAAAGCATCTGAGCATGGATGAATGCAATTACCCATTGGGTGGAATACTTAAATAATACAGTAACTAGCCTATGTGGTTTTGAATACGATTAGAAAACCTGAAGCATAAAATAATAAAAACGAACACGTAAAAAATAATCCGGAAGAGTTGTATATTTAAAAGTAAGTGCAACAAAAGTACCGAAATGAAGTAGGCTTATACAAGTTGCTGCTTTTGATGAGATTGCATTATGAAAAAAAGTGGACGCAGAAATTAAAGTAACGCTCAGTGAAAGAGGGACAGCTGAATAAAGTAAGCTGAACATTCAGTGATATAGAAGGTATCGTCCTAGATGCGCGGAGTCGTATTTCCGCGACTAGCTGATAATAACCATTTGGCATTTAAAAGATAAAGTAAAGCTGAGAACATCTTTCTCGTTTTCTGAGTTGTTCGAGTTGTGGAGGACAGCTGAGTGTAGGGTGCAATGTCAGGCAACGCGAACACACACACTTTAGAAGGAATACTAGTGTAATCTCTACTATTTTTTAAAATACTTTTGGAATTTACAAAATTCAGAGCGGTTCGTTGTTTTGAATTAAATAATGAGTACATCAGTTTATAGGTCTATTTTAATTTCATGTAATTGTGTGTGTGTGTGTGTGTGTGTGTGTGTGTGTGATTACTATCCATTTTGACTTTTAAATAATAATAATTAATTAATACATCAAGATAAAGCAGTGTACCGAATTAATATGAACTACCTAAGTAATGATAACTGAAATAGAGGTTGTAGAAAAAAAAGTTTTGATGACGTCAGCAAAAGCGTTTGAGCGAGTAAATGAGAGCTGTTTTATAACACCTATGATAAAAGAGGTAAATATTATTCAGGTAGAGGAAACGACCGTGAAAGAATTACCTGCAGAAATGGAATAGTTTGCTGATCTTGCGACAATACCCACATTCAAAATGAAGCAATAGCGGCTCCAATACCAGAAGAATACATTACAGTAACAGACGAGGAAGTAGAACTTTATTGTCAAGACACGCTGAAGTTATAACACAGAGACTGATTAGACAGAAAGTGGCACAAAAGTCATTTGTCAAAGTTAACACCCGCACCGAGGTAAAAGAAATGAGTAAAGTTGGAAATGGCCAAAGAATTTCTTATGGCAGAAGAAAAATTGATCAGTAAAGAACTGGCTGAAATACAACTCATGGAAAGGACGAAGACTAACCATACTTCCAGATTATCCTACTGTTGTAGGACAGAAAAGAATAAACTGCCAGAAGAGTACCGATAATAAAAGAAATATAAAGGAATGTCGGAGTACACGTAATAAAATTCAACTGTTCAACTGAGACAAGAGGAAAATAGAGTAGATATTGTAATTGTAAGCAACGTCACATCAGAATGCTGAAAATTGAGTACCGGAGGATTGGAAAATGGCTGTGTGTGTGTGTGTGTGTGTGTGTGTGTGTGTGTGTGTGTGTGTGTGTGTGTGTGTGTGTAATGAATATGTCTTCAAATAATAAATACTTCTGCAAGTAAAATTTTATCAAATTATAGCCTATTATTGTACTTTCAATTGATGCATGTTTCACAAAATTATTCTGTATCTTCAGAGGTTTCTTTATGAATTCTTTAAATTCTTTATTTAGAGGTTCCTTTATATTTAAGGATTACCTACAAAATTACGATATATGTGTATATGTGTGTGTGTATGTCTGTAACCAATATGTCGTTGGTCTTTGCTGTAAATCTCGTCGTTTTCTGCCCAATGATGAAACCAAAACCTAGAACTAAAGACACCAGTTCAGTGTACACACACACACACACCTTCATTTTAAAGTCGTCAGTTAGATAACGGAATTTCCTTTCGTTTTATTGACGACTGATTTCCTTTCGGGCAGTCCCCAAGTTTTACTACTCTGTCCCAGACACGGTGAATATTTTATTAATAACTGTGGACACCACTTACTTAAATTATAATATACTAAACATAAGTGTCTACTTTATATATACTCTAATGATAACATGGTTGCAAATGGCACGACACACTCAGTATTTAGAGGTATCCTTAATAATATTATTACTTTATTAAGTACTGAAAAAGTACAACACGTTTAATGAAATGTATTGAAATTGCTGAGTCATAATCCGATTTATCAATCTGTAAACAACTCTTAATAACTTTACAGAAAAGAAAGCTAACATACGATTCTAAAATAAAGCGTTATAAATAAATGTATACGACATGTAAGTCGCTGGGCGCTAGCCTAGGTTAAGTGTACGGCATAAAGTCTGTATACGTGTTTTGGCTGTGCTTTTACCATGGACTGTTTTTTTCACGGCTAGTTTATATGAGGTTTTCTAGAACAGATGTTTTCATGTTGTGCAAATTAGAACCCTATTTATACTAGAAGACGACAGTATGTATAGGCCTACTGCAGTCACACCATATTCCTTTCCTTATGAATAGTAAAAACCTTATCCCCGGTACTGAGACACAATATTTCTCATGGTACATACGGACACAAGAGCTCGAGAGTCAGGACAGTTGCGTGCTACCCTGTTCCCTAAAAAGAAAGGATATCATATCATGATATATTATACAAGGAAATGATACCAAGTACAGGAAGAAGGTGAGAATGAATCATTTTACAGGCTCAACAATTTTCATTCGTAAAAATTATTGAAAAAAAAAAATTAAAAATAAAATCAACCAAAAATTATGAATTAAATTTCTGATAGACTGGAACAAACTCTAAACAGTCTTTGCATTAAGAAGCCCAGTATTTCTCGCTTATACCGAGCTAAAGTAATCTAACATTTTATTTCAAATCGTTGGAAATTTTAGTAGTAACCTCTTAACTTGCAGCGTTATAATCCAGTCCATTCACGATTACAGAATTACTGTGTTGACTAATAAATCAATTTACAAAATTACGCACTTGGCATTGTGGACTAAATGAAGTCCAACTGCAGCTGCAACTGCATTTTCCTTACAGTTGGTCACTAATTTTGCTCTGGAATATTTAAGTACCCATGTACATAATGGTGACATATTGTCAAGTTTCGACACTTCTTAATCAAAAACCTGTTTTGAGATAATGAAATATATAGGCCTACATTTTTTAAATATTGTATTCAACCTGAATGTTTATATTGAATCAGTAACGTCAATTACTAGAAATTACAAATTAATTAGTTATATTTAACGGAGATTTTCTAAGAAGCTGAGAATGATATTGGCAATACGAGGACGTGAATGTTTCCAGGCGACAATGGTAGGCAAGCTGTAGTTTATTTTGGCCGTCATGTTGGTTGCGTATTCTCAGGGGCTGAATTGATTTTTTAAATATACTTTAAACCCTTATAAAAAGCTTAATAAAGTCGTTTAACTTTCTGGGTAATTATTTATTACAACATATTGAATGCACATTTACATACCTTCCATCCTTGCAATTAAACTTTTAAATCCGACTGAACTTCTAAATGTAATTCATCTTCTGTGATTACCGTGTTTAGAACTTATTGGTTATTTTGATTTTAGCCTGCTAACATTTTAGTTTATTATTAAATAAGACAGAATAATAAAATCTAAATTAATGCATTATTTTTATCAGTATCGTTGTCACAATTTGTAACAAATAACCAACGCTTAAGGTTCTGGAAGAAAATTTCTTGTACTTGACCTGAACTTGAATCTTGTATACGACCTTTAAGACGTTACAGAATCAAGACATTAAACAGGACGTATTGTCATACTCAGCGTCCCTTTCTTCTGTCATTGACAGTCAAACCATACTGCTAAATGATGATGTCGTGAAGTTGGCAGTATCGTAAAGATGATATCCCAACCAAATATGTAGCAGTTGAAGTTTCAGTAGACTGAGGAGAATGGTGCTTCGGATGTTTGTGTTTGGAGGTTTGTTGCCCAGTGTATGAGTTTTTGTTGATCAGATCTAAGAAGTTTCAGTATTCACAGAAGCAGATGATGTTTTGAAAGCTAATGCAAAGTAGGAGTAGGTAGCCTACCGTTTACATCATAATTCATCATTCTACTTATGTCGCGATGCACGTATTCTGTGATTATATTACTTCACTAACGTATTCCTACAATTAGGAATAATCAGTAGCTATAAATAGTCGGTTGTGTTTATTTATAAATATTTTAGTAAAACATGATAGTACGTAAACAAGTAGAATTCTTATACAGTAAACCCTTGTTAAACCGGTCCATTACAACGGACTCTAATCCAGACAACCAGAGTCTGAAAGATTACAGCTTGACGTCTATTATTTAAAATTTTGCGGTTGCCGTGAAAGACATAAAGCTCTATCCTTCTTGGTGGAAAAATGACCGAGACTCAAATAATAACCGAGATGCAATATTCAAGGTTTGCTTGATACTCTACGTCAAGGTGGCAAACATCCTATAAGAGCAGAGAACACAAAATTTTTGCTGGAAACCAAAGAGGTTGATATGGGTTATCATTTTTTACGAAGAAGGAAATTACAGACAGTTTGATGGCAACAAAACGTTTTGAAGAGGACGATGCAGGCAACAAAGAACCAAAACCATAAGTTTGTGAAATCGAAGGACACGTTGCCATAAAGAATGTCGGGAATACCAATGTGACCCATATTACAACTACTAGGCCTACAAACATTTGGCATACGAGTGTTTTTACTTCCATGTTCCTTAAGGAAATGGAAGTATGGTGATGGCAAAAAAAATCGTGTTCGAGATTATTGCAGATTCTGATTGTACTACACTTAAAACATGAAAAAAAGTCATTTTTCCAAAAGTGTCTGTGTGTGTGTCTGTGTGTCTGTGTGTGTCTGTAGATTTTTTTCTATGGCAAACGATAACAGCCGCAAATTCAAACAGAATCAAATAATTTTTTGTATACAGCCCTGATTTGTAGAGTACTCGCGACCTATTGTTTTTGGTGAAGATCGGTTGAGGGAAAGGGGTAGTTTACCGGCAACGGTTTTTTTTTATCAAGGGTAATTTTGTTTGTTTGGCAAACGATAACAGCCGCAAATTCAAACAGAATCAAATAATGTTTCGCATACAGCCCTGAATTGTAGAGCTCTCATGATCTGTTGATTTTGGTAAAGATCGGTTAAGGGAAAGGGGTAGTTTACCAGCAACGTTTTATGTTTTAATAAGGGTATTTTATATGGCAAACGATAGCAGCCGCAAATTCAAACACAATCAAATTATTATTTGCATACAGCCCTAAATTGTAGAGTTCTCAAGACCTATTGATTTTGGTGAAGACCGGATAAGGGGAAGGGGTAGTTTACCTGCTACGTTTTATGTTTTAAATGGGTATTTCCTATGGCAAACGATAAGAGTCGCAAATTCAAACAGAATCAAATAATGTTTCGCATACCGGCCTGAATTGTAGAGTTCTCAAGACCTATCGTTTTTGGTGAAGATCGGTTAAGGGGAAGGGGTAGTTTACCAGCAACGGTTTTTTATCAAGGGTAATTTTACTTCCATATTCCTTAAGGAATGGAAGTATGGTGATGGCAAAAAAAAATCGTGTTCGAGATTATTGCAGATTCTGATTCTACTACACTCAAAACATGAAAAAAAATCGTTTTCCGAAAAGTGTCTGTGTGTGTGTCTGTGTGTCTGTGTGTCTGTGTGTCTGTGTGTCTGTAGATTTTTTTTCTATGGCAAACGATAACTGCCGCAAATTCAAACAGAATCAAATAATTTTTTGCATACAGCCCGGTTTTGCAGTTCTCGCGACCTATTGTTTTTGGTGAAGATCGGTTGAGGGAAAGGGGTAGTTTACCTGCAACGGTTTTTTTTTAGCAAGGGAAATTTTGTTTGTTTGGCAAACGATAACAGCCGCAAATTCAAACAGAATCAAATAATGTTTCGCATACAGCCCTGAATTGTAGAGTTCTCAAGACCTATTGTTTTTGGTGAAGATCGGTTAAGGGAAAGGGGTAGTTTACCTGTAACGTTTTATGTTTTAACAAGGGTATTTCCTATGGCAAACGATAACAGCCGCAAATTCAAACAGAATGAAAAGATTATTTGCATACAGCCCTAAATTGTAGAGTTCTCAATACCTTTTGTTTTTGGTGAAGATCGGTTAAGGGAAAGGGGTAGTTTACCTACAACGTTTTTTTAACAAGGGTATTTTCTATGGCAAACGATAACAGCCGCAAATTCAAACAGAATCAAATAATTTTCTGCATACAGCCCTGATTTGTAGAGTACTCAAGACCTATTGTTTTTGGTGAAGATCGGTTGAGGGGAAGGGGTAGTTTACCAGCAACGTTTTTTATCATGCGTATTTTCTATGGCAAACGACAACTGCCGCAAATTCAAACAGAATCAAATAATTTTTTGCATACAGCCCTGATTTGTAGAGTACTCGCGACCTATTGGTTTTGGTGAAGATCGGTTGAGGGGAAGGGGTAGTTTACCTGCAACGGTTTTTTTTCAAGGGAAATTTTTTTTTTTTTTGGCAAACGATAACAGCCGCAAATTCAAACAGAATCAAATAATGTTTCGCATACAGCCCTGAATTGTAGATTTCTCAAGACCTATTGTTTTTGGTGAAGATCGGTTGAGGGAAAGGGGTAGTTTACCTGCAACGTTTTTTTAACAAGGGTATTTTATATGGCAAACGATAACAGCCGCAAATTCTAACAGAATCAAATAATGTTTTGCATACAGTCCTGATTTGTAGAGTACTCAAGACCTATTGTTTTTGGTGAAGATCGGTTAAGGGGAAGGGGTAGTTTACCTGCAACCTTTTACGTTTTATTTTCTATGGCAAACGATAACAGCCGCAAATTCAAACAGAATCAAATAATGTTTTGCATACAGCCCTGATTTGTAGAGTACTCAAGACCTATTGTTTTTGGTGAAGATCGGTTAAGGGGAAGGGGTAGTTTACCTGCAACGTTTTTTTATCAAGCGTATTTTCTATGGCAAACGATAACAGCCGCAAATTCAAACAGAATCAAATAATTTTTTGCATACGTCCCTGAATTGTAGAGGTCTCAATGACTTTCGATTTTGGTGAAGATCGGTTAAGGGGAAGGGGTAGTTTACCTGCAACCTTTTACGTTTTAACAAGAGTAAAGTACTTGAAAATTTATTTAAACTTTTTGAAACAATGGTAATTGTTAAAAATAAAATAATTTTGTTGCCAGGCAATAAAATTATAATTTTTTCATTTTAATGTAATATAATATTTTTCATTTAATACAGCAATAAAAAGGCAGGTAAGACACAGCCTGGCTGTTTGGCTGAAAATGATTTTAAATATAAATCTTAGAATATGGAAGTCATGTATGGTTCTCCATACCGATATTTTACTTCCATATTCCTTAAGGAATGGAAGTATGGTGATGGCAAAAAAAATCGTGTTCGAGATTATTGCAGATTCTGATTCTACTACACTCAAAACATGAAAAAAAGTCGTTTTCCGAAAAGTGTCTGTGTGTCTGTCTGTCTGTCTGTCTGTCTGTCTGTCTGTGTGTCTGTGTGTCTGTGTGTCTGTCTGTAGATTTTTTTTCTATGGCAAACGATAACTGCCGCAAATTCAAACAGAATCAAATAATTTTTTGCATACAGCCCGGTTTTGCAGAGTTCTCGCGACCTATTGTTTTTGGTGAAGATCGGTTGAGGGAAAGGGGTAGTTTACCTGCAACGGTTTTTTTTTAGCAAGGGTAATTTTGTTTGTTTGGCAAACGATAACAGCCGCAAATTCAAACAGAATCAAATAATGTTTCGCATACAGCCCTGAATTGTAGAGTTCTCAAACCCTATTGTTTTTGGTGAAGATCGGTTAAGGGAAAGGGGTAGTTTACCTGCAACGTTTTTTTAACAAGGGTATTTTCTATGGCAAACGATAACAGCCGCAAATTCAAACAGAATCAAATAATGTTTTGCATACAGTCCTGATTTGTAGAGTACTCAAGACCTGTTGTTTTTGGTGAAGATCGGTTAAGGGGAAGGGGTAGTTTACCTGCAACGTTTTTTTATCAAGCGTATTTTCTATGGCAAACGATAACAGCCGCAAATTCAAACAGAATCAAATAATTTTTTGCATACGTCCCTGAATTGTAGAGGTCTCAATGACTTTCGATTTTGGTGAAGATCGGTTAAGGGGAAGGGGTAGTTTACCTGCAACCTTATACGTTTTAACAAGAGTAAAGTACTTGAAAATTTATTTAAACTTTTTGAAACAATGGTAATTGTTAAAAATAAAATAATTTTGTTGCCAGGCAATAAAATTATAATTTTTTCATTTTAATGTAATATAATATTTTTCATTTAATACAGCAATAAAAAGGCAGGTAAGACACAGCCTGGCTGTTTGGCTGAAAATGATTTTAAATATAAATCTTAGAATATGGAAGTCATGTATGGTTCTCCATACCGATATTTGTCTATGGTAAACGATAACAGCCGCAAATTCAAACAGAATCAAATGATGTTTTGCATACAGCCCTGTTTTGTAGAGTTCTCAATACCTATTGGTGTTTGTGAAGATCGGTTAAGGGAAAGGGATAGTTTACCTGCAACGTTTTATGTTTTAACAAGAGTAATTTTTTCTATGACGAACGATAACTGCCGTAAATTCAATGAGAATCAAATAATGTTTTGCATACAGCCCTGAATTGTAGAGTTCTCAAGACCTATTGTTTTGGTGAAGATCGGTTAATGGCATAGGGTAGTTTACAAGCAACGTTTTATGTTTTATCAAGGGTGTTTTCTATGGCAAACGATAAGAGCCCCAAATTCAAACAGAATCAAATAATTGTTTGCATACCGGCCTGAATTGTAGAGTACTCAAGACCTGTCGTTTTTGGTGAAGATCGGTTAAGGGAAAGGGGTAGTTTACCTGCAACAGTTTTTTTAATCAAGGGTAATTTTTTTCTATGGTAAACGATAACAGCCGCAAATTCAAACAGAATCAAATGATGTTTTGCATACAACCCTGTATTTTAGAGTTCTCAATACCTGTTGGTGTTGGTGAAGATCGGTTAAGGGAAAGGGGTAGTTTACCTGGAACGTTTTATGTTTTAACAAGGGTATTTTATATGGCAAACGATAGCAGCCGCAAATTCAAACACAATCAAATTATTATTTGCATACAGCCCTAAATTGTAGAGTTCTCAAGACCTATTGATTTTGGTGAAGACCGGATAAGGTAAAGGGGTAGTTTACCTGCTACGTTTTATGTTTTAAATGGGTATTTCCTATGGCAAACGATAAGAGTCGCAAATTCAAACAGAATCAAATAATGTTTCGCATACAATCCTGAATTGTAGAGTTCTCAAGACTTATCGTTTTTGGTGAAGATCAGTTAAGGGGAAGGGGTAGTTTACCTGCAACGGTTTTTTATCAAGGGTAATTTTTGTCTATGGTAAACGATAACAGCCGCAAATTCAAACAGAATCAAATGATGTTTTGCATACAGCTCTGTATTGTAGAGTTCTCAATACCTATTGGTGTTTGTGAAGATCGGTTAAGGGAAAGGGGTAGTTTACCTGCAACGTTTTATGTTTTAACAAGAGTAATTTTTTCTATGACGAACGATAACTGCCGTAAATTCAATGAGAATCAAATAATGTTTTGCATACAGCCCTGAATTGTAGAGTTCTCAAGACCTATTGTTTTGGTGAAGATCGGTTAATGGCATAGGGTAGTTTACAAGCAACGTTTTATGTTTTATCAAGGGTGTTTTCTATGGCAAACGATAAGAGCCCCAAATTCAAACAGAATCAAATAATTGTTTGCATACCGGCCTGAATTGTAGAGTACTCAAGACCTGTCGTTTTTGGTGAAGGTCGGTTAAGGGAAAGGGGTAGCTTACCTGCAACAGTTTTTTTAATGAAGGGTAATTTTTTTCTATGGTAAACGATAACAGCCGCAAATTCAAACAGAATCAAATGATGTTTTGCATACAACCCTGTATTTTAGAGTTCTCAATACCTGTTGGTGTTGGTGAAGATCGGTTAAGGGAAAGGGGTAGTTTACCTGGAACGTTTTATGTTTTAACAAGGGTATTTTATATGGCAAACGATAGCAGCCGCAAATTCAAACACAATCAAATTATTATTTGCATACAGCCCTAAATTGTAGAGTTCTCAAGACCTATTGATTTTGGTGAAGACCGGATAAGGTAAAGGGGTAGTTTACCTGCTACGTTTTATGTTTTAAATGGGTATTTCCTATGGCAAACGATAAGAGTCGCAAATTCAAACAGAATCAAATAATGTTTCGCATACCATCCTGAATTGTAGAGTTCTCAAGACTTATCGTTTTTGGTGAAGATCAGTTAAGGGGAAGGGGTAGTTTACCTGCAACGGTTTTTTATCAAGGGTAATTTTTGTCTATGGTAAACGATAACAGCCGCAAATTCAAACAGAATCAAATGATGTTTTGCATACAGCTCTGTATTGTAGAGTTCTCAATACCTATTGGTGTTTGTGAAGATCGGTTAAGGGAAAGGGGTAGTTTACCTGCAACGTTTTATGTTTTAACAAGAGTAATTTTTTCTATGACGAACGATAACTGCCGTAAATTCAATGAGAATCAAATAATGTTTTGCATACAGCCCTGAATTGTAGAGTTCTCAAGACCTATTGTTTTGGTGAAGATCGGTTAATGGCATAGGGTAGTTTACAAGCAACGTTTTATGTTTTATCAAGGGTGTTTTCTATGGCAAACGATAAGAGCCCCAAATTCAAACAGAATCAAATAATTGTTTGCATACCGGCCTGAATTGTAGAGTACTCAAGACCTGTCGTTTTTGGTGAAGGTCGGTTAAGGGAAAGGGGTAGCTTACCTGCAACAGTTTTTTTAATCAAGGGTAATTTTTTTCTATGGTAAACGATAACAGCCGCAAATTCAAACAGAATCAAATGATGTTTTGCATACAACCCTGTATTTTAGAGTTCTCAATACCTGTTGGTGTTGGTGAAGATCGGTTAAGGGAAAGGGGTAGTTTACCTGGAACGTTTTATGTTTTAAAAAGGGTATTTTATATGGCAAACGATAGCAGCCGTAAATTCAAACACAATCAAATTATTATTTGCATACAGCCCTAAATTGTAGAGTTCTCAAGACCTATTGATTTTGGTGAAGACCGGATAAGGTAAAGGGGTAGTTTACCTGCTACGTTTTATGTTTTAAATGGGTATTTCCTATGGCAAACGATAAGAGTCGCAAATTCAAACAGAATCAAATAATGTTTCGCATACAATCCTGAGTTGTAGAGTTCTCAAGACTTATCGTTTTTGGTGAAGATCAGTTAAGGGGAAGGGGTAGTTTACCAGCAACGGTTTTTTATCAAGGGTAATTTTTGTCTATGGTAAACGATAACAGCCGCAAATTCAAACAGAATCAAATGATGTTTTGCATACAGCCCTGTATTGTAGAGTTCTCAATACCTATTGGTGTTTGTGAAGATCGGTTAAGGGAAAGGGGTAGTTTACCTGCAACGTTTTATGTTTTAACAAGAGTAATTTTTTCTATGACGAACGATAACTGCCGTAAATTCAATGAGAATCAAATAATGTTTTGCATACAGCCCTGAATTGTAGAGTTCTCAAGACCTATTGTTTTGGTGAAGATCGGTTAATGGCATAGGGTAGTTCACAAGCAACGTTTTATGTTTTGTCAAGGGTGTTTTCTATGGCAAACGATAAGAGCCGCAAATTCAAACAGAATCAAATAATTGTTTGCATACCGGCCTGAATTGTAGAGTACTCAAGACCTGTCGTTTTTGGTGAAGATCGGTTAAGGGAAAGGGGTAGTTTACCTGCAACAGTTTTTTTATCAAGGGTAATTTTTTTCTATGGTAAACGATAACAGCCGCAAATTCAAACAGAATCAAATGATGTTTTGCATACAACCCTGTATTTTAGAGTTCTCAATACTTGTTGGTGTTGGTGAAGATCGGTTAAGGGAAAGGGGTAGTTTACCTGCAACATTTTATGTTTTAACAAGGGTAATTTTTTATATGACGAACGATAACTGCCGTAAATTCAAACAGAATCAACTAGATTTTTGCATACCTTTTTGAACTAAAGAGAACTCAAGGTCTGTTGATTTTGTTGAAGATCGGTTAAGGGAAGGGGTAGTTTATCAGCAACGTTTTTATGTTTTAAAAAGGGTAATTTTTTTATGACGTACAATAACTGCCGTAAATTCAAAGAGAATCAAATAATTTTTTGCACACTTTCCTAAGTTGCAGAAAGCTCTAGGTCTGTTGATTTTGGTGAAGATCGGTTAAGAGAAAGGGGTAGTTTACCTGCAACATTTTATGTTGTAACAAGAGAAATGTTTCCATGACAAACGATAACTGCCGCAGATTCAAACAGAATCAAATACTTTTTTGCATGCTTCCGTGAATTGTAGAGGACGGAAGGTCTATTGATTTTGGAGAAGATCGGTTAAGAGAAAGGGGTAGTTTACCTGAAACATTTTATGATTTAACAAGAGTAAAGTACTTAATTTTTATAAATAAAGTATCCTGATAAGAAGGTCATAATAATCCACTGTAGAAACGTAGATGAAATATCTATAAATGGTGAACGGTTAGGTGAACGGGGTGGGGGTAATTTTCTGTAATTAAAAATTATAGTTGAAGGTGGAGGGGAGAATTTTGTATATGTGTACTACGTTATCGGCAACAAAGAAGTAGTTTTTTGTTAAAATTGCTTCCCGGGCTGTTTAGCCGTAGTCCAATTTTTTCTGCAAAACCATACTTTTCGGCAGTGCCATCGACTGCCATCATCAGTGAAAATCGAGTGCGAAAACGTGAGGTGGTATACGTTAGTGACCACAGTACTGTGGTTAATGCTGAAGCAATAAGTAGAAAGACGTAATTTCTATGGAAATATTTCATTTCGAATATGATTTTAAATATAAATCTTAGAACATGGAAGTCATGTATGGTTCTCCATACCGATATTTAAATCATGTTAGTGCCCAAATGATCCTGTAAATAGTGTGTTAATTTTTTCCTACATATTATTTTCCGTTTGTATAACATAAAATAAATATTGTATACATTTCTATACCATACAAATTTATATTGGTTTACTTCTCATAAGCTGTCCTTGCTTTGTATATTGTAGGCCTATATATTGTGTATATTGCATATTATGTACTTTGGTTATTTGTAGTTATTTTTCTAATTTGAACAACTTCAAACCCCAGTTGGTTTGAACTAATGACGTTTCACTGTCCTGGGGAAAAGGCAAGAGTTGATACTACTATGATCATTGTTGTCGGGAGTTGCTATAAACACGGTTCCGAATTGAAAGTACGGTTCTTTGTAGACTTCTGCTATCGTCTGCGCTCACCTTTAACATAAAGTTGGACGTTAATTATACATTGAATTGAACAACAAATCATGGAACAAACATTTTATTTCTTACAGGTCCTTTTTTAATCTTTGAAAGGTCAGTAAACGTCAGGCTAGATTACAGGATAATGTCCTAAGATAATGCTCAAGCCTACGCTAAGCCTTGAATGATGAGGCGCAGGGTTCCATCAGAATTAAGTGGACTCAAAGTTTAACTGTATTTTGCGAAAACGATAGATTATCAGGTGAATGGATAACCCATAATATTTAACACTACTTTACAATTTCGAGTACGCTGTTTTCGTAGGCTAATAAAATGTGAACTTCGCGTAAAGTAAAATTATTACGCATTGTGTTGAAAGCTACAATTAAACGTTTGGCATGTTCGCTGTACGCTGTAGGCCTAATCCGCAAGTCATGTAGGCCTAAATATGCTCTGTCATCAACATCTGAGGATCTGTTTGGATCCTTTATCATTTCTTGAAGCTACCTTAGACATTATCAGTGTACAAGGTTACAAGGTTACTAAGGTCAGTGTACCTTATCAATATTTAGAGCCTAATCTTTTCAGCTTAATAAGTCTTCGGTTCGTAATTAATTTAGACCACTTGATTGAAATTTATTTATATTATTGTAAGATAAGTTTACAAATTTTTAATAGAATTTCATTAAAAATGCATTGACCATGGTCCAGGAACACTTTAGTCAAGCTGTTAACTGTCACTTACATTGGTACTTACTTATATAAGTATATATTTACTCATGTGTATAAGAGAAATAGATTAATTGTTTCAACTGTAAAGTAAAATAATAACGTGTAATTATATGTCAAAAGGAAACGTAATTAAACTCATTCGCTTTCTTGCAATCTTTTATTTTGTCTGTTCTACCTTATTAACTTTCTTTCCCCCTCTTTGAGTTAATTATACATGTATATGTAAACTATATAAATATAAATATATACGTATAACTAAGAAACTATGCATACATATAACTATAAACATGCGCGCATACAAGCACACACCTACACACACACAGGCCTAATATTATAATTTTATTTATAATATCTTTTCAAAATGCCAGTAGACATATTTATTTTATTGTTTTGCTAATGCACATTTGATAAGATCATTTACTAATATGAACAGAGGTGTTCTGTCAAATATTATGTTTTAAGAGCTATAAAATAAATATTTGCATTTTGAAAATATATTCTAAATAAACTACAAAAATAGACAATACAAGAAATAGCCGTTTTCAATTACGCGCGGCGTGTGTGTGTGACTATAATACGCGCGCACGCACGCGCATGCACAATTCTTTGTGAATTAATTAGAATAAGTACCATATTCTTCGTAACATATAAAGATTAATTCATATATACACAAACTCGGAGTTTAAATTGCATACTATAATATTATAAAAACAGTTTAGTAATACACTAGTTTTATTTTTTATTTTTTAGGCATTTCTATCTATCTCGTGAGGTGTGTTAGTGTTTATATCCTTTTTGCGAATCGAATTTCTCTATTTTACGTATTTTTTATAGAATCCTATGTTATATGTATCCAGTAGTTCGTGTATGAAATGTATATAGCTATTTGATTACTTAAGGATTTCTATTTAACGAAATTGTGTTTATATATAACGTAAAATTGTTGGAAAACGAAAAATATAATGAAGGTATCTGGAAAACTAATTTTCCAAAAATAATGTTCAGTGTTATAGAGAAGACCTTACAAACAGGAAAGCCTAAAAAAAAAGAATTACGTCGGGATGCGGATGCCTTGTTCACGCAATCGAGAAACTTGTTGCTATTTAACATCGTTTCTTTTTACACAGTTTACACAAGGGAACCATAGAAACACGAACTGTTCGATTTTGTTAAGTATAAGTACATTCCAGTTCCCACGCATTCTCGTCACAGTGGTACTTCTTTCAGCGACGCTATAACCCATTACCGAGTCATGGCCTCCTTTAACAGCCTTCACCAGTTGTCCCGGTCAAGTGCAGCTGCTCTCCAGTTCCGGATCCCAAGGAAATGGCGCACATCATAATTCACACCGTCTTCCCAACCTAGTTCGGGTCTACCAACTCTCCTGGTGTCATAGATCTGTTCTGTGAGTGCCTTTCTGGGTATTTCATACTTCCTCATTCTGATCACATGTCCAGCCCACCTGAGTCTACCAAGTTTTATAACTTTCACAAAATCTGATTCGTTCAGAATAGTGTTCAGTTCTTGGTTGGTCTTTTTCCTCCATTCACCTCCCACACATATTGGACCAAAAATACTGCGGAGGACTTTGTGTTCATGAGCCAGCAGGCGTGACTCAGACTTTCTAGAAATGGCCCAGGTCTCAGAACCATAGGTGAGAACTGGGCGGATTAGTGTTTTATACAGAAGCAGCTTGATGCTCCTGGGAATTGTTCTGCTCTGGAACAGGAGTCTGAAACCAAAGAAGCACCTAATTGCTGAGGTGATTCTTCGATTTATTTCTTTGTTAACCCTATCGAAGTTATCTTGGCATCCTAAATAAACAAAGTTGTTGACTTTTTCGAAGGAATAGATGCCAATTTGGATGTGCTCTCCTTATCTAGCTTCCTGTCCTGTGACCATGTATTTGTCTTGCTTTCGATTATTATGAGACCCAACCTCCTTGCGGGACCTTCAAGAGCAAGAAAGGCTTCGGTGACTTATATATATATATATATATATATATATATAGGTCATCGCCGTATCCTTGGACCTGCACCAACCTGTTGAATACAGTCCCTGAGTAATCTATTCCAGCATCTCTCATAGCTTTTTCTAAGGCAAGAATGATGAGATGGCAAGCAAGATCATCGCCTTGGAGGACTCCCTTTCCATAGTAAAACTCTCGTCGTGATAAGTAATTCTGGATCCTCACCATGCCCTTCACTCTCACCATTGTCATTAATTTTATGATACTAAGATAACGCAATCTTATTAATTTCTTTGGTATTCCTAGTTCTTCAAGAGCTGTGTAAATTTCTTGTCTATTTCTGAAATCTATGAAGACGTGATGGGTTTGTAGCTTATATTCCCTACCTTTCTCCAGAATTTGTCGGAGTGTGAATACTTGGTCTATTGTCGATTTCCCTCATCTATATCCGCACTGATATCGACCAATCACCTGATCAGTATGTGGAAGCAGTTTTTGGTACAATACAGTATATGGGACATTATTTTATACGCCACAAGGAGAAGAGAAGTGCCTCTGTACTTGTTACAGTCTATTTGATCCCCCTTTTTATAAACCGGACATATAACTGCTTTCTGCTAGGCTGTTGGCAGTTTCTCCTCTATTCATATATCTACGATAAGGTCTTGGAGGGTTTTACTCAGCCCTGTGCCACCGTTTTTGAAAAGCTCCGCAGGACGATCATCAAAACCGGGAGCTTTGTTATTTTTAAGTTTTTCTATTGCCTCTATCACATCATCTTCATCAGGAGGCTCGATGTGTTCATGTTCCTTACCTCATTGTCCGCCTCGACATTCTTAGAAAGAAGGGCTTCAAAGTGCTTGCGCCTCCTTTCGAGGATCTTCCCCTTTTCTGTAAGTAGGGTCCCGTCGGTGTCACGACAAGCTGTTGTCCTGGTTTAAGGGTTTCCTACCTTGGTTTACCTTATTGTAAAATTTCCTGATCTAATTGGCATCCTTAAGATCTTGGATCTCTACCAGCTGTTGATCCTTCCACTGGCGCTTCTTCTGTCGATGCACCCGCTTCTCCTCTCTCCTCCACTTCCTGTACTCCTCTGCACTTCTTCTTGTGTACCTGTGTATCATTGTTGCATAGGCTTCGTTTTTAAGGTCTGTAGCTGCTCTGCATTCTTCATCAAACCAAGGGTTTGAAGGTTCCCTTTCTTTGAGGCCAAGAGTTTCCTCTGCAGCACTGGCAAGTGGTGAAGAGATTTCTTCCCAAACGATGTCTATACTTTGACTTCCTGTAGACATTTCGTTGATTTTATTTCCGACTAGTGCAGTGAATCTCAAGCGGTTGTCCTCCTCCTTTACTTTGGACATGTTTTACTGTTTCCTTCTTGGAGCACGTTGTGTCTTAATCATTGACATGCGGTCTCTCAGTCGTGCAACCTCTAGGTAATGATCTGAATCAATACTGGCTCTCCTTGGTGTCCTCACATCCAGTAGATTAGATCTATTTCGTGACCTAATGAAGAAGTGGTCTATTTGGTTGATGGTGGTACCATCGTGTGAAGTCCATGTTCCCCGTCCCAAGTACGTCACAGTGGTACGGCGAATTGAAAATTTCGTAACAATGACTTTGGTCTTAGTTTACTGATATTTTATAGGTATACATTATTTTTTATTATTTTATAATTTAAATAAATTTTTTTAATATTTAGGTAACCAATCAATTATTATTTATCCCAACAAAACTATTTGTAGCATAGGCTAAGCCTATACACGATTTAGGCCTACACTATCGATTCAAAGGATTTTTGAATTTCTTATTTTCCTGAACACTTTGTAACTCTGCCGTTTGTGTATTAAAAACATTAATCTCAGTATAATTATATTTCTAACATACAGGTCTATAACATTAGTTGGTGCATCTCTTGATTTTTCACGTGGCCCTACTCTTTTATATTTGGTTGGTCCTTCCGCAAATTAATTTTTGGAACAGATCTTCTAATCTTAAGACAGTGTTTTCAGAATCAATTGTGGGCTCGGTCAGTCTTCCAGCAGATAACTCATTAATCCAAGATTCTTTCCTTTTATGCTTGCATGTGAATTCTCCCAGATGAGGACACTTTTTCTCAATTTTTTAGCCATCCAGCCACAAATGTAATTCAAGCTATATGAGAACATTGGACCGGACATGTTATGAGAATGGAGGATGGCAGGAACCCTAAGAGGGCTTTGCTGGGTACATGGCAGGGAACGAGACCTAGAGGTAGACCGAGGAAGAGGTGGGAAGATGGCGTTGCAGAGGACGCGAGAGACATGGGGATAAGAAACTGGAGGAGGGTTGCAGTGGATAGAGTGGATTGGAGGCGGAGATTGGTGGAGGGCAGGGCCCGATTTGGGCTGTAGCGCCATAGGAGAGAGAGAGATATGAGAACATTGCTTTCCCAACACAAGTTAAGCTGTTACTTTGATGTTATAAATTTTCCTTTGCATCAGAATTTTTGTTTTCTGTTGAGCCGCACTCTTCTTCTGACTTTCATGCTCTTGTGTAGTGTGTTTTTTCTGCTGACTTTGTTTCTGCTAACACCTTGTTTATGATAAACGCATCGTTGGTTTGCTGGGTATTACAGTTGACTCGTGAAGATACACTGCTTTTTCCTAGGGCGATTAACTTCATCCGATACAGGCGTTCCAAAGAGGTGGGTGATCAGTACATCCTCCACTTCCTCTAACAAGAGAAAACAAGTTTTCTAGGCTGTCTTGATTAAGTCTTGACGTTAAAATATACGATATTTAAAAATATCGACGTTATTTTTAGATATCGACGACGTTAACATTCAGTTATTTAAAAAGATGGCTTAGAGATTTAGCAGACATAATAATTATTCGTTTGAGTGGTTGCGGTGAAATATGCGTGTCCCATTTGGCTAACTAAACCTCCATCACTGTACTAAATGCGGATCAATTAAAGAGATGAAGAACGTCAGCAAAAAAAGTAAATAGATATTTCTTTTTTTATTTCTGATAAAAGTAGTAGCTTTGTTCGTGAGAGACATTATACTCTTTCCGTACACCAATATTACCACCGAGACAATTGCAACAACATTGAAACCAATAATACAAAGTCTTTTAATTATATCGTCTAAACTCGTTTTTGTCACCTTTTCATCAGAATCTACAAAAACATGTTGTTTTTATGCAGAAAACCAAGATCATTTACAGCATCATACTCGTAAACAGACGTATCTTTAATTTGGTCAAACTGTAACACAACAAACTTTTCGAACCTTTTCATTTTAGTTGCAGTCCTCCATCAAATAAGATCTCCAGTCAGAACAACGCTATTAAAGCACTGTTTTAACGTAGCTAACTGTGGTAGTGTACATACATTTTATTTCTGATATGAATGTTTTACTTAAACAGCGAATAGTAAGAGCTTTGGTAAAATCTTCACTACTCCAGAACGTTATCTCCTTCTTTCCGTTTACGTGAATCCGTTTATTCACTGGTCAACAAAATTTTATTTTTTTGTTTGTTAAATGAAAGTGAATAACTGATTCTTATAGTATTTTTAGTGCTGATTTCAAATACGTTAACAGTTGTTTCCTATCGGGCATAGTTTTTTAGTAATTAACGTTTTTCTTTTGCAAACAGAAAAAATCGGTATGGAGAACCATACATGACTTCCATATTCTAAGATTTATATTTAAAATCATTTTCAGCCAAACAGCCAGGGAAGGAATTTTAACAAAAAAAATACTTCTTTGTTGCCAATAACGTAGTACACATATAAAAAAAAATTATCCCCTCCCCCTTCAACTATAATTTTGATTTATAGAAAATTACCCCCAGCCCGTTCAACTAGCCTCTTCATTTATAGATATTTCATCTACGTTTCTACAGTGGATTATTAAGATCTTATCAGGATACTTTATCAAAATTAAGTACTTTACTCATGTTACAACAAAAAATGTTTCAGGTAAACTGCCCTTTCCCCGTAACCGATCTTCACCAAAATCAACAGACATTGAGTTCTCTATAGCTCAGGCACATATGTAAAAAATTATTTGATTCTGTTTGAATTTACGGCAGTTATGGTTTGTCATATAAAAAATTACCCATGTTAAAACATATCTAAGATTTATATTTAAAATCATTTTTGAAATAAAATATTTTCATAGAACCTACTAACGCTGGGCCTTAGAAATCTAAGGAGCCAATCAGAGTTGGGCCTACCTGTCACTCTGCTGAATTTGGTGGAAAGCCCTGTCACTGTCGTCAAAGTATCAGCCTTGACAGGGTCCTCTTTTTCTGCAAAATGGGAGAGGCTTGAGATGGAGTGAGTGACATGGTCCCCACCTCAATGAAGAACCCATTGTTTTATAAAAATATATTTAAATTTTGAAAACTGAAAATTCTTTTCTTGTTATAAATATTTATATTTTATAATCAAAATGACTTTATTTTTGTTACCTGGCAACAAAATTATTTTATTTTCAACAATTACCATTGTTTCAAAAAGTTTAAATAAATTTTCAAGTACTTTACTCTTGTTAAAACGTAAAACGTTGCTGGTAAACTACCCCTTCCCCTTAACCGATCTTCACCAAAATCTAAAGGCCTTGAGTCCTCTACAATTCACTGACGTATGCAAAAAATTATTTGATTCTGTTTGAATTTGCGGCTGTTATCGTTTGCCATAGAAAATACGCTTGATAAAAAACGTTGCAGGTAAACTACCCCTTCCCCTCAACCGATCTTCACCAAAAACAACAGGTCTTGAGTACTCTACACATTAGGGCTGTATGCAGAAAATTATTTGATTCTGTTTGAATTTGCGGCTGTTATCGTTTGCCATAGAAAATACCCTTGTTAAAAAAACGTTGTAGGTAAACTACCCCTTTCCCTTAACCGATCTTCACCAAAAACAATAGGTCTTGAGAACTCTATAATTTAGGGCTGTATGCAAATAATCTTTTGATTCTGTTTGAATTTGCGGCTGTTATCGTTTGCCATAGGAAATACCCTTGTTAAAACATAAAACGTTACAGGTAAACTACCCCTTTCCCTTAACCGATCTTCACCAAAAACAATAGGTCTTGAGAACTCTACAATTCAGGGCTGTATACGAAACATTATTTGATTCTGTTTGAATTTGCGGCTGTTATTGTTTGCCAAAAAAAAAAATATCGGTATGGAGAACCATACATGACTTCCATATTCTAAGATTTATATTTAAAATCATTTTCGAAATGAAATATTACCATAGAAACTACTTCTTTCTACTTACTGCTTCAGCCTTAACGACAGTACTGTGGTCACTAACATATACCACCTCACGTTATCGCACTCGATTTTCACTGATGATGGAAGTCGATGGCATTGCCGAAACGTCTGGTTTTGTAGAAAACATTGGACTACGGCCAAATATCCCGGGAAGGAATTTTAACAAAAACTACTTCTTTGTTGCCGATAACGTTGTACACATATATATAAAAAATATGCATAAAATTAATGGCTTGTATAAGTTAATGATTGATCTCCATTAAGTAGTGCTTAAGTTTCCAAAGTTTTAATATCATGATGTCCGTAATTAAAACATCAGAGCAGGTTTAGTGTGTATGAGGGTACACCGTGGAAAAAAATTTTCAACATTTCCTATTGAGCGTTGCTTAGAATAAAGCTGCGAATCTACAGTGTACGTTTCACAGAACAAACATGCGGAAAAGAAGGAGCGCTCCGAAGTCACTCATGGACCCTCAGCATCTTGCAGAGGGTCCATTCCCTAAAGACGAAAAGTCTGTCTATGAATCGTTCCTCTGTAAACACGTGCAGTTACACTGCCCAGCGATCCACAGGAAGCAAATCGCTATCCACGCTGGACACTTTTCGGCTTGCATTTGTTATGTTGGTATGAGTTCGGCACTTTCCACTTAAAAACCGTGCAAATGTAAGAAAATAAACATGAATGAGGCCAGAAATAATGCGAATTGTGTGTGTGTGTGTGTGTGTGTGTGTGTGTGTGTGTGTGTGTGTGTGTGTGTGTGTGTGTGTGTGTGTGTGTGTGTGTGTGTGTGTGTGTGTGTGTGTGTGTGTGTGTGTGTGTGTGTGTGTGTGTGTGTGTGTGTGTGTGTGTGTGTGTGTTCCCTGCCTTTTCATTACGGTAGTCATAATAATAAAATGGAAACGTAAACAGTACATAACTGAGAAAAAAATACATAAATGAAAAAATTATAATTTTATTGCCTGGCAACAAAATTATTTTATTTTTAACAATTACCATTGTTTCAAAAAGTTTAAATAAATTTTTAAGTACTTTACTCTTGTTAAAACGTAAAAGGTTGCAGGTAAACTACCCCTTCCCCTTAACCGATCTTCACCAAAATCGAAAGTCCTTGAGACCTCTACAATTCAGGTCTGTATGCAGAAAATTATTTGATTCTGTTTGAATTTGCGGCTGTTATCGTTTGCCACAGAAAATACCCTTGTTAAAAAAACGTTGTAGGTAAACTACCCCTTTCCCTTAACCGATCTTCACCAAAAACAACAGGTCTTGAGAACTCTACAATGTAGGGCTGTATACGAAACATTATTTGATTCTGTTTGAATTTGCGGCTGTTATCGTTTGCCATAGGAAATACCCTTGTTAAAACATAAAATGTTACAGGTAAACTACCCCTTTCCCTTAACCGATCTTCACAAAAAACAATAGGTCTTGAGAACTCTACAATTCAGGGCTGTATGCGAAACATTATTTGATTCTGTTTGAATTTGCGGCTGTTATCGTTTGCCAAAAAAAAAAAAATTTCCCTTGATAAAAAAAAACCGTTGCAGGTAAACTACCCCTTTCCCTCAACCAATCTTCACCAAAAACAATAGGTCGTGAGTACTCTACAAATCAGGGCTGTATGCAAAAAATTATTTGATTCTGTTTGAATTTGCGGCAGTTATCGTTTGCCATAGAAAAAAAATCTACAGACACACACAGACACACAGACAGACACACACACAGACACTTTTCGGAAAACGACTTTTTTTCATGTTTTGAGTGTAGTAGAATCAGAATCTGCAATAATCTCGAACACGATTTTTTTTGCCATCACCATACTTCCATTCCTTAAGGAATATGGAAGTAAAAATTTCCCTTGATAAAAAAAAACCGTTGCAGGTAAACTACCCCTTTCCCTCAACCGATCTTCACCAAAAACAATAGGTCGTGAGTACTCTAGAAATCAGGGCTGTATGCAAAAAATTATTTGATTCTGTTTGAATTTGCGGCAGTTATCGTTTGCCATAGAAAAATATCGGTATGGAGAACCATACATGACTTCCATATTCTAAGATTTATTTTTAAAATCATTTTCGAAATGAAATATTACCATAGAAACTACTTCTTTCTACTTACTGCTTCAGCCTTAACCACAGTACTGTGGTCACTAACATATACCACCTCACGTTATCGCACTCGATTTTCACTGATGATGGAAGTCAATGGCATTGCCGAAACGTCTGGTTTTGTAGAAAACATTGGACTACGGCCAAATATCCCGGGAAGGAATTTTAACAAAAACTACTTCTTTGTTGCCGATAACGTTGTACACATTTATATAAAAAATATGCATAAAATTAATGGCTTGTAGAAGTTAATGATTGATCTCCATTAAGTAGTGCTCAAGTTTCCAAAGTTTTAGTATTATGATGTCCGTAATTAAAACATCAGAGCAGGTTTAGTGTGTATAAGGGTTCACCGTGGACAAAAATTTTCAACTTTTCCTATTGAGCGTTGCTTAGAATAAATCTGCGAATCTACAGTGTACGTTTCACAGAACAAACACGCGGAAAAGAAGGAGCGCTCCGAAGTCACTCATGGACCCTCAGCATCTTGCAGAGGGTTCATTCCCTAAAGACGAAAAGTCTGTTTATGAATCGTTCCTCTGCAAACACGTGCAGTTACACTGCCCAGCGATCCACAGGAAGCAAATCGCTATCCACGCTGGACACTTTTTCGGCTTGCATGCGTTATGTTGGTATGGGTTCGGCACTTTCCATTTAAAAACCGTGCAGATGTAAGAAAATAAACATGAATGACTGACATGTAAACATGAATATATACATGTATATACATGTATACATGAATGTATACAGTTATGTAAACAGTACATAACTGAGATATGCTTGCCTGCCACGCACGATATATTTTCTCTTATACATGACTAGCAGAATACCCGTGCTTCGCTACGGAGTTTCACGTTGTACGTAATGAAAATGTTAGTTTAATTAATAAAGTTTAATTAAAGTAGGCTTCTTAAAAATAAATAGCTGTTGCCCACAACTTCGTTCGCGTGGTCTTCAATTTAATGCGATAATATATTTAGAACATAATCTATTCTATTGGGTTGCCATAGTAACCAGATCTAATAGTTTTTAAGACCGCAAAGGACCCCCCAGAGGATCGTATCGAAAAAAACACTTGTCCTATGTTGTTCTCCCTTTGCGTAAAATATTTGTGCCAAGTTTGGTTGAAATCGGTCCAGTGGTTTAGGAGGCGATGTGGAAGACCCCAACGAACCCCCAAAAGGACCCCATCGAAAAAAACACCTATCCTATGTTGGTTCTCCCGTTGCGTAAAATATTTGTTCCAAGTTTGGTTGAAATCGGTACAGTGGTTTAGGAGGAGATGTGGACGAAACCTTCGCGGACGTGCGCACAACAACTCACCGAAGTTTCATAGCAATCGGATGAATGGTATAGGAACGCATACGGGACAAACAAAGAAACATTCATTTTTATATATAAGAGGTAAACTATACCACTTACTTGACATAAACCGTGATAGCTAAGCTAATGTACAACATATATGTATTAATTATACACATAAATGTTCCTCGATATACACTCTATCTATTGGCGAAAACTTGAATAAAATCCGTTCAGTACTTCCTGAGATTAGCGATTTCAAACACAGAGAGAAAACGGACCGACTTTACTTTATACTATGTACAGATTTACATTAAAATGAAAAAATTATAATTTTATTGCCTGGCAACAAAATTATTTTATTTTTAACAATTACCATTGTTCCAAAAGTTTAAATGAATTTTCAAGTACTTTACTCTTGTTAAAACGTAAAAGGTTGCAGGTAAACTACCCCTTCCCCTTAACCGATCTTCACCAAAATCAAAAGGCCTTGAGACCTCTACAATTCAGGGACGTATGCAAAAAATTATTTGATTCTGTTTGAATTTGTGGCTGTTATCGTTTGCCATAGAAAATACGCTTGATAAAAAAACGTTGCAGGTAAACTACCCCTTCCCCTTAACCGATCTTCACCAAAAACAATAGGTCTTGAGTACTCTACAAATCAGGGCTGTATGCAAAACATTATTTGATTCTGTTTGAATTTCCGGCTGTTATCGTTTGCCATAGAAAATACCCTTGTTAAAAAAACGTTGCAGGTAAACTACCCCTTTCCCTTAACCGATCTTACCCAAAAACAATAGATCTTGAGAACTCTACAATTTAGGGCTGTATGCAAACAATCTTTTGATTCTGTTTGAATTTGCGGCTGTTATCGTTTGCCATAGGAAATACCCTTGTTAAAACATAAAACGTTGCAGGTAAACTACCCCTTTCCCTCAACCGATCTTCACCAAAAACAATAGGTCGTGAGTACTCTACAAATCAGGGCTGTATACAAAACATTATTTGATTCTGTTTGAATTTGCGGCAGTTATCGTTTGCCATAGAAAAAAAAATCTATAGAGAGACAGACAGACACACAGACACACACACAGACACTTTTCGGAAAACGACTTTTTTTCATGTTTTGAGTGTAGTACAATCAGAATCTGCAATAATCTCGAACACGATTTTTTTTGCCATCACCATACTTCCATTCCTTAAGGAATATGGAAGTAAAAAATCTACAGACAGACACACAGACACACACACAGACACTTTTCGGAAAACGACTTTTTTTCATGTTTTGAGTGTAGTAGAATCAGAATCTGCAATAATCTCGAACACGATTTTTTTTGCCATCACCATACTTCCATTCCTTAAGGAATATGGAAGTAAAATATGTGACGGTAATATAACAATATGTTACATGCACTTTGTACTTACCTAAAATCTACTTCTTTTTGATTTTCTGCTGTAATTTGCTATAGGTAGATTCCTCTTTAGATTCCAGCAGTAGTCAGCTAGCATTTTTTGGGTTCCATTTTCCCTGGTAGCGTGTTTCCATGGTGGATATTTCCTGGTGAAAGCGTTCACCATGTTCGTCACTCACGGCGCCAATATTGTTAGGGAAAAAATCCAAATGTGAATCTAAGAAATGAGTTTGAGTGACACATTACATTCAAGTTCCCTGTAGTTTTGAAGAAGCTCAGTTACAAGTTCTCTGTAGTTATCCGTCTTATGATTTCCCAGGAAGTTGGTAACCACATTTTGAAATGATTTCCATGCAGCAACCTCAAATTCATTCAAACTTTATTCAAATGCAGGATCACTCATTATTTTTCTTATTTGTGATCCAACAAATATACCTTCATTAATCTTAGCATCACTTATATTAGGGAACTTGTTTTTTAGAAACTGAAATCCTGCACCATTACGATCCATTGCTTTAACAAAATTTTTTATTAAACCGAGCATAATGTTTAGTGGCGGAAGATAAACTTTTTCAGGTTTTACTAGTGCTTGACTTACAACATTCTTCCCTCCTACAGTCAGTGCCTCTCTCTTTGGCCACTGCATTTTTATGTAATGATTCTTCCTATCCCTGCTGTCCCATTCACACAAACGGCAACAGAATTTAGTGTACCCAAGTTGCAATCCAAGTAAAAGTGCTATCACTTTCAGATCTCCACAAATATGCCATGAATATTTCTCATACTGAATCCTGCTCAGTACAAGTTTGATGTTTTTGTATGACTCCTTCATGTGAGCAGCATAAGCTAAAGGGATTGATGGGTATTTATTTCCAGTGTGAAGTAAGACTGCTTTCAAACTAAGTTTTGAAGAGTGCCATTCTTCAGGATGGTGCATATGTCCCAAAGCTTCCAGGAAAGAATCCACGTCATTGCAGTACACTAAGTTCTCTCGTACTGGGAGAAGAAATGTTCAAATTCAGACTGGCTGTCACCGAAAACACTTATTTTAGTATTCTGCTGTAAAAGATTCCATCCTTTCAATCTTGATGCCAGCATTTCTGCTTGATACTTTGATAAATTTAGATCACGAACGAGGTCATTTAATTCTGACTGATTAATTAAGTGAGGTTCAGTATATGTGTTTTCCAAAAAATCTGGGTCTCTTCTTTCTTCGTCACCTGATAAGTCTGCACAAGGTTCAACATCAGTAACAACTTATTGGTGGTACTGGAATTGGAAGCTCTGGACTGTGTGGCACTGACCTTATAGCAGAGGGAATATTGGGATATTTAACAGAAATAAAATGATAAACAATATGTTATGTAATAACATATTGATGAAAATAATAAAAATAATGATAAACATTAGTTTTTATTATTTTATAATTTATATACTTTTTAATATTTAGGTAACCAAACAATTATTATTTATCCCAACAAAACTATTTGTAGTATAGGCTAAGCCTATACACGATTTAGGCCTACACTATCGATTCAAAGGATTTTTGAATTTCTTATTTTTCCGAACACTTTGTAACTCTGCCGTTTGTGTATTTAAAAACATTAAATGTTTTAAAATCCATTCATGACTAATGGATGAAATATTTACATTAAGAAGAAAATAGGAGAGATGAATCATACATTCTTGTTTGTTTTGATTAGTGTGTAAGTAACAATAATAAATAAATAATGATGACTATTCACTAACACAAACAATTATATTTGACTTACCAATTTAGTTGCTGCAATGAATAAACCAAAGCTATTTAGTTGATATTATTTAAGTTCACAAAATTCTATGCATATGGAGTTCATGCATGGTACTTACTGAAAAATAAAAAGGGCAGTTACAAAAAAACAGAGGCTGATAGAGAAATTCTGACTACATATTCAGAATCAGCACCCAAAAATACATACAATTAGCTAAATTTGAGCATTTAACAAAATCATTGTTGACCAGTATAATCTGTGTTTTTACAAAGACCCCTCTTAAAATTATTATCACTTGTTGAAATATACAATCGTCTTTTTCTTTCTGCAAAGACAAACGTTGTTTTTCCCATTCTTTAATTCTCGAATCTTTTTCAATTTTACATTTCTCAAATATTCTAATTTATAGTCAATATTAGTGTTATCATATTTGTCAGACCTTGATCCTGCACCCAATATTTCTTTTCTTTTTCCGTTGCATCATTATTTAACAAACTTTGAATTATTTCTTTACGTTATTTATTTTACTTCTGTCTCTTCCCTCGTCTCTCGTCCTTTGATAGGTTTTAAAGATGGTACAGCACTTTTCTCGATAAACTTTTTTTTTGTTTGGATCCCATAAGTGCAGCCTTAATATTTTTGATACAGTTCTCGGCTTTGAAATGATCGGAACAAACATGACGTATTGGAATTAAAATTAATCTCTTCTTTTATACCATTCCACTCAAAGTTTTCTTAGCTTTTCATTTTTCGGGAAACTAATGTAAGAAACGCCATCGAGTCTGTCTTTCGTTTTAAAATACGAGTAACTCTCAGCCAAAGCACATCACATTCCAAGCATTTTATGTGAAAAATCAGCAGACACCAGATAACGTTTTTACAATCACAGTACCGTACTACACTACTCTTATCATTTACTTACTTCACGCAGACTTACTTCGCGTTCAGCTTTTTAACATAAAACTCACACACAGGGTTCACACGTGCTTTAATCGTACACGATGCAAACACTCTGAAGATAATATTGTCAAATATATTTTAATAAACGTATCGGTAAGACGGAACAAATAGCTTCAGCGTTTTTATAAACCGAAGTTACAGGCACGACACTTGAACGGTGGTTCTATCTGTGTGGAGGAATGCAGCCAGGCACCGTGGACTACAGTGACGTCATTCCCCACGTCTCCCAATTCGACCCACTCCATTGTTCAAAGCGCCTTGTACCAGAGCGGCGTTATGCTAGCCACATGGCTTTGATTCAGTGGCGTGGCGTGGGTACATAACACCTGTTGCCGGTTGTGATAGGCATAAAAACTTAACCTAAAAATTAATTCGAATTTGTTCTTGTACCAAGTGTTCTTTTTAGAGCATTTTCTATCATTCACTGGGAGAAGAAGAGGGTCCCGGTTCAACGGGATCTGACTCTCATTATACTTACAAAATAAATCAGAACACAAATAATCGAATTAAAAATAATAAAGACAAACAGAGAAACACATGGCTAAATAAACAAAACACAAATAGGTACGTAGTATCTCCTGCACGTCAGTTCCGAAAACAAACAGCTGCTAACTGAGCGTTTTGCCTGTTTATACAGCGGCAACACATTGGATGGACGAGTGTGACCCCCCCTCCCTAAAGCGACAACTAGTACGAGGTTAATGACCGTACGCAGTAAAACACTGCCGATGTCTGAGTTGGCAAAACAAGATGGTGCAAGTGCCCAGCAGTTCGAAAGCAATGCTACGCTTTTGTACAAGTTTCCCTACTAATATTGTTCGGATTTCAAATTATTCAATAACTAAAGTATTTATTCTTTGATATAATTAATACTATTTTCTCTTATTTCCAGTACTATTGCCGCCGGCAACAGCGGTTACATGGACACCACGCTACTGTCTGTTACTATTTGCACCCGTTAACCCTCTGATGTCAGCTGCAAATATCACAGGTTCAGCGCACGGACGCAAACGTCTCACACTTTGCTAAAGGCCTTCCCATACATCCGACAAAAGAGCCGAATCTATTGTTCCCGGGGTTTCGCTACGTTTCGCCACCGTTCACTGAATGAACACGAAAGGCTCACACACATGCATTGTTGTTCTCCCACGATCCTGCACGCTCCTTTGATGGGTGGCACAAAACCGCTAACATACGAAAGGTGACGAATGGACGCGGAACGAGGCGAATGGTGGCGAAAGCCCTCCCACGCATACGTCTCAATTCGGCGAATTCCCGTTTTGGCTCCATTCACCGAACAAAGTTACATGTGGTTCGGCCTTAAGCATAGGAGGTAACTACGAGAACTATAACACAGTGTAATACTTTTATACACAACAAGACTGCAACAGATTGAACAAGTGGCTATAATTGTACAAACACACTGATAAATAAACTAGGGAAAAGAGCAGTCCTAGTCAACGTTTTTGGACCAGCCGTCGCTCCGACCCGTTACTCATACCAGGGTAGGCATGCGGAAGATATTTGGCGACACTTAGGGCTATAGTATGTTTCTATCAAGAATTACAAACGTTACACATGTAGCTTATTTATCAAAGAAACAAATGTAGCACTATCATTTATGGCACTGTCGTTTCTCACAGAAGAGCCAACGTGATACTATACATCAATGACGTAGTAACTGCCAGGCCCGCACAAACATTTCTCTTAACTTTTAATGAATGGTGGCGAACTTACGTTGAACTTAAATAAAACCAAATTTCCCTGAATGTATTTAAAATAAAAAACAAATACATTTATATTTTACGTTACTTTACCAGGACCTAATGATGTACTTTGAGAGTATAAATTATTTGGCCAACTCCGCAATACAGCGGTGATTCCAGTTAAGAACGCACCGAAGCCAGTTAGGAATTGTATTTCAAGTAATGTTTAGAAATGCAAAAATCCTGTTTTTGTAAAGAACGTGTCTTTATATCAGAATATTTTTCCTTATTTCTAGTGCCAATACTAGTACTATACTAAAATTATTGCAAATTATAAAGCTAAAAGCGATGATAGAAAGTTTTAAAGGTGAAACACATTTTTGTTTGTTTGTTTTTTTTTTCAATAAGAAATTAGTTAATAAAGTTCACGATATAAAATGTAATGTAAAGATTCACAGATTTCATGAATTTAAATATAACAAAATTTGTACTTTTTTATGACGCATTTAAGTTCAATAAATTACAAAATTATAATTTTTATAGTGACGTATCTGATAATCAATATGTTTCTACATTGATCAAAGACATAAAAGATAGTGAATAACAAATCAAACTAATAATTTAAAGAAAAGTTATATTTTATTAATTGAGTATACATCATACAAGAAGGAACAGTTATTCTGTTTAAGTTTTGTAATTTTAGTAGTTGCCGCAACTATAACGGAGGGGTTAGTATTCAAGAAGTAACAATGACATGAAATAAGTAAGGGTAGTAGGAAGCCCGCAAGGATTCCTGCGGGGCCATTGCTATACAATGTAGCGTGGCGTCCATCTAACCGCTGTTGCCGGCGGCAACAGTAAAGGAAACGAAAGAAAATAATATTAATAATAATTGTATTCCAGAATAAATACTTTAGTTACTGAATAATTTGAAATCCGAACGATATTGCTAAGAAAAGCATGGCTTTGCTTTCGAAGTGCTGTGCACTTGCACCGTCTTGTGTTGTCGGCTCAGAGGTCGGCAATGTTTTACTGCGTACGGTCATTGACCTCGTAGTAATTGTCAGTGTACAGACTGGAGGAGAGGAGACACATTCGTCCACCCAATTTGTTGCCGCTGTTATAACCGGGAAAACGCTCAGTTAGCAGCTATGTTTGTTTTCGGAACCATACCTATTTAATACATACCTATTTGTGTTTTGTTCGTTTAGTTATGTGTTCTCTGTTTGTATTTATTATTTTTAATTTGATTATTTGTGTCCTGATTTATTCTGTGTAAGTATAATGGAGTCAGATTCCGTCGACCCTTCTCTTCTGCCAGCGAATGATAGAAAATACTCTACAAAAATATTTTGGCTCTAAAAAGAACACTTGGTACTAGAAAAAAATTCGAATTAGGCCTATCACAACCGACAACAGCTGTTATGTACCCACGCCACGCAACTGCTACACTTTATGGGTTACGTAGTCTGTCATGAGGTGTACTATTATTATATAACTAGAGTAGGTCCAACAGTCTCCTAATGTCCGTTAAGCTTCAAGTGTTAGCGATTTTTCTTATAAAGGAACGACGCTCAGAATATTGCTAAAGAAACTGGATTTTCGGATTTAATTATAATAAGAGGCTTGCGATAACTGAGTCATATAAAACATTGGCTTGAAGACATTGTTACCTGAACAGTTTCACTTGTTTGAGAGCTGAGGGAAACGGAAATAAAATCATGAGACCTCTACGATATCCGTGCCGTTAAGAAAGGATGGGACGCTGGTAGGTGCTCTTTAAAACATCCAATCAACGAATCTTGGTGCTGCGCGCATAAAGTATTGAGGGATGGGTTCTTAACTGTCTGTACCTCTCTTCCAAAACAGTGGTGAATCTATAGGGGATGAAATGTACTCTGAAGGTTTTGAGAACTGGTTTAAAAATATACTGCTATTGATTCTCTTACACAACAAAAAGTCGTATTATTTTGGATAACGCTAATTATTACTTAAAGTTAAAATTCAGAACACCTAATGTAGGCTACCACAAAACAGAACGTCATATACCATAGGCCACAGTTTAAAGATACCTTGGCCCGCTTCTCATTAAATCTACGTTGCTGGACGTTATTGAAAACTCTACGTTAAGAAACAGTTCACTATCGATGAAACCACACGGACGCGAAATGATAACATCATCTCCCTACCAATGCAACTTTAATGCTATTGAGCTGAATTAGCATAGTCGCCCTAAGAAGGAATGGTAAGAAAGCAGAAGTTATCCGTCATAAATTCCAACGTCCAGTTCCATTTTCGGAAATGTTACAATATGTTGATGCCAATTTGGGGAGTAGGCGTGTGTAAAATTTACCGTGTTAATCGAGACAGAGTGTTTGCAGCTAGATGTGAGATTTGGAGAATGATAACAGAAAAATTGTTTGAAATTTCGAAAGCAGCCGTAGAGAGAGAGAGAGAGAGAGAGAGAGAGAGAGAGAGAGAGAGAGAGAGAGAGAGAGAGAGAGAGAGAGAGAGAGAGAGAGAGAGAGAGAGAGAGAGAGAGAGAGAGAGAGAGAGAGAGCCTAGTACAGATAAATACTAAGTCTAGATATGTAATACATTCAGTAGTGGTAAGGTCAGATAGGCCTACTTTTAAAATTATTCATATAATTAAAGTAAGTGCCCGAGGTTTATGGTAAAATTCCAGATTCTAAAATACGAATCTATGTATATGAATATGAATAGATTACGTTTATCTTTTTGTTTATTTAATAATAATTTAACGTGGAAAGTTCAACTGAATTCCCAATATTTTTCGTGAAGGTGTAGGGGAAAAAGGAATGTTACTTATAGAAGATAATAATAGATAGTTATTATTACAATAAATGATTAAATTTTCATGCGTGTTGTTTTCTTGTGTATGTTTAAATGGTACAGAATATGGGAGGAACAAAGTCCATCTGCGGAGCGTGCAACTGGTAACAGTTACTTTGTTTGCCGATTTAACGGTTCGAAAGCAAAAGTAATAGTAATACTGGCTTGGCCAAACAGTTGGAAGCCTTTTGCTTACAGCGTGCTTTTAAAAAGTGCAACACTTCCCGACATCGTCTCTGTCCGCCAATCAGATTGCACCGCTACTATGATGAGTTTAGTTTTGGGTCCACGTTGACGCCGCGTTGCCACAATTAATATTCATCAACCGACCCATGTCGTCGTGTCGTCATCATTCTCCTGGCGGCGTATCAGTTGTTTAATGATGTGCAGAAATATAACCATAACTAACCTTGCATGTAACTATACTGATGCGAATTAAAATATTAATTGCAACTTACATCAGCTGCTTTAGTGCTTTAGTGGTAATGGATTGAATGAGGGAGCTATACGAGTGGTTAACTAGCGGTTTTGTACTTGCAAGTTCCCTGTTTTGTAATATGTTTATAGTCTTTTAATAGTTTTGTAATAAGTAGTCTTTTAAGTTTATAGTTTTGTAATAGTCTTTTGACGAGTCTTACCCAACAGGACTCAGCCCTACTGAGTATCTGTCTTCAACTGGGTACGGTGTAGTCTAGCCACATTACCCTACACATCTTTAGTGTAGGAAATCCCACCAAAAATTAAAAAAAGGGATAATTTTAACTAACGTTCGTATAATTATGTAAATCAGATAGCCATTTAAGGAAAATATAAATAATCGAATATATAATCATTAACAAAAGAAAAACATAGTGCATGTAGTATCAGAAATAAGATTCACATTATGAAACACATCAATCTACAAACAAGCCAAACCCAGAAAGGATACATTACAGCTTTCAGTACTTATGAATCTTTTCCGAAATTCACAGTAGCCTATATTAATAACTGTTTTATAATTAGAGGAAACTGGTTTCACGCTTGATAGTCAACTGCATGTTTCACGTAAGCTCGGAAACGTACGTTGCACCGTTAAAGCTTGTATAGGCCTACGGTCAGGCGCGTTAGGAAATCCGCAATGTACCACTTCGTTTCGGCAAGACTAGAGGAACGTATTATTACACATTTGTGACATTCTGCCAGTTTCAATTTGTTGTTTTTACATAGATACAGCCTCATATGTAAGGGGCATAAACAGTGGCGTACCTAGGCCACTGGAGGCCTGGGGCGGATTTCTATCTGAGGGCCCCCTCCCATAAAACGGGTGTTTATAATCCAATTTATCAAGTAATACATAGCAAAAAACACTTTACTGTTATATATTCATTGTCTAATTACTGTATTGATACATCTAGTTAGGAAACTGTAGTCTGATACATCTAGGAAGCTGTAGTAATCTTTGAAATAGAAGTAGTATTGTTTATAGATGCACGCAATATGTGGTGCACTTTTTTGTCAATTCGTTCGCTCGAGTAACTGACCCGATTTCCGCACTTCGAATTATCCACTGTTCGGTAAAAATTCTGGTGAGAGATTTAAAATAAATTGTTGGTGACCTGAAATGTTAAATATTTTTTACTGGTGTAATCTCTGTTAGCGTAGGCCTACATGTTATCGCCCGATATTTCACTCCGACGTTTAGCCTACGTTTTCGTACCGAGGCACGGCCTTCTTGAGTAGCTGCCGTTGCCGTCAGTGTTGTTTGGCGTCTATTTGCGACTTCCGACTGCGTGGTGAGGCATTGACGCCAGGTACAACTGATGCTTCTTTTTTCGTATGAATATATTTCTAATAATAAACTCACCTTTATGTTATGTATATAAACTACCTCATAGTAAACAATTTATGAAGTAGGGCTGTAAGCTAGATTTCAAAATAATATGAAAACATCTTTGAAATCGATCGATTAAATCCTGCACCTCTCCTAGTGTTGAGTTTCAGGACGTGACAATAGAACACTTGCAAATAAATTTAAAAAATCACCAAAAAAACTTAATTTTCCAAATCTGGAGGAGGCCCCCTACTAAGTGGGGTCCGGGGCGGTCCAATCCCCTCGCCCCCCTTTAGTCCGCTACTGGGCATGTAGTTGTGAGTTGCGATGCTATTACAGCGAGTAGTCGGCCAATGAGTCCTTACCATACTAACCTGATTAACGAACGTCAAAGCACATATGGTTAAGTTAACAACGCTAAAATAAGACTGTAGCCAGGACTAGAGTCCATGTACCTAGTAGGCCTACATCAGTATTAAACACGTCATTTTTTTGTTTTAGAAATATGAAATAATAATTTAATAGATAAATAAATAGCGCTGAAACAAATACGTTTTGGTTTTTTAGACGTTCACGAATAAGAATTTTCTTTTTATTACAAGCGCGCGCGCACACACAAACACACAAATAACTGTCACAAAAGAAAACGGGTAGACCAATACGTCCTGTCTCGAACAAATTTTTTCTCTATCGTCTCAGATCCCTAGTATTGTAAAAATAAAAATACATAGGCCTACTCATTTTTGAAAATTGTTTAAACGGTTTGTTTTTCTTTTTAATGAAAATTTTCTAGTCCTTAATATGAATTCATGACACGCTTCCATGTAGCATTCATGTGTGTATGTATATGTATATATATCACATGTATATATATGTACGCGTATATGTATATATACCCTAATATACTATAAAATAATATATATGGCGATATGGAGGCTATGTGGAGAATTATTTTTATACGAAATGTTTGATTTTATTAAAAATCTTTAATGTGTCGTTTTTCAGGTTTCTCGAGGTGTTTACGGTGTCACAAATTCCCACCTTGTTTTTTATAAATTAAGTTTGACGAAGATTAAAGTATAACATAAGTGAACAAAAAAACCTATAAGTTTACAGTTTAGTAACTGAATTTTCGGTTACGTAGTAAGTACTACGTAAAATAGGATGCGTCGAAAGAACAGAATAACAAATACGTGTTAGGGCTGTTCATATTTGAATCTTAGACGGAGTACATAAACGATTTAAGTTTTAAAAGTGCATTATTGTTGAAGTTTAAAACAATTCCTTACAAAAAATTTAATTTCTAAGACAAATTTATTAAAGTGTTAGATTAACATTATTATCTTAACAGGCAATCAACTTCATACATAAAATGTAAAAACAAAAATAACATAAAACAATCTTTTAAATGCTCCAATTTAGAAAACTCAAGATTTTTAAAAGTTTTGTAACTTATTCTAGTACCGCTAAAAGTTTCAGATAACCATCAATTTTGCTATTTAAAATTCACATACTCTCATAATTTAATGTAAAAGTATTCAAAGAGAAGTAAAGCGTGTACTTTGTTTATGTTAGTTGTTTGTTAAATTTGTTTATGCATTTTCCAGTTTAGAGACAGGTTAGCTAAAACAGATTCAACCGATACTGTCAATACGTTTGTATGTGTACTTTTTCTAACTAAAGACAGTTTTCGCGAATTTAACTGACTACATAACTTCGTAGGGACACGAACCCACCGCTACTTGGGAGAAGTAAAAGAAAGCCGCTGACATCCTGATATCGTAGTCGTAAAGTTACAGCGGTGGCAGACATGGCTACCTTGATAATGGCATGCGCTTCGTCCACTGCTGCCTTTATCATTCTAACGTGTACACTGTTTTCAACATAGGACGAACTTGCTGTAGTTAACAAAATTCCTTTCGGGGAATAAATTTAAGTTACTTGATAATAAAAACAGTAGACATCGAATTTGAATTTAATATTATAATTGGAAATTATATTTTCAAGTTACGTAATAGAATTCGATAATAAGTATCATAATTATAAAGTTATTAGGTTTGCTGAGTACTTTTCCAGAATGCAATTTTAAACGAATACAATTAACCATTATAATTAATTTGGAATATTCATCCACCTATGCACGTCTACTCATACCAGGTAGCAACACAAACATATAGCCTACATACACGCATGTACGCATGCACACCGACGCACATACATTGTTCAAATAGCAGGAATCCTCTAATTTACATAAAAAATAAATTTTAAAAATGTGTATATCTAAACACTGTCTACTTTAGAATGTTTAAGACATAACAAATCGAATATGCGATATGTGTAGGCTACTGGTTGTATTTGTAAAGCATCAGCAGCTTGGATGTGAACAGCGTGTAAAGAGATGCCGCACATTGCCTTCCTATAGCCACGTTGCAAAGTCTACTTCACTGCTCCTGTATCTTCTACTCACTTTTGCTCTGATGGTTAGAATAAAATCAGTACTCACAACAATTGAATCGATAATGTTTTCTTTATTGATGTTGAGGAATACCTTTAATCGTACTCAACACATGTTCATGTTTATTATCGAAATTTTTCTTTTTTTTTTCAAAACTACCACATCCTCATCTGATTTGTTTTTTAAGCCACAATACATGTGTACTTCGACTTTTTAAATTTCGAATGACGTCTACATGTGGCGGGAAGAATGAGTAGCATTGTAGATTCACATATATTCCTGTTTATACAATTAGTCTTAGCGACATATAATATGATGACGACATGAATGAGGTACTCCGACTACATTGTACTGAGCAAGGGAAGTTTATAAACCGAACGATTCTAAAATATAGAAACGAATTTTTAACACGACATTTGAAACCCAGACAATTAATTCTCAAACTTCGGACGGTAGAAAAAAAGTTTATGCGTATAAAATTTTTACTCTAGAAGAAAACACATGAATGTCTGATCGTTTACCAACAGCAAAACGACTCTCGCTTTCTGAATGAGACCGTTGTGTGTTAAATTCCCACTGTCTCTATTTGGTCACAACTGAATCTAAACAAATGTTTACAATTTTTCATTTTCTGAATTCTGCAGTTTAAAATTTTTATCACCTGAGTTCTATAGTTAAAACTACATTGTAAAATCCTTTAAATTTGCCCTCGAAACTGCATGCAGCGTAACTTGTGTTTTCGTATTTACTACAGTTCGGCTGGGAAGTTGTGTTATTTTTTTTTAATCTGAGAGATCTAAAACTGCCAATTGTACTACGTAATCTTAGTGGATCGGAATTAAATCCAACTTTCACTCCACATGTTTTAAACAATATATCTTACTACCTTCAATTTTTTCTTACACAACATTTTGGGTTTAATAAGTCATCTACAACATTTTTCAACAAGTTCTACGGCTGTCTAGAGTATTGAACATGTAAATTTGATCTCGTGGTTTTGCATGCATGATGTTGGTTCTAGTTGCTTATTTCGTAAGCGTTTGTGTTTCCTTGTTATAGTCAAAGTCAGCTCTGTTTTAACCATATGTAATGATTAACGGCTGGAAAAGTTACTTGTGTTCTGCCACTAATAAACAAGAAAACTCAACCTTGAGAAAGACTGACTCTAATTAAAGTTATTCCAGGAATATTTTAGAGTTCTGCTAAACGTGCAAAAAATGACCTCTTAGCTATGGTCGCTAGTGATTTTTGCACCTGCTCCAAATTAAGGCTCCGAGTGTGTAAGAAAACTATATTAAACTGCGTTTGCCCACGGATTCGGTAAATTTTCATGGTAAAACGACCATTCCAGTTTTCTCTTTCTTTTTGTAGTCGGAATGTGTTCAACTTTGTTGAACAAAAACGAAACACAACATTATTTCAACTAACCTGTTTACATTAAACATAGGTCTTTTTAATATTTTTTTATTGTTCATTGTTAATTTATTTATAATTGTTAAAATATTGATTGTTTAATTAATTTTCGTTTATTTTTTGTTACAATATTTACTGTTTCTCTTTTTTGTAGTTGGTAAACCTTGATAACTTAATTGTATTCATCTCTCTTGGGATGGTCAGTAAAATATAGGCCTACGTATTTTTAATGATATTATTTTTCATTAACTTACTACTGCCGTTGCTGCTGCTGCTACTACTACTACTACTACTACTACTACTACTACTACTACTACTACTACCATTACTACTACTACTACTACTACTACTACTAATAATAATAATAATAATACTAATAATACTATAATATAATTATTATTATTTTATTATCATTCGATTAATTTAAGTGCAATCTTATAATATGTTATGCAAGGTTTAAACGTTACCTACAACGTTCTGAGTATTGCTAAAAGCTCATAACACGCGTCGTATACAATCAGATACCCCAAGGCATTTCCGGATCGTTATACAAAGTTTAAACGTTACCTACAACGTTCTGAGTATTGCTAAAAGCCCATAACACGCGTCGTATACAATCAGATACCCCAAGGCATTTCCGGATCGTTATCCAAAGGTTAAACGTTACCTACAACGTACAGAGTATTGCTAAAAGCCCATAACACGCGTCGTATTCAATCAGATACCCAAGGCATTTCCGGATCTGTTAAAATACAGATGTTTATTTGAAAATTTATTTGACAATACCTGAACGGGTGCGCACCCAACAACAAGTGCACATAATATGTTAATAGCTGCAATTTTATTATTTTTGACAAACACGTTTCTCGTGTGATGTGTGTGTTTTTAAGTTTTTAAATTTTACGTCACACGGCGTAAAATTTTAAATTGAGAAGTCACACGGCGGACCGAATATAAGGTAATATTTTACTATAAGTTTATTTGAAAGATATTTTACGTAATTAACCTCCTATATATATCTAGTACGGAACAATCAGGTTTCCAGAAGTGCGTTGGTTTGAGAAGTTATGAATGTCCATTACGTTTCCACGTTTGAACAAACTTTTTTAAGAGAATTTGTTGTTAAATTTAGAAATCGTATAATTTCGAAGAGGGTAAAATTTGTAAATATTCTGCAGAACGGAAACAATTAATTTTAAGAAAAACGGATTTTGAGTAAAAACATAAAATTGTTTACTTTGTATTTACCCATTTTGTGTTTCCAAAGATCTTAACATAGTCGACAGATCTGGGAAACAATAGATATGTTCATAGAGTATACTAACGGAATATATGTGAACCTTTCACTTACGAATTCCATGTAACAGAGTAAACCCTTCCAAACAGAGAAGTACAAATGAATAAGTATCTACAGCTTTCTTCATAGCGAAAATTCACCTGACCAAATTATGTTAAAGTTCTTTGTATAACCAGAAATTACGCTGTTGCACACCACTATCTAAAAAATTTCCTATTAGGGCTTTCGAGCTTCTCAGCTCATCATCATATTTCAGATCTGCGATGATCCGAGAGACTCGAAAGCGCTAATCGGGAATTTTTTATATACAATTTCTATTTGTGATTACAATCACTAACACAACTTTATTAATTATACGGATTTTTTCATTTTATGTAACTAAAACATGGTTTACTGAATTCTCTGGTTTCTTGCAAAATTCTGTTTTTGTTTACTTAAAATTTGACCAACTGTGATTCATATTTTTTCTTTAAAAACGTATACAATATTATGTTACTAAATTACAGGATTAGAATAGCGAAAAGAAAGTAGGAACGACGAATATTATTACTGCTAATGAACAAGTCTAATTAGTACAGAGTCTCTTAAGTTCTGTTTCCGTTTAGCATGATTGGTCTAATGCTAAAAGGCCAGAAATATTGAATTAGTAGGGTTCCCTTCCTGTAAATAAGAATCATACAAATACAGAAAGGCAAAAGTACTTTATTTTGTTTCTTAGTTCGATATTTTAACATTAAACAGAACAGTTATAAATAAATATGTTTTCTGTAGTAATAAAATACAATATAATCAAACTGTTATTATAATTATGTTTAAAATTAAAAAATACAAACAATTAATTAAGTAGTAATTCTTAGTTGGTAAACATTATCTTTCTAGTCATAAAAGTACAACTAAAAAATAATAATATTCCTACATAGTTAATAATACGTGAAGATTCCATTTTCTAATAAATGAAAGTCATTATAAAACTTTAAAAAGTGATTTAAACTTGACTCAGAGTCAAGATGATATTCATTGTAATTCTGTCCGAGTTTGTTAACATTTTTAGCAAAGTTGTTAAGGAAGTTGTTCTTCTCTCATGGTGCCCAAACCATTTTCGCATTAAATGTGATGTGAAGTGTACTTGGTAATGCAGCTAATTCATTTTTTTCTTAGATTTGAACAATTAATTGTATTACGAACAATACAATTGTTACATTACCAATATATCTCCGTTAGTACTTTTAGGTAGGAATTATTATATATCATCAACATATTTACAGTATTAATTTAAGATTTGAAATCGTTATTAAATTGACTGTTTCAACTATGAGTTGGTCGACTTTTTTTTTAAACTTTCTTGTTACGTAATTCTGGGCATAATTTTCGTGGTGAATTATTTAAATTGTTTTGTTTTATTTCATTCTGGGGTCACCAACGTTTTGAAAAGAGTGAAAATATTGCACCTTATCCTTAATTTTTTGTTGTATTGAAAGGATCATATCAGTCACTCTTACATATTACTTGACGCATTTCTTCCCTTAGTAATAAACTTGAATATGAACTTGTTTGTAGTCCAGTCCACCAGCTAAAAAGATTTGCCATATTTATTGGTAGAAACAATATTTTAATTTCAGAAAAACGTCTTGTAGTGTCTGAGGTAGTTCTGGAGCGTTATTTAAAAAAAGCAGGTAATTCAAAGTACAGGTAATTCTCGTATTATCTTGGAAATACTATTTAATTGCAGGTCAAAAAAATCAAACAAAACTGGTCTTTGTCGAGCGTTACACATCTAACACACTGCATCCTTTTCCTTTCGATGCTCTCAGATTTCCAAAAGTTATATTGTTATAGACCGTAAATTTAAATTATAGAATTTAAATTCTAGTTGTCACTAGAAAAGAAAGTAAGGAAATTTTGTTACACTATATGTCCTGCGGCAACGGCCTTACCTTACAATAAAGTTTCGTCTTATCAGTGCGATATTAAATCTCTTCAGAGGAATAATTACCACTAATATGTCATAGCGAAAGTGATAAGATACTCCCACTACCTCGGTGAGAGACAAAAAGGGCAATTTATACCCTTAAAGTAACATTAATACCTGACTCTGTCGGTAGCAGTCTAAAGGTGAACCCGGATGTGCGAATTACTTATAAATCGTGAAAACGACCCCTGAAATTGGTGCCCGTCCATTTATTTGAAACTATCCAATCTAGGTTTTTAAAGATCTAAGAGCTCGTTAGAGTTATTTTTCTCTTAAAAATTCTCAGCTTTAATATGCAATGACTTTGCAAAATTTTAGTGTAGGCGTATTATTTGGCATATTTTTAATTAACATATGGAATACTCTAGAAATAACTACATTAAACGTATTTTTTGTGTGAACGAACAAGGCGCGTCTCACAGTCGTCTGTAACATAAGCAAAAATAATCAATAATAGGCTTAAATCAATTAATTAAATCAATAATGGCTTAAAACATTCCTAGGTAGAATTCTAGCTTAAACTCAATAATTTTTATCTTCAAATTTCTTCTATCGTGTCTAACTAGTAGTAAACAGAAGAAGATATCACATTTTCGGTCCATATTTTGAAACATACAAAGCTAATCTGAAGCCATTCAACAGAGCAAAGAGCCACTCATTCAGACCTCTGTCTGTACCTCTCTAGTGAAAATCCCTGCCATCTGCTTAATGAAGATTCCCTGTTTCGTTGAACATTGTTTGGAACCTGTTATCCTTGGCATACATTTTATTACACTGGTTCAGTCCTTGATTTTCCAAATTTACTCACATTTCCGCAAAACGATAATTAATGTATTGGCAAAAATTGTAGGTAAAGTGTTATTGATGCTGCTGGTATTTCTAGCTTCAGTAAGCAGTTCAAAGTAACAAAAGGAACTAATCTTATTTATTACTTCTTACTTTTTTGTTAGTATTTATTGATATAAACAGAAGAAGAAGAGGAAGACTAATTACTTGGAATTACTATACTTTTCATATACTTTATACGTTTAGATAAAACAGAATTAATGTCACAAATTCTCTCGGTGTAAGTTCGGCATTAGCTAAAAAAGCTGAACTGTTGAAATTGAATAACAAACCTTTTATTTGTTATTTGATAGTTCTTCAGGAAATAGGATGAGGTGGATGATTAGGAGAAAGATTTGGATAAGTTAAGAAAAATAATACACATAATTAAAATAATATTTAAAGATGGTTTTGTAATTTATATTACGAATTTGGTGAACATGTATTTAATTTTTAAATCCTGTGGAGACGTTAAGTAAATTGCGAACAATCGGGTCAGATTGAGACGACTTGTGGATCCCCGTGTTCCGCGATTGAATGATGGCATTCGGTTGTATTTAGTTTTAATATTTCGCGTAAATGTTTTTTATATATAACAAAGAATGATTACAGGTTACATCATTCGATTATTGATTATTCGAATATAGTTCACAGATACAGTGGGATACAGGAGTAGCCTATAGCCTATGAAGATGAATGTTATAGAAATGTGTAGTTTGTTTACAGCGAAAAGTAACGCGAATCACGATTTGATGCTGGGATACGATACAATATTACTCAGATCTGCAAGTTCAGTGTCTACGTAAATCACCATTCAGTGAATCAATATTACCTTTGTAATGGCTAATGTTTTTTATCTCCTCTGGCTATCTCATCCACTCAGATTATGTTATTTTAAATTTTGTAAGTACTATTCAGGGTTTTGTAAAATTAAGGCTGTGCATTTGATTTGCAAAATACGGGTACAAAAACAGGACCTTAAACACACACAATTACGTTACACAGGAAGAAATGGCTGACTCTAGCAACAGTTGGTAGGTATTTTGTAGCAAACCAATTACATTTTCAGTTATTTTCAGTTAGAAAAAACTGAGAAGTAGGATGGTAAAAAATTAACTTTAGAATTTTGAACACTCAAAACTGTAAACCGTAAACTGGCTTTATGTGTAAATATAGGTTTGATACTTTTGCTTATTTACTGAGTAACTGTTTAACTATTGCAAATTTCTGATGGAAGGAAAGAATAGTCTGGTCTCCTTCTCCCCCCCCCCGTGTGTGTGTGTGTGTGTGTGTGTGTGTGTGTGTGTGTGTGTGTGTGTGTGTGTGTGTGTGTGTGTGTGTGTGTGTGTGTGTGTGTGTGTGTGTGCGTGCCTGTGACGATTTCATTAATTAAAAATAAAATAATTAATAAATAGGTAATGTAAAAGCTGAGAAATTTTAAATTTTAATAAATCGCACATTTAAACTAAATTTTATCGCTATCATAAATCATAATAATATTTAATAAAGAGTTTTAATAATAAAATAAAAGGAATGCGAGTGTACAGATAGGGAAACCCTTGTTAATTAACCCTGCATAGACATGCGCTAACCGGAATTAACTTGAATACCGACCCCTAAACAAACTAATAATCCTTGAAAATTAATATTAAATAAATAAATAAACAAGACCACAGTAGTGTACTATAATGAAGTCTGTAATTAAGAATATCTTTGGATAATTAAAAGTTCAAACTTTAACCCCTTAAATAGAGGATAAATGTGGAACTATTTTGTTGCGACGCGTAAACTCCGCACGATTAACTGACCCTTCCTATATAGTAGAGAGTCGAGATGAAGCGCTCGCGTACGCGCTTGAACCATGTCTCAGAAAAAGACAGAATATTTGTATTTAGAAGACAGTTACAACAATGTGTAGCAAAAGTATTGCCAAATTAATGTGGTAGTAGTCTAAATGTTAAAAACCGAAATGCATAAATAACTGTGTAAGGGATGACATCTCATTTGTTTAATTTTGTAAGATGTCTATGTTGTTTTAAATAATATGGTACGAGCTACCAAAAATGAGAACCTTTTTAAACAATAATGTGACGTGCGATTCTGCAACAAACAAGAACATTTACGGCACTTATACTACTAACAATGTTTAACTACGAGACTTCTGAGAACCTCCACGCTACTTCATTATGAACTAACCACTTCAGGCACTTCAACAGGAAAGTTAACTCCACTTAAGATGAACCGCTGACGAACACCATAAGGATCAAGGACCCTCACTACGAGTAAACTGATGGATATGGCAGGTGACACGGAGACTTGTTCTCCGTGATTAATTAAAATTGTAACCAATGAATTATTAAAGACAGTTGAAATAAAAAAAAAAAATAGAAAGACTTTAATGATAACCACTTTATAAGATGTAGTATGTTTTAGAATTCAAAATATTTGTAGTACCGAATAATGCTGATGTATTATGTATAGCTTCACTGATACAAATTTTTAGATTAAGTCCATTCTTCAAATGGCCCCCAAATAGTATTATAGAATATAAATAAGCGAGCTTAAACCATAAACAAGTTTAAGGTCCCGGATCCGTGGATAATGCTAGCACTGATAAATCCATGTGTTTTGCCCCAGTTCTTTACCAACATCTGTTATAAATTGTAATCTTTTATTCAGAAAACCTTATATGGGAATATTTATGTAGAGCTGTTGTAGTAATGATTTAACAAAGAGATGTCGTTACTTTACACTAAAACAATGAGTGAATAAATCATCAGACCCCCATGTAAAAGTTCCTTTAGTTATAACTACTGCTGGTTTATCTAGTAATTAAAATTTGATTACGAGTATGGCAGCCCGTGCAATTGATCAGAGGTAAGTATGCACAGGTTCCCGATGTTATAACGTAGGTGACACGTTATATGCCCCTGCCAGTAAGTAAACCATGTTTCGGTGTAAGATTGATTTGCCTGCTACAGCACTTCTCAACATCTTATTTCTGACGGAAGGTAAGGATCGTCCGGCTTCCTTCTCCCTCCAGTCTTAGTTCCCCTGCCCCTGCCAGAAAGTAAACCATGTTTCGGTGTAAGATTGAGCTGTCTACTACAGTACGTCTCAACAACAGTAGAGTACAGTACATCCGTAAATCCTGGCATCTTGTACTGTACTCCTGGTAAATTACAGTACCTTGTTTAAATCCTAGTAGAAACGTAAACCTAAGTGCCCACTACTACGGTAAGTCTCGGAGTATATTTTGTTTACATTTAACCGGTAGTGGGACACGATTCAATATTACTCAGATCTGCAAGTGTATACATAGATCACCGTTCAATGAATCTATATAATAACCTTCATAATGGCCAAGATTCTTAGCTCCTCTGCCTGTCTCATTTTCCCAGTTTATGTTATAAGTACTATTTCAAGGTTTTGTAAAACTAAGGGTTTACACTTGATTTACAAAATATGGATACAGAAATACGACCCCAATCCCAAATGTTTGTTCTCATGACGCACCCTTCGATGTAAGTAAGCAATAAATAACCAGTATGCTACTGGTTTCTAAATATTTAACAAATGTCAATAAATGGAAAACTCCGAGAGTACTTATTAAACAGAACCCGTATGGTCAGCATACACATTTATTCGCATTTATTGTCCTTGGAAACCTATGTTTTCCATATTCTGAGGATTCATAACTTTACTTACTACAAACTATATCAAATTACTTTACGACAGTTATTTTGTAGTACACGTAAAGCAGAATATTTATATTGTTTTTTTTTCATATCTATGAAATATAGGGTACGCTTTACAAAATCATTAACATTACGATAACAGCGTAGGTAGTACCTATTCTGTCCCTTCTAGATGAGAAAAAGATTCTGTGTAAAATTCCTAAACAGACATTACTGTGTTAATAATATATAGGACGTACTGATATAGGCCTACTTACTCACCACACATCTCTCTCTCTCTCTCTCTTTGTATATTGTTCAGTGATAAATTAATTTTTATAACAAAGGATTACAGGATATTTATTAAGATATTTCACAAAAGATGTAAAAAAGTAGTTTTTAAACATTCTGAAGTTGTCTTGAAGAAAAGATGAATATATTCACTAAAAAAAAGGTGCTCCCATTTTTATCATCGTGTATACTATATACACTTTATAATCACGAGTTGTGATTGTTGACGGATTGAACAGCTAGGTGTGGATTCTCTTCAACTATACACTAGTAGAAAATTGGATTAAGAGATTGGATTCTAGTCACCACGAAGAATAATGAAGAAAAGGAAATCATAATTGCAACCAGTCGTCAAAACGTTATACGCTACGTGATCAAATGGTCCTGTGCCACATGTACAACATTTTCATATTTGTTCCGAATTTTAAATAAAATCTGCATATGTTACTTTATATTTAATAAGTATGCATTATATCTTATTAGAGTACGCCTAATTAATTTACATATAAGTTTGCAGCTTTTGTTGGTGCTAATAAAATAATATAGGTAGCAAATAAAATAACAAGATGAAATAGCAGGGAATTGTTAATAATCCACGCCACGTTACTGCCAATTTTACCTATAGGCCTATGTGCCGCAACACCCAAAAACCATGTAGATGATTCATGTACCCTACTTGTGTTACTGTAGGTATGTGTGTGTGTGTGTGTAATATAATTTTTGTAAACCTGCGTGCGTAGACATATGTAATGACTGCGTAGAACGGAGGGTAAAAAGGAGAGTAAGAGAGTTAGAGAGAGAGAGAGAGTGAGAGAGAGAGGGGGGAGAGTGAGTGAGTGAGCGAGAGGGTTAGAGGAGGCGTGCGAGAGCGAAGTTGTGGTTAAACCGGTACGACGGCACGTTATATATGTACACACACGCACACACACACACACACACACATTTTTTATCTTCTCTGAAAAAGAAGACATTTGAAATATGCAGGTAAACTATGGACAGGACCCGACAAAATATGGCAGCTACGTAAAGGTGAACTTTATTTTTATCTGATCTTGTATTTCTTTGTGCTCCATGAAGTTTTAGGGCAACTCATGTGATAACGCACAGCATTGACGCGTACGTTTGCCGCCTCACGATGACAATCACATCCGACACGTGTGTACACGACGCTATTACAGCCCCTGCTTTGTTGTACATTAGCGTACAATTTCTTTCTTATTTCATAGCCAACTAATAGTCTGTCACCGATTTCCAGGGCGTCCTTGATCAGCCCGAATAAAGTTTAAAATTTTCTTTAGAACCAGTTTTTATCGTTCCGTTAACTTTCGGTTTCACGTGTTCCTCTAACGATGAAGGGATAACATTATAGATGGCGATGGTAAATACAGATGTGATCTGTTACTGCTCTAGATTGCCGTCAAAAATGAAATACCACAGAACGTATTGTATTATATTAAACAATACGCAAATACTTAGGAGCCTGTTTGAAAGTTTCAAAAACTTTAAGTATTTATACTACAGGTACTTTGCGCTTGGATGTAACTCGTTGTGTCATGTAACTCGTAAAATTCTTATTTGAACACATAAGTTCACCGTTTTCCCTGAGACTACAGGACTAGGTACTCCTCACTAATACTACCGTCCAGCCAATACTAGATTATTGAGGGGTTCATGAAATCCTAAAACTGTCTACTTTTTTTATCTTTAGAAACTATCAGTTTTGAATGCTATTTTACGTTTATATGAATAGTTAACCATTTTATACACAAATTGCGCTGATTCGCGACTAAATGTTTGAAAATACACAAAACCAGTCTATCGTACAAAACTAGCAAGCATATTCAGAAGACTTATTAATCCATTTGTTAATAAGTGAGTGGAATATTTATACTCATATAATCCTAGCTTTTGTACGTGTATATAAAATGAATATACTTTTCTTATGCGAACACATGGCATGCTCTTATTATATTATTTGGCAACAATCTTTCATAAGCATAACTGGGGATTATCTAATTCTTAGGAATGTAATACGATAACATTACATAGTACAACGAGCCAGTTTTGTTTACGTTATAACACATCGTAAATTTATGGTAACTCAAATCCAAAAACGGCATTTTCATTTCATTCTTCTGTGTAAAATACTGTACATATCCACTGAATGAATTTAAAGAGTATGTGGTAAATCTAAGATTGAGGAGAGAATTTCGTGGTTACACATACATTTTGTCAGGTAAATTTAGTTTTAAAATAAAGTTTTTCTACTAATTTTCTTGACGTTAACAAATGTAATTTATCTTTACTTTCTGCCAATCAAAATAATTTCTTGGTATTCTTGATAAGCAAAATTGAAATATTTCTTGTTATAAGAACTACACTCATATGAAGTGTGCGTTGTTTCTCATTAAGGTTAGGAATACAGACCTAAACAGTTATAAAGAATGCACGACTATAGTCATAGTTCTTGGTTAACATGTTTTGTTGTTTATAATTTGAGGACATCGTTTTCAGAATTGTATGCTACAGTAATGCACAGAGATGATAAAAGAATTGAACAGTATCACTGAAAGACAAAGAATATCACTGAAGACCACAAAGAAAGATATATATCACTGAACGTCTTTGAAACTGATAAAACATATGGTAAAGAAAAACGGTGTGGTAGCACATTGTAGGGATGTAGTACGGGACAGAGTGGTTTCGAAGTACATGTATAAAACGATATGGTAGCACATTGTAGGGATGTAGTACGGGACAGAGTGGTTTCGAAGTACATGTATAAAACGATATGGTAGCACACTGTAGGTATGTAGTACGGGACAGAGTGGTTTTGAAGTACATGTATAAAACGATATGGTATTACATTGTAGGGATGTAGTTCAGGACAGAGTGGTTTCGAAGTACATGTATAAAACGATATGGTATCACATTGTAGGGATGTAGTTCAGGACAGACTGGTTTCGAAGTACATGTATAAAACGATATGGTAGCACATTGTAGGGATGTAGTACGGGACAGAGTGGTTTCGAAGTACATGTATAAAACGATATGGTATCACATTGTAGGGATGTAGTTCAGGACAGAGTGGTTTCGAAGTACATGTACAAAACGATATGGTAGCACATTCTAGGGATATAGTGGTTTCGAAGTACATGTACAAAACGATGTGGTAGCACATTGTAGGGATATAGTACGGGACAGAGTGGTTTCGAAGTACATGTATAAAACGATATGGTAGCACATTGTAGGTATATAGTACGGGACAGAGTGCTTTCGAAGTACATGTATAAAACGATATGGTAGCACATTGTAGGGATATAGTTCGGGACAGAGTGGTTTCAAAGTACATGTATAAAACGAGAAGATAAACGTGGAGTTCAATCATATATCTATTTAATTTTATAGGTTACAGGGATACAAAAGAGGACATAGCCTACTAGAAGTGCAAGTTGCTTTATATTTTTGTATTTTCATTAATGTATTTTGGATTCTTGAGTTTGATTTTGTATTCTAAACTACAGTATATTTTTGATGTGATAAGTGTTTGTGATATTGACTTTTTGGTATTGTAATCCCCCTACACCTCACGATAGGAGGGCATGTAGACTTATATTAAATAAATGAAAGTGTTTTGTTGTTTGTGTTACTTTTTTATTTGAACACTACTGTTTGTGCCAACATCAAACAAAATATGACAAACTATAGGCTAATTCTGGTGTAATACAAGTAGTAAAATGATGTTCGTTTCCCAGCATTAGTCCAGTTTTATTTACTCGCACTTTTGGAGAGAGAGTGATTGTTTAGGTAATAATAAACTCAGTTGAGACAGTTAATCGTTTCACGTTATTAAGATATACTTTGAATTATGTATTTTAAAAAACCGTTAGTTTTCGTCTATAGCGGGACGCAAGAAAAAAAGCAAGACAAAGTTAAAAGTCTTAATACTGAAATAATTATGAAACAAACGGACAAGAGAGACTATCCAGTCGTAATAACTACAGTCAATATCGTGATCTGTGGGGTCCAGGAGACTGTGGATTAAGAGATTGCCGGTCCTAGATAACTGCGATATCAATAAGGCATTAGTGGGCGTGGTCCATTAGTTGCTCAAGACACCGCCCACGATTCCAGCGCTAGTTGTAATTAAGGCCTTCTATACCGCCGCTGTAAATCATAACAGTGACATTAAACTTTGTGCATTATCGAGATCTCCAGCACGAAATTGTTGAAGCGAAACATTACCACACACACACACACACACACACCGTACGATGGTTACGCGAGCGCGTATACTAAACGATGGTATATCTCTCTCTTTCTCTACTACACGTACAGACGCACAGCACGCGTAAACACACACACACATACACGATGCATGCCGTGTAAGCTTTTTTCATGAGAAGGTATCATTGGCTTGAAACTGCTGATCAGAGCAGACGTCTCCTTGCTTCCAGCTTGTACCGTGTCACTGGTCACTGTGGAAGTGAACGAATGACAAGCGTCGTTTAGGAACGAAACACCAACAAAATCTTAAATAAGACCACAAAATCCCACATGCTTTCACCTCTGAATGATTTTGTTTGATCATTTACCTTGTTAGTTGTGTAGACAAATATACATTTACGCGCCCCTTTATGTTTATAATTACGACTATCAATAACCACAATACTATAGGTATACTTCATGTGAGCATGCATGTCCGGCTGTGAAGAGGATAAGCCCCTGCAGTCTGCACCCTTGAAGAATCATATCACATAATATTAACAATAACAACAACGACAATAATGAACCAGAAAAATTAAATCACTCACTGTAGATTAACGAGCAGGTCAGTCTTTGTTACAGGCCTATGTGAAGTAACCCAAGTTGACTAATCTGTTTTAATAAATTTGATAAATTGTTATTTGTTATGATTTGTTTAAAAATTCAAACAGTGACTAAATGGTATGCTGTAAAATATAGTAATGCTACATTTGCAGAGGTGCTTTGTTCACATTATCCCTCGGAATCATCACAGACCGTATGGTGTTGTAGTGGTGTGATTTGAACTAGAACATAGTTACATTTCGTTCTTAAGAGATGCTATCATTGTTTTAGTCTCTGTATAACGTTCACAGACTAATCTATAGCGCGCGCGCACGCACGCACGCACACACACACACACACAGCTTTGAGGTACGACAACATAATTATTAAAAAATATAAAAACATTTCAGGCCAATTTTTTATACAGCTCTGTGTAAGTGCAATAAGCCATAAATGTACGTTCTTAAGCTTGTCAAACAATAATAACTGTTAAAAATGAAATAATTCCGTCACCACCCAGTAAAGCATACAATTTTTAATTTAAATCGTCAACGAGTCAGTGTTCCTGGCCTGCAAGTAGGCCTATATTATCACCTCCATTACGAAGTGCTTAGGTTTCCTGAGTTTTATAGGGAGTGTTTGTATCGTTCACTTTGATATTGCGCCTCAACTCATAAACACAAACTGTTGCTTTCATGTTTTAATTGCTACAATCATATTATTAAAAGTTTTGAGATTTAAGAATTACGGTACTAAATGGAGAACAAACATTACCTCTGGCCACCAACAAAGACGTTTACACAATCGTATGCGTATAGGCTACAGCATTATAACCGTGTGTAAAGACAATAAATGATTTAATGAAATAAAGTATTTATTGAATTAATATAATGTCTGTATTTATGTAAAGTTTACTGTAGTTTGAATGTTTAGATACAATTACTTATAGGTTTTTAATGTTATGTCTATATTATTGAAGTTTTCATCAAGCGTTCAAAGGTGCTGTCCGTCTGTCTACACACTACTGCCGACAGAGAACTACTGTTTCAACAGGCGCTCAGATTGTCTCTTTCTTGCAAAATGTGTGACTTTAAACAATATACAATGAGTCCATATATTACAAACGTAGGGCAGTTATACGCACGCACATACACGATCCAGTGTAATAAAACTCGTACTTAACAATCCAAGTAATTTCAATTTATTATTTATCTACACGTTTTTAGAAGTGTTCTTAGTCAAGAATTAGACGTCTTCCACGTATTGTAGTTACAGAAATTCACAATATAACACTATTTACAAGTATATTTAGGTCTTGATATTTTTTTGTAAAAACCCTAAAGCTATTGCAACTATCATTTGCTGAAACACGCTAAGCATATGTAAATGAAAAGAGTTACGCCACAAAATCTAGTTTTTACTTGTTTATTTTAGTTTAATATAGGACAGGAAACTCGACGGGACTGTTTATTTATGTCAATTATCATATTTCATTAATTGTTTGTGCAAACGAAGACCTGAAGCTCTCCACTACCGTGGACTGGACTCCACGTGATAAACCAATAAAGGAACAGCACTAAAGATTTGCCTGCCTACTGATTTGTACCAATCGATACACTCGTATCAGAAACCTGATTTAGAGATAATTTAAGAAGTAATTTTTCAAAAACTAGGAAAATCGATTACTTTCGATTACCTGTTGTTTGCTTTTAGAATTGAAATCTTGTGTTTAAAATAAACAGATATACATATCTGTTAGATCTTTGACGCAACTCCCAAACCTGAATAAAACTTCTTGGTAGCAGTGATTATTGAAGAATATCTGACAGGAAAAAGTGTCCAATGTGTAGTTAACAAGCGGGAAACATTATTATGCATTATGTAGCCTACTGTATGTTTGAGTTAATTGGAAGTATCCGAAGACATTTTTTTGTGGATAAGTTCAAACTGGTATAGTGCAATTTCTGAGCGACAACGGACACGCCGTTACATTGGTTATAAATATTTTGGTATAGACCTGTATTATTGTAGAAACGCGATTATTATTTATTATTGCTTTGTACGTGTGTGTGTGTGTGTGTGTGTGTGTATTTAGAGACTTTTAAATCCAGCCTTATCAGAAAAGTGTGTTAGGGGAAAAATCCGACATATGAACAAGTCGCTAAACAATTACGAAGTACACATTACTGGTACTGAACACTTTCAAGTTTGGTGTATGCGAATAAAATTTCTACTTTTAATGATGCATTGAAATCATTGGGCTAGATTGGAAATGAAAACTGTTAGTAAAAGATGGGCCTAGAAACCAAGTTGGCAGTGAGGCGAACAGGAAGAGTAAAAAAGAAAACAAAAATCAAGTGTCACCAGGAGTTTGAAAATAATATTAGATAGCCCAAATAATATTTCAAAAGAAAATTTGAAAACTTACGCACGTATACAACAGCAGAACGAATTTTCTATCTTCTCAATTCTTACCTGATTAATCACAACATTGAGTTAAAAAAAATTGTGGTGGACTAACTTCTGATGGGTGTCGAGCGATGTGTGGAAGGAACAGTGGCGAAAGAGAACGTAACAGTGAAGCGTGAGGACAAAGAAATAAAAAATCTTCTTATGCTCTGAAATGTTCTTCTTAAGTAGGCCTACATAATAAAGTGCTATTTGTTGTGTATTTCATGTTTTTCTTGATATCCCAAAAATCCCGTTTTTCAGCACTTAAGGATCCACAAAAGAAATAACTTGGAATTTTTGTTAACTTTGAAACTTTTAAATATTTTGTTATTTTTTTTACTCTTAAGTTACTCATTTTGTAATTTATCTATTGCATTCACAATCCTCTAATTCTCTGTCACTGCATATATAAATATCAAAAATACAGTAAAGTCTGTTATGATGTAAATCTGCTTTTTTGTTAATTTTAAAAAGTCTAGTGAAGGGTTGGTAAAAAATTAACAAATAATATAAATTTATGGTAGTGGTATTTTGCTGTTTCCATTTATAACAAAGACGTGATTTTGTGAGGTAGAACAACAGAAATATGTTTTTTACAGTTTTCAAAGAGAAGGAACAGACCTATACGTGGTTGAGGATAAGGTGAAGTGACTCCTTAATTTTACCCAAGCACACCACACACACGCGCGCGCACTACATTATATAACTACACGCTCGTTGTGTATAATAAAATTATTACTGTATTTGTATTATAGAAGCAATACGTGACATGTCACACAGTGGGAGTAGAATCGTTAAAGTCTTGTATTAACATTTTTCAACCTCGTATTATGTCGGTATTTAGTAAGTAGTAATTGTTTAGTGAACTCGTAACTGTTGCTCTGTGCAGGAATCCTATTATAATCGTTCGTTTAAAGACTTATTATAAAATAATTAATAAAATGTTTGCTGCGGAAACAGTAATACTGAGCGAGTATAGGTACAGTGTAGGGAAGCGAGTTGCGAGTGTTGGGAAGACGTGGGACCCAAGAATGTTGTGGTCTGCGTTTAAACTAATGACTCTTTCACAATTAGTCAGCGTACGGTCCAGGTGCTGTTGATGAAGTCATTTATCAACATTCTTGATGGTTACTTTTCTGTTTTCATTCCAACAATTTTTTACCGCTCTGGCCTAACCTCACAGTACTAGTTAGTACACAAGCGTTTCTTATTACCAGTGGTTAATGTGTCTTTCTGATACCAAATACCGGAATAATTCTATAAACGGAGGACAGTAGTAGTTAACCTTGTTCGCAAATACAGGAGAACTGAAAATTCCTAGGCCCGACTTGTTGGATATAGTGTGACGGATATGGACTTTCCAGAACACTTATAAACAATGTTTAGACAATTTTTGAGCTATATAGTAGCGAGGAATATACAATTTAATAGTAAAACCATTTCAATGAGTATATAAAGTTTCGTTTCAGAAATTACAATAGTTTACTGTATTCAATACGCCTCAGTACTGAGGGATAGGCAGCATGAGGTTAATGTTACAATTACAATAGTATACTCTATTCAATACGCCTCAGTACTGAGGGATAGGCTGCAAGAGGTTAATGTTACAATTACAATAGTATACTCTATTCAATACGCCTCAGTACTGAGGGATAGGCAGCAAGAGGTTAATGTTACAATTACAATAGTATACTGTATTCAATACGCCTCAGTACTGAGGGATAGGCAGCATGAGGTTAATGTTACAATTACAATAGTATACTGTATTCAATACGCCTCAGTACTGAGGGATAGGCAGCATGAGGTTAATGTTACAATTACAATAGTTTACTGTATTCAATACGCCTCAGTACTGAGGGATAGGCAGCAAGAAGTTAGTGTTTAAACGCCTTACGACAGCACTTGACATGCTTAAAACGAAGTTCAAAATATAAAGACGATAAATTGTTTTAATAGTTTACACTATAATAAATTTATACGTTATTTGAAGAAAAAGAAATAACTGAGTTTTTATATTTAAACTGAAAATTTATAAATTTATTGTGAGGAACTGCATAAATAGTTTTACAAATACTGTTTGATACTGTTACAAACATTGTATAACATTTTATAAAGTTATAGAAAAACTAAATACACCAAGAAAAACATGTTGACATATACATAAATAAAAGAATTCGACTAGAGCATCACATATCTGTGAGGAATTATTAGGCACAAGTTCCTAGGAACACTCATGCTCTAAGGCACAGTAAGGGAGAGAGCGACATTTATGACCTTTACAAGCCACTTCTTCTTAATTGCCTACTTACCTCTCAGACATTGCAGTAAACTGACAGGTACAACTTCCTATTACGAAAACTTATGCATGTTGTGGTAGAGAAATAGTAAGAGCACACGCTTTTCTTGTCCAAGATTTTGGAATTTATCTTTATCCCGAGTATATTAAAATGTGCTAGCATTCATGGATCGTTTATATACGTGTAAGACATTATCACAGTCGAATTATAGGCTACACATTATTTTAAGTTGTACAGTCAACGCTCCTTGTGCGCTTACACGGAGTTAAATCGAATGATTCACGAATAGAAGTGTGAGAATGTATGTCCGATACTTCCTAAGAATATTAATATATCTTTGGTACAATAAAATGTACATAAATAGACTTCAAAACATTCTGCGAATTTAATATTTTATTAATATAAATTACACATTATAACAAACATTATAAGCCATTTTGTTACACAATAATGTATTTAATACTTTGAGCATTTTGGAATTCGTTTTGTAATGTGAAGAAACCGAATTAAATTCTAAAATATAACCGCTAATCGAACTCGAGCGTCAAAATGTAATCGATTACACAGATTTAATTTAAGTAAATAGCAGTTTAAAGTACTCGCAGGTAACGTTGCTAGTTAACATTCATACAAAATGCTTAACGAACACAGTTAAAAAAAGTGCCATAATCTTAAATTTGAGCACTATTATATGTAATCTGTACAATGTTAATGGTCGGTAATCAGTATAGTTATAGCATTAGCCTACATACTAAACTTTTTTGGGGAGTATTAATACACTGACGTATTCTGTCTAATCCGAAGTTAGCGTAACAGGAATCTCTCTTGTGCGGCATTTTCGAATATTTCAAAAATAAATCTTAGCAAACCTGTCAGAAAAAATCAAATAATATTGTGTTAAATTGTTGTGATTTTTTTTTTAAGATTGCTGGGAGGGAAAGTTCCCTAGTTGCGTCTGCCGTCGATCCCTTTCTGTACCGTTTCCGAGAGATCGACTTCATTACTGGGTGCTCACGTTTTCCCGTCGTCGATAGACCAATGAGGTTCACAGGCACAATATCGCATTCTTGTAACCTACGAAAAGTATGTGTTGCATCGGGGGGAACAATATTGGTTAATGTGAACAAACGAGTATCTGAAAGGATATTTTAAACTGGTTCAAGGTCAAAATTTCTAATGTCAAAAAACCACTGTCACAAATGTCTGCACTTTCAAAATCTCCACGGGTTGAACAGTTACTACAATAGAAGCACTTATTTGCACTCAATGTCTTACTTATGATCTCAACCTAAGGCGAGTTGTGTTGTAACGATGATCTAAATCTTAATTAAACCAGCATTAAAATACGACACTTATTAACAAGAGGTGTAAGTTTTAGACGTGCATAACTTACTGTTATGTGTTAATTACGTAAACCCGATGGAACACTGTTGTAGTGGACTTGTATTTAATAGAATGAAGGAAAGTAGACTAAATTGTGGACAACTTCATCTGTACAGTGACAGTTACTGATGTGGTTACAGAATATTTAGAGACTTTTTTGCGTTCGTTAACCAACCGGAGCTATACTTCTGAGCATAAATGAAGGAGCTTACAACTAATGATTCTCAGTTCCTATCAGTTCACTATTCAGAGCGCGTTACACTACTGCAGCATACAACTTACTGGTGTATCCATCAGATTAGCATCTGTGTATTCAATGGGAATCCTTCTACCAAAATCTTCAAAACAAAAATAATTCCACAATCTTATAAGGATAAACTTAAATACGTTTATTTTTAAAATCACCGTTCAGTAGTAATAAAAATCTGAATTACAAAACAGTTGATTTCTTGTGAAAGAAGAAATTTAAAAATAATCCTATATTGTGCCCGCCGCACAATTCCTCTCTGGATCCACCCCTCTTATTACTTATATTAGTTGATATCGTTGTCTAAAAGTAATAGAGTTTTAACGCTAAAACGTTACTAACAGAGCTTTAGTAATTCTAAAACGCTTGTGCTACTCTGAACATGAAATTCGTGCTTAGATTTTTCATAAACAGAATATGTATAACTTTACGACACGCAACAGACAGTTGTTAAGGAAGAGTGTATTGCGCACCCTCTTTTCGTAAGAAACCTAATGATTATTCACGAGATATTTGGGCTTTTGGTTGCCTCAGGGCCAGTATCGGAGTAGGCCTACGTTTCTTGTTTACAGGTGTACGTACAACGTACCAAAGCTACGACACATTTTGTGTTTATAACTTACAATTTTTGTTTGTATACAATTTGACTAGACAATTGTATTAAAAATACTGTTTAACACGAACCAAAATGTTACTTAGATCTGTACAAATTATGTATTAAAATATTGCTCTGCTGAAAAAAACTGTTCCAAAGATATTGTACCTTTCGGAATTATATTTTATTCAACCTGTTTATTTGGCTTAAGTAGTGTGAAGACATGGCTGTTAAATTCTATTTGTCTGTACAAAGTATGAAAATGTACCACGAATAGTAGTTATAATCAAGTAAAACATACAGTCACTTTCCTAGCCTTTCTGTATTACTAATGTTCCAATGTGAACGTTTTCCTGGCGAATATTTCAGTTACTCCTTCACATACAAATTGTAACGTTCTTATTTAATTATTAAAAAAATTCTGTGGGGTAAAAAACAAGTTAAGGGGGCAAGAGATGATCCGAATTGTGTTCCCCTGAATAAAGCGTTCGGTATTCAATACTGTAATGAATCATTGTACAGATTAAATCATTGTAGGCCTAATAGTATTACTGACAATATTCTGTCATAATTTTTATACGATTTCGCTTTAAGTGTAAGTACACAAGTCTGCCATAATTGACACACAAACGCGCGCGTGAACGCATGTGTTTATTGCATTAAATTAAGACAACTGTGTATACAAGTAAATGTAAGATAATTAGTTACTGCCTCTATATAAAGGCAAGTCATTTCAAAATATTACGGTCATTTTGTAATGTTTCCAACCTACACTTTTAGTCTTCTTCTAACAACGAGTGTTGCAAATACGAAGTAGTCCGTAGAGAGGCGATGGTGGAGTAAATAAAACACATGTGATAAATAACTTGATATCTTTAATTTTTTTACGATAAAATTAATATTTACAAACAGGAATAAAATTTTATACGAATTACTTTGTTTATTTATATTTACAGAGATACTGTGTATACAAAATGTTGTGCGTGTCTTGGCTGGAAGACAGAGTAAGGCACACACACACACACACACACACACTTGGCTGGAAGACAGAGTAAGGCACTCACGCGAACACACACACACACTCAGTTACTGCTTCTGTCCAAGTTCATGTTTCCTTAATTAATTCGTTTTTACTACCATGTACATCGTCGTTTGAACAAGTGTACAGGAATATGATAATATAAAAATAATACTTAAAACTGAAGGAATCTTTGGATCAAAGGCTGACCAGTAGAATGAGGGTCTTACTGGGCTGTGAAAATTAAATTATAATTACCTTCATTCTTCCTTCATTAAATATATTAGGGAATTTTGTTTTATTGTAGTTAAGACAGAATTTTTGTTTTTATAAAACCATTATTAAGTTTATGAAACTGTGCCATATGATACTGGTGACTTAACAACAGTCAGTTCAGATTCTTTTGGGATACAACATCAGATGTTTACAATACATAAAATGTAGTATAATGTTTTATAAACAAAGGCGATGTTGATATAACACTTTGTATGCACTACTTGCTGAATTACTAGTACAAGACCGCGTCCCTATCACATATTTACTTTTAGCAAAAGTCAGATTCAGACATTTGTAGTTTTATAGCTGCTTCATCGAAAATCATGAATTTAGTGATTTTGCAGTTTGTGCTAATAAAATTTGAAAAACGTTTTGCGAAAATTTATTAATTCTAGCTAGCCTGACGTTAGAATTCACCTGCAATCGTTACAAATGTAGTTTAAAATATTATGTAATTTGCTACATTTAGTATCAAACAGATTGTCATTTTAAGTTTGTTATTTGAATGAACGAGACAAACTACTGTCTTGCCTATGCTCACTTGTTTTAAGGTTTACAAACACTTTTTTCTGTAGATTTCTGTAATTCTTTAATAAGATTTAAGTACTTTTATAATCAACAGAATGCCACTTACTTTTGGCACTTAATATACACTCAAGAAATAGATCCTTATCTTGATGAAATTATTATAATATATAATTCATTAATTTAAGTACTTTAACAGTTACAGTATTCTGTAATCAGTCTTTGTACAAACATGTATACTTTCAATAAAAACTTTATGTACAAACGTAAAAATAATAATACATAAGTATATATACACGCACCTATAAAAATTGTTCATAAAATATCAAATATTTATAAACGAAACACTCACAAAATGAGTGTTCATTTTTCAATTTTCTAAATATATACTTATGAAGGCACAGTATTTAAAATGTTTAAATACAGTAATAATCATTTACAAAATATGATACTATGCAAAATATCGTATACAAGACTGTATTTTTTAATACACATACATCGCTGAACTATTTTGAAATTAAAAATATTAAAATTCCATTATGGAATGCACATACACGTCTTTTAATAAGAGAGGTAGGCCTATTTTACTTAAAAAAGTTATAAAATAAATTATATATAAAAATATTTACAAATTTACATGTAATGTTTAAGCTCTATGTTTACCGATATGTATTTTTGAGCACTTACAAACAAGTAAGGCACATCTGTAGCAGTGTGTGTTACTGTATTCATTTGTTTTATATCAAACATAAACATTCGTGCACTTTAATTATCTAGGATTCCCTAGCAATTTGTAATGAACTAAGTACAATTATTAACAGCGGCAAGGAACTGTTTAAAAATTAAATTGTAGAAATAAGCGGGAAAATTATTAAAAAAAGAAGTAACCTATTCTAAGTTTTCTAAAGTTGAAACTTTATGATTTTGTAAACAATGAACGTTGAAACGTTTATATAACTTCGAAACATTATATTATACCCTATTCCAGTGTCAGAACTGGAAACCAGTATTTAGAAACATTATATTATACCCTATTCCAGTGTCAGAACTGGAAACCAGTATTTAGAAACATTATATTATACCCTGTTGCAGTGTCAGAACTGGAAACCAGTATTTAGAAAGTTACAAATTTACAAAATTTGTATTGTCTTCACAATTCCATGATACTTAACAACAGTAACACCAGCCTGTTTGTTACATTGGTATTTGAAAAGGCACATTGAATGAACGCAGCGCTATATGAGAAACTGTGCACTGCTCTTCCAAATGGACAGTGTATTCTGTAATCACATTTATTTAATTCTCAAAGTTACCTCTGTTCGAAGTAATAAGACATACAACATCCATTGTTGATTTAAACGATACTAATTTAATTTTGCTACATACAACACACATCACTCGCACATACACACGCCTCTCTCTCACTCTCTCGCGCGCTCTCTCTCTCACACACACACTTTCTCTCTCAGGTCCACATTTTTTGTCTGGGTTTAAATTATCGTCGTAATTTGATGAAGAGAGCCCATACCTAAATATCGAATTCCGCAAGGCCACAATTAAATCGCAAGTCCACAATTTTCAGCTACTATAACATGTCTTTCGTACATCGGCCAGAATAACACTGAAGTCTTCTTCGGTTTTGACCTGCTGTTGATGTTGCGGTTGATGTTGAAGGGTAGTTTGGTGTTGTTCGTGATTATACTGTTCGTCTAATCCGGTCACTAAGTAAGGGTGCTGGTGTTCGTTCAGTATTAACTCTGACTTTATTGTATTATTTAATAATAACTGCTGGTTATTTTGTGTGTCAGTTAACGGTGAATAAGTGTGCTGATAACCGCCATATTGTTGTAAATGTTGTTGATAGTTGTGATTAGAATCTAGCAAATGCGTAGTGGACGTATTGTGTGCGTGTTGTAACTGGTCTACACCTGCCTCGTGTTGATGTAATACTGTTGTTGAATATTTCAGATATTTATCGAACTCGTGGCTCTCGACGGACGCCGTGTCGTCTTCTAAAGTTCTCCGCGCTTCGTGCGTTACGAGAGGCGAAGACGACGATGTGTCCGCTAATTCGTAACCTAAACTGGCTGAAGTTGACGACTGGGGATAGTTTAACCTCCTCGGGTGCGTTGACGTTGAAGAAGGAGAGTGCTGATCTGGCAGTACCGACCCTGGAACAAGAAAACACTTATGTTAATCATATATTTTAACGTAATAGTTAATACTTATGGTAATTTATTTCCTCTTTGGCAGTAGGACGTGAAACCTGAGAATCAATGGAAGGCATACTGCGACCGCCCTGTAATAAACACAGCTGTTATAATCGTTGTCTTTATTCTGTACGTAACTCTTCATCATTTCTTGCAGGTTTTATGTATTATGAACATTTCTTCAAATTATAAATACTTCTACAAGTAAAATTTTATTGAATTATATTATTGTGTTTCCCCTGACGCGTGTTTTAAAGAATTATTCCGTATCTTCAGAGGTTTTTATGTGAATTGATTAAAGTTGATTTAAATTCATATAAAAGCCTCTGAAGATACAGAATAAATCTGTGGAACGTGCGTCAGGTCGAAGCATAATAATATAATTCAATAAAATTTTACTTGCAGAAGTATTTATACTTTGAAGAAATATTCATAATATCATTATTTGGAATTAATTTTATATACAGCTACGTATATGATACTTATAAATATTATTTTTAATAATTCTTACAAACGTAACTAGCTTGTGGTGTCAAAACCAGCATTTTCCATATTCAGCACAAAATGTGAGCGAATTTTTTAGGGCTTCCGGGTCGAAGTTGGATGTCACCAATTCGCGGCTCTTATGTACGGGAACAGTTTACACTTACGAGGGTGGATCAAATATAAACCGTAATTTTTCCATTAAATTTTATTGGTTCAGTAAAAAAATACAAAATTATTAATTATTTTTCAACATAATCTCATTTGGAAACACGTTTTTTCAATGAATTGGCAATGTTTTTATTCCTTCCTCGAAGAAAGAAGAGGTGTATGCAGCCTGTTGCGCACGAGCTCCTCTACCCCTGCACCATCGGCAAATCGGCTGTCCTTCTTTAAGTGATTCAAACAAACGGTAGTCGCAAGTGTTCTAGCGTCGTCCAGTGAAGTTCTTCAACAGGCAACGTTTATGCAGTGTCCCCAAGTTCACTGAGATGGAGTTTAAGTAGGATGTATATCGTAGTATGTGGGAAGAATCGCAATTGTGTACAGTGTACACAATTTTACGTGCGTGTACATGCGAATAGCTTCTTCGAAAGGTAAAATTGTTAAATCAAAATTACAAAATTGTTAATGGGTACAGATTTATTGTTTTTATTTTATACACTAATTTAATAAAAAATTCCCTACTAATAATATATTCCGGAGTTAACCAATAGTCGTTAAATAAAAAATCGAAATCATGCCAGGTACTAACCTATCGAATTCTGTGTTAAGTTTTCCTTAACAATTCCACTTTCATAATTGTATATAAAAATATAATTTGTAATATTAGTAATTTTCTTTTATTATTATTATTATTTTATACCTATTTATTTAGTAGGCCTATATGTTTATTTATAACTGCAAGTATAAGTTAATTTAGAGCTGCTAAATAATAAGTATTGTGACCCGTCACAGAAACTTTCATGCATCACTAAATACTAATTTCTTTGTTATGAATATGATAGACTACATAATTGGGAACGTCTACTGAATTTATAAAGTATCCTTTGTATTAAAAATCTGAAGACCAGTTGGCGAAACTGGACTACCCGCTTGTCAGAAGGATCTACAGACGTAGTTGGCGCGGTGGTCCCCAACCGGTCAAAAGGTGCACGAGAAGTGGAGCTACCAAGATATAAGTACTCCTCTCCTCTAGCTGATACAAACTGTGCGGAGCAGTAACCTCCCAAAACTGGTGATATAAATGTTAGCCCAAAATTAGCACCGATTAATCTCCATTAAGACGATAACAATATAAGTTAATTTATTTATCTCAAGTGTAACTTACGTTAATTGAAAAATTTACTTAAGTTAATAATAAGTTTACAGAGAAGTCCAGAACGTTCGCGTTTACAAGTCCGCGAATGTCATGTTCGATCACTATCTTTCCTAAATTAAAATGAACTTCTTCCCAAACAGGAAACCAAAACCCAAACTTAAAATCCCCAAATTTAATTATGAACTTCTCAAAGAAAGAGCCCAGGAATTCCAAGACAGGCTACGCCCCATCACAGAACTGAAACCAAGTCCGAGACAACCTCATATCTCGAGCCAATGAAATAGCTCCTCTTCAAAACCACAAAAAGCATCCCTGGTGGAACCAAAAATGCGAAGATGCTGTATCTCAGAGACTTAAAGCCTCGAAAGTCTGGCACTCTAGTAAAACGCCACGGAACCTGGAAACCCTTCGACTACTATGCAAGAAGGCCTGTCAAGTCCTTAGATCTCAGAGAAGAAGATTCTTGAAGGATCAACTCTCCCAAATGGATGCGGACATCCACAACAATAACTCCAGAGATTTCTACAGAACCTTCCGCTCCAGACTCTCCAAATATGTTTTCTCAAGTTTATGTTTTCAAAAATAAAACGGCTCCCTCGCTCTAAATAATCAGGAAAATTGTCAGATTCTGGCCCAATATTCTCAGATGAAAAAGAAGTCTGGGAAACTATCCACTACCTTCGCAACAATAAAGCGTCCGGTGAAGATGGTATCACCGCAGAACTTTGGAAGAACATCAGCAAAGAGTTCCTTTCCGGAGTCACAGGCTTATTTAAGAAAATATGGGAAGGAGAAACAATCCCTCCAGAGTGGAAGTCCGCCCTCATACAGCCTCTCCACAAAAAGGGCAGTAAAATAGAGTTGAATAACTGCCGGGGGATTTCACTTCTCCCCGTAACTTATAAAACCTTCTCTAAGCTCCTCCTCAATAGACTCGAATCCCAGCTCGATCCCCACCTTGGCGAATATCAAGGTGGCTTCAGAAAAGGCAGATCGTGCCCGGGACAGATCCTCAGTTTGAAGCTGATCATCAGATATTTCCTTCAAAGAACTCTTCATAACCTTCATTGATTTTCAGTGGATCGAAAGACCCTCTTCCAGTGTCAGCAGGAGTACGGTGTCAATCCCAAATCTCTAAATTTAGTTAAATTAACGTTAACAGACAAATATTCCAAAATTAAATTTCTAGGAGAACTTAGTGACCCCTTCCCAATTCACACTGGTGTACGTCAAGGGGATGGACTCTCCCCTATTCTCTTTAACTGTGTCATAGAAAAGGTAATGAAAACCTTCCATACCGTCAATTCCACTAGGGTTACAATAGGTAACAAATCCAAAGGCGTAAGTTAAGCTGTTTAGCATTCGCTGATTATCTTGCCATCTTCGCCCACTCGGAAGAAGGGGCAAGAAAGCAAGTAGAAGATCTCAAAGAGATAGCAGAGAAACTGGCCTCCAAATCTCCTTTGCTAAAACGGAAATTATGACCACCCTATTTAAATTCCAAAAAACGTGCCTGAACACTGCGTATGGAGAAATAAAATATACTAACAATTTTAAATATCTTGGGGAAAACATATCCCAAAACGCCTCAGACAAATAATCCTTTAAGATAAGGAAACTCAAATTAGCAAAGGCCTTTACTCTAACTCGGGAACTGTACGGAAAGGAAAACCTTTCCAGAAGTGCGAAAGTCCGCCATTATAGCACTGTGATCAGACCGGTGATCATGTATAGAGTGGAAACAATGTGCTTTCAAAATTTGGAACCTCTTCTTAAAATTGAACGAACAATTCTTCGGAAAATTTATGGCCCCAAGCAAACTGAAGATGGGTACAGGCACAGACCCAAAGAAGAGCTGTACAGGAATCTGGAAAAACGGCTTTCCGAAGGAAAATACTGAGATTCCTTGGACATATGGTTCGGATGGATCGGTCCAAATAAAAAAAAACAAATTTTCAAATATATTTGGCAACTTTCCAGTCTGAACAGATACACGGCACAACTCAAGGAAGAAATGATGAAACTGGGTATCTTTTTGAATGACTGTGTGGATAGAAATACATACAGAACAAAATTCAAAATCTTGAGGTTCTCTGCCGTGAGAAGGAGATGAGAAAGGGGTGGACAGTGGAAAGGAAGGGGACGCATAGTGTGTGAATGAGGGCCTTCTGGCAGGAGAAGAAAACGAAATGATATTCGCGTAGTCCACGGCTGGCCTGTTCATGTAAGAAAAGAAGTTTACACAAAAATTAACTTTCCTTCAGTTGCCTAAATTCCGTGGTAGGTGGGGAAGGTAAGCACTACGTCTACCTTAAGACTCAGTGGAATGCCTGAAACCACTAGTCAGTGTCATCTTTAGTCAGTGTCTTAAGATTGAAACCACTGACATAGCGAAAGCGTCCCATTTAACTTTTTTGAACAGGGCATTCTCAAAATAATGTATTTCCTAAACAAAACTTAAATATTTTTCTTAAGTTTAGAATTACTAGTACAGATAGTCCACAGACGAGTAACCAGAATAGCCTTTGATTAGTGGTTGAGATCGTTCATCCGTTTTTACTGATTTTTTTCAATCTGAAATTTTGTTACGTCCACGCAAGTGATATTTTTGTTTGTAGAGATAGCACATGAGCGTGAGTTGTGAAGCTCGATCAACTTGGAATCGGGGGGCGGAAATGATATTTTGTAGTCGAATCAAAAACTTGTACCAATATTGTACATACATTCTTGTAACATGCCTTGATAAATACTTGGCAACAGAAAAATTGTATTCCTTTTTTGTTCATCGGTAGGACTTAACGACAAGCTTTCCATAATTTTATAATATAGACTTACTTTACGTATGTATTTTTATAGAAATTATTGTGCTGTGCTTGATTTGCACTGCAATCTTATGTGCTCAGTAATTGCGCAGATACTCTGCAATTAATTGTAACGCGTAGACTACCAGCTAGCTGTCTACTGCTGGCCTACCATCTGATGTCTTGAATACAAATAACAGCTCTCAATATAGCCGTTATTTGAGGTTCAACCAGAACTACCGTGCCCTAGTAATAGAATTACTATGATGGCCAAAATTATTGTGGTCCCAAGATTTAACAGAAATGTGTTTTATACTTCGCATCGTGTGTCGTGTCGCTTTGCTGCTAGTAACGCTGCAGCCTGTATTCCCCTACAGTTTTTTCTCTGGAGGAAGATTTTCCATTTCGATTATTTTTTAATTATCCGGAATAACACTCTTGTCTTATAGCACTTGTGATTAACATTGGACTTGAACGCTTTTCGAATAGAATCTTTCTTAAAATAACGTACTTTTTACATACACAAATTATATGTTTTTCTTAAACTTGTATATTTAAATACCAGTAGAACTTGTTATTGTACTTAAAATCTTAGAAACACTTACTTTGAAATACTTCATTTCAATAATTTTAATTTTCTGTGTAAATAAATATTTTAGTTAAGTCAGTTATAAGTGAAAGTGAACTGAGAGTATCGTTCGATTTAAAACCTATTAAACGGTATAACTAAATAAAAATGATTAAATCTTATACTTGTTAAAATCATAGTACTAAGTATAAAGTTTCCTACGAAATTAAATCGGTGTGGTACTACTAAACAAATATCAGCTACAATAAACTTTAACGGAAGATTGGTACAGAATTTTGGTCTTTTCGCGTACGATAAGAAATGTGAGAAGAATATATTAAGGGAATTTGTTTTTACACTGTAAATCTATTTTTTATATTATGTTTGTATAAAACGAACTGAAAATTTATTTTGCAAAAATATACATCTGAAAAATAACAGCTTTCAAAGTAGTAGGTACTACAGTTACTAACACAGTTTAAATAAGATCATTTCCGTTTGGTGTAGACGTTACAGTTTCGAAACGAAGAAAAAGCCAAATTGTGAAATTTTACCCCTTTAAACACTTGTTTAATTATTATTATTTAATAGATTTTTACCTAATTACTTGTGCACTGCTTACCTCTTTAGACAATACTTGTTCATGGAGATGACGAAAACATGCATTTTATTTTTATGTTTGCTTAAGTTTAAGATTAATAACAACTTTTAGTATTTATTGACTACTTAACAGACAGGTATTTAACATGTGGACTTGTTTTGTTGTTCATGTCCATGTAGGTGAGAGTGTTTTTACGATAAAGCAACAGCTCTTTATGTATCTTTATTACAACTATGACAATGACATTTTTCACCGTAATAAAATTGCTTCCTTTCATGCCTTATCTTCTAAAAAGAAAAAGTATTTCTAACTGTCAGAGTTAGAGTATTGTAGTTTACTTCACTATAACAAGTGTTTATGCTACTTGTATTTCCTAAAATACGTCAATAAACATTAAATGCTTAAAATTTTAAATCAATAGTTATGTACTACCTTAAGTATACATATATTTTTTTTTACTTTTATGATTCATAACTCGTAACATCCTGCAGGATATTAAAATCTTAATAAAAGGGGGGTCTATGCAGTCGACAGTATGCATCCTTCAATTGTTTGTAAGGCTAAAATAGAAAAATTGTTAGCAAAAAACTATAAAACGTTAATAGCAAAACACTCAAAAATTATTTAAGTAGCAAGAATACAGTTTCTAAAATAACTACAGTAACAGGACATCAAAAGGTAGATTATTATTCTTTCAATCCAGTGACATTTGTCCGTGGTCATATTTTGAAGTCGTCACGGTTCTCGTGTTGGTTCCTCTCTTCAGAATTCCTGTATCCTTTCTATTCTATTTCTACAGCCAGTCATTCAAGAATCTATTTCTTGGCCTTCCGTAGTATTGGTACCATCAACTTTGACTCTAGTGGCACAGGGCGTACACAGCTACAAAGATACGTGCCTAATTTTGTGCGCCCGCCATCGTCTTTTTCTCTGATTAGGTTTTTCCACAGTCTTGTATCCTCTTAAACACTTCACAACCTTTTACTCTGTCCTCTGGGTTTATCTCCAGCATAAAACATAAGTTGGCTGTCTTTTTAAGTTTTAATCTAAATTTAATGTCTTTAATGGACTTTCATCCACTGAGATTCTGCTACACAACTTTTTGAAAGTCTTTACTTGACTTAAAACTTCATCTCCCAGTTGAACATTATAACCGACTCATTTCCAATTACCGTCGCCTGTGTTTTCTTACCGTTTTACATTCAGTCAAAACCTGGAAGTTTTCATTCCATAAAAACCAAATTGTTCTGTACATCACTCCCCCCCCCAATTTAAATCAAAAACTGGACATGGTTATATTCCATTCTATCCTTTACCTTAACCCCTTAAATACTCTTTCATGTAAAAAAAAACAGACTACCTGTTCAGTGATCAGTATATTATTGATCACTACCGGTGACAAGTTACGTCTACATCTTTGCCACATCCGTTTTCTTGCCTCTATCCCTATTTCTACACTTCTACTTTTATAAATGTTACATAGTCAGTTACAAAGTCGGCTTTAGGAATTTTGAAACTCTTACAAGTGACATTGTCAAAAGTCTTCTCTCCGTTCTCGAAGGTTAATTGCCTCTTCACTTGTTTCGTTTTTTTTCAACAAATATACGCGCCCCACGGTACCTGGCCTTTTGCAGAAGAACTAAACTAACCTTCTGTGAAATTTTAGTCTATATATTATACGCCATTTCAACGTAATTTTGGATGCATCTAAACACGATAGGCTACAGGCCTACTTCACAGTTGTCCCTTCTCTGTTCCTACATTACTATTATTATTTATCTAACCTTTGTACACTTATTTGTTTTAAAACCACACAAATATCTCGTCACATTGTATCACACAAAAATCTCGCCAGGTCCTTCTTAGTTTGCAAACCTTTACAGTGTAGTCAGATCCATCTCTTTGGCACAAGACTCCAAAGATCGTTTTTCTCTCCTTCTTTCTTCCCATAAGAGGAAAGATATTCATACGGATGAGGGAAAGTCTGCACATAGATAATTATTAACTTTGTATGCAGAAGACTGCGATAATCCAGATATCTTTTTATTGGGTTTTACCAGTTAAAAATACTTAGATTATATTGTTACTTTATACTCCTTTTTGCAGTCAGTCATAACATATCTAATCTTTAACCCACAATATGTATGTATTTTACTGAAGTGGTAATGCACATGAAAAACTGGAAAACTTGATGATTCATGAATGAATATTAATGACTAGAGCCACTCCCTGGGTTACGCTTCCCCCCCCCCCCCCCAAGATGAGGAGTTTAGACACAGACATTGGTTTCCAGACATCTTGTTGTTTCTGTATTGGCTCCTACAGTAAAGGTTACATTCATCTAATGAAATTCAGTCATTTTTATTGGAGTTTTTGGATGTTCAGATAGAATGAGGTAAGAATAGGTTTGTTTTTGTTTTCGGTTAGTGGACATTAATCCCTATTATGGGCAGATTGAAAATAACGCCTGTACTGTGCTTTTTGTAAACACAAATTTGAATCATAAGTTGAGAGGGCAACAGGTTTCTTACTTACTACATGAGCGTAATTAAAAAAAACAGTGAAGTCAGTAATTCCATCGGTACGAGCTTGTATTTCGTAAGTCATATGTAATGTTATTACGTATGAATATCACAAGATTGAAAAGGAACAAACGTTTTGTCGGGTTCAGAAACTTATTTCGTTGGTTTGTAACTCTCCATTTAGGTCAAACCTAATTCTGAAAATACATCTACCATAATTTTTCTTCTAGCATCAACCCTCAAAAGCTGTTATGAACGGCCTATTACTAAATACCAAGTTACATTCTACTACCAGAAATATTTCAAACGCCCGATTTGAAGATGAGTTATACCATATCTAGTTTGAGTTTTACCAGTTTAAAATACTTAGATTGTCTTGTTATATTACATTACACAGATTATTCTACTACCAGCAATGTTTCAAAAACCGGATGAGGATGAGCTAAATACCATTCTACTACCCGCAGTGCTTCAGAAACCCGATTTGTGGATGAACTAGTTGTTCGAAGGTCCGGTAGCCACGAAATACACTGTTTCATATTTAAGAATCTTCCACCATCGAGACAAGTTGATTAAATTAAGTCATTAGTGTTGTCATGGTACAGCAGTTCGTTTTCACTTGGGTACTGTACATTTTTCGGGGGGGGGGGGGCATCTGGTACAGGAACACATCCGTCCTAGGAGTTCAATGGCATTCTTTTGTCGTGGTATACCATTGCCATTCTGGCGAAATAGAGATATTACATTTCGTTTGTACTTATGTACTAAAGGTTTTTAGACAGCCACTTACCTATAGTTTCTGAAACTTATCATTATCTAGAAATGAACAGTTGCACAATACGGTTGGCTGGTATTTCTGCCTCACAATGCTTTTTTCAAAAAATAGGGAAACGTTTTGTGAAAAACCATTAAAGTTAAAATTGCGTTCGAATGTGCGTATTTCAAATAAACACAAGGAAGTCTTCCAGATAACGTACAGGAAGTCTATCAGACACGTACGAATTTGGTAACTACAGAAAATCCGTTCGCTCCATGGATATGTGATTCAGGGCGGAAGACCGAGACTTAGACTCAGGTAGTATTAGTAGCTACACTACATTTGTCTTCTTTGTAAATACGGGATAAGGAGTATCACTGCAACTCCCTGTTCCCGCGTTTTGCGAGCACAAAACTGCTACGTCATTTGAACCTGCTTCCAGACTGGCTACGGAAATGGCGGGTGACGATCAACACGGAGAAATTCGAGTCCATCTCCCGATACCAGCTCCTCTCCCTAGACGGGAGGCCCATCGCTTATAAAGAGTCGGTGAAGTATCTAGGCGTTGGCTCGACCGGCGCCTTTGCTTCAACGCCCACGTGACCGAAACCCTCACCAAGGCTCGCGGCGTCCGAGCCAAAATATCTCCATTTCTCTCGTGTCGCAGCCGCCTGGCCATGCGCACGAAAGTCACGATATATATTTCATTTCTCAGATCTGTACTGATCAATGCGGCTCCCGCATGGTGGTTTCTTTTGTTCACCACCAACAGGTGTAGGCTGGAACGTTTCCAAGCCAAAACCCTCCGTTCCTTGTCTGGGTCCCCTTGGTTTGTGAGGAATGACGTGATTTGAAGGGGTCTCCGAGTTTCTTCCTTGCCAGCAATTGTCCGGTCGTTGGCTGTAAATCTTTCTGCTTCAGCCTCGACCTCATCCTTCCCTTACCCTTTACCTGTGAACTATCAGCGCCTCAAAACCACCACCGCCGATTCGGGTCAAGCGCCCTCGGGAGCTTCTTGATGAGCCGCCATAAAGCCATCCTCTCACTTACATTAGCCCCCAGCCCAGCTTACATTAGAGTTCACAACTGAAAACAGTCATTCATTCCCTCCTTGCGCACCTCCTAGCACGCTGAGCCAGCTGCTTGTTGCTGTTATCTTGGTCACCGGCACGGGGGCTCACTGCTTCTCGGGGAGCAACCGACGCCTCAAGGCGTTTGCTGGTTGGGCTTGAGACAGGCAACATCTGTTGTCTGAATCGGTTCCAGCGGCAGGGTCACTAAAGTACATAAAGTTTTATTTCTCCCCCGTCTTCTGCGTTAACGCGTTGGCGATTTCCTTTACCAGTTTTAGGCTACCTGTCGACTTAACCAGACTTAGTTTATCTTCTGGCAGCCATTAGGGACGACCCAAATGCTGCAGTCAAGCCACGGGTGCAAAGACGGCTCGCACACACAGTGCAATACAATACGGGATACGGAGAAGTTACTGAGTACAGGAGACTGCTGTCTCGCGCGTGTAACGATGGACACACATCATCAAACTGGGTTGAAAACAATTTCTGCATTCAGTTGTTGGTGCCATTCAGCACAAAAGATCCAGTGCAGTTTTCCATTTCCCACACGCGCGTGCACAGAGCATGTCATTTTATTTTATATTTGTAATAGTAAGGGTTCTCCGTCTGTGTATGCGTTCAAGAAATGTTTTTACTGTGAAATTGCGACCTTTGTTTTCTAGCAGTCAAATCCCAAGCGGAAAGCTTATAACGAAACGTTTTAGACTGCAGTCTGAATATTTTGGGGACTGCAGCTGAAAGGTGGATTACACACTGCAACGAACAGGACTTTATCAATATCACTATTATTACTGTGATGTATTAGGCTAAGTCATCTGGGTATCAGCATTGTACAATTACAAGGAAGACATATTCACAGCACGTCCGTCACAAAGTACAGCCAAGAAGGGAATCGTCCAACCGCGGTCTCGTGTGTCACTCACCACTAACCAATCAGAATTTACATCGAGGTATTACAGTGAGGTTCATATTATAATGAGTAAATAGTTGTACAGGTTCACAGAATTGGTAACAGTGATTTGTTATCAAACAGTAATGACAATTATTATTCCATTAGCGAATCGTAAGCAGTGTTAAAACGTCACCGTTTGTGTACTTCAGTTACGGGAAAGTAGCCTACGTCGAAAAGAAGAGACTATTGTAATAACACCACGGGTGCCCTGTGTCTTCTAATCTGATTAATATGGAGGTACCAGCTAATGTTTCACCCGTTGTATTAAGTTTAACTAACGGTGATGCCTATCATACATAGCAATCGTAAAACCAACCAACACCCACTCCGTGTAAAATAGTCTTCTCCCCTAAGAGCAACATTTCAACATACATTTTCAGTAAACGCTTTAACTTATTTAACTTCGTATTCTTGTAACTTAACTAACTGAGTCAAAGTTATGAATATCTTACTAACATTAATTTTAATCAAGTTTGTCTGAAAAACACTGTAGAACAAAGTTGATCCACAATGTCTTGGGAGGTTCTCGTAGGACATATATACATAATGTAAGAATCTCTTATTAAAAGCAAACATGGAGTTAACTGCGCTGGAGATATAACTAACGAAGTATGATAAGGTAACCTGTCTGGATACAAACCTATGCTTTAAGATTAGTGTGTGTGTATGACGATGCTGATTTCTATTTAACACTTTAATGCTATTTGCCGTTAAAACTATACCATGTTCTAAATGGTATCTAGTTATACAGCCGTAACAAGTGAAAATTAAATACATAAGACCGGAGTTTGTGTTTCACAGACTGAATATTTTTAATTGGAATAATCGACTATAACTAGCATTCAAGTTTTAAGTTATTACTAGCTAATAATATACAATGAACTCAAAACACCATCAGACTTTATGACTGGGGTTTTATGTCTTACTAGAATATAGGCTATATAAAAGTATTACTGTTACACTGGATCAATAACTTATTCGATATTCACTCTGACTTAACATGTGACTCGTTATTTTGACAGGTTTAACGAATAAATCTATATTTAAATTAGCTTAACGACTAACTCTAAGTCCATATTTACATTAAGATTAGCGTATACATTTATATACAAGATGCAAAGTCAACACACAACTACTCAGGCGCAATACCTGTGCTTCGTTTCTATAATATCCAGTTCTTTACAATAATTCTTTTATATTATATTTTCTACTTTAAAATAGTTATTAATATTTTCGTACAATAGAGGAATGCTTATTTTGTTTCACGCTATATCACGAATATTTAAAACGATATAGGACTATCAAGTGATAATGAAGTGTATAAATCAGAGCATCAATTTGAATTAATTTAAACTAATAATTATCAGTATTTCATTCTACTGAATCTTCAGTTCCGTGAATGACAGGTAGGCTACGTGGAAGGATGACGACTATAGTATAGTAGCCTGCTACTCCAGTTTAAGTTTTCCTATTTACTGTGTTTGCTGTTTTCGTGAATACTATGGGATTGGAATTCTTGCGGTGTAGGAATTTTGTACTGTTCTTTTATGTCTTGGCTTCAGTAAACACTAATATAGATATACAGTACTAGATTTCGTAGTAAAAGATTTAATCTTAATTATCTTCCTTGTTTCGCAGTTAATCTTATCGTAATTAACGTCATCGACCTATCACGACCAGTCGTAACTCAAAGTGAATGCAAGTCTGAGAATGAAACTTTTGAAAACCTCCTTGTGTAGAACACAACACGTTTCTTCTTCCTAATAAGGCTTCAAAGACGTTTAGGATAGCGTTAAGGAAACATCTACAAGAAGTTCTGCAGTTGTTTTAGGTACACTGTACTCCAATAATCTTCATGTCGAGTAGTTGCAACAAGATACTCTTGTGCCTGAGGTCAGTACACGAACGTCGTAAGTCGGGGGGGGGGGGGGAGGTTACGTGTTTAATTCAATCCTTCATATTTTCAGTTACCCTAAAATTTGTTCTTTATATAATATTTTCTTCCTAATTTTCCTTAATACATTTCTAAAGAACAATTTACATAAGGTACTAGAAAGAGTACAATAAGACATTAAATTACTGTAGCCGTGTTTTTTATTCTAAAACGTTTTAACTGAAGTTAAAACATAGCAATTTAATACAATTTTGTATTCAAGTTTGTACAAAATTAAAAAGATAAAGAGGGTTGTAATAATAGTCTTTGAAATAATTTTTAAACTTTACGCCGTGATTTTTAATGGGCAAAATTATTAATAATATTTGTCAGGTCCATCTTCTTTAATAACTCTACTTCAATGGACAATACAGGCATTGAATTCAAACGCCAAATTACGCGGTGCTGGTTAAGGTCTGGTACGAAATTATGCTACGCTCACAATCTATGGGTGTTAGCAGCTAGTGGAAGCTAATGACATTCACTCACGTCAAATGACAGAGTCGGTAAAGGTTGTTCGAAATCTGAATGTAAACGAATTAATAGTTAAATAATTCATTAACTAATGGAGTTATCACATAGATAATGCATGTAAATATAATTATGGAAAAACGATGTACTTCATATACATCAGAAGTAAATGACGAACTATTCTCTTTATGTAATAAACCTAGTTACTAAACAAATATTTTTAGAAGTTTCTTATACTGGGACGAAATGGAGCGGCATTTGAAACATCTCATAGGTACAAAAACAACACACGGCCGTCAAATTTCATCTTCCAAAATTTGCCGCCCTTCAAATTTTGCTGCCCGTAGGCAGTTGCCTACTTTGCCTATGCATAAATCCGCTTCTGCTTGTAATCTTGGTAGACAATTATCCTTATTGACATTCTTCACAATTTCCAATTCCTTCTAATTGACTAACAGTACTTGCAGTACACCCAACTCAAGATGCCGCGTTTACCTAGCACAAATTTGACCAGACTTAGCTCTGCTGCTTTTATTTATTCGTTTTGAAGTAGGCCTAAGTCCAATACACCGACAGACTGCAAACAATAAAGAGGAGATAAAAGATACGTTGTTATACAAACAACTCATTCGAATGGATTCGAAGAAAATTTTCGCACTCAAGGTAACTTCACACTTATCTTTAAAGAGAATATTCTTATTATCACTAATCATGTAATTATTCATGCACTTCAGATACAAGGTAAAATTTACCTTATTTTTTGTAAATTAGCGTTGAAATGAGGAAAGACGCAGCGCGAACAAAATTTTATTTAATGAAATGTTAATAGTAAGTGAAAATTGAAAAGGGGGTATAAATAACAGCAGTCATGTCATACAATACGTAACGTACTGCACGATCCCTTGCGGACGACTCAATACTTAGGCTCACTGTTAACAGATGATCAAGTAATCAATTAAAATGCGTGTCAATATTGGACAGTACTTATCCTTATCAGGTTCTGTTACTGACGTATTGACCTTCTGTGTTTCTGTACACCAAGATACCTAAACAGTCAAAGTTAATCGCCTAGATCACTGATGCCAATCTACAACACAGAAAATGCTTGAATAATTTACGGACACTATGAACACGACTGAAACGAAATCAATAAACTGGCATAAACTTTCTTGTAGTTTGTAACAGTAACAAAAAGACATAGTAGATGTTGCGTCAACGATCTTGTTGATATGTGAACGAATTTTAAGTGAGGAAGTGGACGGTATGTTTTAACATTGAAAATGTTTATAAGGACGTGTCGCACATTTGAAAACGACCGCTGGTGCGTGAGCGAAAATGGGAACCGGTGAGTTTCCATAGAAAGTACTTCTTTGTTGTCAATAACGTAGTACACATATAAAACTTCGCTTATGAATGCGACTACATTTAACTTATAATCTGTACATTGGTAAATGAAGAATGAATTCATTGATTGGTGAATGAACATAAGTATATATATTGTAACGTAACAAAGTTAAGGTCACAAACGTTACATAAACACTTTGTCAATAGAAACTTAAAACAATACCCAATGTATGCCATAATTAAGGTCAGGAGGGCAAACCTCACCTATAAAAAATGTATTGATGACACCAAGTAAGGTTACTAGGTAATAAAATGGTAAAAGTGTATCTAAATATAAAATATGGAGTGATCAGTGTAAGATAAACTATAAACACTGTGTCTAAGGAGATGAGTTTACTGTGGATGAGTTTGAATATAATAGACTGTTTAATTAATATTTAATGTTTTATAAAGATGTACCTGTTGTTGTGCTTTATCATGATATTGTGTTTACATGATATTTATTTTGTGTTGTATGTAGCAGGTGTGAAGCCATTGCTTTAAGAAAGTATTAAGTAATGGATACTAATTTCATTCATGTTAAACTTGTATTTAAGTAATTAAATACAAGTGTATTTATTATATATGGTATCATGTTAAGTGAATTTACTTTGAATAATTAATGAAGATGTCTTAAAATAATATTTGTAAACTTGGCCAGGAAGACAATAATTGTTAATGAATTGTCAAGTTTTCATTATGATTATGTTAAAAACCAATGAATAAAATAAATAATAATAATAAATTGAAATCAGGAAATTAAAATTGGAATAATTGGCCATAAGCCAGTGACTCTTTGTACAGTAGGTCAGGTCAGAAAAATTAAATTAAAAACAAAAAAATTATAACACATGTAATAAAACCAATAGGCCTAAATTTAGTATTTTGTAAAAGGAAAATAATACCTTTTAAAATAGGTTAATTAAGAAGAAAATGTAGTAAAATGTATACGGTTTAATAAGGCAGATTAAGTGAAAGTTTTATGTGATTTAATGTAATTATAATAAGGGAGTATTTTATTAAATAAGTGTAAGAATATTTCCTAATTACGGCTCTAGGATAACAAATATTATCCAATAACATAAGAGGAAGATGGTTGTTAGGGCAACAAAATGCAAGATATCTTGTTGATTTAAACATTCATTGTTATATATGAACGAGGACAGTTCAGTCGTTGTAAATCTCGAAAAAACCAAGAAACCTAATGAATAAAATTATTATCAATCCAAATTAATGTATAATAACTGATTAAAAAGACGGATTGAACGACTTCCGAGACTATCACTTCGAGAATATAAAATACCTATCAACAAAATTCAAATCAAAAATCTAAAGAATAAATTAACTAAACCTACCGTCAAATGAGTAATAATGGAAACAATAAATAAATGAAGATAACCTATACCTGTTGAAGTCGAAGTGAATAAATACCATACAACAAAAAATAAAGAGAATTAAATTTACATACAGAACCTCACTTTTAACAACAGAGCAAGAACTTAATACTACACTAATTCCGTCGGGACCGGTGACCACCAGAAACGAAAAATCAGCGAAGATCAAGAACTGAACTTTCCATTACATCCTGGGACACTAACACCAACTTTTATTGAGAAGCTGGAGGTGGATATATTCAAGCCATTCTTCATCACTCGGCTATCTGTCATCGTTAGTGGAACACGGCCTTAACGAGTATCTTGTAAACGTTTGGTAAAAAACCTGCTTATGTTAATACTTTATATAATAAGATTTTAAAATAAATTGTAATACCTAGTAACCTGAATTTGCATTACCTGACCTTACTAATAGTTAAAAGAACTACATGTACCCTGAGATAAGAGACAAACTGAAAATTATAATTAAATTGTAATATCTAAAATACGAGTTCAATAACCAATCGATTCTGTATTGTGTGATCGATATGATGTATTAGTAGCGGGAGAAAGCGGCTGTTGGAATTTAAAAACATATAAAATAAAGAACCCTTCTTGAATTGACGATTTTGTGTTATTTGTAGAATAATTTGTATTTCGAATAGGGTGTATTTTACAGAAAAAGGAACGGGAGAAACGCATCAAGTGGAACAACTTAACCTATAATAACGGGTCAATCGCCAATAACAGCGCTCGTCTGCAGACAGCTGGTGAATACGGGAGAATAGAGAACTAATTTACTCTCTCCGCTCTCTGTTCTTTCCAATTTAAATAATACGTACCGACTAGGGTTGAAGAAAAATATTGAATTATTCACTATAATAACTGTAATATAGCGTTTTTCTCTGGTAAAACACTTGATAACTACTTAACACAGGTCTATGATCAATAACTGAATAATATTAACCACTTAATAAATAATTTTATAAATAAATTAACATTGATTTGCCGAAGATCTCATCGGCAGTAAAATTATACAAATCGACGCATTCCACAGTGGGGCTTTTAAACATCCTCAAATATAATTAATAACGTAACAAAAAATAAGAGTTGTTACAAATTGGCGAACCCAACAGTGGGGCTTAATTAGGCGAGAGTTTCGAAGTTACATACACAAGAACATTATTTGTTACAAATTGACGCTCATAACGTGGGGCTGAAATAAATATAAACCCGCAACCGTATTACACTCGTAATAAATAATAACATCGTTTTATTTGTTACAAATTGGCGCTCAACGAGTGGGCTTTAGTTAAGTAAAAAATCGACTATATCGCTATTACTTAACTGGAGCAGGCAACTATTAGAGGCACAGGAATGCATACAAGAGGTGTTTCTAAAAGGATGGCGAAGGACCAAGAAACGGAAGAAGATAGACGGGAAGAAGAAGCAGAGATAATTACAGACACCGAAATGGAACAACAGGCGGGTGATAAAGAGGAAGCCAGAGGAGGACTAAATTGGGAAAAATTAATGGAATTAATGAGTAGTATGAAGAAGGATAATAAGGAATTAATGAGTAGTATGAAGGAGGATAACAAACAAATGTCAGAAAAGCTAGAAAAGAAATTAGACAGTATTTTAGAAAATAACAAACGAATGTTAGAAAAGCTAGAAAATAAAATAGACAGTATTAAAGAAGATAATAGACAAACTAATGAAAAAATAGACAGTATTAACGAAAACTCAAAGAAAAAAAACGAAATTTTGAGTGAGAACTTAATCAAACTAATGAACGAGAAGTTTGACAAGAATAAAGAGGAAACTAATGAGAATAAAAAAGACAAGAGTGTACTGTTATCTGAAAAGAAACCTAGCAGAAATCAAGAAAATATGGAGCACACGAAAAGGAGACAAACACATCAAAAGAAATTAATAAATACACGGGAAGGATTGGAGATGATTAAAGGGGGATTAGTTAAGATGCATAATATACCAATTACGAAACCAAGAGAAGTAAGGCCATTTAGAAACTCTGAACGAACCACAATTGAATTCTCGAAGAGATTAGAAGGACCGAAAAAGCCAAGACTAACCGAGGAGTATGGAGGACTTATGGAGGTTAGGTATGAACCATTCGAACAATTAAGAAACATTATGGATAAACCAGTAAAGAAGATAATGGAAATATTCCTAGAAGATAACGAAAAACGCAGGGAAAGATTTTGCTGGAAAATACATAAAATCTATAAAAGAATGGATGAGAACCACCAACCACTGATAAAAGAAATGAACCAGAAAATAGAAAAAGAATTAACAAGAACAGAATCAGTTCGAAAAACGACGGTAGACTTTAGCATAAATGAAAATTTTATAGCAACAAAATGGAAGAACCAGATGATAGTGAGACACGTCACAAGGACGGAAATAATTCTACACGCTAGAGAAATCCGAACAATCAGTACAGAGGAAATAATGGACCACGGTTAAACAGATTCCAAACAGAATATAGAGAAAAGGGACGGATTTTATGGATAACAAATAAAGCAAACCAAAGGAAAATAATGAGAAACTAATTAAAATATATTGAACTAACTATTAAATGAAATAAACTAATTACACGATACTTCAGAGAAATTATGTGGAATCAATTTAAAGAACCACAAAATTCAAAAATAAGTAAGAACACCTTACTATATAATTCAGAAGAAATTATTTTAAACTAATAAACATAAAAAAAGAGAAAGAAGGGTTAGAAATGAGTTAGATGAAGGAAGAATATGCCATACAATTTACGATAAGGAGGAAATTCAGTGTTTAATTGCAGAAGTAAATGGGAGTGAATTAAAAATAGTAAAATACGTATGCTAAAAAATAATTAATTGACAGCACGGAACTAGAAGAATTTAAAATGAATATTGAACAGCTTTAACTACTATACTGGTGAATAATATGATAAATGGAACTACAGAACAACGAGATAAATAAGTTAAGAAAGTATTAGGATACCTCAGAAATAATAGTAATCATCCCTTGAATATAAGTTTGTAGCGAAGGAGCTACCTTATAGATAATAATTATGTGTATTGTGTTGTGATAGTGCAACTTTTATTTTTTTTCTGGACAGAGATGAAGTTCCTCTGATCTCAGACGATATAGTTAGGGAAACGGCAGAGTAATGGAAGCCAATAGTGCCCCTCTGATTCCGTACCAGCTATGATATTAGGAAAAAATGATACCGAGTCGATCTCACCTGCTGATTATCAACTATATTCACCAAATCATGTCAAGTAGGCCTACTCGGTGGTTTCATATCCCCACAAAAGTCAGACTGACTTTTGCTATCTGATAACAATAGCATTTTAAATTTTACAGCTAATGCTGAAATAAAGTTTGTTCGTTAATTGTATTAAAAACTTCAAAATTTTCAGTTTAGGCCTACCTAGTTAGACCTATTTTTAATAAAAAAGAAACTAAATGGAAAAATGAATACTATTTCGTAAATACAAATTCTTAGCTAACAGTTGTTAAAATAAAATATAATTACAACAGAAAAAAAACTTCCGATAAAAATATTGTACTTGTGCTCCTCTTCGAACGAAAAATACGTTGAATTTTGTCCTGCTCCTCCATATTGTCCGGACTGTTACAGGATTGTCATTGCTGTTTCCTTTTAATGGCAATTAGTAAGATAATTTTTGCGTTAATAGTGGTTATACTAATTGTATTAGGTACTGCTGCTACTTCGAGGATGTATGTTATTAATTGTTCGGGGGGTTGCTTGATCTCGGTCTAGCTTCATTGCGCGATTCTATATGTAAAATCTTTGTTCACAAATGCAATTTCTGCCGGTATAAATTTTCCTGTTAAACCCATTTGGAATATAAAATGGCAATTTAATGGTCATGTATAACTTACATTCATACCTGAATACTTTGCTACGTCTGCGCATATGAGTGAAGCCAAGCGGGACGGAATCAGAAAATCAGAACCCGGTAACGTATTGGGTAACAATATCTACATGTTAAAAAACAGACAATATTTTTAAAATGTACTGAAAATTCGATATTGAGAAAGACACCGATAATCGTGACTTGCAAACCACTGATTGGTTCGTGACCAGTTAGACACGCCCACTTAGATCACTGTGGCAAACCATTCAGAAAATTCTTCCGGTATAGACAGATAGGTTAAAATATTCGGTATCAAGTTTCAGCCGGGTTTGCCCTATATAAACGAGTTTTTTAATGTACTTATACGCCTCATAGTAACCAAGAGTATTCGTTTTGGGTTTCAGTATACATACACCGCGCTGCGCGCGCGCGCGCACACACACACACACACACACACACCGGATATACGTTCTACACTAAATGAAATAAAAAGAAATTTACTCTTAATGAAATTACCAGTAATGAGGTAATAACTTATGTTTGTGACAGACAACAGACTATCACAAAAGATTATGTAAAAGAGTAGGCGTATTAATTAAGTTCATCACTTACTATCGGGATGGTCGTTATACCCTGACCTAAGATTAAGATTCGTCGGTAACACCGTCACACCACTGTGACAAACAGACGCTGGATGTAGGCCTACGTAGTTGGATGTTACTTCAGGGTATGAACAATTAGTCGTACCACACAAAGGTTAAGAGCTGATATTTTCCCTTGTTAATGTTTAATATGGTATTGTAAAACAACTACATTTTTTGTAGGACGTAATATACAAACTCAGGATAGGAGACGCCCAGTTGTCCTATAGGCCTACGTCAGCTATGTAAAAGTTGTTCTGGCTTTGAAGTAATAGTAGTTTTCGCATTTATCAAAGTAACCTATTGCATGTTTTTAATTTAAAACTCAGTGAAAACTCTTGTACTTGCTAAGTCAGATCTGTGTGCAAATGCGCTCTTTACAATATATGTATGGGAGTAGGCCCTAGTATTGGTACTGTCAACAGACGGACTCGAGGATTCTCAGAAGACGTCGAGGCAGGCGAGTAAACTGACACGGTCACTATGGATACGAGCTGCGCAAGAAGCAGACCTATGCTCAGTACTGGGCGAGATGGCCCTACTACCTTTTTGACACGCATGTTACTGGAGATGCTGTTTTCAAACATTATTAATTTTTGGCGTGGAAGATTTCATTTTATTGACTTTCTTAAAACTATAATGATCATTTAATTTTTTAGGCAATCAGTCAGCATATATTTAACTCTATAATATTTTCGTAACCTATAAGAAAACGATAAAAATGTCGTCTGTTTACATATATTTGATTATATTTTCCAATATTTGTATTTCGTTATATTTCAGAACAAGAGTAACGCCAGTAGGCCTATTTGTCCATGCGTTTCATCCTAAAGACAGAAAACAGGAAACGAACCTACGCAAGAACAGTAAGCTTAGCTTTAGCTTTCTTTAAAATAATTAAATTTTATAGGACTTCCTATCCCAGATACATCCGGAATTCAGCATTGGAAAATTCTCAAGTAAATAAAGTAAAAAACTATAATTCTTTGAGAATTGTAAAGGTGTGGACATGATAGTAATGAAGAGTAATAGGTCTTCATTTGTAATGTAGTGGCGGATCGTGGTAAGATGGGAACTCTATCTGGACCGTAGCTGGAGGCGTAGAGGGACGGACCACTCTGTAGGCCCTTGACCGATAAACATCTCGTGTCTAAGCACTTTTACTTAGTAAATACAAATAACACAATGTGGCATAACCTGACATGCTTATACTGTAACTCGTTACAGTTTTAGATATGAGGCTGCGGACAATTTTCGTTCCAAGCTGTGGTATAGAAATGAAACGAAGAAAATATCAATCGTGCTACATCGTTTTCCCATCAACTGGTCCCGTCATGATTATCTCAACGTATTTCATCATTTTCTGCTGTTTCGTACGTCAGGTAGTATTCGTGAATTGGCGGAAACATATACCATACAACATACACCATACACACCCGCGCGCGCGCGCTCTTTTACATTAATGCTTCTCAATATCCCGCGTTATGTTACAAGGTGATTCACATTTGTTACGATGTATTTGTAGAAGCAGTATTAAAAAAAAGATTGTATCATATACCTAACACTGTACAGGCAGACAACACAATCGGTCTTCCTATAGGCTTCCTAAGGGACACAATCGTGCTTTATATATATTACAATCGTGCTAACTGCTTTATATAAACAGCAGTTAATTCGAGTATAAACAGTTTTTGTTTGCTCATAGACTGTATTGTAAACAGAAGTTGTTAAAAAGAATAGTGATTAAATACATTTGTTAAAATACGTTTTAAAAATTAACAAAATATTAAAAAACAAGCAAAGCAAATGTTTTTGTGGAAAACATTTTCTATGTGGAGTGATAGCAAAGATATTGTCCTATTTACAGTAATGTAGTAGGCCTATAGTTCTAGTATTTGCAATATCTTCTAACAATCTTCTGTTTGTTGTGGATACGATAAAAATATCCACAGCTTTCGTAAATTACGCTGTTTCCTAAGCCTAAACACTGAAGATTATCATCGATATATTTAACCACTGTGAAAGAGAAACTGCTGAGGTTACCGATGTCTGCAGCGTTGAGTGTTCTGCACGGCGTGTACCACGTGGTTGTAATGTAGCGAATCCTGAAGTGCAGTCGAGGATAACAGATAATTTATTTTAGGTGCAACGCTACGTGCTCCCACGCCAGAGGCTACGGACTCCGTGGCTCCCCCTTCCTTGGTTCAGGAAGCACAGAGCCGTGCTGGCGTGCGAAAGGCATTGATCACCTTGTCCGTGAACGTGACCGATAGCATTCAAAAGCACTTGGACATAAGGACAACAGTGACGGTGGAACACCAGGAGGTATGGTAGTACCAGAGCTGTCAGGCTTAGCAGAAGAACTGACAAAACATTTTAAATGGATTGAAATAGATATTCTCAAACTACGAATAAATCGACCTGAAAAGACGGCTACATTTGAAAACAATTACTTGCCATACTGAAACAACAAAGTTTATTTGAGAGACGAATGGTTTACGAGAAACGTGAAACGCAAAGTTTTTAAACCCTATTTTCAAGGGCTTTTGTTTCTGATCAAGAAGTGTGACTTCTTGAAGCACACATGACAAGGGTCGTATTTAAGATCTTTGAAGCCTCCAGCAGTTCCTTGAAGTGAGGCTCGCATCCAGACTTTTCAACGGTGAAATCTTTGACTTTTAATATTTACCCGTTTTAATAACGGTATTTTAATCAATTTATTAATTTTAATAGTTCATTATTTTAAAAACGGCATATCATAAGCTCATATGCGCTAGTATAAATTCTATCTCATACGTTTGAAAGCGATAATCATTATCTTCTTATTAAAATATTTTCTTAAACTTTTATTGGCAAACAAAACTGTAACATACTTTCAGTTCCTCTCTCTATCATGCAATGGTCAGTGGAAATGCCTAAGATACAGTAGTGCGTTTTTATTGAGGTTCTAATAATATACTGAAAAACCGAATACTTAAAAAAAATATTTTATATCCAGTTGGTATACTGACATATTTAACTGCACAACAGTAGTTAAAAATATACATTTAAATTAACTTCTTTCTACACTCTTTGAAGATGAAGTCATCAAGCGTGTCATTTAACTCTAATTCTCTTAATCATCCTTCTCAAATCGTTCGTTCATAAAAGGCTTAAATAATTAAGACAGCTTTGTTTATTTTCCTCGTACGACGTTTCAGCGTGATGTTCGCCTTCCTCAGCGAGGTATGATACTGAATGTCCGGAGTTTGTAACGGTTTTTTCTAGTTGGTAGGTTGTGTGGGGGGTGTGGAGGTGGAAGGGGGTTGGTGCGGGATTCCGAAGTATTGTATGTTTTGTGTATTATTGTGTCAAAGAGTGCGTGTGATTTAAAGTGTAATTGGTCGTTAAGTATGTTGTTTGGTTGTATTGTGTAGTGTTTGTATATTTCATATTGTTCTGCGGTGTTAAGTCTTCGACTTTTAGGTAAGTAGTGTAGGATCTCATGATTGTTTTTTTATGTTGCTGTAGCTGTGATTTTTTGTCTGTATGTGTGTGGCGAACGCGGAGTGTATGTTGTTATTGGATAAAGCTTTTAGGTGTTCTGAAAATCTTGAAGAAAAAGATGTTCCCGTCTGGCCTATGTAGAAATGGTTTTTGTGTGTGTTGTAATTTACGTTTTATGTTAAACACCAACCAAAAGGACACAATAACGAAATTGAAACGCTAAAAAATATAAAACAAAAATTACTTGAACATAACCTAACGATATTAAAAGCCGATAAAGGAAACATAAATAACATAATGTTATAATAGATAAACAAGAAATAAACAATAAAATTGAGAAATTCTTCACCGAAAACAATATAACAAAAATAGATAAAGACCCCAAATTAAAATATCAAAAACGAATAAACAAATTTATAAATAACGCAAAACACATAATCCAAACAGAAAACATCAAATACCTTAAACAAATCAAACCAAACCCCCCGAAACTAAATGCTTTACCGAAAATACACAAACCCAATACTCCCATCAGAACTTTAATAAACAACACACAAGCACCCTCCCACAAAATCGCAAGACACCTAGATAAAATAATCAGGAAAAACATAAATCTAATTAACAACACTTCCGTCAAAAACAACATAGAACTGGTCAAGAAAACCGAACACATCCACATTCCACACAATTCAACATTAGAATCTTTTGACATAACCAATTTATACACCAACGTACCCATCAAATACACCATACAAACACTTGAACATTTACTCAGACAGAACAACACACCCGAAACACACATACATGAGATCATCGCACTCACCAAAATAATTACAGAACAAAATTACTTCACATACAACAACAAGATATACACACAAACAGACGGACTCCCCATGGGCTCCCCCATATCAGGAATACTAGCTGAAATATTCATACACAACATGGAACAAAAACATATAATAAACAACAACAAATACACCAACAAAATCATTTATTGGCACAGATACGTAGATGACATATTACTTTTATATAATGGCAATACAAGACAGGTCGAAAATTTCCACAAATACATAAACACAATACACCACAAACTAAAATTTACACTTGAAATAGAACAAAATAATAGTATAAACTTTCTTGACCTAACAATTAACAAAACAAACAATACACACACACACATATAAAATATGCAGGAAACCAACCACAACTGACATGGTCATACACAACACATCAAACCATCAAACGCAACACAAACATGCTGCATTCAACCATATGCTCCATAGACTCACAAAAATACCACTAAGTAAACAAGATTATAAAGAAGAACTCAACACAATCAAATACACAGCAATAAAAAACGGTTGGTTATAACCCTGATTTAATAAACAAACTACACAGACACATCCTAAACAAAAACAAAAAATACCAACTACACAACCAAATAAATACATCACACTCACATACTACAACTCCAACACACACACAAAATCGCCAACACATTCAGGAAACACAATTACAAAATACCTTACAGAACCAACAATACCATCAAAAAACACATCAACGATACAAACACGGACATAGACATATACAACAAAACAGGGGTATACAAATTAAACTGCAACGATTGTAATAATTTCTACATAGGCCAGACGGGAAGATCTTTTTCTTAAAGATTTTCAGAACACCTAAAAGCTTTATCCAATAACAACATACACTCCGCGTTCGTCACACACATACAGACAAAAAATCACAGCTACAGCAACATAAAAACAATCATGAGATCCTACACTACTTACCTAAAAGTCGAAAACTTAACACCGCAGAACAATACGAAATATACAAACACTGCACAATACAATCAAACAACATACTTAACGACCAATTACACTTTAAATCACACGCACTCTTTGACACAATAATACACAAAACATACAATACTTCGGAATCCCGCGCGAACCCCCTTCCACCTCCACACCCCCCACACAACCTACAAACTACAAAAAACCGTTACAAACTCCGGACATTCAGTATCATACCTCCTGAGGAAGGCGAACATCACGCTGAAACGTCGTACGAGGAAAATAAACAAAGTAAGTTTCACATGTGAAGTGTAGTAATTAATATTCATTAAGTGCTGTGAAAGAAGTGATAATATTTTTCATTACACTTTTTACAATTTTTATTTAAAAAAATACATCTTAACTGATGTATTTGATTCCATAAATGAGAAAAACATTATCAAGGAGATTTCTATGTTTGGGAAGGCTGTTAACAGTCCATTATGAGTAAAGTGATGGTAGACCATTTTTTTAATTCCTTTTTTTAGCAAGATAATTTCCGTATTGAGATTTTTCTGACTGATTTTCAGTTCCATCCATTTCTTCATCCCCTCATTATCTGCACTCCCTTCCTTTGTCATTTGCTTCGTCATCGGAATGCTCCGAATCGGAATCTCCGAATTTTTTAAGTCGCTCTGGAGGTAAGGACATTCTTCAGGCAGTTCTGGCGACAAACTAGCAAAACTCCATGTGGGGTAACAAATTACTAAAGAGAATTTCTACTAAAATCTGAATATAGTGTACAGCTTAGAGGAAATGTCAACATTTTAGGACACTAGGATCCAAAAAGGGATTAAAATGTTGAAATAACTGTAAAAATACAGCCGGGTGTCAGACTAAAGGAATCTTTAACTCAAATTCAGTGTAGCGTTTACTATGAGAATTGTTTAACTTTTGGGGCTCAACGGGCCATACATTGAAGTAAAATTTTAAGCAAATTGTAAAACTCTACGTGGAGAGATATATTATGAGAAATTTTACTCAAAATACAAAATCGATATCTTTAATAAGTTAACAGAATTAATATTCCCCAAAACCTAATCATCTAATTTTGAAATAATAAATGTATTTAATTCAAAATACTGAGCGCGTTCGGTAGCTCAGGGGTGGTAAACCTATAATCGATATTCACTTTGATAACGATTCAGGACGTACTGGGTTACAATGACGTTAATAAATTAAACAAATGCCCTAAATATTAAGATTCATCAGTTTCATCATATTTTATATGAACTGCACATCATGACAATTCAATATGTATAGACTTAATTCAAATTTTGGATTTTTACGAGCAGTTAAACTAATTTAGAGATTTCAGGAGTGACATCACCTATTACATTGTGTTTCAGAATATTGTTGAATAGAATTTTGTTTAGTTTTTTATTAAAAATTTAAAATTTTCAGAATTATTTTTAATGAATATAATAATACTTCCAAAATATTACTAACATAACAAAAATACTCACATTTACTTTACTTATCATTTTAGCAGCTAACTTCAGCAATTTGCAAACAACAAAAATTTCTAATTTTTGTTTAGAAATTGAATTACTTTAATCATGTATACATAAAACAAATAAAAACATCATTCTGACTAAACGAGAATTTAAGATTACTCTGACAGAAACAAATATCATTTTCATTGTTATCCTATTCCAGTTTTTATGGAAAATGTATGGCTATACCGTATTATTGAATTTGTGGACACAGGATACATTATCGTAACCTAGATTTAAAATTTACACACACACACACACACACACGCACACACACACACACGCACACACGCACACACACACACACACATACATTCCTATTGATTGTGCTTTGTTACCTTGATAGTTTTCAGCGGGTCTCATCGACGAACCTGGCGATGCACAGCTGGCGTACTGCGTACCTGGCGATGACATTGGAATTCCAGTGGAAGTACTATACCCTGTAAGAAAACTTCGACTGCTAGGCGTAGAATATACTGAGGTCTGTTGGTCCTGACTCGTAGCAACAGGTGGGTAAAACGTTCCTGTCACCACTCCACTGTGTTCGTACGTTCCTAACAGTCTTTGATTTGTACACATCATTACCATTCCCTTAGCCACCCCCATAGCTGCTATTGGACTTTGGCTTTGGCATGGATACCCCTGGTACGATTGGCGGTACGGATTACGTTGATAGAAGTTCGATGGATCCTGACCACAGGGATGGTGCGTTGAAGACGAATAACATAATTGTGAGTGGAAATTTCTTTTTGCTTCCGCCTGGGTGCCGTACGAATTTCCCTCTTTGTTTTCCTGGAGACAGAACAGGTAAATATTATTTAAGATTACACTACGTACTACGGCTATATATGATTATTTAATAATTACAACTTAATCTTCAATCCTACAAATGTGTATTCATAACTATTGAAAATGTATTAGTTTAACACTGTACGTAGTTTTTGCAAATAAATCAATTGTTTAATCACAAACTTACACAATTTCCTTATGATATGTTAATTTATACAAGTGTGTGCCATTTAATTAATACGAATGCTATTTATATACGTCAACTATTGAGTTTCTTGAAGCTTATGCAACTATTGTAGCATGACTTAGTAAGATGCAAGTTTTAGTTGATTAAATCCTTATACACCAAGTAGTGTTAGAACTGGGTACTGAATCTTTAGTAATGGAAACTGAGGACACTTCGTATAAAAGTACTGTGCACGGTAATTGGTTAAACAAAAATGGATACCAATAAGAAGATGGTAACCTCCCAAGTCGCTACTGCAAGCACAGGAACGACAAAAAGAAGAACGACGACAGGAGGCAGAAGAAACAGAAAAGCGACATGATGAGAAACGCAGGTATGAAAGAGAAGAGGCAGAAAAGTGTCAAAAAGCATTGTTGCTCAAGCCGGAGGAACGACAAAAAGAAGAACTAATCAGGAAGCAGAGGAACGGAAGTGTGAAACATAAGCACTGATACAGGAGCAAAAGCAATTGAAAGAACTGCAAAGTTGGGTCTCCTACGTGGTGATCCGGGTGAATTAAGCGGTGGTTTCAACGGGCAAGAGGTAAGTTTGTATGCAATAGAAAAGTCAACTGCAAACACAAGTGAACAGATTAAAAGTGAAGTTGAGCTGTTAATGAAAGTACAGATGCTTGCAGTTAATGAAAACAGGTTGCTGAACAGACAGTACCAACAGTAAAGACAGAAAAAGTCGCAGAAAAAAATAATAGAACTGCGCCTGCAGTAAGCCCAGTTTATGTCAAGACCCCAACATTTGATGGAAGACTGTCTTCTTCTGGGCGACGTATCTTCGGCAGTTTGAAGCAGTGGCATGTGCAAACCATTGGACGGAAAAAGAGAAAGCAACTTTACTCATTCTCGTTTTAAAAGAACCGGCCGCGGGACTACTACATAAAGTGCAATCTGATAGCCAGGTCGCCCATGCCGATCTGATAAAAATTCTAGAATTACGGTATGATGATAAACATTTGCGTGATGTGTACTGCGCTCAATTGACAGCAAGATAACAGAGTTCCTGGGAGAAACTTCAAGAATTGGAAGCAACTAACGATAGACTAATTAGACTGGCCTATCCTGAAGCACCAGAGGATTTTCGAATGCGGTTTGCGATGCAGATATTTACTGTTGGTGTCGAAGGTAGTGAACTATAGCAAGTGTTACGAATGGTAAGACGACAGAATAGTGCGTACATGCACATTTACATGTACATGCACTACGGTTTGAGGCTACCAAATTAGCGACTTGTTGAGCCAGTCATAAAGTGGGAGCAATAAAAGGTCGAGACGATACAGACGATGAAGAGGATAACAGGAAACAGAGACCCAATGATCGACATCACTGTACAGGGAGAAAAAGATGAAAGACTGAAGTGTTGTAAATATTGGATACCTGCACAGGTACAGAGAGATTGCCGGTCCAGAGTTAATTCAAGCAAACAGCAGAGAAACGAGCCGTAGTCGGTACAACGGGGCATGTGCTGACTACTAACTGAATGAAACCCCTAGACAACACTCGATTTCTACACTTCAGAAAAACAGCGGGAGCTTGTTAATTACGGATTCGTTCAAGAAAGGCCGACCTCAATTACAGTTGAAACGGGTGCCAAAGGTTCCATTCCACCCAACAAAATCTTAAGCCAGTTTGGTGCTCTTGCACCTTGCGAACAGCTACTGGAAGGCCTGTAAAAATGTTTGAGAAAGTGGAGATGTACCGGGCCCGAGTCGACTTGAGTTTGATCACCAAGTACTCGTTGCAGACATTATGAACACGTATGAATAGGAATTTGTAGTCTGCTTTAAAACAATGTCCTGAGAATCGGGCAAGAAGAAGTAATGCTCTCTACAACAAATACGACAGAACAATCAATGGGCGTGATAAATCAAGTGGCCGTAAATATTCCACCAAACTCTGAAAAAAACATCTGAGTTAAATCGAGGTAGATACTAGGGGAAGCCAGTGCTGTATATTCGCATCCCAGGCAGCAGCACACCACACCAGACATACTAGTTGCCAGAAGTTTATATTAAAACCAGATTCAACCGGGTAGGAACCAAACTTTTCTATTAGAATGGTAAATATTATTCACCATGCTGTCCCTTTACAAAATAATACATATATGGGTAAAAATTCTCCTGTGGCTTGGGTAGCAGGAATGATGAAGACCCAGAGCTTCAGACACTTCAAAATTTCCAGAGGAACTTGAAGAGTCGAACATGGTCTGTATAACTTTATTTAAACCGTCTTTTAGGCTTGTAATGAAGTTTGTATTCAGACCCAAAATTCTTTTAAATATTTCAATGGTTGATCTTAAACACTGATTCCCAATCCAAAATAATGGTCTTGATACCGTTTAAGAGAGAAACATAATCAAATTAAAAAGAAATGAAATTCGACGATCATGTCGAAGTTATCATCAATATTGTTCGCATTATGCACGCATTCAGTTTCTAAATAATTACCTGCTTCAGCAAGACAAAATAACACCGTTTCAAATTTTTCTCTCATGGATGTACCTTGAACAATGTACTATGATTTATTTTTTTATATCAAAAATGCAAACAGCATTTTTAACCTGGGTTCTTAGAAAGAAAACTGATTATTTTTTTTATGAAGGGAAATCCTAACATTTGTGCAATCTAATTTTCTGTTACTTATGTTTACACAATATTATTATTTTAATAATCGAAAGATGTTTTCTGTTGCAAAGTAGATTTATTATTGAGACTTCTGTTATAATTATAAAGTTAACTATATATAAAGTCACTAGCCTACAGAAGTTATGTTTGTTCTTAAAGAACTTTACAAGAGTTATTACTATTAAGAAGAAAAAATTGTTTTCATTGAGAAAAATGGTAGTGAGGGAATGAAAGCCTACTGGCTAGAGTTGACGAACAATCATGCATTCATAAATGATTATCCTCTATCATTAGTGCTATGCAACTAAGCCTGATCTTAGTGTGTATCTGTAATTATATTATAATTCCCTTACAAAAATTAACTGATTTCGTTATAACATTGTTACAATTAATTAAAGCAATTTTAGTTGTTTGAACCGATATTACCTGTTCCATTGGTGACATCTCTGGCGTAGGCAGAGCCGTAGCCGGATTCGCGGAATCTTCCAAGATTCCAGGAGTGGAAACCGTATCACGTTCAGGACTACAGGTGGGCGACGAGTCAGGCGTATGTAAGCCCGCAGGAGTGTAAGGGCCGTAATATTGAGGCCTCTGTTGCGTTCTCGGAGGGCTCGATGCCCCAAGACTTCCCGCTCGCTTGTTGTGTTTTCTTCTTCTCGGCCGATACTTATAGTTGGGATGTTCTTGCATATGAATTACCCGTAATCTTTCAGCCTCTTCCACAAACGGTCGACGATCATGAGGCGTTAAGCTTCTCCATTTTTTACCTAGAAAAATGCACAGCAGAACTATAAATTCACATTTAAATTAGTACATTTGAGTAATTCGTACATGGTGATGGTTTTGTTAAAAACATTCATAAACTAAATCTTAATGACAATATCAGTGGTTGAGTTTCAAAGGTTTGTTATTTGTATCTCTGAGCGCGTTCACCTTTGTTGAGGAACTATACAGTGCGTATAATATCTTGAAAACGCAGTCCCTCAGGTTCCCTGGGTCTTAAAGTGCAGCTGTAGTTACGTTTGGAATTTCTGGTGAGATACACAGCAGTCTTTGGTGAGCAGTCTGGTAATAGGCAGGAAGAATTTCCGTTTTCAGACTCAAGACTAATCTTAAATTCTCTTCTGAAATTTATTAAAAAACAAAACTTTTCTCTTATACTTATTAAAATAAAAAACGAGCGAAAAACGAATTAACGATTCCTACATAATTATAATTTGTAATCAAATTCTTTATTTTTTCACGTGGTTTACGAACAGAGAGAGAAGTCATTTAAATGACTTAAATTTTACTTAGCAGTACAGTTAATGCAGAGGTTTCATACACAGGAATCTGTGAGTTTAAAAACCATATTTTCGTGCGAAATTCGTGACAGTTATGAGATTTTAGTATCCATCAGGTAATAAACAGTTTTCTAATAACACTCGAATATTTGCTTTTACGTCTCCTCCAACATTGTTATATTAATATATAGTATAGTAAACTTACTTAAATTCATGATATCATAAAAGGTATCAAGTTTCAGTGGCATAAACATTTCAAGATCTGAACTGAGATAAGTAAAAATAGGTTTTAGTTTTCAACCAATTAATTGCAGTTTACTCCTCCAGCCGTTAGTTTATACAAAACTACGGCTGAAGTCTGATTGGCAAAAATATATATATAAAAGGAGTCTACTTCTTTACGACGGAGTCTTGAGTCTTAAATAAAAATCCAATACATTCCTAAGGTTACGTGTAGTTACAATAGATCTTCAAAAGTAGCAATTTCTTGTAGCTCAAGAGAAAGGTTTTTTATTGTTTATTATAAAAATTTTAGGACAAAACCGTTCAAGTTATTTCCTTCTGAACACGCGCTTGAATTAACACACATAATTTAATATTTCATTACCTTACTGACTACACAAACTTGTAAATTTTCGTGCAGCACCTTTACTGTAACCAAATATACTGGTCTTAACAATACAGGATTTAGTAAGAATGAGTGCTGTTTCCTTACTTCAGAAAGCTTGATACACGAGCAAGGCATTTTTCTGTCTTCATCATTCTCTTACTTGACTTATCTCAAAAACATCGCCTTGTGCATAAAAAACTAGGCCAGAAATATTCTACGCAGAATATATTTTTTTAATTACTTTTATTTCATTTTATAATTATTTCTTAAAATACGGTCTGCAATTTCTTATTAAGTGGTTTGCCAAAAAAGGAGCCGTTAGGCGTGCGTGCGCATAAGCACACACACGCGCGCCAAATACGTCATGACCGCTATCGCAATGCACGTCGATAACACACGTATATCAGTAATTCACGCCGAGTACCGGACCAAGCCACTTGAGAAACTACGTGTAGACAAGATCTCTGATAATCAAATTAGTAAAAATAGAACTCTGAATTGAGAACAACATAGAATATTGTAGGAACATTCAAGAGTACATACAAGTGTACAACACTCCTCTTAAACATTGCTAATTATTTGAAACAACAACAATAGATTATGTTCAGCAAACAGAACTATTATCAACTGTAACTGTAATAGTATGAAGTCTAACTTCACGCACAAAACTCTCCACTAGTAATGATTTCCTTAAAAAATTTCATTAACTCCACCATGTACCGTGCTTTTATAAAAGAGTTTGCTAGACCTATGATGTGGGAAACAAATTGAAAGTCGATGACATGTGTATCTATGAGGTAACTTTTGTTTGCCGAAAGCACTTCAGGAATAGTCTGATATTTGCGTTTATAATATAGAGGTAAGAATAAACAGACTATCATAGATACTACAGTTTCTTAGTGAGGGTCAGCTTTGGTATATTGTTGTGTTTACGATGTTGCGCGCATCAAATACGAGTAAAAATTATTGTCCTATATATTTCGTCGGATGTTGAAATTAATTTTGTTTCACGAAATTAATTTTGTCAGACGTGGTATATAGACTTTAGGTCGAGATTCGCTTACCGTATGTAACCTGTGGCAACCCTCCTACAGTATCCGTTGATCGGTCGGTCTGTACATAATAAATCCAAACACTTTACGCCGTCATGCAAATTATAAGTTTTTATAAAAATAATGTGTCACCGACAAAATATTACAGAGAAAGGGGGGCACTACTAGCGGAAAGAGGTAAATAATTACTGATAGGAAACAGAAAAAAAGGGAAAAAGGAGTCGCCGTGAGTGGACGTGTGCAGGGGAGGTTAGAAAATTCATCTTCCTCGTTAGGAACACAATGCTACTAATTGGACAGCTTCTTGGGTATACTCTAACTGGTTGTGATATACAATTTCAGCACCCACTCTCTATTTAAGGGATTTATGACAGGGTGCGGACTGGGACGCGACAATTCACGTGGGTTAACACGTCGTGTTTTTCATTATGTAATCACGCTTAGTAAAACTAAATACTAACAAACACTGCAGACTACACAAGTTGCTCTAGGTCGTTCTACCTCTTTGTTGTGCATTTTGATACGACAAAAATATTATTTTGTCGGTTTAAAAATTATATCGTTTGGTTAATGATAAAAATAAGTTACTATATCACTTTTATTTAAAAGTTGACATAATATAAAACTGAAAAACGTAGGTTTAATATAACTTTACTGTTTACGATTATTCAGCATCGTAACTACGTATATTTATATTTGCAATAAAATTATTGTTTTAACGTAGACGCATATACCGATAAAGTAATCAGTCTGTATTTGCTCCATACTTCGTGAAAGTAATGCCAAATAATATCACGTACATCCATGTGGGAACAAGTCCTGCCATATTAACTACAACGCATAGCCTAGTACTTGTTACGTCAATACTATAGGTAAACCAACAATTGTCTCAGTGGCGAAGTCTACTTCAAACAACCCTCAAGTTTGAAACATTACTGCATACGGTAATTATGTGTTGTCTGAATAATTAGCAGAACGGAAACACAAATAGCGTGCACCGGGCGAAGCCTATGCGTGACGTCTGTCCGACACTTCACGGTTGATTGAGATGTTAATGGCGACCGAAGTGGTTCCATATGGGGAAAATCCTGCGTTTACGAGAAAGAAGAAAACTCGGGTCAAATTTAAAATGAGATTCTCAATATAAATTGAAGACGGCACAATTTGCGAAATAAAGATCTTTGCATAATTAGTTACAAAAAGACTTGTTTCACAGCAACGTGAAGGTAGTCATGGAGATAGTAACGCTTAGTAGTCACTTGTCTTACAACATCCGTTCTAACGCATTTACTAAGTAAAAGTCAACTTTCCGAAAAAATCAGTAAGTACTGAACTTACTTTTATGCAAACTAAGTGATTATCTCCAACAGAAATAAACTAATGTCTTTGTTACAGTCCACAACACATCAGTGGCTGTTCTAACCTTGGACCATCGGGCCCTAGGCCCACTCCTTCCCAGAATCCTAAGTGCGTTCTTATAAATTTTCAAGTACGCATTATTTTTTATTGCGTGTAATTGCATACTACTTTTTTAACATTGATTTTTATTGCTATTTCCAGCCACTGCGATACCACCCACCTTAGTTTTGTTATGTTTAATTATTATTGTTATTCGCACGTTCTAAGATGACCCCGCCCCACATTACAAGATCTAGAACACCACTGGAACAGGTCTGTTCCACAATTACTATAGAATAGAGTAAATGTATCTACACAGTAACTGTATTATAGCTAAAGCCAAATTTTCCCCGAAGACTACAGATGTAGTAATTTGTAGCTTTAAGCAGAATGAAGTGTAAGTTCTGAATACTTTCCTGCAGTAAATCAGCCTCAAACGTAGAAAACTGTATACCCGCTACAAGTTAGATTGGTCGCAGAATTAGTAAAGAGAGCACATGGTTTCCATTCGAAGGTTTCCTGGTTGCCCTACCTTAAGTTTTGAATGCAAACCCTTTTATGCAATAGTGCAATATATTTGTAATCGAGTAAAGTATACTCAATCAAATTTCAGTTCGCATAACATCAAAAGCTTTTCTGCGGCCTATGAATCCATTAAAGTAACATTTTTAAAGTCAAGATACACGGAAGAGTTGCTTCTCCATAGTGGTTTGTAAATTACTCTGAAGAAAGAGGTCAAAGTTCATTAGTCCAGTCAATACAGCACTGCTTTAGTACTCTCTCTTTCATGTCTGCACCAGATGGAGTAACACACATTTCGCGGGAACAGTACCAGGTATTAGCTCCCCGTCACTCAGCACACACGCACGCCACACACACACACACACACACACACACACACACACACACACACACACACACACACACACACACACACACACACACCTTGTGCCGTGTTGAACAATTTATCATTGTTCGACTAGCTACCAAAATGCAAGACGTTTTTCAAAACATTTTCTATACGATAAAGGTTTCCCAAACCAAATTAGTTTTTTTATTTGTAAAATTCAGAATATAAAATAGCACCCCAGTGAATTCTGTTTACAGCAGGCTATTTCTTGCGTTGTATCAGACGCTGGCATATCATACCATTTGGGGTAAATTGTAACTCGTGTTCTACGAGTAACTGTAAATCTTGTTTTCACCAGAAATAGACGTTTTAAATGTTTTTTTTAATTAAAAATTGTAGCGTGCTAAATTTTTTGTGTCTGTGTTTTGTTTGGCTAAAGTGTCTGAAAAGTAACACCATATGAGACAAAATTGTTCAGATGATATGGGAGTATATCTCTTAACCATACCAAGGTTTAGCAACAATATAGTTTTAAAAGCTTTTGTTTTAATTTTTCAACAGAAAGCTGAAAATTTTTGTTTAAAGTTACATGTGTAACTTTCGCTTATTGTTAGGCGAATTTAATATGACATCAATAATTGTAGTAAATTTACTTACCAACTAATTTTTTTTGTATTTTCATGGAAAACAGTATGCGAATATTAAATTTAAAAAAATTAATTTTAAACAGTAAACGATGAGTGTTGTTTATATTGTTAACATACTAAAGTAGTAAAGATAAAGTACATGACGCGTCTTTATATTAAGTTACAAAATAATATTGTGTAACACAAGAGGCTATAGGATATAACGCCTCGGGTTTTTAGGAAACATGTTAACTGATTCGTTTTTTTTTTGAAAATGTTAGAAAAATAAATGGTAGGCTTAATGATGCAACAAGATACTATGAGTAAAAAGAAACTTCAATAGTAACTTTTCATGACATTCGGGGAAATCTAAGTGGTAAATGAAATCACTTCTGTGATTACAAAGTTGGTAATTCATTTAACGTTTTTACATGAGAGTTGTGTTCACTCTAATCTAAGAATTTCGCGAGAGGAACTATATAATATTTTGTACGAGTTATTCGATATTTTAAATGTCACTACTTTATTTTTTATAAAACAAAAGTGAAAATAGGTGAAGTGGTACGTTGTAGATGTTTATTTCACGGATTAGACATCTCTGTTTCTGGAAACCATTGTTTCTTTGTAGTAGTATTACACACTTATCACAATTTTAATAAACGAATTTGACAACAAGTGGGCCGTTACGAGTAGAAGAGGCGAGGCAGGTGAGCATATTAATAATAAAAATAAACGTATTTTATTTCAGCTATCTCAATAAGTAATGTTAAACGGTATGTTAATAAGGAATTACTTTATACTTTAACTGATAATAAGAATTGTCTTCTTCTTTTCTAACCATTTTATTGGAATCTGAAGTATGTATGTGTATCACATTAACTTCCCATGTACATACAAATACTCTACATACCCGCTTCATTACGTTACTTTTCCTTGGTTTACTAATTTTATTATATCTGGAACTGAACTTGAGTATAACTGGTTGCCTCCTGTTATGCCAATTCAGCGTATGACACAAGGGGAATCAATATTTTGACTTGGGGTGGTCTTTATTTAAATCACGGCTAAATATCAAACCAAAACCATCAGTTTATTGGACCCCTGTGTGACTATTGATGAACCTATCATTCTTCTTTTTGAAGATTACGGACGCACCTTCCAGAGTTGACAAATGACATTTGTAACCCCCTATAGAGTAATATAGTTATTTCAGTGAAAGTTGCTTGTATCCACAAAAACGTACTGTACAGTGCTTGTCCCGACGTCAACCTGCGCACGAAATTAGTAACTGTCGAACGATTACCGGACGCAAACATAATTGCTAACGTACAGTACACGTGATATATAATATTTGTTATGGCGAGCGCTATAATCACGTTACATTATACATATTTACATAAACACTATGGACCGTGCGCAGACGAGAAGAGGCAATCGTTTTGTTGCGCCTTTCAATGTGTTAATAAATAATGATCTTTTTCATATTCTGTCTTATATTTTTTTGTCGTAGATGTAGAATGGAGCCCCACCCTTGCCCAGCCTTAACTCTGTATTCTTCATTTGTATCTCTACACATGCTTAGTCATGTATGTGGGCGCTATAATTTGTTGACAACCAAAGTCTCCTTAAATTGCCCTGCTGCTCTCACAAACCCTTCTTATGTAACAAATAAACACATACACTCACTACTATTCTCTTTTTCACTCTCTTCATAAACACACACACACACACACACACAGATGCTTCCCAACGATATGATGTTACTAAGTTACCGTACTTTACAGTAGACAGTGAGCCTGTAGTTTTCCAATTGTAACTTGACATTCTAAAACACACTGAGTGGTGGTCATAGTATTTAGGACGCACAAAGCAACCTGAATGCACAAAATTTGTTTATATTACAAGACAGATAAAATGTCGCTAGAAATTTATAGGCTATAGAAATTATACTCTGTATTATACGAATGGTATACGATTTATATATTGAACTTTGAATAACAATTATTGTTATAAGATAGGCTATATCGACTACTGTGATCTTATTTTCCTTGTTAATCGTCTCTACCAAGAATCAAAATCTCAAAGGCTGAGGAGGTCATGCAATAAACAAATGTGTGTTTTTGAATTAAATAAATCGGTGGAAATAGTAACAGAATTGCCAGACTTTGTTTTTGTATAAGGGGCACGTAAATGGACTGTGGCTATCACTGAGGTGTGCTCCTAGCGTTCGCTACCAGGCTGGGGGAAAACACGAATTATAATATGTAGCGTAAAACATTTCTGCAGCGTAATAATTATTATAAATAATAAGAATTATTGCTTGCGAATTTGATAAGAATTGTTTTATTTACTGCAATACTAGTAGTGATATTTATTAATAATTGTACCACTTCTACAAATATGTATAATAATAATAATAAGAATTATTATTATGGTAATTACAATAGTATTAATAATTATTACGGCACCAACGACGACAATAATTTAATTACTACTGCTACTACTACTACTACCGGCTCTAACTGTGGAACCGGCTCTGTCGCATGTGAGAATGATTTCTAAAATATCAGAAAAATCTCGGTACTTTAAAAAAAATGAAATTTAGAGTTTGTCTAATTTTACTAGAAACAAAAATCTTAGAGCTTTTGGAGATGACCGATTATTTCGAAAGACTATCTGCCAAAGGGAAACGTTTTTACTATAAAACAATCTAAGAAGAAGTAACGTTCCATAAAGCAACAATTCTCTAAAACGTATTGCCTTGGACTGAGTCGAAATTCAGTAACAAATGGACTCCGTTTGTGCGTGAAGGTAGCTGAGAAACGCAAAAAATGTAACAAAGAACGATAAACTTTGTATTTAAGGCTCGAACCCGATATGAAAAGTTGATGCTAGTGGAAAGCATGACACTTAATTTGTTATGTAAGGAAATGAATAAAAAGAACAACAAATTCTTCACGATAGCCATCTCACTTCCGTGTGAAGTAGCAGAGTACTGAACTAGTCTCCTGTTTAATTACACAGAAAATTATCACTTTTCACAGGGGCTTGGATTCATTACAAAATTATTATTTATAAAATAATTTACTGTGTTTACAGTGTAGCTGAGCACAGTTTGAGAATTCTGAAAACTAGTAGGCCTATTAACTTTTATAAATTAATAACTGTTTCCTGGCGCAGGGAATAGCCTCATGTACAGTTCACGATCGAGCTTACAACGCGCGCGCCTTCCTATTAAGGGGACAAAGTCGCTTACTAGGACCTGCGAATTCGGCTAACATTTTTTAAATAAACAGATAGAAACCCCTCCTCCCGAAAACTGAAACGTAACATAGAACAAGAATAGTTAGTGTTATGTTCATATGGCAAGCATAAAAGACTGACTAACGTTTACAATAGGTGTAGACAAGCAACTGTATTAGCCACAGGATTGGCAGTCGGTAGTTTGCACAATTTTGACTAACACAGTTAGTAGTATACTTGCTAAATTATTCAGTTACAGTAATTACTCATTTTGAACATATTTTAATACTGCGTTGACATATTTTAATACATGTTTTATTCGTGAGACTAAGTAGGCCTAGTTAAATATACTTTCGAATAATTTTTTCGTAAACACAAAATTGCCATAGGTTCTGAAAACGTAGTGAGTTAAACGGACCAACCTGTGAATTCATATGTGAAACACCAGTTTGTCACAAACAATATCAACAATAAAATAGTAACCTCTCTAAAGCTGGTAGACATTGAGATTTCTACAATTGCGGATTTTACTGTTACTCCAGTAATTTCAAGGTTTCTTCGCCTTACAGTGAGCAAAATATGAAGTATGCTAGTTTAATAAACATTTACAACTAATCTATAGAAATGATACGAGCAAATTACGATACCAGTATCTGTGTTTTTTTTTTTTTTTTTTTTTGCAAAACGCATTACGTAGAGCCATCATTTCTACAGCCAGATAGATTTGTTTAAAGATTTTCTTAATTTTTAACAATGTTTTTTAAATTTGTGAATTTTTTTGTAACATATTCATACTATTTAAAAATTTTCGACTTTTACAAATGCTGAGCCAAACTCGGCATATTAAAATGATGTCATCCTCAAGATCTCTACCTAATTTCTAGTAAAGAACAAAGAATAGGAGTACTTCAATATTTTTATTTATTTAAATATAACATCTCGCTCTTTTATAATGTAAATAAGATACAAACATTGGAAGTGGAAGAGGTGCTGTTCCTCTTTGTCTTCCAAACGTCCCTTCCACTTCCCTTTATTTCTGAACAGCGAACGTTTAAGTGTTGTACAAACTGTGGTTTCGTCGCAGCGCACAATTATTATTCTGTTACATGCGCAAAGTGGTCGCAGCTTTCTAATATTTGAGTTTGGAATGTCTACACATTTTGTCCACTAATCTGATACACGAACACTATGTCTAACACAGTACAAACGACTTCTTGTGTATCAGTCGTACAGAATGAGGATACCTTGCTGTAAGGCTTGTACGTTAGTCGTGTACGGTTCTGACAATCGTTTTTGATAAATAACTTATTTTTATTATACGTTATTTTTATTATATTTTTCTATTACGAGTACTTCTACAAAGAAGTATAATAAATAAGAAGTCACAAGCTCTGTAGAAATATGCACATAACAAATATTCTAAATAATATTCTTCAGTTATGGAAATTCTCATAATGGATATTCTTCAGATGTTGACAAATTCGTTTCATGTCAAACTCTATACACAAGAAAAGTCATTTAAAGACTAAACATACACAGTCATACACGCATTTGCTAAAGTTGTGATATCACACCTCACATATTTATGTGTTGGAGTTGTTATTACAAGCTTCATTACGCATTAGATTTAGATATACAGTAGAAACGCGATTATTCGTCATCTTCTTGACCGTCAGTTTCAATTAACTGTCAAACTTTTAAAACCACCAGACAACGGAAAACCTTCAACATGCGACTATATAAAGTATAAATTTTACCTTACGTGCTCTCTGTGCGAGTTTTTCGAACAGAAACGTTCTTATGTAAGAGTTATCAAGGACAATTTAGCGACGAGTTACCCATTAGCTAATACCTTGTATTGGTACAAACTCAATATTTCTCAAATAATAAAATAGTTATATTAAACAGTGCTAGTCTCGCGTGAGTCAAGATTTCCGCATAGGGGAGGTTTATCCATCCGGGATACTCCTGTGTTAACGCGAGGACACCTCAAGACGCGGGAAGGTGCACGCTTAAAGCGAAATAGTAAATAAATATTAAATTACAACCCAGTTCAGTACCTTGAGATAAAGAGTAAACTGTTATCGGGTGTGTCGGCGTGCGTGAGTACAAGAGGAGTGTCAGCGAAGCGTCAGTGTGCAGAGAGTAGCAGACGACGAGGGAGCAGATTTCGACGGATCACAGGACCAGCAGTGAGACGAATCAACATATTTGGATACAACGTTCAAGTAACAATTGACATTTTAAACAGATCAGTGCTGATAATTCAAAGACAATTATTAAATTAAAATAAATTATTTGTGAATTACAGACCATTTTTAAAATTTGTTTCAAAATACACAACCTTGCTCCAGATAACTGACTACATCGTTCAATTATTACTATGCCTAATATATGTTTTGTCGCAATATAAATATATATTGTAAACTTAATCTAATCCTGATTAAGCAGACGGAGCTTATTAAAGACGGCGAACACGACCCAACTCGCTTGTAGTGTAATTACATTAGGTCAACGACGATACTGAGCAAAACGCTGGGGAATTTTAAACTTTTTTGCATCCGGAGGGGGGGGGAGAAATGACACACTTTTCAAACAGTAAATGTAATCCCACATATGAAAGTGTTTTTTTTTTGTGTTGCTGCCGAAATGAACTACGTTATTTTATGTAAGACCATATTTCTTTTGGTTGAGTATATATTACGATTTGGCAATAGGCCTACGTAGTTACAGGTAATAAAAAAAATTATATAGAAATTTTTTTTATGTTAAAGAAACACATCTGAGTGCACTGTAAGGGGAACACTGTACTCTGTACGAAAGTTTGTAGTGCGAGTAGGGAAACGTATTCTTTTATCCATGTATTCTCATAAAGGTCACCAGTACCGGTCCCGTCCCTGAGGAATAATCGAGTTCCTACTATAACTTAAAATATTCCATTCCCACAATGCCGTTGGTATGACATTCCGTCCTCTCTGCTTTAAACACTGTCAGACTCTTGCACATTAACAATAGTTCAATACAGCCTACAATGGTTTTAATCCGTTTTTATAAATAGCATCGTACACCTGCTCTTATAGCAGTAAGCTGTCTAATCAACATACCTCCTAATTGTTCTCACAAGTTCTTATATAAAAATTACTCCATGATCGGGCGGTATTCCGTTTCTTAATAATCTTACGACCTGTTCCGCAGATGCCTAATGCTTTACAGACAATATTAGTACAAAGAGGCAAACTTTACCGTGTCACACCTATTATGAGTAACTTATGTTTTGTTCTTAATGTGTTATAAAGTAACTTGCAACTGGGTGTTTTTAAGCTAATTTATTATATCAAATTAATATAACTTACGTAGGAGCAAAATGTGGAAGTACCTTTAACTATTTGAATACATTTACAACTAAAAAAAGTATATACTTTTTGCCAGGGAGTTGGATAAATTAATAACAGTACTGTTGCAATAAAACCGTTGATTATCATAGTTGCACCTAACACGGTCAGACACCGATGTTCGTGGATCGATCCCCACCCACGACTGTACAAACAATGACAGATCTAATTTCTGTTAACGAAACACAAATTTGAAACCTTGTTATATAACTCTAAAGTGCTTATTGGTGATGTACACTGTATGTCACGGATCCAGAAAAGTATACTCTGGTTCCAGGAGTTCCACGAATCACAGTCAGCATCAGCGCAGGTGATAATACAATGAATGTTATTAATTTGCAAATTATTTTGATGACAGTTACTGTTCTGAAGGAGGTGTAACACACCTCTGCAACTTATTTTAACAAGAATTCAGTCTCCGAGGTTTTTATTTAGAATACCTCTCAGATTTTATTTCTATACTAGTTTCGTGCTAGTTTTTATTTCGTATTTCAGTTTTTAGTAAAGCTATATCACGTTCATGCACAAAGGGAATTACTGGCTTAGCCTATATATCTACTAGTTGAAAACGTGTACACAACAACTAGACGTTGGTTACATTTTATATAGCCTGTTGGTATTATACAAATACTAAGCAGTGCAACCACTGATAAAATCATTGTTTTCATTTGAAATAGAATTTTCCATGGCGCCTAAATTAACAATTTGCATTTATGTTGAACCTAAGATGTAAAAAGTTCATCTCGCACGTTTACTAACATCTGCGTCTCTTCACTGCAAGGACAACACAGCTACCTTCACTGCAAAGACAACACATCTACCTTCACTGCAAGGACAACACATCTGCGTCTCTTCACTGCAAGGACAACACAGCTACCAGTTTGTCTCAGTTACTAATGTGGCGTTATTATTGTCTACAGATACGTATTGTACATGTGCGTGTCTTCTACGAGACGACTGAGTCCATCAGGCAATAATACTATTGTTGCCTTCATTATCCATCACACAGTGCACCTTAATCCACCAGTTAGTTAAGTCTGCATCAGTTTTATCTGAGAAGCGTTTCCAAAAGATAGAACTGTTACTGTTACTAGCATGGTCCAAACAGTACTGTATTGTTAGTGATATGGCGCCGTTACTTGTTGTCTCTAGTGGAGTCTAAGACTGGCACCGGAAATGGGATTTAAGGGTTCATTATACTTCTGAGATAAAGTTTAACTTGGAAAACTTCCTTATCCACAATCCCTTCAAAATTTCACAAGGCTGTACTGTATACAGGCAAAGTAACTGGATTTGTCTTCGAAAATATGTAGACCTAGGCGTTCTCGTGGTCGATGTCGCCACTTCCTAAAGCAAGAGTAAATTCTACTCTTAATACGAGTCATTTAAGATAGTGAAACAATTTGGCATAGAAGACCAGGGATTCACAAGTATACATAGGTTAAGACCGTGACTGAACATTGGGGGGGGGGCTGAGAATCCTTGCATAGCCACACTACGCCCGTCTTCTGTCATTTTAAAAATTAAGAAACGTTTGAGAGGCTGGCAGTCAACTTCGGTGAAGAAGTCCAAAAGAAAACAAGGTTGTATGCTCGTATCAGAGTGGAAACTGATGTTTTCGATTAGGGCTATTAGGACAAACTGATTCACTACAGGAACAAAGTTAAACAAACGTGGCGGCTGTACTACAAGTGGACTATAGTAGACGTTCACTTGATTCGTTATATTTTTCTTTAATGCAGTGGTCAGAAGATGAATTATTCCCGTATTCCCGAAAGCTATCGTTGAAACACAAGATGAGAACTACATCATAAATTTGATTGCTACATCAATCAACTCTATGATTCAAGAGGACTTTCTTCTTAAGTGATACTAAGCTCGGTTGAGAATAGAGGAGAGGGAGGAATAGTAACACACAAAATCCTCTAACGTGCCTTGCCCGGGTTACAGCAGGGAAATAAGTGGTCAACAGGAGACGGAAAAATATGTACCAGACGGAGGACCAATAAGAGGAATTGCCTGGTCTTTCAGTTCTGAAAGGCAACAATTTAGAAAAAGACATATTTAAATTAAAAATTGCCTAGTTAGGATTTATGGCTGGTTTCTTATCCCTTTATATACCAGAAACACTAACAATATCTCGGTACTTTGGACGGGATAAAAGGGCAACTATATAGACTAAAGGTATCAAAGACCGTTACGTTTGGAAAGTACCCTGACTAAGAAGAAATGTCGGAGAAATGAGTACACCAGATGTGGGTATAACGATCTTGATTGAAACAAAGCAGAATAGAGCTGGGACATAACAATCAATAATCTGTACATATTTGGAACTGTTGCGAAACAAATAAAGAGCAAAGACAGGCATTTTAGTTATGATACATCATTGTGAATTATCCTATTTTGAAACGACAGACAAAAATCTATAACTAGCTACTCTTAAAATAAATCAAAAGGCAGTCACAATTTTTTAACTAAATGATAATAAGTAATTCGCTGTAAAAGACAAATTTTTCGAGAAAATAAGCGACGAGTTTTCCAGATCTCGAATTTTGAAAATCTAGTAACACTACAACATGTTTTTATAGTAGGTCTAAATGTCTAAATCCTAAAGTTGGTCGGAAAACGGGATTTAAGTATTATAATCTTATGGGAAAGTAAACAAAAATTACAATTAAAAAAGACTGAGTATATAATATGTACACGTCATGATTTAACGTTAAAAAAATGGTTAAAAGTTGTTAGACGGTTAGATGTTATGGTTAGAGAATGGTTAAAGGTGGTTAAAGGACATTCACGCATTCATCGTAGTCAAACAGAACAGTAGAATACAAACACGTATACTGTAAAAACGTACAGAAGAATATCATGTGGTCTTGTGACCATTCCTTAGTTCCTTACATGGTCAAGATGCTATTGTCTTTTAGATGTAGATCAGAAACTGAAACAAATCATTCTACATGAAAAAAGTAAAAGAAACTGTAGCAACCCAAAACTGCGAATTAGAAGATTTATTTCCAAAGGTGTATTATCGACGTGGACAAGACAAACATTTATTGTATATACCATACAAGGATTTTGAAGAACTTAGTGAAAACTTAATAAGCAGTCCCCATAAAATTGTTGGAAGGGAAATACTAGTAAAACAGGAAAAAGGAAACTTAAAAATTGGCTGTATAAGAAATAAGAGAAAGAAAGAATACTTCAAAGTGTAGAGTTAAAATGAATAACAAGAAGTGCAGAAAGGGAGAGGAATATGACACAAAAAATGTCAAGAAGAAAATCGTACCTAGAAGGAAGAAATTTCCGACAATATCAACATCGATAAATGTAGTGAAAACAGAAAATTTTGCTAATATAACTAAACGCATTTAGAAAAATTATGAAAACATCGTTATGAAAATCTTTTATAATAAATCAAGAGCAAATGTCAACAGACATATTTATCTAAGTAGAAGCCATAAACGCCCACGTTCAGATAAAAAAAAGTTGTTAAAGGACTTCATATGTCCTGGCTTCATACCGGGATACATTCCAGTTGAATAAATATAACACGGACAAACTATTCAAAGGGTTTACTTCGCGTATTGTGCCAAGGCTGCTTTGTCTCACCCACACTGATATAATCTATGTAGCAAAAGAAAGGGAATGTGAAGGAGTGGGTGTCGACCTAGGAGCGATTTGCCTGTAACTCTACAGTCAGCTAATGATCAAGTTATCGTAGATGATCGTGAAGACGATCTGAAATACATAGAAAAAACAGGACCTTGATAACAGCACAAAGAAAACAAATTAGCTTCCACGTAACATGCCCGCACTATATACACGTCTACTTATGTATTATCTACGACATGAAACAACAAAGAATTCAATACAAAATAAAAGAAAGTATTGCTCTACATATAATATATTATAATTGAAAATAAAAAGTTCAGTATCTGTTGAATCCTTAATAAAATTAATTACCCAAGAGAGTGGAGACTGAATCGTGAAAATAGGTAAATGAAAATTCAAAGCAGTAGGAACGAATATGTTTAGAAGAACAAATAAAATAAAACTGAGTAAAGAAACAACACAAAATGAAGATAACCAATAGTATGGACAAATCCAAAGAAAGACAGGTGGAAAACAATCTAGATTTTGCAGTGAGTACCATCAACTCGCCAAAGTGTAAAATACATGGAAAGAAGGTATAGCGGTAGCAATAAGCTCAGTATGTCTTAGAGAAGTCCAATGGAATGGTAGAGCTGACGTGGAAGACAGTCATCGGGTAACGATCGCATTTTAGTACTGTAAAATTGTTAACACTTCTGAACTATAAAATTGCTCACTGCGACCGATACCTCCCCATTTACTTTCCAGAGCAAATGTTGGCTACTTCGTTGTAGTAAAACTCTGACCATTTCTGCACTCAGCATTTCTGTCGTGGTGGTCTGTTTGTTCTTTTGGTTTTCGTTAGTTCTTTAATCAAGAAAGAAAAACATTCTTTCAACATCACTTAATCAAAAGACGCCATCTACAAGTCTAGCCAAATGTCCTGTCCCCATCTCCATGTTATTTTTTTAATTCCATAAGCGACTTTATTTATTCTAGTCTGTCTACAAATCCATTTGATTATTTTTCTGCTTCACCCAGCTATTCTTTTCGACGATTCTCTGTGGTGTCTGGAGCTTAGTTTCATTTTCATGGTCATTGTCCATGCTTCGACCAGTGAGAGATTGCAAGAAGCACCCACTGATTTAAAACTTTGCGTATTAATCAATAGGGCCATTTTTATTCTTCATTATATTCCTCATCTTTCTCTTCATGTTCCTACTTGCTTTATCATTCTGATATTTACTGTTCATCGTATGAACTATAGTAAGGCCACTGCTATATCCTTTTTTAAAGATAAAGCTAAATTGTTATAGCACTCATACCATTACTCCCGTTTCCAAAGGCAGTCCATCCTGAACCGATTCGACTAACAGTTTCTGTCTTTCCAACAGTTTGTTACGCAAGACATTTACAGCTGTCGGATCCTTACTATCAGTGTTGTTCTATTGCTCAGCTCGTGCATCCTTATTACACAGTAGTCCTACATCTGTTTTCTATATATATTCGCATTACCAGACTTAACCATTTTCGCCTTCTCCACTTCTTTATTCATCATTAAAGAACGCTACATCATTCCCAAATCAAGATTAAAATACGTATTCCATGTTCCATCTACATTTCTCTGTTTTCCTGTCTTCTCGCCCCAACAGCTTTGACGACAGACTTTTTCCCTGAAGTACTAATTTTTCTATTACTATGTGATTTTTAAACGTGTAAAATTTTATTTGGGCTGTTGATTTTTCTTTGTATCCCGGACAGAATTTGCAAATATGTGTTTTCTAAACTTTATTTCTTTTATGAATGCATAGCTTGTCTACATAGAATATTTCACATACGGTGTGGTCTAATATAATCTCATTCGAAAGTTTATTTAGTAAAATGTATTATACATATATTTACAATCTGTTGGATCGCACACGATTAGTAAACAACGCATTCCTGTTCGGTGTCGAATTTTCTAACGTACCCAAGTTTTAGGCAATCTATTTAAAAATTACAAAACCTTTTATCATCATAGACTACAGAATATGACTTAATTAGAACAGTCATGGTTCTGTAATTGTTTCAGACTTCTCAGTAGACTAAATATGTTTTGTTTTCAAGTCTGTAGCAGTTGATGTACCAAAAGCTATTTAACTTGACATAAAAAAAATTAAATAAGAAACTGTAGATAATACTAGGCATCGTTTTACAAAACGAATCATCAAAATACGTATGAATTTGAAACTTAGCCACGTAGTGTTATGTTGAGCGTATCATCAGCACTGAATGACGTCTGCGGCTACGTTACTCCCGAAGTCTACAATCCGATAGACTAACACCGTATAGTCCATAACACATCAATGTATAACATAAAGCTATATTTTAAAAAAGGACCATGAAGTTGTGTTAATGGTATTATCTACATGTACGAAGTTAAATTGTAAAAATTAATTCTGTTTTAATTTTGTGCCAGACGTTGCTAAAGGAGCGTATTTATCAGAAATAAAACTGCTACATGGAAAATATCATAAAAAGAAAAAATAAGGAAGGAAAAAATGTTCAAAGCCTTGCTGCAATAATTGTGCAGTACAGTACAATCTTTGTGTGTGTGTGTGTGTGTGTGTGTGTGTGTGTGTGTGTGTGTGTGTGTGTGTGTGTGTGTGTGTGTGTGTGTGTGTGTGTGTGTGTGTGTGTGTGTGTGTGTGTGTGTGTGTGTGTGTGTGTGTGTGTAGTCAGTCACTTTACATATTCATGAAGCGACAACGCCCAATCTCTCTCACTCACTCTCGTTCTCTCTCTTTTTCTCTCTCGTCACTCCTCTTCGTTGGTATTCAATTTTTTCTCTATTTTGAATACATAAATATATATGATTTAAAACAAATCTTTTACGAAGTACAAAAGAGCGTACAAATTTGATAGGCTGCGTTAAACTGTCGTGTGCCTGCCAAGAATGCGTTAATTTCCGTAATCGTTATCACTAATCTATAATATTAACACGAAATTCGTCTTCAGATAAAATTACAAAACAAACGTGAAAGCTTTAAACAATAATTAATTGTTGACGATGGCCAGTGTGAGTGTGAAACCCGAACAGAAAACTAAGTCGTTGCGCACGAGGCTACGGGCGCGGAGGGGGGGCAAAGAGAGAACTTTAATGAGACTTTATAAACATCAATCACTCAGCGGGTTGTAGCGATGCGACCCGGCCTCGAACCCGGATACTTAACTCTATAAAAGTAAACATTTTAAACTGTTTTATAAGTTTTAGTCAAGTGCCGCTAACAAAATTAATATCAAGTTTTGACGCATGTGAAAACCTTGTACACTCACTGCACCTTGTAGACCTATTTTAAATAATAATAGACCTATTATCAGCGAATTATTATCTGTAAAATTACATTTACAGAATTTTCTGTCTTTTCAAGCACGTACAGTTTTCATCTGAAGCAGCCTATATACGGTCTCAGGAGTCAGAGGAGTTATGTAAACCTAACAAAACTCTGCTGCCGCTATCTTGCTCCGTTCCTGCACTGTTATTCCTGCGTAAGCAACTACCTTACTTAATAGTGGGAATGTTTGTAGTGAAATATTGCTTGTGTGTAGTCTTAGAGTAAGAAACAAATAATAAAAATTTCACGAGATAATGGAAATATTACAATACATAGATTATAGTAAACGATAGTCGACGATCATACCCATTTCAAGCAATATCGCTCAACCCCAGTAACAAGCCTACACAACGATACAACAATAATTCCAATCCATTCTCGCTACTGCCTGTAACCGCAATACTCATTTTCAGTCTATGCATACATATTGTACGAACCCTATGAACGTTAATTTTAAGATATGAAAGTATTATATTTATATTCAATGAATCATTAAACTGTTTCTCTACTGTTTGTATAAATGCTGCAGTAAAATAGAATACGAAAGAATTAATAGTATTTACTTACCGAAAATATTTCTTTCTGTTTGTGAAAGAACGATACAAGTCCACAGTGCGTGAATGCCTTTATTTACAATTTTCGTGGACATTTTGCTATATTAAGTATACATTTTTGATAAAGTATCAAAAAAAGAATTTTAAATCAAATTATAAAACCCTCGTTTTATAGGTCACCAAAGACGTGTGAAAATGAAAAGCAAAAGGTAAATAGGTAAGGAAAACATAGAAAGTATACAAAATTTATGATGAATTTAAAGCTGATGATATTACTTGTGAGATGGCAATGAGACGCGTAGTTAGGTGTTTTCTAGATGCATATTAGCAAGATCAACGTAGCGTAGTATAAACGGGAATGCAGGATGGCTTCACACTTGTGGTCAGTGTTACTATATAATCGACATTGTATTCTCTGTTATGGATGTTAGCCGATACTTTTTACATCTGTCAACCGTGAAAAAGGTTTCTATGGCTCAAGCAGTAATGATATTATTGGAACGCAATTAACTCTAACATTTTAATATCGTAAATGCAGCTCGTATAGCCAGCTTTACAGTATGTAGCCTACTAATAAACAGACTTGCGCACACAAACGTATGAAGTATAAAATATGGTTCTGTTTATGTCCTTGTTGTCAGCAAGTAGACTGACATTGGAGCAATTCTGTTCAGTGTATTACAAAGGACTTGCGACTGTAGACACCGGAACACGAACTCTTTTTGTCGCTGAAGAAGAAAATCAGAAAAAATAATGAGATAAAGAAGACGAAGAAGAAGGAGTAGGTCGTAAAGTTGACTCATCTTTAATGAACACTATGACGAAGGCCTAATCTGCATCGCGTAGGCGGTCCTGCCAACTGGCTCTCGTATAAATCAACATCTCGTGTCAACGCTGCTTTTTAAAAACATTTCTTTCTTTTCACATAAAACAAATTTTAATTAAAATAATTATTAAAATAAGGTATGTTGTTAGGGTGTGTTTAGTATAATGTCACACAACAGTAGGATGTAATTGTGCGCGCACAATGGCCGCGATGTCGCTACGTAATTGTTCCTTTGTAGGCCATACTAATCGTGATTGATTATTATCTGATATTTTGTATTTCCTCGAAAGCGTTACAAAAAACTATCTGTTGTGTACTTATGTGCAAGTAGGTCGTTGCTCACAAGAAGTAAATTGTAACATCTACTGTAAGCTGAGTAACTACAACTGTCGGTGGGCTTACGTGGCCGGCATCGACTTCCTTCAAACGAGATATTGTAGTATGTCGACAGTTATTTTCAAGAGATACGCCTGAAAATGGACGTAAAGGATAGTACTAAGAGAAAAACAGTGATCGGTTCTTAAAGGTCGAGCTGTTACTTACAAGGAAGACTGGTAAAACATACTCCGACCGGATGCGTTTGTAGTGATCCGTCAGCGACTGTCGCGGTTAGAGTATGTGGAAGGAGCAGTTTCTTTTGTCATTCGGTTGTCTCGTTATCAAGCCTACAGGTCCTGCGGATTACTAACCCGTACCTGCTGACTGTCAACAAAATGTACAAGTAGGGTTAGGCTAAGTTAGATTAGGTTAGGTTATTGTACTTTTCTTGCCAACTATCGCATTTATGACACTTAGGTCACCGTTATGTAAATTTCAACGTAGAATATGATGACTACCAAGAAATAAAATTATATTACGCTGATAAAAAATAAGCTTCCATTTAAGAAGCTCAATCAACTTGCGATATTTATAATTTCTCTAGTAAAAATTCTGTTATGGATAAATATTCGTGTTAGAAGATCCCATACATCTATGTAAAGGTTTTTGAAAATCCAGCTTTTAAATTTAAACTATTGAATCCAAAACGTAGCTACTTACATAGCTATACAGAAACAAGTATGCAGCTTTGTGTGTCTAGAACAGGTGTAAACTTAAACTGTTGTAGAGCACAACTAAGCGTACTCTAAATTCACAGTTGGACACTGAGATCCTATGTTGATGTTATGTACCGGATTTCCATTTTGCGGTACTATTCAACTTTTGTAAGGCGATGGCGGCTGGGATCTTGAGTGAGTTACGAGTTCACGAGATAATTATATAAATAGTCACAAAACTTCTACAGAACACGTTGCATGAGTGTTTTTTTGGAAAATAATTATCTTTAACGAAGTAAGAACAATTTTTTCTTATGTTTCTTTGGAACTGAGATACGTATAACATCCAGAACGTAACATGTGTTAATGGTTCTTTCAGAAGCGGATCGCAGCGATTAAAGCCTTGATGAAAACTGGAATAGTTTTGGCTGGTAGCAGTAAAACTTATTCCGTTCTGAAAAACGTAAAGTTATTGGAATCAGTTCAATGCACTTAAAGGTAACATTTAGCTGTGAGCTGCCTCGGAAACCCGGTGCAACCCGAGTGCATTCCACGTTATAGTACGCTATTATGCAGTTTACGACTGCATTTACTGTGCAATGCGTTGTATTTAAACTTTGTACGCTGTAAGATTTTGCTTGAGATTACAGAATGCTACAACAAGTCAAAATTAATATTCCAGTTTACCTTAAATTAATATTTATTATTATTATCTACCGTTGTGCAGATTCGATCAAACATGAGGTGCGTCTTACAACCCCAGACATTTGTTGCAACGTGGAGATTTTAACACTTCACTTCGTTATATTATCTTATAATGATGACTGATAAAAAGATTTGAAATTTTTTTTAAGAGTTGACTGCTAACATACTAAATTCTATTTTTATTAGTGAAAAGTCTTAATTTTCATTAGTAAAACATTTGACAAACATTTTGTCAGTTCCACATAATAAAAATCTGTGGCTTAACAATTTTTAACAACAATTATGTATATACTATATAAATAAATATGTATTGGGCCAGAATAAGGATTAAATTTAAAATCACTTCACTTCAGTCCTAAATCTACTCCTTGGCTTGATCCTGTTCGTACTTGTGGTGAATCGCGGCGCGTGCGTACACACGTGAATCTTACAACATAGAATCGTGCGTTGTATATACGTATTCTTTCAGGAAACTTGTAATAAACAGTGAATGTAAAGCATACGGTCCATATGTACTTAAAGCAGCTGTACAAACATGGCACAATAGTACTTGTTACGTTTTGAGCAGAACAAGACCAGCTGAATAATTTCAAGTGCAGTACCCTTGAATCTGTACAGGTAAGCTGACGTGAGGAAGGATAAGTGTGAGTTTCTGTCACTAAAAGAGTTTTGTAACCTTGTAATGCACAAGGCTGGTGTATATTTACCGTAATATAACAGTGGAATGCAACAAAATACATTGTTGCAGGAGACTGCATAAAGCATCTACGTTTTATGGCCGGCCGCCGACGGTTGCCGCTCTATTTGAATAGACGTCTGCTCACTGCGCTCTGCGCTCACTCACTCTCTTACAGTCCACAGTCCACATTTCGTTGACATGCATCTTCTGGTTTGCTGTACCTCCTGTTTGTCATAAAAAAATTGATGGAGCAGTGGCTCTACATTAACGAATCTCACATTATCGTAAACTACTTTCCTCAAAATTTTTACTTACCCTTAAAAACACTTAACTATATTTCACTGTGTATGTATTATGTGTGTATATAGTAATCGAAGTTTTCCGCGGAAACATTTCCAAGTTTTTTTTTCAGTTTTGATCGACTTTTGACTTACTGCCTCTACCATTAATTTTTCAGTACTCTTTAGTGATGTCTTCTTTAGACCTAGCACAATATAACATCACCAAAGTTCTTGAAACATTGTCAAGAACAGAAGTAATAGAGCGAATGCTGTGGATAAAATGTAAAAAATATCTTTGAAATATAAGAGTATATTATATTTAACTCAATAAACAACATACAGATTGTAAATTCACCGATAAGCAATATAGTCAGCATGTTGGTCCTGCGTGTCCAAGTGGATACAGTATTAGATTTTGCTGGAAATGGACAAGCATCGTAGCTCGAGTTATTTCTCAAAACGTTTGCAAAAAACCAACTCAGCCAAAAGATGATAAAATACAGGATTCAGCAGGTCTCTTAAAATATATTTTTTAAATTCAGAGTCGGAATAAGTATTAATTTTATTAAGACTATAACAAGAGATAAGATTTCTCCAAATTAGTTTCGAGTGTTAGTTGGAGTTTACAGTAAGATATTTGGATAGAGGTACCTCAAGCGATTCCTGTGTACCGGCACAAATAGACGTAGCTACATAAAAAAGACGTTACGTCCACAGATCGGACAAGAAGTAACCTGAGCCCACATTTACGCGTCAGGGACGTCTACGTCACCATCATCAGCAACATTAATACAAGGAAAACAACCACTGATATATTAATATATTCATTAAAGAAGTATACATTTTTTATAGATTCAAAAAGATTTCAGACAATAGATATTCAGAAATTGTGTACGGTAACTAATAAGAAGAGATATAAAACTATCATCACGTACGTGTCCTTATTTATGTAACAGTACCAATCGTGACGTTAAGAAGCACTGAAATGCACGTTTGCGCGCGCCTGTTTTATCGAATTTTCCCGATCTTGCCCGTGCCTGATGTGTTTCTTGGTACTTAAAAGAGCAATTCTGAACCTATGTTTTGACATAACTACATGTGCCATCTCCTGCTGTGGAGCCTCCTATGGTCTGGAGACGCCTATGAAAGAGTTGTCTATAGGCACCGGGCTACCGCTTTTATTAGTTTGCTGGATCATGTACCGACACACACACGTCCATTATTCAATATTAATTTAACGTTTTGACAAGAGCATAGTTTATTAAATTATATTATACATTATACCTTATATATTACTACATAAATTTATATCTTTTATACATAAATAACTCAACCTTATCTGCCCACTGCTGAAAGAACAGTCCTACCTCTCCAGTCGTTCCTCAGCGATTTCTGTCCAGAGCAAATCTTGTCCAGACCACAATATTGTCCAGTATTACAATATTATTACGTAATGTTTTCGGGGTCAGTGGTCGTAGTTTCTGTGAGTTTCTTGGTCTCCAAACTAGTAATGTTTTGTGGCCACCTACATCTTCTCGCCTACAAAATATTCTGCACATCCACCCATCATTTCCTCGTCCTGTTAAGGATATCACTGTACGTTAATACTCAAGATGAACTCATTATTCAAGGGCCATCATAGTGGCTTCAGAGATAATTTGAACATATCCCCTTTCTATCGCTTATTCTTTCAAAACTGTCATTTTGTCTTTTATGAAGGCTGAGTAAAAGGTTTTCTGGGATCAGCAAGACTATAGTGGTTTACCCACACTTCACTATAAGGATTTGTCTAATCACATTAGTCGGTATAATCCAGCATAGCAGGTGACTACTGTCCAATTCTCTGCATTAAGTCTGCTCGTAGAATCTTGCTGGGAACATTAATTCTTAATAATGGCTATTTATATAATACTCTTTTCTAGTACTCTTATATTATTATTATTTTAATAACTTTTTGTAATTTTTGATATACGACTATACTATTGTACCAGTATCACGAACAGAGATATAGATTTATATTTCTTGTCTCAAAACTATTCTTGTTGTTTTGTTAAGTTCCATGTATTAAGTTTTGCTTCTTGCAACACTCTCGTTTTATTTCTATTTCAACAATGTACCTAATCTGAATTTACTACATCCCGTATATATATATATATATATATATATATATATATATATATATATATATCTTCTCCCAATGATCGAATACTCCTAGGAAGATCCTTTTCCAAGCGTGTCAGCTTGCTATGACTGAAGCTGAATCTCCTCCACGATAACAAACTAGTGATTCATCAGTCGGAAACTTCATCTGGGGAAGAGGAAGAAGTAACACTGGGGCAAAATCGGCGAGTGACAGAGGATAAGTGATCCTTTGCTTGCAGCTAAGAAACCGTGAGTTCTAAACACAGTGTGAGCGTCATATTGACTGTCCGAATGTCCTCCCTCAGGCACCTTAGAACTTTGGAGTAAAACTCCATTCTGATAATGCGACCTTCTAGGACGAATTCATGATGCACAACTTCATGAATGGCAAGGATTCGCCTGACCTGTCTGTTCTTATCGTTCTTGGAGCGTGACTCTTCCACTACGATTACTACTATTTTTAGCCTCTAGATAACAGTCGTGGATGCAACCCTCTTCACCAGCGACGATCTCAACTTGAAGGTTATCCCCGATGTGAGGATCCTGAATCCTGGGAGTCGGACTGGGAGTTTTGGGACTAACTGAGCAGGGACGTAATACATATTTAAATGAGAGAAGATAATTTTCAGCGGTGTTCCGAATGACTGGTTGACGAGTCAATATCTTACCTTCCGCGCAATTCGTTTAATCTTGACGTTTTTAAAGGTTATACTTGAGGAGCCTATACTGAGCTCTCAAATACGAGGTTTTAAAGTAAGTTTCAAAGGCTGGTTATTCTGAGCCTATTTGTATCCACCAATGACATCCTGCACTTTTCAAGTTCTATTGCTATTTGAAAATAGTTACCTAACGTATTGTTATAGGCTTGCAAATAGGTTTTAAAACTCTGTGCTGCTAATTTCCGAATTGTCTGTCAGCTCTATGCTCAAGTTTAAGATCTACAGTGAGGAGCAAATATACTTGAGCACGTGATCACAATAACGAAACACACTGAAAAACACGTGACACAACACTAACCAGTATAATCTCATACACCTCACCCTTGCTCGCTTTCATGCCAGTAACGATCTACGATTTTTTTTTAACAAATAATCTTTGGAGTTTTTGATCACACCTCACATGTTACCTGCGGTATTTACGGAATATTAGGATTTGTATTGTACGAACTGGCATAAATTGTCCTGTTGTAATTCACGGACTACTACGTAATGAGTGTACTACACTGGGGGAGCTACGAGTAACGTGAGGAGCTCAACAGCAGAAGTTTAGAAAGAGTGATATTAGGTTGGAAAAGACTTGTCGTAGCTGCAGAGCCTATGTGCTGTGAACAAGACATAGTGACGAAATAAATGATTTCTGGGGTGGTTTTGTGACCGCACAGCAGGTTGGCAGTGCGGATAGCGATTGAAACCTGGCGTGAAATGTACGTGAAGCAAAGGGAAAATACATCAGTCGATGGAAGCGAAAGAAACACATCATATACATTCTACGTGAGAAAATATGCTGTAATGCAGAAAATTCTGCGTACACGATGTGCAAACAACTTATTTAAAAATACACAAGTATCATATACACTTAAATAACCTAAATATACTGAAGCAATGACGTAATCATGAATAGAATACGCTGATAAACTCCATACGAGTCGTATGTTACTCGATAAGAAATTCGTTAAGAGCGCAAAGTGCAACACAAAACACACACACGTTTTCTCTCTCTCTCTTCCTTCAAGCAAGCAACATGTTTATCACACTGCACATTTACAGAGTGTAAATAAACACCGAAAGATAAAGTACATGAGACGAAACAATCAAAATGACATCTCCATGAGTATAAAGATCATTGACTCGCAGAGGAATTTTATGGTCACTTAAAGGGTCTCTAATTAAATTTTAAAATAAACGAAACTTAAGTTTTAAATTTAATATACAACTATCTAAAAATGTACAATTATGTAAAAAACTAAACATTTTATGTATAAAAATCGATGCGTTCTTTATTTACTTAACACGCCAATGAATTTTCTACGACAAAAAACAGCTGCAATTCAATTCTGTAATAGACCTTCACAGAGTACTCAGTTTTTTTAAGTGAATCAGGATGACAAAGAAGTAACGTTGGTCAATATTAACAGGGGATATAATACTTCATTAAATAGAAAGCAAACTTCATAAGATAATTTTTTCAAATTAAATAATTGAATTTATATTTCTAAATATTTTATCATTTATGTTATTCGAAAACAATCTGTTCTACTTTACAGATAGGAATTGTGTATACAGGCAGCAGACATTTGCCTACCAGTACCGCACAACAGTAGGCCTGAACTATTGTGTTATTTAAACCTGAAATTCGAATTTCGTTCGTTCAAATTTTGAACAAAGTACAGCATTTAGTCACTATAACTGTAAAAAAAATGAAATATCAGATCTGATATTATTAAGCAGAACGAAAAACGCGATTTTATATTCAGTATATGTTGTTTAAAACAAAATATTTCGGCTTTCAATAATTTATTGAGTGTGTAACCGAAGTGACATAGGTCTACTGTCACGTGAAATCCTTCTGCAACTAGAAGTTTCCAAGACGGGTAGTCCTGAGAAGACTGATTTTTAGGCGGAAAGTTATTGTTACTTTTTTATTATTTGTACTGCTTATTGCTTATGAAGGCTTTATAATGTTTATTTAAAAAAAGAAAGACACGTTCAGTCATAAAAGTTTTTTAATCGTAACTTAAGTTGAATTTTACCATAGGCCTATATTTTATTACGTATTTTGGTAATTTTAATATGATAATATTAGAAAGTTTCTCTGAATGTTTTGTGATATAAAAGTACGAGTTTATTACACTGTATTGTATTTGTAATGTTGTACATGTAAGAGTTTATACAATATAGGCTAGATTTGCGATAACAGAATTTTATTTTCTTTATCTATAAACAATTTTGTTTAATACTTAATATTACACAACTTTAATTTCGCTTAACACAGTTCTAAAGTATAGCAGTGATACATGCATACCGGTAGTCAAAAAAAACTTCTAATATGAAACACAAACATTTGTGTTTCGGTTTACATCGAACGGACTGGATACATTTTAGTCCAACCGTATGGTACATCAGCCAGCCGTAAAGACAACCTCAAAGAAACTAATTTCCAAATATAAGGTTACAGGAAAACTACGGTATCTTAATACAAAAAACGAAACAAATAACGGAAGTTCTTTAACGGAAACCTTATAAAATTTGTACGATGACTGGCATAAAGCAAATAAAGAAAATATGATGAACAGGCTACAATCGAACAGATCGTCGGTACGATCAATCCATCCGTTTTGGCTATCCACATCCGTCCAAATCGTTCGAGGGACGTTTTACCAAAAGTTCTAATACAGTATATTCTACAAAGAACACCAGTGGACTTGTAATCCCAGCTGTTTTAATTCATGTGTCAAACTTTTATTCTGTTCCCGATACGTTGGCCGCGTGAAAATATGTTTCTAAACATCGTCCCGGGATTAGGAGTCCCCGCAAAACCGACATTTTGTTCGCCTAGATATTTTCTCGCTAATAAAGGTCGTGCCATACGTAAATCAGTTTATAACAAAATGCGATTACCGTCAAAAAATGAACGTTTTCGACTTTTAAAAATGTAGAAATTAATTTTTCAGCAAGACAAAGAACGTTTCTTACCCCTTTACTCATTCCATTATTTACAAGGTAATTTAAATTATCTTTATAATTAAATACAAGATAATTTTATTATTCTTGGATAGTTACGAGCTGATTGCCAACTTTGATGACGACCTAACAATTGCCATTTATAGCTGGAAATGAACTAGGGTTTATAGGCCTATAGTATTACTGTATTTGATTTCTACACATAATACATACACTTTTATGAAAACATATTGGAATAAAATATTTTATAGAATATGCAAGTACACATTAAAAATTTAATAATATAAGAAACAGTTTTGAATAACGACTTATATGAGGAAACATTTGACAACAAAAATTGTCAGAATTTATGTAAACAGGAACTTGTAAATGTTGTTTCAAACTTAGTGTGCTGCTTTCTGTAACCTGAAACATTATGAAGTATCTACATACTACAGGTACTTGACGAAGAGAATACTGAAAACTACGTAAGCTAGATAGGTTTTGATCTTGGATTCATAAAGACCATAAAAATTAAATGCTATAACAGAAAAGGATTTTTACCTACAACGTTAAATAACAAATTACAGTGAGGTCATTCAGTTACGTTTAAAAAAGAATAACACCAAACAGTCCGCTGAAGTCGTTTCTATTTGCTATCCGGTACGTAACAACAGAATAAATTCCAAAAAGTAACGTAATGCCTATTAGTAATGGATATGTAAACGGTAAGTCTCGTTATTGCCAATAATACTCCAGCTCGCACAGTCAATGATCGAAAAACCAGTTTTTACACGTTACTTATTGTGAGTGTGTGTGTGAGCGCTCGACAGAAATGTCGTTTTGATAAATATATATTGTAATAATAGGCGGAACCTAAACTCATGAACCGTGTTTGAGTCTGTGTCGAGCCCACACAGCTCTGTTGCGAAGCACTGTCATTTTATTTATCGCGTATAATTTATAATGTTTACTTGATTATATATAATTGATTTAATATTTAAATTTATACTTGGTTGGCCCGTGACGCGTTCGCCTACTGTACAAACGAATCAGAGTGCGTGTACCTCGTACAACACTTATGGCTACACGACAATAAAGGACTCAGATGTTTATCTTAACAAAAATAAATTCTAAGCGTGTGTGATGAGGTACCTGATTAACGCATTTCATGTAGACCTGTGTCTACCTATTTTTCAGCAGGAAATTAAATGAACTTGCTGTGCTCAAGAAAACAAAGGCCGAGGCCATTTGGATGTGCATGTTGATCCTCCTTCAGAGTAAATTTATGTTACTCCGACTTTCTGTTTTAAACGACCGCTAACGTATCATATCACAAGCTCATGTAATCAACTGTGAGCAACTGCGTTGTAAGTGCTGAGAAAATTCGCTGGCGCAGACCCTGCGTGAAGAGGAAACGCCGTCTGAAGGCCAGTGGGGTCGCTTACACTTACCTCTACGATAAACGCGTCCGCTCTAAACCCAACTGTGTGTCAGTACTTACTTAGTCCACTACGTTTTTTCTTAGTTTCAAACACGATATTAACTTATATATGTTTTGGACAAGGTTCATCTTCAGGAAAAATAAAAAAAACAGCTAACCAGTCTTTCAATTAATGCTCTGAAAGGCGTGTGTTCAAAAATTAGGTAATACTTGTTTGTAAAACAATGAAACACAATTCTGAAAGCATACACCCCCCCCCCACACACACACATGTATGTATATGTTAATGGACAACAATAGTAATGAATACGTAAATATAGGAAATATATATTTTTAATAGGTAACTCTATAAGTTCCTAACAGATGCGGCACAATATAATTCTAGAAATAATTATTTTCTAAGGTGAGTTATATTTACAATCGACTAATGTGCGTTTTGGACAGAGACAATTCATTATTATCAGAAGAACATGGATATTGTCTACTTAAACGTACCTCAGGCGATTATAAAAAAAATAATATTTGAACTATAAAAATAATTATTTTATTATATAGGCTGAAACTGCACAAATTGCATATACATATAATGACTGCCGCCTTTTTAGAAATACACTTCGGTATTTCTTCTAAAGATCTTTATGTTTCTCTGCTCTCTTATCTTTTCATGATGTGATTTCCAGTTACACAGTTTTTAATGCATTTTTCTTGAATTGCTACGTTACTGATTTAACCTCTTAGATTCTACGATAAGCACAAATCTATTTGTATGACCAATCATACGTATGTTCGTGATGCTGCTGACGATGATACGACAACAAACATCACGTCGATGATACTAAGTGAAGTATGCTTAAGACTTCATTGAAGCCATGTTTCATATCTTACGCCTTTCTAAAGTTACACAAAGAAATATATCTATAAAAATCTTTAATTTAAATATAGAAGTGTGTATGTGAAGTGAATTGAACGTACCTACCTATTTTGTTAAATGATATGTAGTTAGCTATAAAATACAAGCAGCTGGGCGAAACAACACTGTTCGTTATCCCTTCACACCAAGCGGCCGGCCAGTACAAATCGCTTACTTGATCGCTTTTGGTGGGCCCAGATGTAATGAATTATTTCAGGGTATTTCGGTTTCAACAAAATCTGGGGTGTAGACAACATGTATTAGCCAGTACAAAGCACGTTGTTCTTGTACAAGAACACTGTTCTCATAGTGTTTTGTACAAGTCGGTTAATTCATTCTTACGGTATTTTATATTGAAACATGAGAAATATTTGTGATTTGTGATAAGCAAATTAACTTCTGCTAATATCAGTCTACTATGTAAGTGTCTGCAGTAAATTTGACAAATTTTAAGTGCTTTGTTCTATCTTCTCTATAGTGATAAGGGACGAATACGAAAAATTGTATGAAAAATTGTAGAGACTACTTTTACAACATTAAATTGGCAGTAAAAGTGACAGTCACAGTTAACAATTATAAAATGCATAAAACATAAAATTCTCTTGTCCTGAACAAATAACGATGAGTTTTAAAGAAATCGTGTGTTTATTATATTGATTTCATTTTGAGTTTAATATCGACTGCTTGTTAAATACGTATATCTTTTACATATAGAACGTTTACGTAGCTAAAACTTATCTAGTATAAAACGTAAACGCTACTGAGTGAGTATATAACACATAAGACATATAACATATTATTTAAATCTAATGCAATCGAAGCGCAACCATTAAATTGTTGAACCAATGTTGCCTAGTAGATAATGTATAGGCCTACTAACTGTTAGAATTTTGTTTCTGACTGCTAGACACTGCTCCATTAACAAAGCTCATCGTGCGACATGTTATAAGGTATAGTACAAGAGCAAGTAGCTTACATGTATGAAAATTAAATCGCTTCTTCACATCATATAATTGAATAAATTTTCCATCTAAATTTATAATTATCTGCAATATTACGTTAAACTGTGAAAAATTGATTTCGAATAAACTTCCTTCCGTTAAATACTACGAAAAACCTGATTCACATAACTAGGAGTCTAAACACTATTTTAATTTGTTATTTTTTATCCATGCTCTTTTTTCTTTTTTATTCGTGCTTCCTTACTCTATCCTTTCTATAATATTCCTCATATTTGTCTATTGAATTAAAAAACCTAAATACGGTAATTTAATTTAAAAACAATATGAATCGATTATGACAATCGAGTTAAACAAACTTCATAAAACGTTTATTCCTAAAATTTCACAGTGAACATAAATTAAATTATTGTTAATGAACAAATTTATAAAAGAAAAGATCATATAATATAAATCAGTAATTTATAAGTAACTTCCCCAATAATTAAATATTTTAAACATTACATTTTGTACGAATATATGTTTATACATTTTCTCTGGCCGTTGTATTTTCAGTGTTGTTGGTTATCCAGATTCTGATAGCGTTCTCCTACGCATTGCTTCCTCTACTTACGTCTCAGCATCTCTTCTGGTGTCTCTTCGGGCACATTTTCTGTTGTAACAACTCTGATATGTGCGGATTGGTGTGACGATCCGCCGTCATAGCCGAGTTCCGGGCTACATTCACAATTCCTGCCTCGAGCTTGAAAGGTTCGTACAAGACGGATTCCTTTTTCTAATTTGGACTAAAGCGACTAGTCGTACTGAATCACTTCAATATAGTATGTGCCGAGAATCTTATGGCTATAAACGGTACCTGCTATTGCCGGGTATGAAACAATTATTAGAAGGCCTTGCGATTGTGTGTAAAATTTACGTGCAAGACGTTTCATGATGTCATTTCAGAATCGAACACCAAGTTCGCTTCTCTATAAATGAAAATGAACATGGGTGACTTGACTGCTAGCCGAAGGCCCCTGTTGAGAACGCTTTGCATCACCTTTTTACTCTAAAGCCAAAGGTATTACAGTTTAGACGTAGCGGCAAGATACCAGATGGGAGCATGGTAGCAGATACACGCCCAGAATCTTCTTTACTAGTTTTCGGGTCATAATCCGCTAGCAAGTATCGGAAAAACTGTTACAGACAGGCTGACATACTCTTGGTATCCGTCTGGGCGTTGGTACACCAGGTGAACCGACGATCTGGGTGTACAACAAGATACTAGACTTCTCGGGACCAGAGTAAATATCTTCTACCGTTTACCTGTTCGCACCCAGTCTCGGTATCCTTCCCGTGCTTAGAGAACGCAACACTCTTGGACTCGTGCACGGCAGCTTTCCAGTTTTCGGTCCAGTCAATGTAGCTTACGTAACGAGTTGTAACTGTAATCACTTGAGCGTCCTGACGGCGTTACAGTCGGAAGTATAAACGGCATGTTGTCGGCAAACAGGACTATATGGACTTCCGGCTGTGTGGGTACCATCGTTCACGTAGAGAAAAAGAGACTATGTCTTAATGGACGCCGTTGCTACGTCTCCAGAAAGACGTAGTCGTGTATTCTTAAGCAGAAGATCCTCTCCGACAGAAAGCTAATAATTGTGTACAGGTACCAGTCTCGAAACTGAATTTTCCAGAGTAAAAGTACGGGTCTGTCGTGCCAGACTCTGTGGAAAGCATTTTTTTTTTTACATCTAGAAAGACAGCTAATATGTATTTGCCCTTTCACAATATACTCATCAGTCGATGAGTGGTTAAAATCCCGAGGGAAAGACAAACTATTCGGGGATCATGAAAGTTTCGAAGGTTACATCTTCGATGCATATTTTACCCGTCATATAATACATAACAAAAATCATAGAAGGCTTTCAGTATATTTAAGTTTTAGACAAAACACATATAAGGAACGTTTTATACACAAGTAAAAAGCTAATAAACCTGATTTTTTTTTTAATTAAACAAATGTTATTTAAAAATAAACCACTACTGTAGTAAAAATATTAGTATTGTTATTTGTTGTTCTTCGTGCAACACAGCTATAATTCAGCTATATATCCTCTCACTGGTTCCTTTCCATGAAAAAGTAAATTTTCTTCCTCTGGTCAGAGGTTCCTCAAACTTGAGGACTGAAGTGTCTTATATATCGTTGCTATTAATTGTCTCCTATTTCAAGACTCCGTCCGATTTGTCTTCAACGGTAAGCTAAATCTTATAGTAGTTTTAAAACTCAATTATAATTACGTAACGAATTGTAAAAGGAAACTAAGAGGTACTTGTTTAAATACAATTTCCACTTAACAATAACAACACATACGTGACGAAACATGCACTTGACCACCAAAGTAAAACCAGACGCATCCGGAAGTGTTACTATTAGAGTGGAAAATATTGTGGACCAGGCTGTCACTTTAGAAAGCGATACATACCTGGGTAAAATTTCTCTTATGGTTTGGGTAACCGGAATGACGCAACGAAGATCCACGGCTTCGGATACTTCAGAACTACAAGAAGAACTTGAGGAGCTGTTGAATATATCTTCTGACGATATCTCAAAAGCGGAAGTAAAAGAATTAAAACAGAATTTAAATGAGTTAAAAGCTGCATCTGCAGTTCGGACCCGTCCCGAACATCGCGTCAATACAGAGGATACAACACCGATACAACATCCTCCTCGATGGCCTTCGTTAGCTAAGCAGGAGGAAATGTCTTAGCTAGTACAGGACATGTTGACAGCGGGAATAGTCGAGTCTTCATCAACTGCTTGGTCTTCTCCGGTAGTGTTTAGTGTTGATAGCGAAGAAGGACGGTGGGCTACGTTTCTGCGTAGATAACCGGAAGCTGAACGAAGTGGGAAAGAAAGATTGCTATCCACTACGTCGCGTCGACGATACTCTCGACACGCTGTCTTATTCAGGGGGTTTTCTACATAGGAGTTGATGAGCGGATATCAAAAAGTGGGTCTTGATCAAGAAAGATAAGGAAAAGACAGCTTTCTCGACCCCAAGTGGCCTCTTCCAGTTTAAAGTCATGTCATTTGGACTCTGTAGTGTACCAGCAACGTTTGAAAGACTAATGGATCTGGTCCTCCAAGGCCTGACATGGAAAACTTGTCTTGTTTACTTAGACAGTGTCATAATTATAGGAAAGACTTTTAAAGATCATTTGAGAAACCTTAAGACCCAAAACGGAAAACTAAATGACGTAGAATACGGAAAGCTCTGATAGTGAGAATACTAGCCTGCGAATACTGGCTAAAAAAATTTAGCTTAGTTGATGTATGTAATTATGGATCAATATGCACTTGCAATGTGACCCAAGTTCCCAGTTGGGTCTGAAAAATTTCCATTACTAATGTTATATGTTTGGTTAATCGAAATTTTCTTAATTTACTCTTTCTAATTTATAATCTGGCACGAAACTGATACTTTTGGCTTGAACATTCGATTTATTGACTCCAGTCTAAATCTCGTTATTAGTCCTCATTGACTCGCCTTTTTTCGAGTATAAATTCGCAGGTAACAGAGATGTTTTTCTACAGACATTCGTCCAAACTATTTTAACTGTCTGTATCTGACCCACGCACTAATTCTTTTAACTACTTCACCCTGCTAAGTCCATCGGAATGACGTGTCAGTAATAAACTTCACCAAATGACATAATTTGACTCGGTGTTTAGCCACTTAGCCTTGCACTATCTTCCCCACAAATTAACTTATACAGCATGCATTTCTTTTGATTGGAAACTACGTTTCTCTCTAACTACCGACATCTCGGAATTATAAGCAGCGTTTTCTGTAACTATGGTCAGATGGAAGACGAGTCGCATTTGAGAACCAATAGGCCTACACCAAGTACTTTTTCTCTCAACAATCGAGGTAAACATAGTTTAAAATTAAATTTTCTTTCAGCAGTCATCTCAGCTACTCTCATGACCAGAGTCTGAACGCTCAACAAAGAAATTCAGTTTAGAAGTCAGTAAATATTTCAGTATTACTTTCAGACCTCAATGAGTATTAGCCAAATTTCGTAGTACACAATTCAATTACTACTTTCATGATTTTAGTTATTTTGAAATAAGCCAAATACAGCCAATTTATCAGGAAAATAAAAATTAACCAGCTAGTAGTAATATCCGATTTGAAACTTAACTTCTTAATTGAGCAATCAATCAATTAGACGCAACTTAATCAGTTTTCGTAACGTAAACTCTATCGGCAGGCTTCCGAAGTCGTTTCCTCAAGACAACAAACGAAAATCATTTATATTTCTTTAGCAATAATTATAGATTAAGCAGTGAAGCGGTCAATACGTTTAGTCCCGCAGTATAGTCGCAACGCTTGGTGACGTACTTCCGTTTCTCCACGTGCCTAGAATCTACGCCTACACTACACTGTATTCTTGAAATGATGACCCGCTACGCCATCACCTCAAACATTATGTTTAATCAAACCGTTTTGTACACTACCGTTATACAAGACCACCTTACAGCCCTAAATACGTCGTTTTATTCATTTTTTTTTACTTAACCATTGTTAAACTGTTTGAAATATTTCCTTACTCTTTCCGTTCGTAAATTAGTACTAAGGGATTTATAATAGATAGGCTACTTGTAAATACTCAAAGAAAGCATTTTACTTGTAAATGGTTTGACATTTTGAAATATGGTAAGTCTAGTTGTCGTTATCGTAGCATTACTGTGAAACATAGAAATGTTTTCTCCAATAAATTTCGTATTCTGCGTGTCAATCGCTCTGCTCCAGATGTTGTATGACTGGTATAAAAAAGAAGAAAAATGAAAATCTCATAATACAACGAGACAAATCTGAATACAGAGATGAATCTCTGTTTAATCTGAAAAAAATTCGCGTACGAAATGAATTCCTATGTAAGGAACCGATGCTAACAAGGAGAGAACAGGGCTAAACAGGAAAAAGTTGAAAAATTAAAAAACAAGAACAAGACTGAGTCGATATAAAAAACTATTGCTGTTCTAGTTTAGTGTTGATCATTAAACTGATTGGTATTTAATGTATAAAACAAGGAACACGTTATGATATAAAGAACAGAAGTATGATATGTCAAGGACAAGACGGGGCTGCAACAAGAAAGCTGAAAATTTCAGAAATAAAAAACAGAATTTATAGAAGACATGTTGATCCATTTTTAGCTTTAAACATGGTCCTGAAATTTAAATAGGCTAATATCACATTTTAAGTAATAGTTATTAACGTAATGACAAAAACTTCAATCGACAGCGGTTGCTAATCTCCATGTTTAGACTTAATTATCGGAACATTAATTTTTGTTGTCTTCTAGAAAACAATATGATTTCTTCGATACACATACAGTCGTCTTTCCTTCGACAGCTGGTACGCAAAATATAGGCCCACTCGTTTGTCTTCGACTACGAAATGCCAACTTAAGCGGTCAAATCCCTTACCATAAGCAATATAGGTTTTACCTAATAATGTCTCTATTCAGAACAAAATCCTGGCTGCCTATTGGAGTCCGTGTTCTATCCAATAATGGGTTAAAACAACATGCCAAAGTGTATATCAGGAAATAGCCTATACCCGTTCAAGAAATCACAGGGTTAAGATTCAGCAAATGTCAATGTCCAAGACGTTTAGAAACACGCACGGAGTAGGCCTAAATCAAATGACATAATGTAAACGCACGGAGTAGGCCTAAATCAAATGACAATATAAAATGAATTACAATAACAGTTATCAATTACCTGTTGGTGTTATCAATGTTCAGAATCAATGTAGGCAGAGAAATTTGTAAGACGTTTTTAATTAGCGCTTCAATTTCGCTAAATTTATTAAGCGATTGTAAAATTACGGCAGTTCATTAAAAATATACAATAATACGTTTAAGCAACTGTAGGCTGCTGGATTTAAGCACAGATGATGCATTAATAAGTTAATTCTTTAACGTCAGCGTAGCGGATTCAAACTTAAGTGGAAACAATATTTAATTTAGCAAACAATTTATTTCGCTTTGTTTTAATAAAGCATATCAATATTAGTTTTGGCTGTTTAAAGGTGATAGCTTGTGTTGCATAGACTAGCTGACTAGTGCTGTGTGAACCTTCCCTCTTGCTGTTGAACCAATTTGTCTGTCAGCAACCTAAGACATACGTCGACTTAGATCACCCCGAAGACTTGATACACGTGCAAATATGGATGATGCATTCATGATTGTATTAGAGAATTTAAATTACTTTTAAATTATATATATATATATATATATATATACACGTTTTGGAGTGGAGAGGACACGCTGTAGGTAGAACAGACGCGCGCACGTGCACACATACGAGCTGGAATATAAATGCGTTAGTGTACAGTACGCCGTGCCGCGTCGTGCCGTTAGCATACACATTTGGCACATTTTAAACTTGAAGCTTCTTTTGAAGTCACTATCAGTCTGAATAAGTATTATGAAACTTGTTAAACATTTATACTATATCTTATGAATCTGTAATCATTGTTTACGAAGTCAACGATTGTTTGCTAACAAGAAAATTTTTAATGAAGAAAGTTGTGTTAGTGGTTGAAATCACAAGCAGAATAATCACTGTTGCACACCACTATATAAAAATTATCCCGATTAGCGCTCTCAAGCTTCACAGCTCATGGTCAGATCGGAATTGGATCTGACGATGAGCCGTGAAGCTTGAAAGCGCTAATCGGGATAATTTTTATATAGTGGTGTGCAACAGTGATCATTCTGCTTAAGAAAATGTTTCTCCAGTTCGCTATAAACGTTATACGTACTAAAAAAAAACTACACATGTGGCTCGAGTGCACTGTAAATGTTATGTGTTATGTTAATAGTTGAAAACGTTTTGCATTAGTCAGTATAAACGTTAGACTAAAATTGATACACTTTTGGCTCACTTCTTCATAAAAGCCTTACCTCTTTTATAGATTTTCTGTTTAATTTATTTACAGTAAAAAGGGTTCTTCACATTAAACATCTGTGCATTTTCTCAGTTAATTGTTTTAGAGTACACTGTTTTGCATAAAAATTAGAACTGAACTTTTAGAATTTGACCTACGACGTGTTTAATAACTATCATTCATTCCTCTGGCGCTGCAGCCCACGATGAGCCGTGGCCTCCACGACTACTCGCCTCCAAACACCTCGGTCCTCCAGCCTCCGCCTCAAACCCATCCTCCTAACGTCCCTGTACCCACCTTCTTCTAGGTCTTCTTTGCCCATCTATTGTCCCTCTAAGAATTGCTTTGGGCATTCTGTCGTCCTCCATGCGCATCACATGTCCCAACCAGCTGATCCTCATAGACTTGATGAACCTCTCTATGTCCTCGCAATCTATCAATTCCTCCAATTCCCTATCGTTCCGAATGCACCATTCTTCACCTTCCTTCACTGGTCCAAAGATTTTCTTTAGAATTCTTCTTTCAAAGACTCGTTTAAAAACTATCATAGCGAATACACTGAATCCCAACAACGACGAGTGGTGTATTGTTTTGACACAGTCCGTAGTATATCTACCTCGCTCAGAAGGATGACAGTCGGGATCAAAACAACTGTTATCCGTGATAATTAATTTGTTATCTCGCATTAGGTTAGTTACGTAGTGACGTGTTTCTGCACAACAATAACCGGCGACTATTGCGACAGCAGAAGGTCGGTTCCATTGAAGGCGATAAGCTGTGGTTGATGAACACTAATTGTGGCAACGTGGACTCAAAACGATAATCTCGTCTTACTAGCGGTGCAATCGATCGATACACACAGACTGTGTCGGTAAGTGCTTCGCCATTAAGAACAAATCATTACATCAAAGGCTTCCGAATGTTATCATTTCGGCCGAGGCAGTATTAAAAACTGATACATTATATAATAAAAACGGTCGAGAAACGGGAAAGAATATACGAAACGAATAATTTTCTTAGTACTACGTTATAGTGGACACTTGGTTACGTAATGCAAACGTGATACACGCGTTTACGTTAGTTAACAAGCGGTGAATGTAACTCATGCCACCACATTCTGCTGACATTAGCATGCATCTGACTAACTCATCTTACCATACTACAGGCGACATACTATACTATGGCATACTACACTACAGGCGACATTAATTAACGTCATAAACGCTGGTCATTTTTTTCATGAATTCCTTTAAATTCTGCCGTAATGCAATCAAACAAAAATGTATGGAAATTTTTACCATATTTTCAATAATTATTGCAATTAATTTATTAATTATTAATATTTACTCATTACTTGATTACTTTCCTCAGTCGTTTGCAAATTTCTGAGTAGTTAATAGAAACTCTTTCATACAGCCGGAGCGAGGGAACCACAAATCGTATCTGAATTAGGCCTACTTGAACACATAGGATGAGACAAGGAGGTAATGTGTTTAAACTAAGTGGTTAAAAAAAGACTTGAAAACAAAGACAGCAAACAAACTATGCATACGTTGTTTCTTGGACACCACAAACGCACGTGCATATGGAATTCTGGGAAAACCAAAACAGAAACACAAAAATTACGCGAACTAATAACTAAATTTCAAGCAAAAGGGAGAAGAATTAGTTGAGGTTCTATAATCACGTTTCGCTGACATTCGCTGCTGCGTTAGGGCCAAGCTTCCAGTTCCGCAGTGTCTTTCTTAAGTCCCTCCCATGTCTGCGTTGCCACAATTTTAATCTTACGTAAAACGAAACAAAAAACTCCCAAGCACACAGTAATTCATCAAGTTTACGTGAACTTAAAATTACGTGACCTCGAAGCTCGATATTGGCTACTGCTTCCCAAAAATTCAAGTTTGACAAGGAAAGGAAGGCTGAAAAACGTAAGCGTCTAGTACAACCTAACCAGTAAAACACATAAGCAAACAAACAACCAAACAAATGTTGATAAGTTTTATACCAACCAATCATTTTTACGAATATGGTAACAGAATAATCACATCAAGTTCTTCGCAACTCATGACTTCAACAAAACCAGAATTTTCAACGGTAACTACAGAGAAGTTATATTCACCGAATTATTATGCCAATAAATTTTGGCTGTCGAACAATGTACGAAGATTGAATTGAAGATATGCATACGTAAAATGCATTAAACGTGAAAAGTTAAGTAGCTTACAGAAAAGCAGATTCTGGAGGCTGGTATTAGCTCTCAATATGCTTTCTGTGTTCTGTTCGGGTTTTAATGTATTTTATACGTGTCAATAGTAAGAATATTTGTAATAAATATTATTTGTAGTCCTGTTACGTTCCTTGTTTTGATAATTTTGTAAATGAGGTATTTCTAATGTTTCACTTTGACTCTTCCTTCTGCACACCAACTTCGTGTCCATACACAACAACCAAATTCCACTGTCTAATCTACTATCATTTGAAGACACCTTAATTTTTAAGACACCTGTTTATCTTAAAAGAAGTGCTCATTTCTTGTATATCGTCTGCAGTACACAGACAGGTGCATCCCTATTTCCCCAGGTTGTGTTTGTTACTCAGAGCATCTGTCAGAAACGTTAAACGTTTCCGTCTAAAACAGGCAGTAACTAAACGAGCTATCATCTTTAATTTGCTTAAATAAGATATAAGAAAAATTAATACGTGGCAGTAAGTACTTACACGTTGGTGATAAGCGTTATCTTTGCATCTGAAAGGTAAACACGTAAAGTGTTAGTGTTGCGCAACTAACTGCGGTTATCAGCAATCCACGGACTATTTATCTGATCACCTGGTCTCGGTCCTCCTACCAACAGTTTACCAGTATCAATTCATTGAACAGAAAACGCTGCGTGTGCATGAGTAGGGGTTAACGCGAGGAAAATGAGGACAGTAACGTAACAGCAGAAGGTCAAAGGTGGAGGTAGAAGTGGTAAAGTACACAAGCCGTGCTAAACGATTGCAACTGTCTGGCCTGTTGCCGTTACTGATTAATAAATTACCTAATGTGATCTAAGTCTAGCGTAACCTACTCAGATTTTAAAACCATCGAGTGCAGAGCTTAAAATGTAAACAATGAATCAAATTCGATAACAAATAAAAACGAGTTTTTAAAGAAAGTCTGAAAAGTTGCACGTATAGTTATAAACGCCAGGAAAACCCGCTGTTTTTATGCGCTTCGGGATAACGTATGAATGAACTGTTATCAGGAGGAAATACGATCATAAACTAGTTGTTCAGTAGTTACAGCCCGTGACAAATAAAGTTTTCTTACAGGATGGAGCGACCACTTAGCTGAAACCTGCCGTAGCTATTGCAAGAGATCGTCTGTTCCGTAACTGTAGACCATGTAATGGCCTTCTCTCACACACGCGCGCAAACACATGTATTTTACATCTACATTATCGGTTTCGAAAAAAAGTTACTTTCGTTTACAAATATTTGTTTACAATAATCAGAATACGTAGTTCACAAAGTCAAAGCTTTGCCTCATCATATTCAAATATTTTAACATATTCGAATTAGGTTCGGTATATATGCAAGAAAGAAGCGTCACTACGGGTTGGAGTGCGTGTAGGTTGAGGCATCCACACGTAGAGTAATCAGTCTGAAGGGAAATGGACTGAGTCATGCAAGCGCACACGCACACACAGCCGTGTGTTGTTTCACAATTTCTGTAAAAGTTTTATGTGAGTGTATGTAGAAATGTTAGGCGTACACATAGACGTCTGAAATTGTAATTTTTACGATTAAATTCGTTACGGTACCTAGTTTTATTTACTCTTGTTTTCATCGTTTAAGTGAAGTATATAATTTGGTCACTTGGAAACTTTATCAGTTAATTCGTTGCTGGCCATAGTGATAACTCGGTTATGTTATCTCTACTGTATAGACACACGTAAACTAAACGGCTTCTGTCTGCCCCTGGGACAGATTAATGAATGAATCTGACGTACGTATACGTGTTGTCAACAAAAAAACGCTGAGCCACTTGAAATGTTTAATTAGGCCTACACTATAATTTTCGTTATGTAAACTTGGTGACGTTGGTCTTATTAAACCACACACACACACACACACACACACACACACACACACACACACACACACACACACACACACACACACACACACACACACACACACACACACACACACACACACACACAGCTAATATATTAGCAAAATTGTGAATTAGTGGTTTCTTATCGTCTTTTAAAGAGCTTGCTTATATACCCCTTCTATACAGCGTTATTATTAATACTATTAAATAATAATAGGAACGATAATAATTCGTAATTCGATATTTTTATATCGTTATAATAGCGTTACCACCATATTGTTAATATTTTTCAGTAGAAACACGACCTGTAACAGGGTAGGATGAACTAAAAGTTCACCCATTGAATGGTGACTTGGCAGGTAGACGCACTTAACTTAATTTATGTAGCATAGTAGTAACTTTTGGGTTCATGTACTATATGTCGTGTAAATGATGGATGTTAATCCTTGATTAACACGAATCTGAACCTATATTACAGCTCTTATCTTAATGAGCTTAATGAATTCAATTATGTATGTATATTCAATTCCAGATTTACGTGTGGTCCTTTTAATTTTTTGTTTCCATTATTCTCGAATTAGATAATAAAAAAGTTTAACTAATTAAACATTAAAAAATATTATTAACCTTTAACTGCTATAAAATTGTGACGTTAAAAATGTATTCTAATAACACACACGATTTATAATCGTAATATAATACACAGTATATTAATTAACAGTTTTAACTAAGTTTGTATAATTAACCTTAACAGTACTGTATTACAATTAATGTCAATGTTAATAGTCTTATTAATATTAAAACCATTATTACTAAAATTAATTATAGAATACAAATTATAAATTGAAAATAACTTGTATAATTTAGTTTAAATAATCAAATAAGCAGTAGCATAATTTCACTAATCAGTAAACCAAAAGTTGGCAATGTTTAAATTTTTAAATTAAAAACGCTCTGCTAATCAGTTGCCACACACGAAACCACGAAAGGATTTTACGCAAATAAAGAAGACTAGAGTGTGCCTGTCCAAGTGTGTAAATGCTTCAATAAGTGATCACTTCCTGTGTCAAGTACTGATACGTAAATAAATATTAAATTACATTACGTAACCTTCAATTTTGTAAATTCCTTTTTATCAGTTTCGTATTTGATAACTGATGTAGTGAACGATTATACTTGGCAATATTTATAATCGCCTTAATGTACTACCATTTTTATTGAATCTATAATTAATGTTTAACTTACATATATAATTATTTTGGAAAGCATAAATATGCTGCAAAGTTAATCACCTAAATAAATATATTTTTAATTTATTTAATAATCAGTTGAATAGGTATTTAGGTAAGCTATACGTACTTACAGAAAACCAGGGAGGGCGCTGTTACCGCGGCAGTTACACAGCACAGAATGTTAATATGACCTCTTTGCTTTTGTTTTCTTCTGCTTGTTATTTGACACAATCCAGGATGCATGTTTTAGTTCTCATAAGAAAACTCCCACACTTTAATGATTTCATTCAAAACATGAGTGTAGGCTCTCTCTTTGTTAGAACGCGACCGCGATTCTCAGTCTTTCTTACAGTTATAATAAAAGCATTTAATTAGTTTTTGTACAGATGAAATTATGCAAAATTCAGTCCTATTATTTTACATATCCGTTATATTTTTATAAGTTCTGTTAGCAGAAAAACATGATACGTATGCGGTGCAGAGAAATTGAACCTGACGAGTGAATTTTGTTACAAAACGTGAATACCAACACGCTTTTCTATCGCACGCTATACTTTTAATGTAGTTTAAATGACCCACGCGCACTTGGATACAAGGAAAATTAATGCCTTAATGAGTTCTTCGGCACACAGCTAATTCCAAAGAGAAAATAGTGACTACAAATATAGTAATTTTTAACTCCTCGCTGTTTTGGAGTTTAGTTTACAAAGACACCTTAGGAATTTTTGTTTGGAATAAAACAAAAAAATAATAACGACCATTTAAGTAGACAGTAGTGTTTAAACTGTATATTATGTAAACAAATCATACACATTTTGCAAGTTACTGCAGTTTTGCAGCTTTCGTTTATTTAGTAACAGTAACAACGATAAACAGACAAGTTTTGTTTGATATTAAAATTATTACTCTTAAAAAAATGTACGTATAACTTGAAAACATAAATGCAGTATGTAATTTCTTAAAATTAAGTTATCCTACAACTTCTGAACTATTTGCCTGCTACTTTGTCACATGTAAGTTTTTGTGCAGCTCTTCACTTGTACATAGTGTACCAGCGAGGGGTGTAGGCTGTTACACAGTACCAGGGGAGAGCAACCAGGATTTTCTTCAGGGAGGGTGATTGCGAAACAGTGTTGGGAATAAAACTACAAAATTATAAAAAATAACTCATTACTTTCTATTTATTCTGTTGTAGCCAAGAAGGTAAGTATGAAAACGCAAGAGTTAGGTCTACATTAATATACAGCCTACGTAAAATTTAACAAAATCATGAAACAGTAAAGATGACATCTTACTTTACAATAATCAGTACCAGGAAACTAGTAGAAATTTTCTCCTATTTTCTATAGACGATGTTATTGTTAAATTTTTGATAAGAATTTTTAAAAGCAAGTATTTTCGAATCGCGCAACGGATGCACAAATAGACAGTTGCAGCACATTTTGTCCAACTTTATCGGTAGATGGTATAGCGCTTATGTTTACGTATGTTACAGAGTAACGGACACGTTTTAACATTGTCATTGTTGACTTGTTTTCAAAGTGGTAATAAAGCACAAATTAAAAATATTAAAAATTATTAAATTCGGATCGAAAACTAGTGTGCAACAATGGGCACATCTGTAAAAGTTTCGAAAATTGCAAGTAAAAAGCTGTTTTGATACAGACATTTTCCAAGTTGCTGTGGAATTACTGCACCACAAATATCGTAAACCGAGTTGACTACACTGCGGGTTCAATAAATATTCGAAGGTTAACTCTTTCCTAGTCGCTAAGAGAACGTAATCTCAAAAACTAGGATACAAATTTGAACCACCCCTCAACCACCAGCGTTTACACGAACGATTGCAAAGACGGCTATAGCTTACCGTAATTAAAAATGTGGGAATAAAAGATGGGAATATATCCTATGAAGCCGGAACAGGTCCAAGCCATAATCCTTGTTGGGGAAGAAGAGATTTAATTTTACTTATAAATGCTTATGACAATATTTTTACCGGCACATTTTTTTAAGTTTTGACATTTCGGTTTATCTTTATCTTTGTTTGGGATGTGGTTGAGGGGGGAGGGGAGTGTTAACTCAAAAAATCCCTCGCTGCGCCACTGCAATGTAATTTCAATGTTTGTGACTTATGTACTTGCCAGTATAGTAATTATTTTGTGACTTATGTACTTGGCAGTATAGTAATTATTTTGTGACTTATGTACTTGGCAGTATAGTAACTATTTTGTTATTTATATTTTTGCAGTATAGTCATTATTTTGTGACTTATGTACTTGGCAGTATAGTAATTATTTTTTGACTGTCCGTCATATAAATTACATGATGGACGTTCCAAGTGCCTAATGACTGCAGCGTCATTGGTGCTGGAACGTCACTTCAAAGTTACAGTGAGGCAAACTGTCGGTTTGACAGATACGTACTACGTTAGCTACTATTGACCTATGCTAAATACAAAATTAAAAGCGTGTTTACATTTGTGTTTGATACTGGAATTGATGTCAATTTTTGTCTCATATTTCAGTCGGATTGAGATATTTAACTCCTTTTACAACGTAATTTTTATTTAATTTATTTGTTATGCATAATTGTTATATGGTTGGTAATATTTTTAAAATAGTGAAATAGATAATCTTAAGTAATTTAACTCTTAAGTAGTGTTAAAGTAGCATCTCGCTATATTTTAAATATAGATAAATAACGCCTTGTACTCTCTCTCTCTCTCTCTCTCCACACACACACACGCACACACATACACTTTGTACATCAGTTACTCAATTTCTCTGAAATACCTCAGGAACTTACATGATTGATCCTAGAAAGGAAATAATGTAAAAACAAAGTATAACTGTTTCAGATCGTACATGTCTATTTGTGAGATTCAGTTTTAAATGTCATATACAGTATTTAAATACAGTACTGATGAAATCTAGAAAAGCTATGTAATAAGAAGAAATAAGACATTACAGATAAATGTGAATATCGAAAAAATCGGAAAGTCGGATTGAGATCCATCGGAAAAACGTTATTTACCGGTACAGAAGGACGAGATAATATACAATACAGTATGCATTCCTAACGATTAATTGAACTTGAATTTAAGTAGCTGAGAAACATTAAATTGCTGCAACGATTTGGATTATATCTGTTTCTGAACGCAGCCTGCGGAGGTCAGAGTCTTCACAGTAGTTTGGCATGAATAAAAACGAGAAGCACTTCGGAATTAAACGGGATTTTTTTCAAACCGACTATTAATGTGGACAATATGTACTTTATTCTGGAATCAGCGTGCTTTATTAATGGCCGCCAGTGGTCAACCGCTAGGAGAAGCGTTCAAATCCCATACTTTTCGTTGGTCTCTAAATAAATAATTTTTTAAATATGAAAATATGACAGTTATAAGTACTTAACAATTATAAGTTAGTAAACAGTAATGCCAGTTAACAATACAAGCTGAGTAATAAAACAAGCCGCAGTCAACGTCAGCACAGATTAGCTGCTTGGACTGTAGCGAGGTAGCCGACACTACTCGCTTTGTTTAAGTGTGTTTAATGCTTGCATTGTTTATGTTGCGTTAGATGGCGACTGGATGTGTATTATTTACTCAGCAAAATCTTCAGTTAGTTAATGATTAGACATGATTATACCGTTTTGTAGGATTAATGAATAAATATTTTGGAATCAAATTTGAGTTTAAAAGACGTACAACTAATCTGCGATAAAGTGAAAACAATGTTACAGGAAAACACGTACTACTCTCAGACTAGTCACTGCAAATCGATTTAGGTCTATTTAATATAATGAACATTATTGGTGTAACTTTGGTAATTTACTTACATTTGGTGATAAAAAAGATCTTGAAAAGTGTCATGTAGAACAGTTTACAAGTTTTGGAATTGGAAAGATATAAGAGAGTGATCACACTTTGAAAGCCCCCCCCCAAAAAAAATCCATACAGGCTTATAGTGTTTAGAAAAACTATAAACAGTACATTTTTCACTTTGAATGGACTGTATTATTTGAATAAATAATTTGCTCAAGTTTAAAGTATAACATAGTATTGGAAAGTATAGTAACGTTGGAATACAAATCCTAACCTCTTACTATTTCCTGAAGGCCCTGAATATTAATAATCGCTGGTATTCATGGCGAACAGTTCGTTTGTTGTGAACTCTTTGCTATTGAACTGGGTGAGAAATAATTCACCATTAAAGATATGTACGTTAAGGAGTGTCTAGTGGTTATATTCAAACACTTGATAATGGACACTTTTAAATTACGAGCATTCGTTGTAATGTATAAATTTGTCTACTTTCGTAATGTAAACAAAAATATATGACAAACACAAGGAAATGCTTAAGTGATACGTCTAATTGTTCTGGGAATTTCTTATCCGAAATCGTACACTGAATATTGTAAATGTTCCCTCGTGGGACAAAAAAAGGTTAGAAACTTGAGAAAAAACTACGTTTACTTACAAACAGAAAAGAATAAATAATAAGAAAATTTTTATTATTTTTACTAGCAGATAATTTAATTTGACACAGTCGATAACCCACAAATTTTGGAAAGTTGCATGTCAGTTAGAACTAATGTTAGAAACATTAGAAACTAATGGAGAACTAATGTTAGAAACATTTGAGACATGATGAAGATGATCTTTGTTCATAAACGCCCAGATTCAGAAAGACATGTTTGGCTTAATAACAGACAGCTACAGATTTTGTAGTGATGTATCTGTTGTTATCATGTTATGTTAGGTACCTAATATTGTCAAGTCTAACAGACCTGTCAGACCGACCGATTGGTGAGTCCCGAGGAGATATTTAGTGAGTGGGTTCACGAAATTTAAATTCTATCTCTAATTTAAATAGAAAGTATTGTTTCTCTGCCATCAGTAAAGTTACAGTGAATTCAATCGGATTCGAGATACATTTCTACGTTTTGAGAAATGCGACTACGTTGTCAGCAATATTAAGAGGACATCTATGTAGTCAGGTGTGATCATGTGTTAAAGTTTAACTTTCAGATTCAAGGTTCACGACTTTTGTATATCACTGCAAGGTAAATATTAGAAATTTTCAAATGCAGTATTAAAGATCCACGTACTATTAACCAACCCATATTTACGTGAACAAGAATTTTTCTCTTTGATTCAAACGAAAATGAAGTACCGTATAGAAATAGACTTGATGGATGGTTGCCTTTGCAATTTACTTAAGTTATCTAGGATCGATCCCAACATACCCCACCATCAGGCCAAACCATTACAAGTCAGTATAAAGTGTCTTATTTCTTATTTAATTGCAGGATCTCGTTACTAAGACTAATTTAGTTTTTGAAATCACATCAGGTCTTATATTTAAGTTTTAAGTGCCCTAACGTTTAACATCATTTGAATTGGATTCTGGAATTGAAAGTATTGAGAACCGCTGCTCTAAACCGTTCATAGAATTAAAAAATCTTATATATATATATATATATATATATATATACGTATATGTAGTACAGAGTATAATAATGTGGCGGGTATATTAGTTGACAAAGACAGCTTCTTGATAATTAGCTCGCACAGAAAGAAACTACTTAATAGCGTACATAGTATTTTTCAATTTATACCAGTCTGAATAATTTTTCCCACCTACGGTCAAGAACATATTTTCCAAGATATAAGGGCGTACCCTTCTTTCACACGAAATCTTTCTAATAGGTATCAATGCAAGTCAACATGCGTCTTTTATCAAAGTATAACGCAAATAAATAGTATTTTCATTATAAAATACGATTATCGTTATATGTCATACTTAAATAGAGTAAAATATTATTACCCGTTCATAAGGCTTTTAAGATGGATACGATTAACGTTAACTGGCAACTGATTGCATTACGATAGTGTTAGTGTCAACTGATTAGAAGCATGAAAGCAGACAGAAGAATTGCAGTGAGAGAACTAACGGTGGTAGAGAGTTCATATAAATGTTGTTCATAGGCTGAATTCTGGTTCTGAGGTTTGACATTTGCTCTACCATACAATTTGTGTAAAAATTATATTTTTAATTATAAAGAACTTTTCTTTTAATTAATTGCGTTATCATATGTAAGCAGTATGTTAGCAGTCCTGATTTAACGTACCCAGTACTTCAAAAAATTCTCTTAGTTTTCATAATTGTGTGATACAGCTTGTCAGATACTTTGCTGTAACCAACGTTACGATAATTACGGCCGTATCGTACGAAACAAAGGTTCACCTTTATATAGGCTACATTACACACGCACGTTTAAGCCATACGCATGCGCATGCGTGAGTGCGGCACAACACGCGTACATAATTTAATGTTGTGACACTAAAATTTTCGCATTTTAATTGTTACTGATTAAGATAAGTTCCTTATTCTAGTCGTGGGAGCGCAGCACTCTCCCACAATTCACAGGAAGCGGAAGTCGTATGTTCATGACGTCAAAGCAGAAATGGACGGGGGGAGCATGTAAAAATGACATGAATAATATCACTAGCGCGGGTCTTCTTATTTTATTACGTTTATGAAGTTCACCTGACGCTTTCAAAACTGAACTGCAACAATTAATATAGTTTTATTTATGACGTTAGTATTGACCAAATCGTAGATTGCGTATAACAATTTTACGCGTTCAAAGTAAACCAGCTGTCTGCACACATTTCACGTTATGATACGAATCACAGGATGTCGCGAAGGCACGTAATTAAGGACGCAAATTATACGCTGCCTGGGAACTGTGATGAGAAACTGAACTCCAGTGAGAACTATTTAACTACCGTTACCTACATCACGCTTTCTGCTTCCACAATTTGGTAAGGGCTGCGGCGTGATGTACCAACGTGTATGATTACGCGGGGGCATTCTGTTTTGTTTACATGGTTACTTTTGGAAGATAAAAATAATCATAAACGTGTTAATGACTTGTTCGTAAATATAAATTTGACTCAAGTACATTCTATTTACAGTTTATGTTACTGCATTTAGATATCTAAAATACAGTACACCTAAGACAGTACTTACAGCTGTCTATCTACAGAATATCTAACTGTACCAGTAATAATGACGCCAGGATTTTGATCGAATGCAGACATTCATTAAATTTCTCAAATTTTATACTTTTTTTACCTAAACAAAACAGCATAGTAAAGTTATGGTGGCAACGAAGGTAATGGTTGTGGTGATGACGTGTCAGCTCTACAATAAATCGAATTAAGAAGAAATGAAGTTAAAAATGCTTAGTTTTTTACTGCGGCATATCAAGGGCGGTGCCATCGATCACAAGAGATTGGCGATTATCAGAAGACAGTCAGCAACCAGCGGGAGGGACAAGAGCTACTGACTTGTTACAGGTCACGAAACCACCAACATCATTCATAATTGTATACAGAAATCTAATATGGCTAGTAAAGATTTTTGATACTACTTTATTATCTCTTCAGTTCCCTGTATAAAACGATACGATAAAACACAGACGATGATCATTAGCAAAATAGACAAATACAGCGAACTGTATCAAATACGATAAAGTAGACGACGATCATTAGCAAAATAGACAAATACAGCGAACTGTATCAAATACGATAAAGTAGACGACGATCGTTAACAAAACAGACAAATACAGCGAAGTGTATCAAATACGATAAAACGTAGACGACGATCATTAGCAAAATAGACAAATACAGCGAACTGTATCAAATACGATTAAACGCAGACGACGTTAATTAGCAAATTAGACAAATACAGCGAAGTGTATCAACCACGATAAAACGTAGACGACGATCATTAGCAAAATTAGACAAATACAGCGAAGTGTATCAAATACGATAAAACACAAACTATGATCATTAGCAAAATAGACAAATACAGGGAACTGTATCAAATACGATAAACTAGACGATGTTCATTAGCAAAATAGACAAATACAGCGAAGTGTATCAACCACGATAAAACGTAGACGACGATCATTAGCAAAATTGACAAATACAGCGAAATGTATCAAATACGATAAAGTAGATGACGATCGTTAGCAAAATTAGACAAATACAGCGAACTGTATCAACCATGATAAAACAGAGACGATGATCATTAGCAAAATAGACAAATACAGCTAACTGTATCAACCACGATAAAACGTAGACGACGATCATTAGCAAAATAGACAAATACAGCGAACTGTATCAAATACGATAAAGTAGACGACGATCATTAGCAAAATAGACAAATACAGCGAACTGTATCAAATACGATAAAACACAGACGATGATCATTAGCAAAATAGACAAATACAGGGAACTGTATCAAATACGATAAAGTAGACGACGTTCATTAGCAAAATTGACAAATACAGCGAAGTGTATCAAATACGATTAAACGCAGACGACGTTCATTAGCAAATTAGACAAATACAGCGAAGTGTATCAACCACGATAAAACGTAGACGACGATCATTAGCAAAATAGACAAATACAGCGAAATGTATCAAATACGATAAAGTTGATGACGATCATTAGCAAAATTAGACAAATACAGCGAACTGTATCAACCATGATAAAACAGAGACGATGATCAGTAGCAAAATAGACAAATACAGCGAACTGTATCAAATACGATAAAGTAGACGACGATCATTAGCAAAATAGACAAATACAGCGAAATGTATCAAATACGATAAAGTAGATGACGATCGTTAGCAAAATTAGACAAATACAGCGAACTGTATCAACCATGATAAAACAGAGACGATGATCATTAGCAAAATAGACAAATACAGCTAACTGTATCAACCACGATAAAACGTAGACGACGATCATTAGCAAAATAGACAAATACAGCGAACTGTATCAAATACGATAAAACACAGACGATGATCATTAGCAAAATTGACAAATACAGCGAAGTGTATCAACCACAATAAAACGTAGACGACGTTCATTAGCAAATTAGACAAATACAGCGAATTGTATCAACCACGATAAAACGTAGACGACGATCATTAGCAAAATAGACAAATACAGCGAACTGTATCAAATACGATAAAGTAGACGACGATCATTAGCAAAATAGACAAATACAGCGAACTGTATCAAATACGATAAAACACAGACGATGATCATTAGCAAAATAGACAAATACAGGGAACTGTATCAAATACGATAAAGTAGACGACATTCATTAGCAAAATTGACAAATACAGCGAAGTGTATCAAATACGATTAAACGCAGACGACGTTCATTAGCAAATTAGACAAATACAGCGAAGTGTATCAACCACGATAAAACGTAGACGACGATCATTAGCAAAATTGACAAATACAGCGAAATGTATCAAATACGATAAAGTAGATGACGATCGTTAGCAAAATTAGACAAATACATATTTACCACAATTTGGTAAGGGCTGCGGCGTGATGTACCAACGTGTATGATTACGCGGGGGCATTCTGTTTTGTTTACATGGTTACTTTTGGAAGATAAAAATAATCATAAACGTGTTAATGACTTGTTCGTAAATATAAATTTGACTCAAGTACATTCTATTTACAGTTTATGTTACTGCATTTAGATATCTAAAATACACCTAAGACAGTACTTACAGCTGTCTATCTACAGAATATCTAACTGTACCAGTAATAATGACGCCAGGATTTTGATCGAATGCAGACATTCATTAAATTTCTCAAATTTTATACTTTTTTTACCTAAACAAAACAGCATAGTAAAGTTATGGTGGCAACGAAGGTAATGGTTGTGGTGATGACGTGTCAGCTCTACAATAAATCGAATTAAGAAGAAATGAAGTTAAAAATGCTTAGTTTTTTACTGCGGCATATCAAGGGCGGTGCCATCGATCACAAGAGATTGGCGATTATCAGAAGACAGTCAGCAACCAGCGGGAGGGACAAGAGCTACTGACTTGTTACAGGTCACGAAACCACCAACATCATTCATAATTGTATACAGAAATCTAATATGGCTAGTAAAGATTTTTGATACTACTTTATTATCTCTTCAGTTCCCTGTATAAAACGATACGATAAAACACAGACGATGATCATTAGCAAAATAGACAAATACAGCGAACTGTATCAAATACGATAAAGTAGACGACGATCATTAGCAAAATAGACAAATACAGCGAACTGTATCAAATACGATAAAGTAGACGACGATCGTTAACAAAACAGACAAATACAGCGAAGTGTATCAAATACGATAAAACGTAGACGACGATCATTAGCAAAATAGACAAATACAGCGAACTGTATCAAATACGATTAAACGCAGACGACGTTAATTAGCAAATTAGACAAATACAGCGAAGTGTATCAACCACGATAAAACGTAGACGACGATCATTAGCAAAATTAGACAAATACAGCGAAGTGTATCAAATACGATAAAACACAAACTATGATCATTAGCAAAATAGACAAATACAGGGAACTGTATCAAATACGATAAACTAGACGATGTTCATTAGCAAAATAGACAAATACAGCGAAGTGTATCAACCACGATAAAACGTAGACGACGATCATTAGCAAAATTGACAAATACAGCGAAATGTATCAAATACGATAAAGTAGATGACGATCGTTAGCAAAATTAGACAAATACAGCGAACTGTATCAACCATGATAAAACAGAGACGATGATCATTAGCAAAATAGACAAATACAGCTAACTGTATCAACCACGATAAAACGTAGACGACGATCATTAGCAAAATAGACAAATACAGCGAACTGTATCAAATACGATAAAGTAGACGACGATCATTAGCAAAATAGACAAATACAGCGAACTGTATCAAATACGATAAAACACAGACGATGATCATTAGCAAAATAGACAAATACAGGGAACTGTATCAAATACGATAAAGTAGACGACGTTCATTAGCAAAATTGACAAATACAGCGAAGTGTATCAAATACGATTAAACGCAGACGACGTTCATTAGCAAATTAGACAAATACAGCGAAGTGTATCAACCACGATAAAACGTAGACGACGATCATTAGCAAAATAGACAAATACAGCGAAATGTATCAAATACGATAAAGTTGATGACGATCATTAGCAAAATTAGACAAATACAGCGAACTGTATCAACCATGATAAAACAGAGACGATGATCAGTAGCAAAATAGACAAATACAGCGAACTGTATCAAATACGATAAAGTAGACGACGATCATTAGCAAAATAGACAAATACAGCGAAATGTATCAAATACGATAAAGTAGATGACGATCGTTAGCAAAATTAGACAAATACAGCGAACTGTATCAACCATGATAAAACAGAGACGATGATCATTAGCAAAATAGACAAATACAGCTAACTGTATCAACCACGATAAAACGTAGACGACGATCATTAGCAAAATAGACAAATACAGCGAACTGTATCAAATACGATAAAACACAGACGATGATCATTAGCAAAATTGACAAATACAGCGAAGTGTATCAACCACAATAAAACGTAGACGACGTTCATTAGCAAATTAGACAAATACAGCGAATTGTATCAACCACGATAAAACGTAGACGACGATCATTAGCAAAATAGACAAATACAGCGAACTGTATCAAATACGATAAAGTAGACGACGATCATTAGCAAAATAGACAAATACAGCGAACTGTATCAAATACGATAAAACACAGACGATGATCATTAGCAAAATAGACAAATACAGGGAACTGTATCAAATACGATAAAGTAGACGACATTCATTAGCAAAATTGACAAATACAGCGAAGTGTATCAAATACGATTAAACGCAGACGACGTTCATTAGCAAATTAGACAAATACAGCGAAGTGTATCAACCACGATAAAACGTAGACGACGATCATTAGCAAAATTGACAAATACAGCGAAATGTATCAAATACGATAAAGTAGATGACGATCGTTAGCAAAATTAGACAAATACAGCGAACTGTATCAACCATGATAAAACAGAGACGATGATCATTAGCAAAATAGACAAATACAGCTAACTGTATCAACCACGATAAAACGTAGACGACGATCATTAGCAAAATAGACAAATACAGCGAACTGTATCAAATACGATAAAGTAGACGACGATCATTAGCAAAATAGACAAATACAGCGAACTGTATCAAATACGATAAAACACAGACGATGATCATTAGCAAAATAGACAAATACAGAGAACTGTATCAAATACGATAAAGTAGACGACGTTCATTAGCAAAATTGACAAATGCAGCGAAGTGCATCAAATACGATTAAACGCAGACGACGTTCATTAGCAAATTAAACAAATACAGCGAAGTGTATCAACCACGATAAAACGTAGACGACGATCATTAGCAAAATAGACAAATACAGCGAAATGTATCAAATACGATAAAGTTGATGACGATCATTAGCAAAATTAGACAAATACAGCGAACTGTATCAACCATGATAAAACAGAGACGATGATCAGTAGCAAAATAGACAAATACAGCGAACTGTATCAAATACGATAAAGTAGACGACGATCATTAGCAAAATAGACAAATACAGCGAACTGTATCAACCACGATAAAACACAGACGATGATCATTAGCAAAATAGACAAATACAGCAATATAGAGATTAGAATTTGATGGATATTTAAGACAAGTGGAACGCTGTATGTTAAATATTTCGTCATAGTGATATCACAGGAAGTAAGATTATATGACGAAATTATAGAAAGATCAACAGATGCTGAAAGATTATTCAGTAGTAAGTAGTTGATTATTCTCAGGTGGGATTCCTAGGCAACTGAGAAATGCCAAAAGAAATCATCCACAATGAGTCTTTTAAAGTTACTGCCGTCAATCGCATCCTGCACACCGGAGGTTTCTGTTGTACGTTGCAAGCTTCTATCCATGATCTCCTGGGTCTACTTCGTTCAGAAGTCTTGTTGAACCCAAGGCTAGAAACTTTCTGTCGATGTGCCCGAACCGTACGAGGCGCTTTGTCTGAAACCGTACGGTGTCTGAAACTGTCTTGTCAGTATACGATTGTTTTCTTTCCAAAAGAAACAAGAGCCTTTTCAGAAAATTAGTTGTCCTCATAAATGCGTAAGGGTCACAGTCATTGATAATTACCGAAAACAACCAAGATAATTTGAAGCAATTGAAATTATACTATTACGAGTAACAGAAACAAAACTATTTTGGACAAAATAAAGACGTGACGAATTAATAAAAAATTAAAAACAAAACCTGTAGACTCAATGATATAGGAGAGATGGTTCGGTCATATCAAGGAAATTAGTGAGAAAAGTCTAACTCGAAGAGCGTACGAGGCAAGACTATTAAACAAGGAAATCATGGCAGGGTGTAGTAAGAAACGAACTAGAAAAAGCGCAGAAAACTGACAAACGTGGTGGCAAAACAATACAGGATAATAGCAAATCAAAAGTACAGAAAAGAAAGCCCAAAAAGTATTCAACTCCACAAACAGCCTTATTCCGTTAAGGGCAAAAACGTTATAAGGAAGTGAATACTAGGTTTAATATTTACCTTTTATTTAGAGCAGATCTGATCCTTTTATTTATGAGTGTATTTGTTTTGTATTATCTAAAGTTGGCAATAATCAGACGGCGAAGTTCAAAGTCGTAGGCGACGTTCGCAAAATAAATGTGGAAGAGAACGCCGTACGGATTGCTGTATAGCTTGGACTGTTCTGTTAGTTACGCGATGATCGTTTGTATGGAACCTCACTTCAGATTATATTCTGTCTCTTTCTTCCACCTCTCTGACACTACATTTCTCACCTCTCTTCACCCATAGAGTTACCATAAATTCTACAGAAGTACTATTTTGGTACAAGCAAAAGTTATGCTTCTCAAATTCATTAGCGTTAATACTGCCCTGTTAAGAAAAAGTTGTTACATGATCGCAATTCATGTTTTGAGTTTTATACTGTTTTTCATATTTTCGACCATAGACCCAATCAGCTTCAATGGATTAATAAAAAAATGCTGTACTTGCAGCAATTAGTGACATATAAAAATGGAATTTGCCATATCTGTTCCCGAAGAGATGCAGGACTGGCATTTGTCTCAGGTTCACGTTTTTGCAGACACTCCACTTTCCCATAACACTATTCTCAACATTTAACTACGTAATTCTGTACGTACACTATGGATGAAGGTATACATACATACGTTCATCTCTCATCTGGGGCTCGCATGTTGTGAACGTGTGCATGCCGAACTACTGCGTGTTACTTCTTCTATTGTTTGTTTTAATTCATCTTCTTTAGTGTTCTCGTCTTTATGACCTACTTTAACCAATTCACGGTTTTCCTCCAAATCAGACAGTATTAAGTTTTTTCATTTGTTGTTTTCTTTTTAATAAATGAGCTTTGTCATCATAGTCACCACCATCATCGTCGTCGTCATCATCTTCTGCTTCTTCCTACGTTCGAAACTTTACAAAATTCGTAAATGAAGGCACATCCACTATACTTTTTGTCCTAATGGACGCATTCTGTCCATTAGCTTACAGTTAGCTTTGAATGAAAGAGCCTGTAATTTTTTCTGATTCGTGTATTATAATGTTTGTTTCTCACTAGGTTAATAAATTTTTTTGTAACTTCAGGCACAAAAAATTAGTTTAATAATACAAGCTTCACAAATACGGGTTTGCAATGAGCCGATCATCGTCCGAACAGACACATTACCAGAAAATACTGAACTGTTATCGAAGACTATATAATAAGTGTCATGTGCTAGGCACAAGCGCTATTCTCTTCCTTGTATCGTCTAAAAGAAATATTGTACATCCATTTAACGGTTTGATTATATATTGTTCCCCTTCTTCAATCTATAGGGGGAAATTATAACTATAACTGTAAGTATAAGGGGGTGAGCGCTGAGTAATCCAAACTATAACAAACATAGACAGAGGATTTTATTGTTAATTAAACCGAATAAAATATTTTCACACATCTAACTGAGAGTTTTAAGGCTTTCCGTTGAATTTACAAAGACATGGCATTTGAAGGATATAGAGTTGTATAAAATCAAATACCAGACATCTACCTGGAGGCCAGCGATTGTTCACAGGAATGGTCTTCAGACAGCTCAGCTGTTCCGTAAGAATTCGTATACGTTTTACCTCCATCTTAATCAATATATAAGACAAGGGTATGGATAAAATAAAATTTTAATTTATTAGTTTATCCGTCCTGTAACTTCGTCTGGTATAAATTACGATGGGTTTCGAGGCGTTAGATGTGACCAGATGCCTCATGCCTCATAGATTTACCTCATGCCCAGATGTGACCTCTCAATAGAGGTCGTCAGAACATTAAACGATAAGACAAGATGAAGTTCAGATTACATGTTATATACACATAAGCACTAACACAGCACATACGCTTATATAAACATACACGCGGATTGTGCTAGACGCCAACAGTTCCGTACACATGCCGCGTGTGTTTATTTGTTTTGTGTAAAAGTGTTTATGTGTACATAACATTTAAACTGTATTGTTTAATACAGTTTAAACTGCTTTATTGTTTAATGTTCTGACGAATTCTATTGAAAGATCACATTGACCTGGGACGGGACATATGGCTCGAAACGAGTGGTAATTTGCAAAAGAATATACAGGACTGATAAACTAATAAGTTTAAATTTTATTTTATTCGATGACCAAAATGTAGCTGGATCACGAGTAAGATTTATGACGTGTATAAGACGTAAGACGTAAACATTGGACGTACTGTATGTTAAAATTAACATTTAATTAATTTACTCTTAGCGTTTGTTTGACATTCACCCGTTTCTAATGATGAAGGACTCAAAGACACTATATACACTTTCCCGAACTTTACAAATTAACGTTGAGCAATAATTTACTTGTTACTGCTAACTGTCGTTGTAACTTCACTTAGTGAAATGTTCTAAAAAACCACAGACATTTTGTTACGCTCAACACATGAAGTGTCAGGTGATCAGGGCACCACAATCGCTGTACAGATCACCTGCAAGTCAAACACAAAAAATCAGCTCTTCCAATCACTGTGCTTTCGTTAACGCAACAACGTGATTCAGCGTGACACCGGGTGGTACTGTCCCACTACCGACTTCTACGGCGGGGTCTGAAATAAACGTTCAGTGTTCAAGGACGTTTTAGCGTGGCTTGCGAAATAAAACACGCAAATCTGATCAAATTTTCAGTCTGTTCTACGCGTGGATATATTTCGTATCCTGTGCAGCTGTAAAACACTCACACACACAACGGCGCTGGCAACTGGAACGTGCGACCGAGCGCTTGACGTCGGCTGTCGCTCATCAGTCATCAGCATTTCTCACAGCTCGGATAATCGACGTTAATATAGAAAGTTTTTGTAACATTATATATACTGGCCACGTTAATACTTTATCACTGTAGAATCCGATTTTGTAATGTATATGAACGTTGTTCTCCATTACAAACTAAATCAACAAACATCTCTTAATGTGTAGCCTACGCTTGCAGAGACCTCAAAAACGTTATAGGTGGTTTGTGTCCGTTCATTACTACAATTCAGTAATAGCACTCTTACTGTATAATAAGGAAAATATGCGCTCATATGTGGCTAGTTTTCTAGGCCATGACAAACAATTAATATTTCTTGAAATAATTTAAAAAGTTGTGATGATACACACAAAATAAAACGAACATTTCTTATTTGTAAAATTTCCGTAACGTTTTCGGCATAAACTAAAGAACAAAATGGAATGAAGTGTTACGGACAGGGACGAAACTGTCAACGACAAGAAACGTCTGTAATCAGACTTGAGTTGGCTACGTGCGCGATGAGAGGCTTGTCCATTCAACGTCAGAGGATACGAAGAGCCAGTTCTGCTTTCCAGACAATAATCTTTCTTAAGGACACAATACAAAACACAATTATTTCGATTTATTCACAATAACGTAAAGTAATCTAAAAATGCTATCTTATGGTTTCCTGACATTGCTTGACCCATCTCACGTTCCTAAAGTCTCCACCAATCAAAGAAGTAGGCCTATACGCTCATACGCTCATCGGTGCCAATCTTCAGCATATATTAAGCACGTCTAAACAAAATCGCTTAATCATTTTAATTAAGCAACACGTTTACTGTTACAATACAAGTATCTGTACGATCACACATAACCAGCAGTTTACAAACGTAACACGTACCCGTTAAATACGTGTTCTTAGATACTAAACACTACTGTGTAGTTTTATATAGTTTTTATAGTTCCGAGTTATTCTTCTAAAGCATGAAATCTTACGTGGTATTTGGAAGGTACATAATTAATACATAATTTGAAGGTACATAATTTGAAGGAATCTTACTACATAATTGAAGGAACAGTATGCATTACGAAACAAATTTTTCCCAGGTAAAGTACAGCAGGCCTATACTTAATACTCAAGCAAAATTTGAAAGCAATGGTCGAGGTATATAAATCTACGTATGTTAGCCCATCCAAAGCAGATTAGTTTTTGTACATTTTACACGATGTGGCAGAATACAAACCGCATTAACCACATTGAAGTATCTTCGTCCTCCGTACAACTCGTGCGCATAACATTGTCGGTGGCATTGTGCATTAATTTTCTTTCTTTGGTTAGTCAACCGCTGTCGAATAAATCGTTTTGTGGCCAACGTTTAATTTATGTTAAATTCACTTTTTTTATACTAATTGCCCAATGCTTGCCTCGCTTTTCATATCCTTTTTCAGTATTAAACTTGTCACAAGAATGGGCTTTCAACTCAACTGTGAGTACCCAATTTGGCGTCTTCAATCTGCGACAGCCTCAACACGATACGCTGACATGTAGCCACATGCCCTCTCTAGAAATTTAGTCACAATGAAGTAATTAATAACTTTATTGTGACTTTGAACAAAATAATAGACGAAGAAGAGTCTGAAAGTAATGCTAGAAAATTCACTACGTTTGCGAAGATCAAAAGGCAAACAACAATCATGGAGATTTTAGAAATTAAATTTTTTGGTTGCATGAAATTAAACTTTAATTATTCAACATTACTCTAATATCTTACATTTAATGTTTATTAATTAAACTTCCAATTCTCACTTCAGTTAAATTTTTTATTAAATCGGATAAAAGTAGACGCATGTAAATGTAGGCTATATTTGAATAAAATGTTCAACAATAAAAGTAGGCGACGTAACAGAACTCAATTGAGTTGAAATGTGACAGTCAGGCAGTGCGCACTGTCATCGATAGTTGGGTCTTTACGGTTTTTAATTATGTTATTTATAACAGTTGGGTTTGTTTTATTCGTTTGTGTGTGTGTGTGTTTTTAATAATTTCGCCGACGACTCCTATATACTAGGAAGAAGAAGTTTTCCTGAAGATGGGAATTTATTCCCGAAACATGTAGTGTAATAATAAACTACAAGATCGCTAGACGGATCAAAATAAGGTATAATTTAAATATTAAATTTAATTGGATATTTTGAAATTAGTTGTCCCATTATTGAAAGTCCGGATCCGCCAATGAATGTGCGCGCCCGATATGTGTGTCCAATAACTAAACATTTTAGAATAATACTGCAGTATAATGGAAAGATATAAGGCTAATGGTGAACTTGTAGAATGTTTAGACCTACTGGCTTGTGTCCCTCACAACGTGTTTCAGCAACGCCGTCATGCTTGTATGCCTAGACATTGTCGAAGTGATCATCATTTATGAAGCACGCTTGTAACACGAATTTAATTGGACTGGCCATCTGAAGTACTGAAAGCTACAGAAGTTGTTTATCGGTTCGCATACAAAAGTAAAAGATCTCCTCCAGCGAACGTAGACGATTGTTAATAACGTTCAATTTGGCTATTTTCCATACATGAAGAATACTTGACACAAAAACAAACTGAAATTACAAGTGGCCCTGTTTATAAATTTTCACACTGAATGTCTACCGTAAGATCAGAGACTGCTCTACATTTATCAAATGAAACGTTTTTACATACTGTAGTTGTTTGTTATAATTTACTTGCGATTTTTTTTACATCTGTCACGGTATTCCACTCATATCGATTTCTAAATAATTTTTTCTAAATAACAAAATGTAGAAGGTTTTGTATAACACTGTGATGACCTTTGGTGTACACTCTGAGGTTCGTGTTATTTAGGGGGATCCCCTCCGTCCACTCTATAGGCCTATATTAGGTCCATTTCCTAAGTGCTATTCAAAAATGTTATATATATATATATATATATATATTGTAACGACACAAAACTCGTTACCTTTAATAATTGTACCTTTCTTATATCTTGGTTATTTAATGTATACCTTGTTAATATTTTATAGGATGAGTATCTGGTCAGGGTAATATTTGTTGAGCGCCAATTTGAAATCACAGGTTGCAAATAAAATTTATTAGTAAAATATTAATTATTATTTTTGTTAAAATATTATGAAGGTTTCTATATCAGCTATAATTAAATCTCTTTTAATCTATTATTTAAGAGATGAATGTGATAACTAAAGCTCATCAAAGCAGATTCGAATAGTCTGCCATTTCTTTCAAATGAAGAGTGTTGCCAACTTAATCTAGTTGATTAAGCCAATTCACAGTCCCTGATATAGTGTTTATAATATCATACACATTTTGTATTCATTAAATAAAGAAACGAATAAACCTTTTATCTGTATTTATTACACTCAAATCCTTTTATTATTTTCTTTATTTTGTTTTTTAATAACAAATATAATCATTAACAAAAATCTAACCGGCTGTTCTTTACATATGCTCAGTATGGCAGCAGTAGCAGTATTGATTCTTATATCTCAAGGCCCACATTTATATTTATTAAATAAAATACAAATAGATTGTGTTACGTTAGGTCCTTTTGACTACGATATAAACAACAGTTATTAGAGGAAAAGTACCAAAATACATGGGATTATAAATAATTACAAAGTACCTTAACAGGATTATATGAATAGTTTAACAATGTTCAGTGTTTATAGGTTATTTTGAGTTAAATGTTTTTTAGATCTAGTTCACTTTATATTATAGTAATACTATACATTAATGGTTTTTCATACTGATGGTAAGATTATTCATTGATATTGTTCTCAGTGAAAGTTCCAAATGGTTTTTATTAAAAGTGTAATCAGTGTCTTTGAAACCTATGGCCTAGGCATAGCATGGAATAGTTCAGTTTAATTTTATATCAAAAAATACTTCTCTTCCTGTGTCAGTTGATTGTATTTCTTCAGAGATTCCTTGGTTTACTTGTTTATAGTCATGTAGCACTTCCTTCTTCTATTTAGTCTGGTTGAGGATGATTATTTAACGTTTTTATTTAGGTCCACTGATATAAAATGTCTAATAATTTAAATTAGTCAACCTTAATTAGCCTTAAGCCTTAAGGCTTAGTTAGCCTTAGTTAATCTGGTGTTTAATTCAACCTTTCTTGTCCAGATCCAATAATACAATTCTTATTTCATTTATTATAACATTTTTTTAGTTGCTAAGGCCTATATCAGCTCTTTTATTGGTTTCTAATATAACATATTATGTCACCCTGGTGATATCATAGCATTAACATAAACAAACTCTTACTATTTTATCTTTCATTTTCTTTATACTGATATACCTTTTTTATAAGAGCTTTGATATTCACTTTATTGGTTTCTTTGATCTTCTGATGAAACACTGATTATTTTGACACCACTTTTAACTATCTTCTGTTATATATTTCTTGAGTTATCAATTTACACTTCTTATTTTATTTGTTCCAAACTTATTTATTATTAGTTCTTCTTGTACTTTTCACTTTATTAAACTTATTTGACACAATTAGGAATCCTATAACATAACCTGACATTGTTTCATTATCATTTTAATAGAAATTCTTATTCATATACCTTAACTGTCTAAGCTCAATATGCCTAGTTTTACAAAAATCTATTACTATTATTTTGGTACTTTCTTGTTAAGATAAACATTAGTGTTATTAACACTATCACATATAATATTAATTAATGTGACCCAGACTAATTACTAATAACTCTTAGTAATATTTAACAATTCCCCTTAACTTACTGTATTTATAAATTTACAGTTTTTATAAATAAAAAAAAATTTCATAAGTAAGTTCCTTAACATTGTCCTCCTTACTTATCATTATTGACATTATTTTAACTGTGATAAACATAATTATTACAGTCTTCGTTATCATGAATTAAACAATAAAATAAACAATATTTAATTAAGTCTTTATTTACTTATTTCTTGAAACTCTTATGTTTCTTGGTACTTTTGGGTAAGATTATTAAAGCATATTTATGTTAAAATGGCATGGCAAAATGTCATGTAACATAATACCCCCCCAGAAAACGGGTTATTTTAGTAATAAACAGATTGCTCAAATAAGCTGATTGACTTCACAATTACTTTTCTCAATTTCCATAATACTTTTTTATTTCGGCTTAACTATATACGCCCTTTACTTTATTAGTTTCCGTGTTGGTTAATTCATAAGTATTATTATTGTTATCCTTGGTTATCCTATATGGTCCTGTATATAACAATAATAACTTTTTAGTTATTCCTTCTACAGAACTTGGTAAATGTCTATTTTTTAGCAAAACCTTTTCTCCCATATAGTATTTTAAAATTCTGTTGTTATCTCTTTCTTCTTTTTTCTTCTGTAGTTCAGCTTTGTGCAACACTCTATTATGTATTTCTATAATAGATAATTCTTTCTCTTCCATAAAAGGGAATTCCATTAAAGATATTATTTCCCTAGGTGGTGGTCGGTTAAACATGACTTGGTATGGACTGGCTCCTATGGTTTCGTGGTAAGCTAGGTTGAGGAATTTTTCGGCAGCTTCGACATATTTGCTCCAGTCCCTATGTTCTTTGTGACAGTATGTTCTCAGAATCCTACCTACTTCACGGAGAACTCGTTCTGCAGGGTTACTTTTGGGATGATACACCGACGTCTTATAAGTTTTGATTCCCCTACTTAGTAATTCCGTTTTCCACTTTTTTTCTTTAAATTGGGTACCGTGGTCGGTCACTATAGTCTCTGGTTTACCCACCTCAGGAATGTATTTAGCTATGATTATGTCCAGAATTTTACGAGTTGTAGCTTTGCTTATAGGGTATAATTTCGAAAATTTTGAAAAATGATCAAATATTATTACAATATATCTGAACTTACTTCTTCCCCCATTCTTAGGAAATGGACCACATATGTCTAAAAATACCTTTTCTAAATTATGGCTCGAAGTGATGGTTATCATAGCGCCATCCTTCCTTTCATTATTTGTTTTTACCATTTGGCAGATTGTGCATTTTCTAACGGTTTGTCTTACTTTCTTGTTGATTCCCTTTATGTAGACATGTTCACTTAATGCTTTTACAACTTTAAGGGGTCCCATGTGTCCATATCTTATATGATAGTCTATGATTATTGATGATTCAACACTCTTAGGAATATATAATTTCCATTCCTGTTTTCGGGAAGTTGGACATGTAAATATTAAATTATTATGGATACAATAAAATTCTAAAATTGTGGGGTCATTACTTGCCAATCTTTCTTTAATCACCTTTAGTCTGATATCCATATTCTGATGATTTTTTACCTGTTTTAACACTTCTTCTAAATCTTCTCTTGATTTCAGTATGTGATATACTCTTCCAATGTTTTCTTTTTCTAATTCGTAAGTTCCGTTTGCGGTATTAATTCTGGATAATCCATCAGACACAACATTTTGTTTTCCAGGTACATACTCCCAATTTATATGGTACTCTTGTAATATCAAAATCCATCTTGTCAGTCGACCATGATTTAGTTTGCATCTTTTTAGGAAAGATATGGATTTATGATCCGACCTTACTGTTATTTGATATCCTAAAATATAGGTACGGAACTTTAAGCATGCAAACACCACACTGAGGAGTTCTTTTTCTGTAACTGTATAATTTCTTTCGCAAGCACTCAAAACTCTACTAGCAAAACTGATCACTAAATGGTTTCCTACTTCATCTTCTTGGTATAATTCAACGCCTAAACTAACATTACTTGCATCACAATTTAAATAGAACCTCTGGTTAAAATCTGGGTGGTGTAACATAACACTATTTAGGAACTTAGTCTTGATTAAATTTAAATTATCTTCTTCAGCCTTACCCCATTTCCATTTGTTATTGGTTGAAAGTAGATTTTGAAATTTAGTAGTCAATTCAGAATAATTTTGTTGGAATTTTCGATAATAATTACAAATCCCTAGAAACGATTGTAATTGTTTGATGTTTCTGGGTGTTGGAAAATTTTGAATAACTTCTACTTTCTCAGGCGACGGCGTGATCCCAGTTTCAGAGAGTATAAACCAAAGAAATTGTAATTCCTGAGTTATGAATTTAGATTTATTTAACTTAAGTGTAATATTATTTTGTTGGAGTTTCCTGAGTACAATTTCAATTCGGTCACAGTGTTCATTCCATGTTTTAGAGGTAATAAGAATATCATCCACATATACTGTTGCGAACTCTAAGGCTTCTTTTCCTAATATCTGGTCCATGCACTGGATAAAAATGGGGACAGAATTAACCAACCCGAAAGGTAATCGTTTAAAATGGTAGTTTCTTCCCTCGAAGATGAAGGCAACATACTGGCGACTGTTCGGGTGTAACTCAATTTGCCAGAATCCGCAAACAGCATCCCAACTACTCATAAACTTACAACCATGGAATTTCTTCATAGTTTCTTCTATCTCTATTGGAGATGTACGATCAGTAATTATAATTTTATTGATTTCCCGTGCATCAAGGCACAACCGTACTTGTCCATCTTTCTTAGGTATCGCCACAATGGGACTGGTATATGGGGAACTACTTCGCTCTATAATATCTTCTTGAATCATCCTTGCTATTTCTTTTCTAACTGCCTCTTTTAACGATTGTGCAATAGGATACGATTTCTTATTGAAATTAACAGAGTCATGAAATTTTAATCGGCATATGAAATTCTTCGCCTTTCCAGGAGAATCGGAAAATACATTACGATAAGTTTTATATATTTCTATTAATTTTTTCTTCTGTTCCACACTGATTGCCTCGGTATACCCCTTTCCTTGAAACGACAATATTTCCTGCATTTTTTCCTGCCATAATGCTGATTCTGTTACGATTTCTTTATCTCCTATGGGTGTCCTTATTATTTCCCTAACGTGGTATGAGTTCCTGTACTGAGGGGCTATTGAGCTTCCTATTATCTCAGCAGTCCATTCATAACCTTCTGTGCTCAGCGTCAATTTTCCACTGGCTAAATTAATAATCGCATAGTGACGCCTTAGCGTGTCACAACCTATCAACACCTTAAAAGGTAACCCTTGGGCCACCAGAAACACCATAGGAATTCCTACTCCCATAGTCGTAACATTCAGACTTACTTGCTGTTTTATTGTTTTGTTTTGTTTGCCAGTCGCTCCTATAATAGCAATGTTATTAATAGGCAATGTGGATATTTTTTCCATACTTAACTCCTGTATTCTGTTCAGCTCTAATCTATCTATTAAAGAAATGTTTGCTCCTGTATCAATCATAACTTCAGTTAGCACCCCATGTAATTCTACCTTGATGTATACTATGTCCTCATTTAGTTTATCTTCTTCCATGGTAATCTCTTCCAACAAATCTCTCTGTGTATTTTTTAAATAAAAGTTTCTTATCACGGTTGTTGGTTCTTTGTTATTATTATTAGGGTTTATATCTCTCCTCAGCCCTGGGTCCGCTCGCAGTGATGGGTTCAATGTTCTCACTGCGGCCTCTCGTTTTCCCTATTTACATCACTGTTGATTGGGTGAACTGGTTCATTGGGGTTTTGGTTTCCAAAGGGTGTTTCCCTTCTTCTATCCCAGCTTCTGGATCTTTGATAGACTTCTCCGTTATCATTCCATTGTCTCCTGTTGTCATCAACTCTTCCATATCGTCTTTCATAATTTCTTTCATTGTTAAAATTCTGACGTCTTCCTTGAAATCGCCTGTTATTCGGATTTCTATTATATCCATCCGTCCGTACGTGGTTTATTGGCTGTCGATTGTCGTGTGGTTGTTCATTGTTCCTATCATTCCAATCCTCGGTTCTTCTTCGACTCCTGTAATAATAATTTTCCCTCTCAAAACCTTCTAAGAGAGCCTCCATCTCTCCAATAGTTTTTATTTGTCCACATCGACGAGCCCGTACAATGTCTTCTCCAAAATGATATGACAATTTGGCTATGAGATACTCGTCAGGGATTTTTGGTTGTAAATGTCGGGGTACCCAGACTTCACCCAAAAAATAAGCAGTCAGTGTCTGTCCTCTTCCAGCATCATATCGGCCAGTGCTCAAATTGTCCCTAACTATATTTTGGATGGACTCAGACCAATACTTTACTTTAAAAATTTGTTTAAATTCAATATAATTGGTAATTTCGTTTCTTACTGCTTTCCACCAGTTATCATTAATATTTTTAAAACTATCATCGAGAAGATTCTTTATTATTGGCCACCGATTTTCTTTGGTTCTATTCAAACCTTCTAACCTCTCCAAAAATTCTAGAGGGTTCTGACGATATATTTAAAATTTACCACTTCTTTATTTTCTCCGATTAGTGTAGGTACATAGTTTATTGGTCTATGTTTTAGTACCTCTATTTCTTCCTTAAGATTTATTATATCCTTCTGTTGAATTTCTTCTATTTTCTCCCTGTTGTTGGTAACTTGATTTTGTACCTGTATTATCTTGGTTTCTGCCTGATTGTATTGTTCCCCTACCTTATTTTGTAGTATCTCTAATTGTTCCTGAGTATCTTTTTGAAGTATAACAATACTAGTTTTACTGTTATCTTCCACTTCAATTATTTTGTTTATCACCTCTTCGCGTAATTGACTCAAATTTTCCTCAGTTTTCTCAACCTTCTGGTTAGTTTCTGTAATTCTATTCCTTATTTCTTCTTTATACTCTTCTAACTGCTGTTTTAATTCCTCTTTATTTTTCTCACTCTCTTCCTTCAACAGTCCTTTTAATTCTTCATTGCTTTGTCTAATATCCTCCTTCAACTGTTGTTGTAATGTTTCATTATTACTTTCGATTTGCCTCTTTAATTCTTCATTATTCTTCTCATTACTCTCTTTCATTTGTTTTAATGTTTCATTACTGCTTTCGATTCTTTTATTCAGTTCCTCACTATCTTCCCTCATTTGTTTCTTTAATGTTTCACTGTTACTGTCCATTTTCTTGTTAAGTGTTTCACTGTTACTGTAAATTTTCTTGTCCATTTTTCAACATCTTCCCTAATTTATTTCTTTAATTCCTCATTATTTTGTTTCACTGTTTCTCTGTTCTGTCTATTAGCCTCCATTATAATTCTCAACATCTCCTGCATGCTCATGTCTTCCTTCTGTGTGGGTTTATCTGGTTGATCCCCTGGTGTATCCCTTACCAACGTTTCCCTTTCATCAGTCACTGTTATTGGGGTATCTCTTACCATTACTTCTACTTCTTCAACTGTTGTTGCTTACTTGTCTTCTATATTTAATTCTATTTCTTCTTCTTCCATAAGTTTACGTGACGTTGCTCTTCTCCTTGACATCTCTGTTGTTTAACCGTAGCCGCCACTACAGTAGAAATTGCTATAACACTTACAATAAGAATACAATGTTATTCTATCTCTGGCCCCACGTTGGGCGCCAATTCTGTAACGACAAAACTCGTTACCTTTAATAATTGTACCTTTCTTATATCTTGGTTATTTAATGTATACCTTGTTAATATTTTATGGGATGAGTATCTGGTCAGGGTAATATTTGTTGAGCGCCAATTTGCAATCACAGGTTGCAAATAAAATTTATTAGTAAAATATTAATTATTATTTTTGTTAAAATATTATGAAGGTTTCTATATCAGCTATAATTAAATCTCTTTTAATCTATTATTTAAGAGATGAATGTGATAACTAAAGCTCATCAAAGCAGATTCGAATAGTCTGCCATTTCTTTCAAATGAAGAGTGTTGCCAACTTAATCTAGTTGATTAAGCCAATTCACAGTCCTTGATATAGTGTTTATAATATCATACACATTTTGTATTCATTAAATAAAGAAACGAATAAACCTTTTATCTGTATTTATTACACTCAAATCCTTTTATTATTTTCTTTATTTTGTTTTTTAATAACAAATATAATCATTAACAAAAATCTAACCGGCTGTTCTTTACATATGCTCAGTATGGCAGCAGTAGCAGTACTGATTCTTATATCTCAAGGCCCACATTTATATTTATTAAATAAAATACAAATAGATTGTGTTACGTTAGGTCCTTTTGACTGCGATATAAACAACAGTTATTAGAGGAAAAGTACCAAAATACATGGGATTATAAATAATTACAAAGTACCTTAACAGGATTATATGAATAGTTTAACAATGTTCAGTGTTTATAGGTTATTTTGAGTTAAATGTTTTTTAGATCTAGTTCACTTTATATTATAGTAATACTATACATTAATGGTTTTTCATACTGATGGTAAGATTATTCATTGATATTGTTCTCAGTGAAAGTTCCAAATGGTTTTTATTAAAAGTGTAATCAGTGTCTTTGAAACCTATGGCCTAGGCATAGCATGGAATAGTTCAGTTTAATTTTATATCAAAAAATACTTCTCTTCCTGTGTCAGTTGATTGTATTTCTTCAGAGATTCCTTGGTTTACTTCTTTATAGTCATGTAGCACTTCCTTCTTCTATTTAGTCTGGTTGAGGATGATTATTTAACGTTTTTATTTAGGTCCACTGATATAAAATGTCTAATAATTTAAATTAGTCAACCTTAATTAGCCTTAAGCCTTAAGGCTTAGTTAGCCTTAGTTAATCTGGTGTTTAATTCAACCTTTCTCGTCCAGATCCAATAATACAATTCTTATTTCATTTATTATAACATTTTTTTAGTTGCTAAGGCCTATATCAGCTCTTTTATTGGTTTCTAATATAACATATTATGTCACCCTGGTGATATCATAGCACTAACATAAACAAACTCTTACTATTTTATCTTTCATTTTCTTTATACTGATATACCTTCTTTATAAGAGCTTTGATATTCACTTTATTGGTTTCTTTGATCTTCTGATGAAACACTGATTATTTTGACACCACTTTTGACTATCTTCTGTTATATATTTCTTGAGTTATCAATTTACACTTCTTATTTTATTTGTTCCAAACTTATTTATTATTAGTTCTTCTTGTACTTTTCACTTTATTAAACTTATTTGACACAATTAGGAATCCTATAACATAACCTGACATTGTTTCATTATCATTCTAATAGAAATTCTTATTCATATACCTTAACTGTCTAAGCTCAATATGCCTAGTTTTACAAAAATCTATTACTATTATTTTGGTACTTTCTTGTTAAGATAAACATTAGTGTTATTAACACTATCACATATAATATTAATTAATGTGACCCAGACTAATTACTAATAACTCTTAGTAATATTTAACAATTCCCCTTAACTTACTGTATTTATAAATTTACAGTTTTTATAAATAAAAAAAAATTTCATAAGTAAGTTCCTTAACATTGTCCTCCTTACTTATCATTATTGACATTATTTTAACTGTGATAAACATAATTATTACAGTCTTCGTTATCATGAATTAAACAATAAAATAAACAATATTTAATTAAGTCTTTATTTACTTATTTCTTGAAACTCTTATGTTTCTTGGTACTTTTAGGTAAGATTATTAAAGCATATTTATGTTAAAATGGCATGGAAAAATGTCTTGTAACAATATATATATATATATATTTATATTTATATTACCTCAAGATGTTATTTTTCCTTATTAGGAACATGTTTCAGGTACCATCTTGTACCCATCCTCAGCCTTCCGGTTTTTGTGTCTGGTGAAGTACATATGTGTTGGTTGACTATTCTTATTGTGGCTTCCTGTTGGCTTCTGGTACTTCAAATTGGTTTTACTGTGTGTAACTGTGGTGTATGTGTTAGTTTTTTGTGTATTTTCGATGTTGAGTGCATTGAATTTTGCGTCATGTTTTGTATTGATTTGTATTTGTTCACCAGACACAAAAACCGGAAGGCTGAGGATGGGTACAAGATGGTACCTGAAACATGTTCCAAATAAGGAAAAATAACATCTTGAGGTAATATAAATATAAATTTTAAATACTTTATATATATCAAGAAACGAACTGTAGCAGAAAGTGATTGAATATATATATATATATAACGTATAGGCCTACGGGAGGATGAGAGTAAAACAAGTTAAATAGATGAGAGTAAAATATATATATATATATATATATATATATATATATATATATATATACTGTATATTCACTAAATCCGTTCCTCGTAAACGACATGACGCTAATGCAGACTCGCTTAAGCGTCATGCAAACTTGTTTTACTGTCATCCTCCCGTAGGCCTATACGTTTTCCAAGCAGTGTCTGCTGTTGTATGCCGTTGCGTGAAGCATGCTTGTAGTCATATATTGTGCTACAGTTTTCTGTCTTATTTTAATATTTCAGTGAGAACGTAGAAATAGAAAGAACTAAGTTAGCATTCTATATAATAATACATCAGTGTAGGCCTACATAGTAGAGGAGGCGTGCAGTGCACTTTGTTAGACTACCGTAGGCCTACTTACTGGTTGCATAACTTCATCAATTAAGTCTGTAGTTTCTATGTTTATGGGCTATAGAGTTTCACTTAACAAGCTGTAGGCTTACAACTCCCTCCGACCGATACTAGCGTCAAAAATAGTTTATTTTTGCAACACGCACATCGTTATAGTTGCGTCGGCTAGAGGGCTTTATTCAACTTGAGGCGATATGACAACTCACTTTACAGCAATATGTCAGGAACGGGTATTACGATTGTTCAGAACCACTCTGTCAAGCAACCTATTCGCCTGGTTGTAGAATTATTTTTGAAATTTCAGTAAATTGTACTCTATACACTTCTATGGTACTTAACAACACTATAGCCTTTTGATTTCATTTTAGTAAAACCAAACTGAAATATTTTTTACTCTAGTTACTTTACACCAGGCTTTCCGAACAGACGTACTTCTGGGCGCTGAAGCAACCTATAATTTATACGTAGTTTTCACATTACGGAGGTTTAGTTTTGTCCATAAGAAGATGTAAATGGCAGAAGATGTAGATGGGTGGATGCGGCCTGGCGGAGCGTGTCGACTGTGCACACGCCCGAGTCGACCCGTCCCGTCTCCTACCTTTACTAGGCCTACATCTAATCGCTTTTCGTTACAATAACTCTACCCGTGTTTCTTGTTAATTCTAACCTTCTAATATTATAATTTAGAAACGTATCTGATAACTTACAAATACACTTTGGTTTCGATACTTGGATACTTTTGTCATTTTCTGCATATCATACTTAGTCCGTTTACAGTGTGTTAGCTTTAATTGTATGCGTGTACTTGAGAACGTAGTCTCGTTTTTATGTGTGTACCTCTGTTTACATTTGTAAAAATTGTAGAATTTCGAAGTTTTGCAAAAATGATGTAACTTCCCAGAAAGCAATAATTACGTAGTGTATATTACATGTAATTCAGAGTTGAGACGTCATTTAAGACACTAAAATACAATTCTTAAATATGTAGGATTTGTGTACTTTAAAAACACATGAAACATTTTAATAAAACTTGTACTATTGTATCTTATTTAGTAACAAATATTGCCATATAATTAAAGTATGGTTACCACAAAGCTGTGATGAGACTACAAGACAGTGCAAGGATATGGAGGTGAGGCAAGTAGTAACAGAATGACGAGAACTCGTACAAAAACTGGCGATACGTGAAAACTACACAGGAGGACTATAATAACTCAGATTTCATCATCTACAGTGTGGAATCTGAACAAATGACAACAACTGACATCAGACGTTTAACAGACATTATTACTACTGAAACAATCGATTGCGAGTGGAAGCACAAAACTAGTGCGACCACAGACAATACGTTAACAATTGCTTATGTAAAATTGCGTTTGACGAGCTCTGATAATACGCTGATATTTGCCTACATCGTGTTTCATTTAGACGAGTGTCCGTCCCATCTCCTATGAAGTGAATCGCTTCAGCGATCTCTAGATTATCAATGTCAAAAACTACATTACAGCCAAAACAACCGATGAAACCTACCGCCAGCACCCAAGCAGAAATGTGCAAAGGCAACATGAATTGATATCTCACACTGTCTGCCAAACTGTAATAACCATTTCACAATAATTTGGAAAAAGTAAACAAAAAAATATTTACACCTTATAAACGATACATGCGTGTGCTCTAATTCATAAACCATAGAAAACATAGCTGTTTGTACAAACCATCCATAAACTGGGTAAAAGTAAGTTTTAACATTTTTGTTCAAGAGTAAAAATAAATTAGTCTTGCAACTACAGTAGCCGTGAACAAAGTGTACAGTTCCTTGAGACTGTAACATCGGACCAGGAAAATCAAACTTCCTGTATATGAAGAAAGGAAACGAAATTATGTTCTTTGTTACCGGATACGCTATCAGCAAAATAAAACACTATACATGACTGACGCAACATACAACTGATACAAATCAAAGTATAATATTTCTACCTCACCGAGGCAGAAATCGTAAAATTAAAGAATTCCTGTAGGCTATACGAATGTTATTGTTATTTTGTTTATAGGAATCGTAATTAAAGTTGTAATTAACGATTTTTCTGGCAGGTTTGATCAATAATCTTATTGCCCTGTTCAAGACGACGGTCCGCGCGACAGTGTAACAGTACGTTCGACCGTCTACAACAGACACTTATTCCATAGGTATTGTGCTAATTGTTATCGAGACTGCAGACTACTATGTTCGGACATTGCTACGCTTTTCACTTTCCTTCATTTAATGTTGTATAATTATTGTGCTGAAAGTTAATGGATTTCAAATCAGCAAGCATGAATCAACTGGTGGCCTAGCTTAAAACAGGCAGAGTGGCTGAGCTATACATTTTGTTTCTAATTTCAAAAACTAATTAACATACGCGGGCGGTCAAATTACGTCTAAATAAAATAATATAAAAATCTATCATTTATACGTTAATAAACCGTATGAACAGAAAAAGTGAAACATCAGGAATAGTAAGACGTACAGTACCGGTATGGTATTTTGTCATCGTGCAGTATCCTACTTGTGTTGCATTTGCTTCATTATAATAAAGTGAAACATCAGGAATAGTAAGACGTACAGTACCGGTATGGTATTTTGTCAGCGTGCAGTATCCTACTTGTGTTGCATTTGCGTCATTATAATAAAGTGAAACATCAGGAATAGTAAGACGTACAGTACCGGTATGGTATTTTGTCATCATGCAGTATCCTACTTGTGTTGCATTTGCGTCATTATAATAAAGTGAAGCATCAGGAATAGTAAGGCGTACAGTACCTGTATGGTATTTTGTCAGCGTGCAGTATCCTACTTGTGTTGCATTTGCGTCATTATAATAAAGTGAAACATCAGGAATAGTAAAACGTACTGTACCGGTATGGTATTTTGTCAGCGTGCAGTATCCTACTTGTGTTGCATTTGCGTCATTATAATAAAGTGAAGCATCAGGAATAGTAAGACGTACAGTACCGGTATGGTATTTTGTCAGCGTGTAGTATCCTACTTGTGTTGCATTTGCTTCATTATAATAAAGTGAAACATCAGGAATAGTAAGACGTACAGTACCGGTATGGTATTTTGTCAGCGTGCAGTATCCTACTTGTGTTGCATTTGCGTCATTATAATAAAGTGAAACATCAGGAATAGTAAGACGTACAGTACCGATATGGTATTTTGTCAGCGTACAGTATCCTACTTGTGTTGCATTTGCGTCATTATAATAAAGTGAAACATCAGGAATAGTAAGACGTACAGTACCGGTATGGTATTTTGTCAGCGTGCAGTATCCTACTTGTGTTGCATTTGCGTCATTATAATAAAGTGAAACAGCAGGAATAGTAAGACGTACAGTACCGGTATGGTATTTTGTCATCATGCAGTATCCTACTTGTGTTGCATTTGCGTCATTATAATAAAGTGAAGCATCAGGAATAGTAAGGCGTACAGTACCTGTATGGTATTTTGTCAGCGTGCAGTATCCTACTTGTGTTGCATTTGCGTCATTATAATAAAGTGAAACATCAGGAATAGTAAGACGTACTATACCGGTATGGTATTTTGTCAGCGTGCAGTATCCTACTTGTGTTGCATTTGCGTCATTATAATAAAGTGAAGCATCAGGAATAGTAAGACGTACAGTACCGGTATGGTATTTTGTCAGCGTGCAGTATCCTACTTGTGTTGCATTTGCTTCATTATAATAAAGTGAAACATCAGGAATAGTAAGACGTACAGTACCGGTATGGTATTTTGTCAGCGTGCAGTATCCTACTTGTGTTGCATTTGCGTCATTATAATAAAGTGAAACATCAGGAATAGTAAGACGTACAGTACCGGTATGGTATTTTGTCAGCGTACAGTATCCTACTTGTGTTGCATTTGCGTCATTATAATAAAGTGAAGCATCAGGAATAGTAAGACGTACAGTACCGGTGTGGTATTTTGTCAGCGTGCAGTATCCTACGTGTGTTGCATTTGCGTCATTATAATAAAGTGGAGCATCAGGAATAGTAAGACGTACAGTACCGGTATGTTATTTTGTCAGCGTGCAGTATCGTATTTGTGTTACATTTGCTTCATTATAATAAAGTGAAACATCAGGAATAGTAAGACGTACAGTACCGGTATGGTATTTTGTCATCATGCAGTATCCTACTTGTGTTGCATTTGCGTCATTATAATAAAGTGAAACATCAGGAATAGTAAGACGTACAGTACCGGTATGGTATTTTGTCATCATGCAGTATCCTATTTGTGTTGCATTTGCGTCATTATAATAAAGTGAAACATCAGGAATAGTAAGACGTACAGTACCGGTATGTTATTTTGTCAGCGTGCAGTATCGTATTTGTGTTACATTTGCTTCATTATAATAAAGTGAAACATCAGGAATAGTAAGACGTACAGTACCGGTATGGTATTTTGTCATCATGCAGTATCCTATTTGTGTTGCATTTGCGTCATTATAATAAAGTGAAACATCAGGAATAGTAAGACGTACAGTACCGGTATGTTATTTTGTCAGCGTGCAGTATCGTATTTGTGTTACATTTGCTTCATTATAATAAAGTGAAACATTAGGAATAGTAAGACGTACAGTACCGGTATGGTATTTTGTCATCATGCAGTATCCTATTTGTGTTGCATTTGCGTCATTATAATAAAGTGAAACATCAGGAATAGTAAGACGTACAGTACCGGTATGGTATTTTGTCAGCGTGCAGTATCCTACTTGTGTTGCATTTGCGTCATTATAATAAAGTGAAGCATCAGGAATAGTAAGACGTACAGTACCGGTATGGTATTTTGTCAGCGTGCAGTATCCTATTTGTGTTGCATTTGCGTCATTATAATAAAGTGAAACATCAGGAATAGTAAGACGTACAGTACCGGTATGGTATTTTGTCATCATGCAGTATCCTATTTGTGTTGCATTTGCGTCATTATAATAAAGTGAAACATCAGGAATAGTAAGACGTACAGTACCGGTATGGTATTTTGTCAGCGTGCAGTATCCTACTTGTGTTGCATTTGCGTCATTATAATAAAGTGAAACATCAGGAATAGTAAGACGTACAGTACCGGTATGGTATTTTGTCAGCGTACAGTATCCTACTTGTGTTGCATTTGCGTCATTATAATAAAGTGAAACATCAGGAATAGTAAGACGTACAGTACCGGTATGGTATTTTGTCAGCGTGCAGTATCCTACTTGTGTTGCATTTGCGTCATTATAATAAAGTGAAACATCAGGAATAGTAAGACGTACAGTACCGGTATGGTATTTTGTCATCATGCAGTATCCTACTTGTGTTGCATTTGCGTCATTATAATAAAGTGAAGCATCAGGAATAGTAAGACGTACAGTACCGGTATGGTATTTTGTCATCATGCAGTATCCTACTTGTGTTGCATTTGCGTCATTATAATAAAGTGAAACATCAGGAATAGTAAGACGTACAGTACCGGTATGGTATTTTGTCATCATGCAGTATCCTATTTGTGTTGCATTTGCGTCATTATAATAAAGTGAAACATCAGGAATAGTAAGACGTACAGTACCGGTATGTTATTTTGTCAGCGTGCAGTATCGTATTTGTGTTACATTTGCTTCATTATAATAAAGTGAAACATCAGGAATAGTAAGACGTACAGTACCGGTATGGTTTTTTGTCATCATGCAGTATCCTATTTGTGTTGCATTTGCGTCATTATAATAAAGTGAAGCATCAGGAATAGTAAGACGTACAGTACCGGTATGTTATTTTGTCAGCGTGCAGTATCGTATTTGTGTTACATTTGCTTCATTATAATAAAGTGAAACATCAGGAATAGTAAGACGTACAGTACCGGTATGGTATTTTGTCATCATGCAGTATCCTATTTGTGTTGCATTTGCGTCATTATAATAAAGTGAAACATCAGGAATAGTAAGACGTACAGTACCGGTATGGTATTTTGTCAGCGTGCAGTATCCTACTTGTGTTGCATTTGCGTCATTATAATAAAGTGAAGCATCAGGAATAGTAAGACGTACAGTACCGGTATGGTATTTTGTCAGCGTGCAGTATCCTACTTGTGTTGCATTTGCTTCATTATAATAAAGTGAGACATCAGGAATGGTAAGACGTACAGTACCGGTATAGTATTTTGTCAGCGTGCAGCATCCTACTTGTGTTGCATTTGATTCATTATAATAAACAGTATACGTGTGTGTCTAATAAATTAATATACAGTGTGTTAATAAATGAATTAATTTCAACGTATTTACAACAAACCAACTGCAAGAAAAGGAACGCCAGAGAAAATAAAGCATAGCCATATCATCGTCAGTAACACTAGTGTACAGGTGGAACGAAAAAATCAAGTTTGGATTTTTAATTTGTAATAGCGCGGAAAAGTTGCCTTTTGGTGTAGATAAGATAAAAAAAAGATATGAAAAATATTGGAGCACGTCTTGAGATGCTGCAAGGACGATAAATTTTCATAAAATTGCAATTTTCGCTACATTTTTAAGTTTTTTTAAGAAGTTGTCAAACATTTTTTTTTAATTTCAAATACTGTCAAAAAAGCAGTTTTTATATCAAAAAAGACATACCATTTTTTTTTAACTTTGTGGATTATGTCTTGAGGTGCCGCAAGAGCGGTAAAGTTTTATAAAAACACACTTTTTGTAACTTTTTCAAAGAAAAAATAACGTGTCTCGATTATGCTCAGATAACCGAAAATAGAGGATTGTTTTTTCATGGAAGAAGAGACAAAACAATTGTTCAAGAAAAGAAAGGAATTAAGTTGTACAAAAAAGTTATTTCAGAAGAGCACGTTTTCACTAATAGAGGAACCAAACTCAAAGTTTTTAGGCCACGTAACACCTAAATCTGGCACTGGAAAAGACATAGCAGACAGTATACTGGAGTTTCTTGAAGATAGAGAACACAACGAACAACTTTTGAACTTTACTGCTATTGGGTGTGATGGAACCGTTGTAAACACTGGACATAATAATGGTGTGATTTCTTTGATGGAAAATGAAATAGGAAGACCTTTACAATGGTTAGTTTGTTTGTTCCATGGAAATGAGCTACCTTTGCGACATCTTTTTTGTCATTTAGATGGTAAAACGAAGGGACCCAATGAGTTTAAAGGCGAAATAGGTCAGCAGCTGGAAAACTGTGCTAGTCTTCCTGTGGTTACTTTCTTGCCAATTGAAAATAACCTTCCTCTTTTGGAGAACATAAATGATTTAAGTACAGATCAGAAGTATTTATTGGATATGTGTATCGCTGTATCAAGTGGAAATTGCTCACTAGATTTATCTTTAAGAAACCCTGGAAAACTTGCTCACTCCAGGTGGTTTACATTAGCAAACCGTATACTTAAATTGTATGTGGCAACTGAAAATCCAACTGAAAACCTTAAGACTGGCTGAGTACATTGTGAAAGTGTATGCACCTGTGTGGTTTAACATTAAGTTAAAACCTTCATGTACTTATGGTTCCAAACATCTGTTTAAGCTTATCTCATATTCACGCTATCTCTCTGATGATTTCAAGAACGTTCTAGACCCGGTTATTCAAAGAAATGGGTACTTTGCTGCTGCAGAAAATCTCCTTTTGTCCATGCTATGTGATGAGCGCAAAAATGTAAGAGAACTTGGTTTACGACGTGTTTTAAAAGCAAGAACAGAAAGTAGAGGCGGAGTCAGGAAGTTTAAAGTTCCAAAGATAAACTTTGACGCAAAGGATTACATCGACATGATCTCATGGGCTGAAAATGACGTAACTGAACCCCCCTTGGTAAAACATGTTTCCATTGACTCTCTCAAAGACTTTATACGGAACACATCTGAAGCTCAACCAAATAGTAAAGTGGACCCGCTTATCGACTTTCCCCGGCTTCCTTGTCACACGCAAGCAGTGGAAAGAGCTGTGAAACTGGTGACCGAATCGGCTCAAAATGTCTGTGGTTCAATCGCAAGAGAAGGATATATAAGAGCAAAAATTGACTCACGTGAGAACATGCCAAAATTTGACACAAAAAAAAACAGTTTAATGTGTCAATGAAGTAGAAACAAACATTTTGCAGCTGTAACATTTGCTCGTATTAAGGGTTTTTTAAATCATAAAAAATGAACTTTCAATGTCTTTAAAAGTGTATTATGATATTTTTTTACGTGTGCTCTAATAAAAAAATATATAATTGATTTGACGAGCTTTTATTTCAACCTTATTTACTACTATTTGTAACAACCAAAATGTTCGCAAAAGTTTCAAAATTAGCAAAAATACAAACTTTTTGACATTAAAAAATATTTTTTTTTATTATTATATTTTGTAATTAATAATTGTTTCCAATTCTAATGCTTATATATGTATTTACAACTATCTTTTGTAACATTATATGTACGAGAAAACCATAAAAAATAATTTATCAAAGTTTATAATTTTTCAATTTTTTTAATTTTTTTACAAACTTTAAGCTCTTTGCGGCACCTCAAGATGTTGTAGTATAGCAACCAAATTTTTTTTTCTTCTTTTTGAACCTAAAAGGCAACTTTTCCCCACTATTACAAGACTAAAAAATTAAAAAAAGGCCATTTTCGTTCCACCCTCCGTACAGTATCTCCAATTAATTTCCAGTAAAAATAAATCTTGGCCCACCACTGTACTACAGTACTTGACAAGAGTAGGCGTATTCATCCTTCCAAAGATCATTTTTAGGCCTCTTAGTCCTTACTTTAGTGACCTTCGTGACTATAAACATACTAAACACCACTAGGTTTTTCTCAGTTATGTAAAGCTGGTATCATTTACTTTGGCTAGGTTGCGTATACTTTTAATTGTTGTGCTGAACATCCTCTTATTTCGTATCGGATTTCATGTTTCTAGTGTGAATTTCTTAGTTTTCGTATCACTATCAATGTTTCTGACCCATAAGTTAGGCTATTTCAGAAACCAAACGCTGATTAAAAAAAATGCTTTTTTATACGGAAGAGAAGAAAATAAGAAATCAACGAAGTATAAATAGAGGGAGAAGGTAGAAGAAGTAGAAGAAGGAAACGTTTTTCTACATGAATATAAAGGTAGTATGGAAGGATCTGTCCTCTTGTCCTCTTCGTATTCGATTCACAATGTCTAGCATGACATGTTCATTTTCTCTTTATTCATAATTGGGTTGTTACATGTTTACTGTCAGTGTTCAGCTTCTCATCAAGTGCATTTTAATAAGTATTTATTTTCAGACCAGCCTTTGTACTTTCCTGGTTGAGCTCGTAAATCGTAATTTCTGTCTAAAGCGCAATGTTCTGCTAATCTACACTATGTCTACTCTTCATCTATAGTTGCAGAGCCCCCCTTAGCAGCTACGGGACCGGGTGCGAACCAAGCTGCGGAGCGGATCCCTTATAATCACCCCCCCCCCATATCCCCGTAATATCCTCCTCAACCAACTCCTCACTATTTCTTTTATGAATTTGCTAACTGCTATAATTTATAAATAACTGCTATAAATTATAGCAGTTAGCAAATTCATAAAAGAAATAGTAAGGATGGCTGCTAATTTAAACAACTCCTCACTTTCTAGAGAACATCTAGAGAAAGGTATTCCTATCAAATTGATTGTAAATTCACAAAGCTACCTTGTATTTATAATCTTTAAGATGGAGTTAATTAATTTGGATAATGTCTTCTTATTATTTAATGTTATTTATCACAAGATGAGTAGGAAATTATGACTTGTAATCATCTTTTCTTTTCTCCTTTTTTATAAGATCCAGACATGTACTTACTACCAGATTTGAGCTCACCAACATAGACAAAAACACAATGACATGATATGTAATATACTTTAGTATTATGGTGAACGGATCTAAGTTTCGTAAAGTAAAGAATATGCAACACAATAAAAAGTGCGAAACGAGTAATGACGGTAGTTTGCGCTAAAAGTCAATTCATACTTGCGATCGGAGGCAAAGTCCTTGTAATCACATACATCACACTTTGACAGATCTAGTACCGATAGATTAAGTACAAACTTGGTATTTAATCTATTTTCGGAAAGTAACTCATTTCATTATACAAGGCAAATAACTTAATTGTCATAACTGTTTTATCTAAATAGCGATTTTTAAATTTTTCGTAGCTTAGTAAGTAATATGTAATTTTACATATTAGTATTACATATTACATTTTAGAACAACACAGAAAAATAAAAAGAGAACTGATAACGTAATCGATTTCATTGTTTACCTCTTTCTCCTACCGCGTGAATGCGGGCAGGGCCCTGTGTGACCGCACCCCTCTAAGGACGCTACTGTACAGTACACAGTACCGTACATTATATTGGGCCTAACACAAACCCATCAAGCTATAATTTTGAACTAACAACGTTATGAATATTATTATATAACACTCTAAATAGTATTACAATATAATACAGTTTTATAAAATTTAACATTACTAAAGGAAATTTACCAGACACCGTAAATTATAAGGGTTTTGGACAATATACAAAAAAGGCGAAACCCGTAGATTAAGGGAATATGATTCTTGTAGGCTAATTGTTTCGAAACGCAGCTACCTTAACACGCTTATCTTTTTATAAGTTGGATATAATAACTGGTCTTAATAGTTTAATAAAAAAATGTACATAAAGAAATTAATTAGGAAATATCGGTTAAGCAATCTCCAAAAGACAAATTCATAGGAAATCTACTGAGGAGGGTTAAAGTAATTTTAGAACACAATATTGAAAATCAAGGTGATCTGATTGTTGAGATTATCATATCCTTACACTAAAGTGCAGAGATTAACTATGTTTGCAAGTTTTCATACGACTTCTAAGCCTGTGCATTAGAGTTTATTTTTAAAAAATAAAAATTCAGAAAGTTATTAAATTTCTCCTGTCTTATACTGTTTTTGTTTTCATTGTTGAAACAATGTATACAATTGTAGTTAAATCTGACTTTAGTATTATGGTGAACGGATCTAAGTTTCGTACAGTAAAGAATAATGCAACACAAACAAAATGTCTGAATTTTTATTGTTCTTGAAGTTCAATAAACCTAGGACCATTGTTAAGAAAGTCGCCTGATATTACAGTGTAGGTGGGCGATTATGTCAGCATATGGTTGAGGCACTGGAAGTTTTGGAAATAAAAATAACTTTACTGAATTAGTTTGTACGGATTATCTCCTTTGGCGTAGGCCTAATCCAGAACTAAACGAAAGTTTCTTCATAATTAGTAGTTTCTGAATGCCTAATTCTGCCTTTTTCTTTGCTTTTTGAATAACAATCCGTACTGTAAATCACACAGTGTGGTTCATACTTTCATTGTGTGATTCCCAACAGACGAATCATATTTGCACTGTTTTGATTCTGTGCCACAGTCTTGTCCTTCACACAGCAATAAATTTTCCCTAAAGTCAATGCAGGTCTTTTAAATTGTATCCTGTTAATTTGCTGAAACTCACTAAACTGTTTGTTGCTGCTTTTCTCGATACTTCATATTAAGCATAATTTACTTATTTTTAAAAATTGAGAATTTCTTTATTATATCTTTACAATAGAAACATGAATTACAGAATGTTATTATAAAGTATGTATGTAGACTACATGTACGTGGTCTGAGCAGTAGTAGAAGTGAGTCCCAGTAATTTCGAGGAATCCTGTGTATTACGTCGAGGAGGAAAGTGTATAAAACCGCCTAAAATGGTGGTCTTAATAGGTCTACAACATGTTTTAGACAATTACGCTTAGGAGTCTGCTTTGAAAATCTGTGAAAGTGTAAATTGGATTACTGATAATGCAGACCACCTGTCAATGAACAATCGGTGCTTCTGGTTAAGTGTTAAGTAAAGATAAAATTTGTTTACTAGGCATACGTCAAGTTATGCACAACTGACGTAAAAAGCAGATATAACAGAAGTCCACGTGAATACTTAACCGCATTAAATGGGGCTAGAAACTATATCTCGCGTTATTCGCGCATCCTCGAAAGTAAGTGAAAAAATTATAGGACTGTATAGCTTTGCTAAGTCCGCCTCAAGACTCATGTTGATGTAAGAGGAACAAGGGTAGTTGATACGAAAGAACCTGGCAAACTCGGCTTTACGGAAAATTCTAAGATACTGACTACCTTCATGCAAATTAAGCCTACGGCGTGAGGTGATAGGTAGCCTTTGAAGAAAAAGAAGTTTAATTCTCACCAGCTTTAAAAAGTTCAATTTTTATCCTGTACTTACACCCTTGTCACTCTTTTTTGTAGTAAATATTAAATTTATGTTTAAAGCATGGTGTCATTTATGCGGGAATAGTGTATAGATGTATAGTAACGCGCATTAGTTATCTTATTCACTAATAGTAATTGGACATTCTCTTTGAGCGCCCGTTGGTTAAATGTGACGATTACAAATCCATCACTGTATATAGGTACAGACGGTTATAACGGTAACGCTGACATAATAAATTGCCGCAACTCAGGTTAAGTTGACTAGAAATAATAACCTTCTTATCTTTATATTGTTGTATTATCGCCATAAAATCGGATTTCTTTTGCAAAAATATATATTATTATGCTGTGTTACGAACGTTTCCCAGATTAATTCTGTACACTCAACGCACATACGAGCGCGCGCGCGCGCACACACACACACACACACACACACACTTACGTTTTGTGTATATAACAAATTTTGATGGTACAGAATACTCTACGAAACGTGTTTAATAATTAAGTAGAGTAACACCCGAACATACAGAATAAAAGTATCACTACAGTAATAATTATAATAACTTCAGAAAAATTTAAAAAGTTATGTTTAACAATAAGGGATTATTGTTGTATCATTACTATCATTATTACATGACAACAGCGACGTAGGAAGTGAAATAAGGTAATAGGATGAAAAGAAATGAACTTTTTCAAACCATCTGGTAACAGCGAGAACAATTTTATACATACTAAAGTATAGAAACATTCCAAAATTTCTATCACATTTGAAAGTATGTTGTAGCATAGCCGAAATTAATTTTATGCGTCATTAATGGCCTTGACTGTCGGAGAGTCTAGCCAGCGAATGGGACTCCAGCAAGCCAGTTGTATAACAGAGATCGCCAATTGTGCTAGTGTTGTTGCAGCATAGCGAGCAGTATGCAACGCAAACGTTAATATGTACTGTGCATAGTGCACTTGGATTATTGTCCTGTTTAACTGTCACCATTCTGAAGACCGTCTCTTATGTAAAACTGGTTGTGTACTGTGTTGCGATATCATTTTATTGTTTTGTATTGTTGGTAATATTTTTGTATTATATTATTATTTCGTTTTGTTATGGTACAAATAATAATAATAATAATAATAACTATTATTATTACTATTATTCTTATCATCATTATCATACACAGCTAAAATGTACTGTAAAAGTAATAATATAAACCAGATTAGGAGAAATATATTAGGATTTTGCAATAGATGTGCGGCTACACCATCTAATTTAATAAGCTAGGTATCAAAGAACAGTGCTAAAATACACCAAAATATTAATAGCCTATGTATTTCAGATGTTTTAATTTTGCAGATTTGCTCAGTAAAAAAATGTGTCTACTAGTAATATGTAATCTAGTCTGTCTGTTTACCGATACATAAGGAGGAATAAAAACACCAAAATATAGCGTTCACCATAGCAACAAGGATTATACGTCAGTCAACGAATCATTTCCAGAACTGCGCCCAAGACGACCCGCAATTGTAAGCCGAGTACCGAGACCCCCTACTTCAAGACCCCCTGCCTAGGGTATTACACCTCATACACACCTTAACTATATGTAGTGAAAACGTTACCGAATCCACTTAGGTTTGTGACAGTACATCCGGCTGATTTCGGTAAAGGCAGTACGTTTTGGCTACATCTCCTCCTTTTGAACAACTCCGTGGTGCGTTGAGAAAATTGAAACATTCAGCACTAATTGTTTCAGCGTTTTTTCAACTCTGCTAATACTTACTAGTCTGCTATTTTTTATTCCACATTTGCTGGTGAATAACACTTTGCATGCATTACATTTGTCTACGGCAAAGTTTTAGTCTCTAGTTTCTAAATTTTTGGCACGATCGGGGTAGATTTATTATTTATTGCATGGACCTCATTAGCAATTTTAAACATAAAGTATTAACATAAAACGTAAAGCAAAACTAATATATTTTTACCGGAAGGTCAGTTCGGAAGACTACTATTTCCAAGTAACAGAGTGCGTAATGTGGACTTATATCTTGTGCACAACATCCAGTTGTTTACTGATGCTGTTTTCTGAAATACTTGTGATTGTTTACCTTCGGATACACCAATCACAAAAATATCTCACATATCACCGCCGCAGTTTGTTACAATCAACGAGTACTCGGATACCAGCACCCGAAAATGCAGAAGTCTGTCCAAACAGGCAGGCGACATTACGACACCTAACATTTACCTCGTTGTTACTGAATATACTAAACGTTACGAGTGTTGTTCCAACCGTTCACTCTGGTAGAAAATATTAAGAGCGTGTGTATGACTTATGCAAATGAATCTGATGTACGGTGTAATCTGACGAATTTCCCACGTCCTATATGTACCGACCGAATAAACCAAAGTCAACAATCTCAAATATGGGAAAAAGTTTTTGTTAAAATCGAGATGGTTGAAAAAATTCAGTTTCTAAAAAAATTGCAACATTTTTAAAATTTTAAAATTTTGATTTTCGGCAGCTTCGGGTGTGTCAAGCTTTCTCGAATTTTAAATTCCACCATAGCGGAGAGTATGGAAGGCGCTTAAATGTTTCAGTTCGATGTTCTCTTCTTGAAAGACTCTCACGTTGGTTAAAATATTTACAGCGAATAGGCTAGTTCAAATGTGTTATTTGAAATGATCGAGAATCTTAATGAAAAATTACGTAACATACAGTAGTCTACACTAGTAGCCTTTGTATTTGATACGATATCAATAGTATACACATTGCATAAAGTAGTAACGGTACGTGTTTAAATGTATTTTTACTTAATGTTAAACACGTGTGTTCCACTTACAAATTCTTTTTCAATGACATTCTTCGCTGACAATAATAATTAGGTTTTTAGCATCGTCATGAGTTTCTTAGATCCAGTGCTTAATACTAAGTTTCAGTGTCCGAACACAATTTTTATAAACTCTAGACTGTAACCAGTACAGTATTATAAATCTGTTTTTAGTGAAATATATTTTTTCAGCTTTGTTTCATACCAGTTGACTTAATGTCAGAAAATTAAGAACATCTCGTGTAGTAATTATTTGTGAAAATAACTAGTACGTACGTGTAATTTTATATCAACTCTAATTTATCAAAAATTAACTACACTTTTGCTAAATTAATTAAAACAAATCTTCAAAATTTTTCAATTTTAAATTACAGTTTGTAATTTTCTAACAGGATGAATATTTTGTTTCTGCTGCACTTAGAAACAGTAGCCTATACTGTACATTATACTGTTGTTACCTTTGAAGATAGACTATATACATAGTCCTACACTTAACTTTATACACTAAACAATAAACATATACACTTGTCACGTCATTTATATATTTCAGGACCGACAATCAATTACACTAATTAAACCAAAGTAATAAATAATTATTTACTTACATAGCTTCAAGAGGTTAATTTAATCTGTACAGCTAATGAAACGTAACTTTATGTCTCAAAATTAACTGAAACTGGTAAGTAATTTAATATTAAAGCGATACACCGAAATTAATCATTAAACTATGAAGCGTTAGTGTGTCTGTAACAATATCTACACACAAGGAGTAATTACGTGTACGCAGATATTCTGATGATCAAGCCGCTATAATGCAAATCTACACTTTTCAAGTCTCAATTTAAAAGTTTTTCAAGCCAAACACTGTTTACTATAAAATAACAACTGTAAGGTTATACTGTTATGAACTACTGTTTTTAATAAAATTATCCGCTACATATATATAGCTAAATAACAGTGTATAAGAAATCGCGACGAGTATGGATGAAGTGGAAATTCGAGACACGGATTCTGCGCAGAAGCGGTTCGTAGTTTTTGTCAAACAGTTTTTCTCAAGTGATTGTGAAAGCATCTCACGTGCTCCCTGACATTCTTGTACTTCTCAACTGAAATTACTCCACCTAATGATATCACGTCAATAGTTTTAATAGAATTCGCCTCATCAACTTGTTCTCCTTTTGGAATTTTTTTTATTGAACATTTTTCATAAAATTTATACAAGAAGAATTTATTTATACCTGAAATAATATTTGTAGCAAATGTACGACAAATTTATTTATAAAGCACTAAGTTCTACTTGGTATTTTTAGTCTCAGTAATATAGATTATTTATTATAAACAACGTTGAATCTAATATTAAAAGAATATAGCATATGCATAGAACAAAAGGTCCAGACAACTCTTCCGATTTTTAACAAAAAGGTATAAACAAATGAATTAAAATATGTTGTGTTCTGATAGACAAACAGGTAAAATTTAAAATAAGTATTGCATATTTATTTATGAACAAGTATGAACATATGTGGGTATACATAGTATGTATTTATTTATTCCAAAATACTTACTGTTGTTTTTATAACAAAATTTTTAAAACGCATTCATCCAATTTATTTTTATATTAGTCCGTCTTAATGTGAAAAATTACTTAGTCGGCTTGAAGTTTAATCAAAACGTAACGCTGCCATACAGAGCACAAATTTATCTGTTTCACTAATCTTCTGTAATCGCTAATACCAAAAACAGGAAGCAATGATTGTTGGCAAAACAAAACCCGTTTTTGCCAACTAGTCGCAGTTTTAATGGAAACTTAAATTTAATCTGAAAAAACGCATCTGCTGTTGTCGAATGTACGGAATCACGGTGTTCACACTTTAATAGTAAATTTACAGAAATTAGAAAAGCAAAGTGCGGCTGCATAGTTCACATATGAAGTTGTACAAAGCCACATAATTGTATCCTATGGTGATCAGCTGAGTCAGTGGGCACGTGGACACAATACCCATTGTTTCTGACCACGTGTGCATAAGCCTGCCTCTCCGCCACACACTACAAGAAGCACTTGTTAATAGTAATAACCCCATTCAAACAAAAATTATAAACTACACCCACTGAATTATAATTACCTATAACAGATATATCGCCTAATATTAATATTATTATTTTTCAACAATAAGACTACTGAATATTTAGACCTATCTGTTACTAACCAAGAGTTTTTGCGTTCTTTTCAATTGCATTATGCACTGGCTATCCGATATATCTACTGTAGAGTGCTATCCAAAAATGTAATATATATTAAATAATATTATCAATAATTTGAAAGGTAACTGTAAATGTAGTAAATTTGTAAAGTATCACTAGACACATCAGATTTTGTGAACACATAGTTTTGTAATCTGTCAGTGGCCATGCGCATAATTAGTATAAAACTCGCGACGAGTAGCATTAGATACTTAACTGATAAAAACAAAAACAAAAAATACAAATGATACGTTTAATTAAGTTTATTTATCGGTGTTTCGCTATTCGTTTTGCGCTTTGTTTGTACTGAATACCAGAGAGTATAAGTCAGCAAAGGACAAGCCGATACCAGAGGACTGCTATCTAGACAGGAGCGGTAAGCATGTTTGTCCCAAAGAAATTTATAGATTTTCAATGTATAGCAGATCAAAGGAAACGAAGAATTTCATTGAAAGAATGTATAATCAATTTTTATATAAATATAAGAGAAAATCAGGTGTCATTGTTTCTCAGCTACCTTTTCGTGTTTAACAGAGGACTATTTATAATGTAACTTTTAGTGTTATTCACTAATGTATTGGCTGTTTTAACAGTATGACTGCTTACAGTTATGAGCTTGTACGTAGGATATGTAATAATGTGACTGAACGATTCATAAAGTATTTGAATAGGCATTAAATATTTAATAAATTATGAGATAGTCAAAGTGTTTAACTAGAGTAGAATAACAAAATAATATTAAGTGTAAATTATATTCGTCTGTTGGAACCTCATGTAAACACATCGAGGTCTAGTTGTTATGAAACCAGATTGTATTGTGATTTATAAAAAGCACCCGGCTTTAGGAATGTTTGGTTTTTGCTTCGACCAAAACACTGGATTCTCGTCCTTGGATAACTATGCTGTATCCATTGAAAGGTGAACTTTAAAACTACTACTGCTGCTTACAATAAATAATGCATTACACTTGCACTATGACGAGACTGTAACCGGCCAAGGCGACAATTTCCATGGTGTTCGGAAATCACTTTTACATTATAAAACAGCTAAAGGCTCTGTGATTTCGCTCTGACGACATAGTGCATGTGGATCATAATTCTGGAAAGACGTTATGAGACTCCTTCATCATGCGGGAAGATTTATCCGCCTGCACCCAGTCGCGGGCCGCCGAGCCGCCCCATTTCTTCATTACCTCTAGTTCAGTGATTCCAGCTGGGTGCCCTCGACACCTTTGTCTGCGGCCCGCCACCTTATCTTGGAAAACCAATTTAATAATTACCCTGGTTACTTTTATAAGTAAATGCATAATAAATTATTATTTTAACTGAGAATGGTCTTGCAGAACAAACCTATGTATATTTAAACCAAGAGTTTTTGCGTTCGTTTCAATTGCATTACTCACTGGCTATCCGATATATGTACTGTACATTGGTATCAAAAAATGTAATAAATATTATTGACTATTATCAATAATTTTAAAAGTAACTGTAAACGGTGTTACGCGTTCCCTGGTTCTCTAATAAACGTACGCCTACATTAAGATTTCCATTGTTTAATGGAATGTGTATTTGCTCCAATCCTCTTTTATTTTCATCATATTGCAAGATGTAGTTTACTTCCTTCTATTCATCGGTTAGTAAAACAGACGGGCTTGTACTACGTTTTATCCTTGATTCGAAATCAGTCCCATCTGTTATTGAAAGATACGTTTAAATGTTTTCAGCTCAATGAGGACATTCCTGTTTCTGAACTAGATAGACTTCAGTTTTCACATTGAAAATTTTATGTAAATATATAATGTTTCATATCTTTTTTATTTTTAGTATCTTCATTATTATACTGACATAATACAGACTACACCATTATAGATATATTAAATGTAATATCTTCAAATAAATACACCGCAAGTATGTTTATTGTCACCTGATGTACGTTTCACAGAAATTATTCTGTATCTTCAGAGTTTTGTTTGAATTGTAATTGAATGTTTCGCTTACAAAGTTAACGGATAATCGATTTTACTTCGATTCTATTTTCGATTGTTGTAATGTTTATGTAGTCAGCTATTTATTATATATTTAATGTGTTATTTTATTATTCTAATAAATGTATGAATTTAAATAAATCGTCTTGTTTTGTTTTTTATTTGAATTTGTTCTTTAATTTAGCCACACACTGTTTAAATAATACACATAAATTTCCAGACATTCAAAATGTCATATTAATTAGAAACGTACAAAAAGGTAACAAAATGAATATCTGGGAAAATCTTAATATTTACAAACACAATAATAATAATCTACTAATTAACACAGTAAGTGAGTTATAAGCTTGTTTATTACATAAAATACAGAATTACTCTGAAATAAGAATAAGTCTGTTTTTTACGTTCAATTATCTGTATAAGTAGAGTATATACAAAAAAATGTAATAAGAATTTTAGTTGGCCGAATCACCTGAGACGGCATACTTTGTAGAAGACACAGTTATTAGAAGTGGCACGAACTTTTAGGCTGAGGTCAATCTTATATCAAATGTATTTTCGAACTATGAAGGATAACCATTGAAGGTTGACAGAAAAAACTCAACATTCTGTAGACGTGATGTTATGCTAGGACAGTAGCGTGGACAGTATTTGTGAAGCTTCTGCCGCTTTGTGTGGAGGAACACGTGTTTGGTCTAGCCCTACTGGTCAGCGGCACCAACGGTGACACGATCAATGTTTGTAGCGATATGGAGAAACTATTGTCGCGGCCACGATACAAAGCGAACAAAACTCAAGCCATTGTTTTAGATTACAGTGTTTATTTCATTCACAGATCAAGCAACATTTCTCAGAGAAACACAGGGTGACAAACTTACTCTTTTCCTATAATAATTATATATGACACACCTTAAGAGAGGCGCCAAGCAAACCCAAAAATCAAATATTTAAAAATCTTTCTTAGCATATAATGATTATAGGTTTGCCCGCGTCACGGACAATTACATTAGGCCGCGCTAATCACATGTATTCTTAGCGGGACCCAAGTCAAATCTTTAATCACTACGTGAGCTTGGGCGCATTATGTACACTTTCAGTATTATAATAAACGCAGTCGTAATTTGAAGCAATTTTTAATACAAATTGTTATTCATATGAACGTAATTTTTATTTTATACTAAAAATTATACAACGTGAACCCTTTCGAAACGCCATTTTTTACGACTGAAATATGTTAAAGTTGAAATGTGTTGAAAGGGGAATTTGTTGTAGATCACGAAAGTGAAGTATTAATGGTTTTGTGTAAACCTTCTCACGGTTCAGTTAAGCAGATCTTATATTTATTTAAATCGTGCATTTTGTTAGTAGTCTACAGATTTACCTTGTCAAGAAAATGTGAGGAAATTTTAAAATTACGAAAAATATATATAGCCTACATACAATATACGTAAGGTAGCTATATATATAAGTTTCAGCTGATAGCATTTGCATGGAATAAATAACGGGCTAATTTTAAATTCATATTCCAAATATTATTTAGCTTATAAGTTGACATGCAGTAAACTGATTACCGTTGTGGTTAGTACAAGGAGAGCGGAAGTAGGCTTGTAGTTACAAACGGTACTACCAAAATAGAGGACAACTGTACCGTCATATCCGTACGCCAGGTAACATTTATGTTACGAAAGCTTTGCATATTTCGAAGTCTGGAGAACGAACACTTATTGCTTTGTCTGACTCGAATCGTCTGGCAAGGAAATTAGTCAAAGGTGGAGTTAAAAATTCAGCTCAGAAAAAGACTTGAAAAAAACTGCTTTATTGAAATTATTCAAATTCACGGGATTTAAATATAATACTGCCCGGTTTTCTAAAACACACGCGTAATTTGACAAAATACTTAATGGAAGCGTACGGACTGTAGCCAGTCCGTTAATATTATAGGTACAAGGAATTTATTAACGCTTGGTTTAGTTATTTTATTTTATTATTATTTTTTTACCTGACGCGTTATTAGTAATTGTATAGTACGGGAAGGGAAGGGAGTGCCAGTTGTACCATAGTTCACCAACGCTATAATTATTGTGTGAGATGTCGTATCGTAGGCCTATGTAACATTATGTGTGATACGACACTTTGTCAGTAGTAAGGATGGACAAATTCCGCACAACCTCACCTTCACCATAGTGTGCTGAAATGTGTATTACACAAACAGTTTAAAACATATAGGTTATATTGCCTTTTGTCGTTCCCTTACTTGATTTTTGTTAGTCTACTGCGTCTGTTAGTTTTATTGATAGAAAGGGCAATGATTTACCGAGAGTTTGTACTTTAGTAAATTATTGCACTTTTACGCTTGTGTCAAAAAGATCTTTTAAACGTTTTACAAATTTTATAATGCACGTAAAGTGTTATTGATTGCTACTAAGAACGCGGAAACATGCCCATAAAATACGCGTGATGCGAAACTGAAAACTTCGTGTTTCAACCAAATTATCCCACGTCTGTACAGCTGTTTAACCTTTTCTTTATTAGTATAACGTCTATCATGATTGTATTTATGAAGTAAGGGTTATTAGTTATAACAACTGTTTAATTTAAAAATTGCAACTTTAATGCTCTTATCTAATGTGATATTTGCAGGACTTAACTTAGTAATCTTATTTTTCAACCTAATTTAACAGTTGTTAAATATCAGAGACGTTTTTATAATGTATCACTGATTATGAAGCGTATTGCAAACAACAGATAGGAAATTTATTATTTTTTTATTTTCATATTACACAGCGTACACATTATTATATAAAAATTCATTATACCAATAAAATTAATTAATTATTCTTATCATACTCTGCAAAGTTTCCTTTGCACTCTGCCTATTCCAGTTTACAATATTTTCTTCAAGACGTCCAAAGTTATTGACTTTTGAACTTCCATCGGATAGCATATCCACATACATCGAAGATCTAATAACAATGCGTTCCTAGAACATGCACACTATTACTGTTCTTACCCTTTGCTTATCATAGTAGTTTTGGAATCATCGAAAGCTCTTATGTGTATAATGCACGCGCGCACACGCACATGCGTGCGTATTTATCATAAGAAATAAGCACGGCAACAACAATAGACTTTAAATATAATTATCACACTAGTTATTCCATCTGATTTACGTGCTTACCACATGAACTTATTATAATTATCCGATTAAACGGAATGGTCTAATATCATTCCTAATAAACTGGACGGAAAAGTATAGGTCTAATTTCAGACGACTGGCATAAGAAATAATATTAATTGAAAACCTAATGTTATAGAGACGTAAACAAAAGTAACATTAAGAAAATGAAAGGAAGGAAATTTAGCAGCAATAGAATTACATAAATATTTTGAAGTCTTATTAGATCCTAAAAAAAATGAACATTTAAGTAACTCTTTCTTTATAAAATCAAGACGAGGCTACGAAGAAACATTATTATTAACCAGTTTATTAGGTAAATTAGAATATAACTTAGAATGGCACAGGAAACAAAGCAGCGTCGTATCTTTCGGTCAAAAAAGAAATCAATATCTCTGGAAAAGTATTACCTTGGAAGTTATGTAGGTTATGTCTTGTATATTGTAATATTCAGTAAATATCTTCCTTCATTCCTCGTTGATACTTTTATTTTGTTCAGCCCTGTTTTGGGATCACCAATATGTAATATTAAAATAATTAGTATCTCTGACGTTGATTTGTAACTAAATAAAAAAACCTGTGTTTTATTTTTAATTAGATGATTATTTATCTGAATCTCATGAATCTCAGGGTTAACATACAAGTATCATTAAAGTCTGGTACAGTTTACACATAGAACAGACAATATAATTAATACATGAGACTTGGTAATATGGTGTTGTAAATGTCTGTTGAATGTTTGTGGGTTCTTTTAAACAACTAGAAACTATAACAAAAAAACTCTTATGATTAACGACTATTTTATAATAGTGTACTAAAATAATTCACAATTATTATTTTTTTTATTGTTTTTTCAGTTATTGTTTTTGTAGTAATTCATATTTTTACTGTCGCAATGTTAGCTCGAATATTTCAGTTATTGTTTTGGAGTGATCTCACAAATCTTGCAGTTTTCCCAACGGATTTATTGGTTGATTCTGCTCCTGGACACCTGGTTTTTTTGGTCTCTCTATGTCAAAACATCATTCCTCTAGGTCTTGGGTTGGTTTTCCTGGTCATCTGAGCTTTTATTGATCTTCAATTTCCATCAAACTCAGCAGTAATTTTTTAAACGTTCTGGCTTGCAATTCACAATTTTCAACAATCAATCTTCTTCCACTCAAAACATTAATTTATTTAGTTAAAGGCCTTGGCTCTATTTTATGGGTCACAGGTTCGGTGTACCATTTCTAATTAATAATATTCAGCTGAACTTTATCTTTTCTTCCTTACACTATTTTATTATAAGTTTTTAATGTAAAAATTTATCCTTTTCAAATAGTTAATTTGTTTTGTTTCACTATATGTGTTATATACCTGTTTCATATAGATTATATATATCTTCAATGCTCATTATAATTATGTTCAATCACTTTCATTATACACAATTTTTCCTTTTTACCGTATTTCACTGTTATTCTCACTTTCTAGCACTGTCATACCATACCACTTTTATAATTATAGTTTGATCTTATTATATTTGTAAAACTTAAATAATTCGCTTTATTTATTTATTTTTTCTTGATAAATAAAATAACGGTCTGAGGTGCGCAGACCTCCCCATAGTTAAATTAGATTTATTTACATTTTAACTAGTAATGAAGTTATTAATAATATTATAAATTGTCTTATTAGAATGAATTAGTTTAACACACAAAAAACATATGTAAATGTACTCAACAGTGCGATTAATTCATTATTTATTTACATCTTTTGTCCTGGGATCTTTAACTTCTTGGTATTTTGGTCATTATCAGCCATAGTTTGTTACAGTCAGTAAATTATCTTTTAGTTGGTATGTTATTAGTTTTATGTTTGGTGAAACGACACGTTACAATATTTATGTGACTGAGCTACAGTAAAAAAAAATTATTATGTTATTTACTGTATTGATGATTATCACAAGAATTTTCTGTAGACCGAAAACATGTATTATTTAAATAGGAGCATTAGCATATTATATTACGCTGTCGACCGTATGACATATTTCCAAATTAAATATGTAAAACGCGTTTAAGCTGAAGTTGCAGTATACATGGTTAAATAATTTTTCTTAATTGAAGACATGTCCGAATACTGAATAAAAAACGATTCATGAATCTTATCCACTTATATAAAATAATAGGTTAAAAATTAAAAATATTAAATATATATTAAGTAAGCAATAAATATGCAATAAGCACCCAAATCATCTATTATTACTATTATTATTAACAATGTTAATATTATAATTATTATATTACAATTAACATGTTATTATTATTTTTATTACTATTGTTATAATAACCACCGCCGTTATTATAGCCTATGGGATGCAATTATTACTTTTAAGATAAATATGTAAAATTTTAATTACTAAAACAAGTAAATGTTATTATTAAATAAATTGGAATCTAGATGATACACTAGACAATGTACTTGCTTCTAAATTGGTGTGTTCAGGGTTTGTAATGAAAGAAATATTTATTACAAAGCTGTAGAAAAAATATGTCATTTGAAAAATTTTGAAGACGTTTTACAATATTGTGAAACAAGCTTAATTTGGATAAACACTCTATACATATCCATTAAACAGGTACGTTCGTGTAGAATTTTGTTAATGAAGTCCCACCGTCTTTATGCTGTATCATAATTTAAATAGTACATTCTTGTACAATGCAGTCTGACTTCGTACTGTTTGTTTAATTATAAACACTTTTCCTTATGCCATTCGACATTTTAGTATAAAGTTTAACCTGACAACTAAGCAGTGAATGCGCGTAACCCGTTCTTAATTTTAAATAGCGTCATCCGCAGTGTAACTTAACAGTATCGTTTGATGTTTACGCTTAGTTAATAACTGCGAATCATTAGCGTAAGCGATGATTAGCCATTCAGTTAAATTATATTATATTAGCCATTTGTCATCTGTTATATTCTATAATTTGGATTCGGCTTTAAATTTACATCAAGTGACGTTACGTTTTTTATTAATCAAACATATTACAGTCTGTTGACGCATAGGGAAAGTAGGAAGTCGTGTATCATCAGACCACTGGGGAAGCCTGAAGTAAGCTTGAAGGAAAATAAAGTCTACAAAACTATCTGAAATCGATGATCTACATTCATGAACTAGAATAACTGTAGGCCTTACAACGTCTGAATACATAAGCGGTGTGACGAAACAAGTTTTTAATTATTGTGCCTAAGAAAAAAAATGTGTATGGAATAAAACAAACAAAAATTGAAGGAACTATTAATAAAAAAATGTTAAACTTCAAGATTTTACTCACGCATAAAGTTTAAATAAAAATAAGTAGAAAAAATTACAAGTTTCCTGAGAGCGAGGGAGGCCTATCTAAGAAAACCGTTGCCTGGTAGCGAGATGTTGTCAGCTAGGAGCTTCTTAAAATAAATAATATAAAAATATAACAGGACATTATCAATAAATAACATTAAAACACATAGATAAATTAATTACAGAAACACGTACAAAACATCGCATATAAAAACGTACAAGTAAAGCCACAGAACTGTGTTACCTCTAAGTTCATAAACAATATTATAAGAAAGTAGGCCTACATGTCCTACAAAGAAGTATACAACGACGAAAAATGTGCGTGCGGTACTCACTTGAAGTCCAGCAGATGACACCACAACGTTAACATTGTTTAGGAATTATATATAGGCCTAGTTGTTACTTTTTTCGATCTGTTTAAAGAATATAAAATCCTATGGCTTTACTAGTGCTTTTATGAATGCCGTCTTGATACATGACATATTCATTTGTTTGTACAGATAATGTGGTCTTTGTGTTTATGTTGTTACGCGCTGAAAATGCTGAAAATTGTAAGTAGGGCGGTAGATTTCTGAGATAAAGCACTTTGGAACATTGAGCCTACGGAGCCAAATTGATTTGGCTGATTTAATATTTTCCAGGGACATTAATTGTTGATTGCTCCAACAATGTGATTAAGTAGATCGATGGTAGGACTTATACAATCCAGAACAGTGTACGGACTTATCAACCGCCCGTGGTTGTACAATTACAACAAGGCTTTCTTCACACGAAATATCCACAGTCGGGGTCCCTCTACTTGAACGGATTAAATGAAATCACTGCATGGAGGCTAAAACGTAACAAGGGAAACTTAGGTCGATATTTTTGACGCAAAAGGAAGATTTAATTTTGTCGCTGTAACTCCTCATATTTTCTTTATTTTGTCGGTTATTTTCAACTCATTCGATAAAATACCAGAGGTCTGAGTAACCTATACATATACATGTATGTTGTCGCTTGTACCTGTGACCTAATAAATATGTGTAGCTATAGGCTACATTAATAAGCATAGGCAAGCAACGTGCGAAGTAGTTTATGTAGTGACGCTTGCAAGCCGTAACATCTGGTCGTACAGCGTTGGATGGTTACATAGTATTTCTATCAGTTCGTGGTACATTTAATCACCATACAGCTTACGTTAAATTCGTTAAGTAGTTAAGCTTAATTAATGCTAAATGCACTGTTTCAGTTCTGTATTTACACGCGTTCACATAAGCAAATATGTTCTAGTGACGCTACGCCACAACATAGTAACTTAGTTCTTTATTTTACAAAAACAAGAAAAGCAAACAAAACTTCTGTGAGAGTTTCGATACAATGTGTAGGAACTGCGTTTTATTTTTCCGTTTACGAAACTATCTGTCAATATGATATGAGTTTAGTGGAGATTATAATGGTGCAAAGGGCGACAGTGTGTTGAAATCAAAGGTGAATAATTCTTATCTATGGTTTAGTTACATTAATCACATGGTAGTGTGGAAAACGACATGGTTTGTCACGCGGTGAAATAAAACGTTTGACTTGGGCGCGTCAGGTGTTGTAGTAACGTACACCGATGGGCACACAACTTCCTTCAACGGACGATCAGTAAAGTTAGAAATATTTTATAAATTCTCATGCTTTCTAAAACATATTCCTACAAGCATATTTCTTACTTTTTGATCGTTCCTGGTTCGATTGTTTTATGTGATGGAGACGTTCTCAAAAGCAAACGGGGACAAAGATGCTGAAGCATCGCGACAAGAGAAATTGTACAGCAAGTGACATCCGGATAATTGCACTCCGGAAAATTAACAAATTCGCGTGTTTGTACATAACGAACGTTAGATAATAACAAATGGGCCTATACTTAATATAACTAGGAGAACTCACGTGTTGGACTATAAATGTATAGATATAAATAAATATTGTAAATAAGTTAAGTGTTTTTAGGCTTAGGCCTAACATTTGTTCTATTACAATTAGAATCGCAAAAATCATGACAAGGAACTGCAGCCATCGTACGGTATGTCTGTAAAAATTTCTTGTGTTCCGATCGTTCGCCTACTTGAAATTCTCATTATGTTTAAATATTTCCGAGGCGGTATACTGTAAGAATACAACACATGAGGAGAGCTGTAACAAAAAATGTTAGTTGTATTGAGAAGCCAACAGTAATCAGCAGAACACGAGCTGAACGATTTTATGGCGTGTTTAACTGGTGTGAATCGGTTATAGGCCTACCGGAGTTACTACTGCATGGTAATTACTGCATCCATAGATTAGGTAGGCCTATTCTATCTTAGCGTAGAATCCCAAAACGATTGTAATGTGTCTTATTTGCCAGACACTTAGCTTCGTTAAAATTGACGAATTCTGTGTGTATGCGTGTAACATTATATCTGACTATAAAATTATATCCGAAATATGGATGCCAATTTACAACTCAATACTTTTCACTTTACAACTAGCACATATCAGCTACAACAAGTAAGGACACCAGTGATTTTACAATAGCCGCCAATATATAATCAAATAGAAGAAACGCATTACTATGCAACACTAAAACTCTGAGAAACGCCGACTGTTTCTGACGAGAGAGTCAGAGGTTCCCGGAAGAGAACTCAACTCTACCCACAAATCCTACTCTACGTTCTCGAAGACGAAAGTCGCGTGGCCCCTGAGTACGTAACGTAACAGACGAGAGAGGGTGAATGGCGAGTTCCCGGCGCCAGAAAACTGGGACCCATCGGCTAAGGGAAGGGAACCCTAACAGAAAAATCCCTGGTCCTCCAGGTTGGGGGTTGGGCGGTAGGCCGGTAACCTACCCCCGGAAAAAATACCACACCACGGAACCTTCAAGAAAGCCTCGGATTGGACGGAAACAATGGCAACGACTACGGCAAAGAAATATGGAATACTCTTTAGGAACATGGAACGTCAGAACATTGAACAGACCCGGAGCACAAAGAGAACTCTGCGATGAACTCGAAAGATATAAAATTAGAATCGCCGCAATACAAGAGACAAGATGGTTAGGACAAGGAATAAGAGACACGAAGAGGCACACTATACTCCAAAGTGGAAAAAATAGTGGTACAAGAGAATTTGGAGTAGCCTTTATTATAGATAACAAAATAAAACAACATATAAAGGATTTTGCACCAATCAATGAAAGGATGTGCAAAATCAGAATAAAAACTCATTTCTTTAATCTTACAATAATAAATGTGCACTGTCCCACAGAAGACCAAGATGAGATTTTAAAGACAGAATTTTACCAAAAGTTAGAACAAATATATCACTCCGCACCTAGAAATGACATAAAAATGATTATAGGAGACATGAACGCCAAAATCGAGAAAGAAGAACAATGCATAGGAACAACTGGAAAACAGCCTGCATGACGAATCCAACGAGAACGGAAACCTCCTAATAGACTTTGCGACTAGTAAAAATATGGTCATTAGCTCAACATACTTCCCCCGCCGAGATATACATAAAATAACTTGGATATCTCCAGACGGAGAAACAGGAAATCAGATAGACCACGTTCTGATAGACAAAAGGGCAGCAACAAGTATATTAAATGTAAGAAGCAGAAGAGGGGCATGCTGTAACTCAGATCATATGCTAGTGCAAACTACCTTCAGGTGCAAAATTAACCAGAACAAAAGCAGTAAAACAGAGAGAAAAGAAAGATTAAACATAGATAAACTGAAAGACCAAGACATCCGGGATAAACTTGAAAAGAAATCAGCGAAAAGCTTCAAGAGAAGGAAAACCCAACATTAGAATCACACTGGGAAAACATTAAAACACTACAAAAACAGCGGCAAAAGAAATATTAGGAATAAACAAAGGAAATGAAACGGACCAATGGTTTGACGAAGAGTGCAAAAGGGCAATTGGAGAAAGAAATAAAGCACACAGATTATATATGACAAGACGGACACGAGAAAGAAAAGAAGAGTTCAGAATTACAAGGTAGCTGGCAGATAAGACTTGCAGACAGAAAAAGAGGAAGTTCGAGAATAACAAAATACTGAAAATGGAAAAAGACTTTATAGAAAATAACTCACGAGAAGCATATAAATTTATTAAAAATTTAAAACAAGGATATAAACCAAATACAAATCTATGCAAAAATCAAAATGGAGAAATAATCAGTGACATAGAAGAAATTAAGATAACGTGGAAAACATACTTCAAAAGGCTCCTAACGGACGAAACAAAAGACAGAAATAGACAAGTGCCTAGAAGAGGAAATGAATACGATGACGAACCGCCACCATCAATGCAGGAAGTACAAGAGGCAATTAAAGCACAGAAAAATAACAAAGCTCCAGGAATTGACGAAATTCCCTCTGAACTACTTAAGTGGGGTGGGAAAAAACTCGTGGAACAATTGCATGCCTTAATACTCACTATATGGAGTACAGAACAAATCCCTGACGATTGGAGGAAAACCATCATATGTCCTATACATAAAAAAGGGGACAAGCTAACATGCCAGAACTACAGAGGAATCTCTCTACTATGCTCCGGATATAAAATTTTTACATACATAATCAATAAAAGATTACAGCCATATGCTGAAGAGATTATCGGCGAATACCAGTCCGGTTTCAGAAAAGGAAGTTCCACCATAGATCAAATATATAGTCAGACAAGTTCTGAGTAAAGCGTGGGAACAAGGTACAGACGTCTATAATATTTCTGTTGATTTTAGACAAGCCTATGATTCGATAGATAGGGATAAACCATCAAATATTTTATACGAATTCGACATACCAGTGAAACTGGTAAGGATGATAAACTTGACAATGACTAATACAGAAGCTCAGGTACGAATACAAGGACACAAGACAGAAGGATTTGTAATCAATCGAGGGTTAAAACAGGGAGATGGGCTGGCCCCGACCTTGTTTAATCTAGCTTTAGAATATGTGATCAGAAAACTGTCAGTAGGAAGAAACAACGTACTGACAAACAAATCGGTCCAATTAGCAGCCTATGCGGACGACATCAACATAATGTGTCGGACAAAAAATGCAGCAGAGGAAACGTATTCTGAACTCAAAGAAAATGCTAGCAATATAGGCCTCAAAATCAACATAGATAAAACAAAAATATTAGTGCAGACTAGAAGACAAAGAAATTACGGAACAATCGACAATATCGAAAAGGTGGGCAACTTTAAATACTTGGGAACCATTTTAGAAAAAAAAACGGCACAGAAGAAGCCGAAATTCGAAACCGGATAGTCCAAGCCAATAAAGCGTATTTCGCTACATCAAGTATCTTCAGATCCAAAGACATTCACAGAAACACGAAACTAAGGATATACAAATCAATAATAAGACCCATCCTAACCTATGGTTGCGAAACGTGTATCCTGAACTCCAAAGCAGCAAACACTCTCGATACCTTTGAAAGAAAAATATTACGAAGAATTCTGGGACCAGTTAATGACGTACATGGCTGGAGAATAAGATATAACTATGAATTGTATCAAATGTATAAAGAACCACCGCTAACACGGTACATAAAACTACAGCGTCTAAGGTATGTCATGTAGCCAGGACGGGAGAAGAAAGGATACCACAAAAACTATTGTATACCAGAATCCATGGAAAAAGACCAGTGGGAAGACCAAGGAGAAGATGGGAGGATGCGGTGGATGAGGATGCAAGAGAGATATTGAAAGTGCGTTCCTGGAGGAGGATGGCTGCTGACAGAGGAGAATGGGGGGAAAAATTGAAGGAGGCCAGGGCCCAACAAGGGCTGTAGTGCCATAGAAAGAAGAAGAAGAAACGCAAATTACGAAATAAAGGAAGCGATGAAAACGAATGACGGACACCAAAGAAAACTGCGTAACGCACGCCTCTAACCGTAAGTAGGCATACACTTTCGAGATGGTCACGGTATCAGTTATTAAACTTTATTGAAATTAACCATATGTCGTGGGCTTCAGCAATATTGAGTTCTGCATTACAATTTACATGCTGACCGATTAGTGTGGTGTAGGCCTATAACTAAAGTCAATCCGCAGCCTGCATTGGTAAGTAAGCGCTAAGCAGTACTACAAACTGCTCTAGCCGCGTATCACGTGACACTATGAATTACTCACATTATTCATAATTGATATGGATTGTGGATTGTGTACATTAACACCTTTGTTCAACGGTAAAATATTAACAGCGCTATCAAACGAAATCAGTAGAGCAGTTGCAGGAAACAACGCGCGGAGAACGTAAACATTGATAACTAAGCTACTATTTCACATTTGTTATTGGCACGACGTAAGTTTTACAAGAACACACGCAACACTAGTACCCTACTAACCTGACATGTGGTCAACTTACTGATTTTTCTCAATAAAGTTTCTGATACATGAGTTCAATCTATACTTTTTTTTCTTTTTTAATACCGGAGTCACATGTTTTAAATAACGTAATCGGCAGGATTTTCAGGTGTACATGTACGTTATTACACTAGGCGTTTGTTCTCTCGAAGAGAGATCAAAATCCATTATTATTATTTTCACAAAAGTAGTATTAAACATTTTGTAAATGCATATAACGTTTGTTTCGCATCAGCACGTACTAACTACTGTTAGAAAATCGTTCGGAGTGGGCACAGGAAGTGCACTGCGTCGGACACTCTTTGTGTACATCTAAAAGCAATTTATGCATCAAAGAATTTCGCATTTTTAGTTGATGATAACAAAAGTACGCCGTGTACGCACATGCTCGCCCGCACGCTCAGAACTGCGGTTTATTTTAAAGAAAATTCGATGTTTTATACAACTTAGTTACATTTATTTGGTTAAATTTTTTAATTCTATTTATTTTAACGTCGTTTAAATTTATTTTGAAAGGCGAAAAATAATTTCTGTTGTTGTAACTGAGGCATACTTGCTATCATATTTATAATCCGCTAAGCAGAATGCTCATTGTTGAACGTTGTTGTCATACACAAAGTGGAAGCTAGATCACATTAGCTTTAACCTTCAAAATATTGAACTGCCTATGCTATGCAATGCAGTCACGTTGAAATTTTAATTCATCTTAAATTTGGGGCAGCAGTATAACAGACTATCATAAAGTCAATGAATTAAGTAAAATTAATTAATTTGTATAGACATAAACTTCCGTGTTTTAAGAAAAGGAGTAAAGAAACAAAGCAATTCGTTCATATTATGACATAATTTTAATTTGTATAATAAGAATTTTTATAATTTCTGTCAGCGGTACGGTCCGTCATTCAATAAACAAACTATATGACAGCTACTTGGATGTAACGAAGACTCCTAGATTTGGTCGGGTCGGCACTTCTGCGCACCTTTAACGCCGGTGACTTTGCGTTTTTTGACCGAAGAATTCAACACTTTCTTTCTCCCTCTCTCTTGCTTACTCACTAACCGTTACTATGGTTACACCGTGAGATTTCAATACCGGCTTTGGGTGATGGACCACAAAGAAAATAACAGAGAAGAAATATATATATATAGCGAATAGTAACCTACACCTACAGACAGAGGTAATGCCTTAAGAAGCGTGATATTTTTTTTTCGTCTTGTACATTTATTTCTGACGTGTTTTCACACAATAAAACGGCATTATTTCCAGATAAACGCGGAACGTATCCAGCATACAGAAACGTCACGTGTACTCCGGTACATACTGACGTCTGAGAACATGCAGATCTGCTCGCGGAAACTGCCATACCGTTCGCCAAATACTTTACTGTTGTGTTGTAGCGTTTTGACGACTGCATTAAATTTGTTACAGACGCAAGAAGTTTTCTCCAGTTATGATGTCCGTGTTCTGAATACAGCACATATTACACTATGCACAAACACGCGCGCGCACGCGCGTGTGTGTGCGTGTACAGTATAAATGTAAACATACGAGTAGCTTTTCAAACAACTACAGATTACCGGAGCGTATAAATAACAGTTCTTACAGTATTTACCAGTGTAAGAATTGTGCTGTATACGAGTCATTTCTTATTTTCGTTATAAACAATTGCTAGTACCGTAGAGACTCTACTCAAATGATTAATTGTTTACTTGTCTATCATGCACCCCACAACACAGTTCAGCTGCTGTCCCACCATTGTAGTCCACTATCCAGACAACGATAAACAACTGTGCTATATGGGTGGACAAAATTAGCGCCATAAGAGAACGAATATGTAAAATAAGAAAGGAGCATTACGCAGTCATAAAAAAAAGAGAAACTGGTTCATTGTTCTAAAGATTGGACTAGCAAAAATTGATAATTGACTACAGAAACACGATTAGCGGCAGGCGAATAAAGCTACGGAATTTCATGAAAGGGTCCTTTAAGGGATAAAAAACAGATAGAAATTCAACATTGTAACTAACCTACACACACACACACACACACACACACACACACACACACACACACACACACACACACACACACACACACACACACACACACACACACACACCTGCGTGAGACAAGCGACGCTTCTTCATTTAGTAACAGGGAACACCTTCTAGGCATACAGTTTCCTGATCCACCATAAGTTTCAGGAAGCTCATTGCTATTATGAAATCGAATCGGAGTATAAACAATTACGCACTGTTCATTTAAATCAGTGAACCCATGTAGTAACGCTTAGCAAAAGTTGGCGGAGATCTACGATAATGCTTTGCTGGCATTATATACCATTTTTGCAAAGAACACGTCAGTATTTTACATTTTACAAGATGGCGCTCTGTGAATTACAGCTTTATCTTTTACAACACGTGCTGTAAATAGGGAGGACTGCTAGCTCCTGAAACGCTTAGGCCTATACAGCCGCCTCAAGTCAAGTAAAAAGGATAAGTAAACTCACAAAATAACAACTGTAATTAAAAACATACGGTATATTTTTAAAATTCAGATAGAATTTTAACACAGTATTATTACATTATATAGCAAAAAATCTCATCATCACTGCAATAAAATAAACTTATCCTAACGATAATTTAACATGCGAAGCGTGTAGGTAATCTACTAGCGTTTTCATGTGAATTTAATGACATTATTAACTTCATAATGTGCTAAGCGCACAATTGTTAACAATGTTATTGTTAATAGTTTGTTTTTAAATATTAAAAAGACATCACAAATGGTTTGAATTATTATTTAAATATTTATAAGATAATCTTACATGTACTTTGAAGACTCAAGAGATTTATATTGAACGTGGTACGGATAGCCTTAATTACTACAAATCTACAGCCCGTCACAGCTTTTTTCAAAGGCTCTCCTATCACAAAACCGCCTATTGGATAAATTTGTTAACAGACCTTTTCTTTATGCAGAGTATCAGAAACTAATATATGATTAACTATGTTAATGAAATTAATAAAATCTGTTTTATCTACCGTAAGAATGAAAAATAAAGTTGCATCGACGTGGTCGACCCATAACATTCTTTGGCTGTTTTCCAATATTATCTATCATTCCAATTCCAAACACGTACGGCGCTGCAGTCGCTTGCCTTCTTTTGTTTCCGTTGAGGAGCGTGCGCGCGCAACAGTCACGTGACATAACCTCAAACCGTTAATGTATGTTGACTGTCGTTTTATTAAAGACGTGTATCACGTACCTAAATTTACATCATTCTTACTGTCACGAATAATGATTTTTAAAACGAATATTAAAATTTCGGCATCTTTGTTCACCATATAGAGACTTGTTCCATTGTTTGTTTTGATTTTCGTGGTCATGATAATTACACTTATCATTCATATTCACTGTGTTACAAAAAGGTTCTCCCAAAAATCTTGTTTTCTTTTTTATTGATTTGGACTGTACGCAGAAATACGTGAAACATGTATTGTGTTCGAATCACGTCCACCCAACTAAATGTAAATTCATATATACGTACAAATTCTATAAGAAGAATTTGAACCTAAAGTTTACCTGTTTACCACTTCTAAGGGATAAAATAAGCTAAAAATTGTAACTTCTGGTAGTCGATCTCGTTTTCTACTGTATATGAATATAAATACTATACACAAAATACCAAATACCTTTTCATACGTTTAACTGCATCGTAACCTTTTTTTTATGTAGGCCTACTAAATCCTGTAGAAATTGTTGCGGAGGGAGAGAGAGAGACAGACAGACAGACAGAGAGAGAGAGGGAGAGAGAGAGAGAGCGTTAGCCTTTGACTAGCACACACTGACATACGTAATAAAGTTCATGCAATTATACCCAATTATGTCAAAAATATAATTACTGTAGTCTGAATAAGATACCAAAAAGGATGCTAAAGGTAATAGGAACAAACGAAAAACAATAATTCTGTTGTCAAAAATGTAATAAGCTGCCAAGAACAGTTTGAGTACGCGCGAACATATTCTATAGAAGAATCCGTATTCAGGCATTGAACGTAATGTTTATATGGTACGTTGTTGACGAATGTTTACGTCGCATAATCTATGCCATAAGAACGACAAATGAAAAAACCTAATGATGAACATGGTATTTCGAATAATTTATATCAGCTATATTTCTGTGAATTTATGTTACTTTGTGTCATAATTTCTGCCACTTAAGACGGCTTTCTCGCTACAGTACTTCTGTAACGTGTTTATATATGGCGTGACTAATCAATTATTTCGCTGTTAAGAGGGCACAAATGTCATAATTCTGTTATGATGGCTGTTGCGCACAGCACAAAGAACATGCGTGCCGGCAAATTCTAACAATATTTCAAACGTTAATGAAAACACGTTTAACTTTTCCAGTATTGATTACTGCGATAACTCTTTCAAAAATAATTTACTATAGAACGTTATTCTACATTTGCGTATATGAGTAAAAGGAGGTGAGGCTAACTACTACTGACTGTTAACAAACTCAGAAAACATTTATAAACTATTGTATAGGGCTACCCAAAATGTTTATACATCTGCGACATAAAGTATTTCTCTGAATGTTACCCGATGTGGAATTAGAATAGATCGTAATATAATCACGTTTTGTTGAAGCTTGGTCCTCAGTTAATGCGGTTGGAGAATCCATGTCCGGTCCAGTTGTTAATATTCGGGCTACAAAATAATTTCCCGTACACTGGCATATGACTGAAAGTGACACATATATACTCGGGACAGGTCTTGAAATATTGTTGAGCGCTTAACCTATCAACGTGTATCATGAAGTGACGTATTAATACTATTTCTCAAATAGTGGAATAGTAACGTTGTGGAACCGTTAACGATTCCTCTCGTAATGTTCAATTTTACTTCAGGAAAAACACTGTTCACTGGCATTTATATTACAAAATACATCCTCTCTGCTATGGCGCTACACATCAAATCGAGGCCTGGTCTTCACCAATCTCCGCTTCCAATCCACTCTTCCTATTCTATAGTATCCTATAACGAAGTATACTTTGTTAACCATGATGATCCTTCTTCGGATCTCGGATTCTCCTGAATCAGTTTCTGCTATGTTTACTCCAAGACACAACACGTCCTGCGTTATTGTTACGTCACACGGTTTTAATATAGGCCTAAATAATATACTGTAGGCCTATAGTTTGTAATATTATATGTGTGTGTATATATATATTGTAACTAAATAAAAATCTCTCTTTTTTGTTTTAACGTGTAGAGTGGATAACGCCTCACGTTGTAAGCGTCAATTTGTAACTAAAAACGCAGTTATACCCTTTTAGTTGGTTAATTAATTTATTATTAATAAATAATAAATGCTTTCTTGATGATGCGTGAAGCCTCGCGTTGGTTGCGTCAATTTGTAAAAATAGATAACTCTGTCTACTGATTTTAACTCTTAAACTTACCCTTCTTAGTATACTTCTATGCAACTCTGTGTTAAATAAATAGTCAAACTCTTGTTCTCGTTTTGTCTCTGACTCAACTAATTTTTATTTACTCTCTTTTTTATTTTTGACACTGATTTAATTGTAACAACATCCAATGTTCCTATTTAACATTGGTATCTCATTTCTGTTGTAGAACATGAAAAAATCTCAATCCCAGGGTTAACGTAAAAGTAATGTCAAATATTGTACAAGTCATAAATATAACATAAAATATAATATTTGTGAATGAGATGTGGTAATTAGGTGTTGTGAATGTCTGCTGAATAGTGGTGGGTTCTTTGGATCATACAAGAACAATACAAAAAAACTATGACTACTAATACTATGGTGTACAAGTGTACAAATAAAAATTCACTTTTATAGCGTTTATATTGTTTTTATCATATTATTTAGTTGTAACTCGATCATTAATGTAGTAATGTAGGTTCAAATATCTGGCTTAGCCTTGGAGCAATCTCACCAATCTGGTAGTTTTCTTTTAGGACTTATTGCTTAATTCTTCACTTCTGGGCATCTAATTTTTGGTACTTCGATTAAAACATTATCCTTCTAGTTTTTTGAATAGTTTTTCTTGATCATCTCATCTTTTATCGGTCATTAATTTGTATAAAGGTTCAGCAGTAATATTAATATGTTCTGCCTTGTTTTTAGATTTGTTCCAACCATATCCTTCTTTTTTACCAAAACACTAATTCCTTCAGTGAAGGCTTTGGCTATGATATGTTATGGGTCACAGGTTCGGTTTCACAATTTCTAATTAACATAATTCTGTTGACCTTTATTTTTTTTCTTCGTCACTATATTATCATAAGTTTTTTAACGTAAGATTTTCTATTTTTTAATTATTTACTTTGTTTGATTTCACTATATGGGTTATATAACTGGTTCATATAGATTATATATTCCCTTCAATGCTCATTATAATTATGTTTCATCACTTTCATTATACACACTTTTTCCTTTTTACCGTATTTCACTGTTATTCTCACTTTCAAGCACTGTCACACAATACAACTTTTATAATTATAGTTTGATCTTATTATATTTGTAAAATTTTATATCATTCACATTCTGTAGTTCAATGATACAAAATAACTGTCTGAGGTGCGTAGACCTCCTCATAGTTAAATAGGTTTATTCACAATGTCTTATTTCTTACATACTAGTTTTACACATTTATATATTATATTTCTATTTATAAATTACTATGTACATTTTTTTTGTCATTTGATCTTCACTTCTGGGTATTTTCGTCATCGTCAGTCATTGTTTGTCACTGCCATTAAATTACTTACTCCATGAGTTTTCATTCTCTATTTCCCAATTATTTTGTTATTATACTATTTCTCTTTTTGTTTTGATTACTTAAAAGGATTGCGTTTATGCATATTTTACCGTGAATTTTGATGGTAGACTACATTTGTTTTTCCTTTGAGGTGTATTTTTGTTATGTTATATATATATATATATATATATATTGCAACAAAACACAGGACGATGATCTAGAATAAGTATATCAGAGCATGGATGACGGACAATTAGCATGTTTTAAATTGATTTATGCAATTTTTGTCAATTAGCTATAAGTTTTGTATTTAGTGATGGATAAGGACTTGTGTTATACCAAATTCTTTGTAAATATTTGCTCTATAATGTCATGTACTTTGTTTGTGAATATGTGCGCGCGTTCGCGTGTCAAATTCTAGACAGTTGATTGACCAATCAGAAGCCCCTAAATTCAGTCAGATCCGTCGGTTGTCATGTGTACTTCGAGGCAGTTCATCGGAAGCTGTTGCATAGTGAACGTGTGTTCTTCGTCAAGAGTTTTTCTTGTTCGAACTGGTTTAATCTAGAGTAACTCTCTTGGGACTCTTTTCGAGTTTGTCGATTAGAACCAAGCTGGTGAACTACCAATTATAATATATTAAGTGCTATTACGTGTTAGTGGAAGATTTTCCGCTTAGGGAGATTTATCTACCGTGGTAAATCCTTATTGACGCGGAACACTTCAAGAATAGCCGGAAGGTGTAAGTAATATACACCGCTTTTTAAAGAATATCAGTCTTTATCACCCTAAATATCAATAATTAATAACAATCAATAATGAATAATAACCAATTGCGAGTGAGAAAACTAAAGATTCGGAAAGTGACAATTTGTATGTGAAATCAGTATCAGTGTTATCAGCTGTTCGGCGAACCCCAGCGCGGAGAGAGAGAGTGTGAGAGCGGAGGTCATTTGCAGAGAGGAGCGTAGCAGCGGCGGAGCGAGCGAGTGACGTCACGGCTAGTGTAAAGGAATTCTACGTTCAAGTAAAATTTACCAAAACTGAACTATATAAACTCTTTCATAATAGATAAAATACTATACATAACATTTTGTTTAGTTTAAATATATCATATAAACAATTATTTACTTGTGTGATAAATAAAAAATTTTTCTACACCTCCAATATAGACTTGTGCCTTTTCTTTTCATACGACACGCCTTGTTAAATGTCTCCTTTTCTTTTTCTCTCCTTCTACTATTTCCCTTAAAACCGTTGTAAGAAGTCAATTTGTTCTCAAAAGTTCCCCTCCACTTTCCTTTTCTCCTCCTTATTACCTTCAGAATTGTTCTACTCTCCTTGATCCTTTTCAGCACCTTTTTTAGTTATTTTATCCGTCCGCCTCCAGTGCCTTAAACCTCCAGTGCCTCAACCGTTTACCCCTTTTCACATCTCTCACGTATAAAGCCAAACGGTTCATATAAAACACTTCATCAGGTTCTTCCTCAGTTCACTACACAAAAATTCCTTTTTTTCCATTAATCACTTCCTTCACTGAGGATAACACTCTTAATTTCTTGTTCCTATACATGTACTGGTCTTTAAGAGTTAAAAAGAACGTTATCACTACAGCTTTGAAAGGATATAGACGTTATGCGACGTTGGGAGTGTATTTTGCTTTAAGTCGATACCCGCATGCTTCCGTGTTACATGGGCCTGGACGTCAACCAATGGTGATGCAATGCCAGAAATTGTGAATAGAATGAAATTAGGGCAGTTACCCTTTGGAAAGACGGATGAATATTATTAAGAATAACAAATGATTGTTGTGTTTGAAAATTAACTTTTTACTCAGAGAGAGAGAGAGAGAGAGAGACTTATGGGTCTAAACGTGGACAGTGGAAACGAGAATGACTGAGGGCTCCGCATACTTGTGCTGGAAATATGAAAACAAGACGCGAAACAAATTTAAGTGGATACGCTACCAAATTAGAATTAATTATATCATTTACAGAATTCCAAAACGAAATGGATATGTTTTTCGTCCATTTGATAAGGCGAGAAAATGTCGGATGTTCATGAATGTTACTAGACTGGAGACTAAGAGATGTAAAGGGACCACAATGACTGCTATGTACAAGATAGGGGGATGACCTGGTTAAATTCTTCGTTTTTTATTGGACGGGAAATTACTGTAGAATAACTAAGGGCGCATTTCCTCAGCAGTGAGAAGATAAATGAGATTTATTATGGCGTTAATCACAAACACACACACAATTCTAAAGAAATTGTATCTTGCAGAAGTTCACATTGTGTCTGTGTACGTGCGTGTTTGTGTGCGCGTTCGCGCACATATCAATGTAACATAAAATTAATAACAATTTCAGAATATGAGACTAATGAAATTTGATAAAATGCAGGGCCAAAGGCAATAGGGATTCCTTAATTAATTACATTCTGTACTTCTACTATTTCTACAATTTGTCTTGTGTTTAGATATATTTTACTGCCAAAAGAATTGAATGACACGTGATTGAGACAAGAAGGAAGTGATACGAGACACGAATGTATCATTTGAAGAAAATGATGAAAGCCAACGAGTAGACCTACTAACTAATGTGAGGGTGCACAGTACGCTCTTAGACATGTGAAACAAATAGTAAACATTTGGAATTTTAACGGTGTCAGATCTGTTAACAGACAAATGTTTGTTATTTAACTTAACATAACTTGAATAATCCATTATACGAAAACAATGTTTTTATTTCTCAGAAAGAGAGAAGTATGAATGAATAAGAAGTGAAAATAAAGGATACTCCTTAACTGGTGAGGGGGGTGGGGTGAAGGTTCAGTAAGGAGCCACGCGCTGCGAACAATAGAAATCTCAATTACTAAGAGAATAGGCTTCGGTCATTATACTTTGTTCAGTAAAAGATGACAACATAGCGGTACTAGCACGTAAGTTCGATCCATTAATGCTGATCTACGCTCAGCTGACACGAATCAAATCATAACGGCTAAGATAGTATTACTATTATTGTTATATTTACACGTAACGAATACGACTAACTCTTCAGATTCTAACTTTTTATTATCTCTCACTACACCCTGTAACGAACTGTATAAATGATTTGATATTTCACTTTTCAAATTTCAATACCTTCAATCGCAATTTCCCTTATTGGAATGACACTGAGGAACGAATCATAGGCTGAGTATATACTTCCTAATAGTGAAAGAGAGCTAGAGACTGAATGACAGGTCCAGGGATGGAATACAGGTCGTGTTCCGCCAATTATTTCATGAAGGGACACAAACAGCTGGTCGTAATTGACCACCTGGTACAGTGTCACTGAATTATTATGATAGTAGACGTTTAATGGACGCATTACATCATGTGCCTACACACGACACGTAGGCCTGTCCTATAATGAGTATTCAATCTGGATAACTCTTATTACAACAAAACGTTCCTATAAACAATTTTAAAGCTATAGGCCGGGCTGTAGGCTGTAAGCGATACCAATTCGTGTTTATTGCTACTAAGTTGTATACAACTATCTGTCACACACACACACGCGCGCGCGCGCGCGCACACACACATCTCCTGTAATTAATAATACAGTTAATGACAATGATAATGTACAGTGTCTATGAACGACATTTTCAACAGGTCTTCTGTTATAAGCCTGAAGTAATTTAGTTTCATTAAATTAAAAAAATCAAATAATTTAAAAATATATTCGTAAAGTGTAGTTAGTATGTTTGTCTTTCTGTGGGAGGACAGCAGTGTAGGATGTATGTATTCAATTTGAAGAAGGGAAATCGTTGTGTCGTGGGTTGGCAATCTTAAATAAAAAAGCACACAGGCACTACTTAAAATAATAATTAAATGTCTGCATAATTTGAAATAATGTCAACGTCATCATTTCCTGTGAACTTTATAAGTTTCTTTCAGATTACGCCTACATAAATTCCTTTTCTTTCATACGGCACTAAACATAACTTCTTCTCTGAATAAATCAAATTTCCGTAATTACAAGTCTGTGACAGATTTATTGGCGCTCAATTCACTCAGACGTATCGTTCACTATCGACCCCTAACAACTAGGTTATGGTTTACTACGCATAATTTAGAAATCAATACGCAGATAGGTTTTATTTAGGTTATCAACAGTACCGTGTCCACACTGAGGTCTAAGGAAGGTTTAACCTTCGGATGGTAGGCCTACTTCGGCAATACGATTGTCGCTACCCAACATATTGTTTATCGTAAACAGAGGAAATGAAATATACTTATTTTTTTAAACAGCTTATTATATATCTCACTGAATAATTACAAGGTAAAAGTGTTACAAAGTTACATAACACGATACGTGGTACAGCCGTCGTAGGAAGAAAGGTTGCGTCAAGTAACAACTGAGCTGAACGTTTGTTTGTGTTATCTTTGCGGAGTTATACTCTTTGCAATATAAATATAATTAGTGTTTATCGTTGGTATTGGTGTACTTGGCATCTGATGTGTGTGTGTGAGGTGATCAAAACAAACCGGATATTTTTAATCAGGTTGTAGTGGCACCGTCGTGTGACCTATGAACCACATTATGCACCTGAACCTTCTGTCAATCAGGCAAGCTCCCAGCCGACACTAAATATGCATACTTATGTATTCAAAGTAGTACCACTATATTCGTGCTGCTTTCCGTTCTTTCCTTGTCAGCACGATAAAAACTAAGTAGAAATACTGAAACCGATGGTCATTTTTAACAACACCCAAACAGACCCTCACACACACACACACACACACACACACACACACACACACAAGAATCATACTGCCTTTACCTTCTGACAAACTTTAACTTAATTTTCTATAAAGATATACACTAAACGCCTGACAAAAATTTTAAAACCATACAAATCCTACATTATCAATTTAAAAAACGTTGAGAAGAATATTCCAGGTTGTAGGTGGCACTCGCTGGTAAAACGTTATATCTAATACTGAATATAAGTTAAATATTAGGAAACTGCACAAGATATAAACTTATAAGTAACTTGAAAATCCATAATATATGCATCACAAAACATATAATGTAAAACAAAGCAACATAACTGTGATTGTTGGACGCTTATTAATGAGTCATTGGGAAGTACAGATGGCAAAATTCAGATTCTCTATAGCTTCGATTAAAGGACAGAAAACAAAAGAATCAAATTCGAAATACACTTATATATTAAAATAGATAAACATAATAAATCCACAAAAACATAAAACGGGCCACATATTGCTAATGTAACTTATGCGACGAGCACACCATCTGCTCACAATTGTCGCTCACTTTCCAGAGACATTCAGCTGTAAAGTGGCTACATCGGGTAGATACAACGTAGGCCTACGTATAACACACTTAGAAAGAAGTACAGAGGAAAGATAGAGAGATAAAACCAAGCAAACTACTACCAATTTGTACAAGAGAAATTCTTTTAGCCCACGAACACTTTCACGTTCATGATCAACGATCTATCTGACCTGATTTCGTAGCCTTTAAATTGCAAATTCTAAAGAAATTATATTCTGCAAAAATCCACATCCACGTATTGCGATTTTTACATTTTTTAATTCATGCCTAGTGTTAACGACTGTCTGTCACTTTTAGCAACTTTTCATTGTAAATGGCTTAATCAGGATAGGTATAAATTATTCGGAGACGTTATCGAACTTACAACGCATACGAAAAAGTTCAAAATTCTCATCATCGCACGGGATGCTTTTAGCGTAATGTGAATACCAAATCAGTTAATCAAGACTCACACCAAATGTCCGTAAAACTAGGTCTTTAATGTAAACTAGTAGCAGTTTTTTAGGAGACTACGAGTACTTGTGTACTCATTGTATGTTTCGAAGTTTTGAATATTTAATATGAATCATCTAAATAATTTCCAGTATGAAAGCATGAAATATTTCTGTAAATTGCTAGTGGAAGGCAAAGAATCGGGATACGCAGAACTGGGAAGAGAACGTTTTAGAGATGGTAAATATCGAATATGAAATGTGAGTGTTTATACATCGGCGCAACAACCACGTCAGTTACAATATGAATTCGTCTCAACACATATTAGTCTCTTGAAGCTTGTATTGACAACTAGGTACTTAATTCTGAACAAGTAGTCAGTTGTTTCTTGATGGCATCTGTGTGACACTTCCGACCGTTGTAACCAATAATTTTCACTGCCACTTATCCAGGTAATTTTATCAACCGCAGAGTCATAAAACGAATGAATTTTGTGTTGCTCAAGAATTACCAGGTTCAGGTAATGTGAATCAACATCTCCGCGATTCCAGTTCTTCTAACATTTTTGCATATAGGCCTACGTCTTAACAAAATAAGTTAGTCCTCAGAGGCGTATTTACGAGGGGGACGCACGAGGACCGGACCCCCCCCTCCAGAGGGTCGAAAAAGTTGACGAATTTTGATAACCTCTTAATTTTTAGGTTGTTTTATTTTATTTTTTCAGCTTTGTACACTAATACAATACTAGCTTTTTTTTTAAATATACAAACAGGTTTATTACACAGCAGTAAGGTATTCGTTTGAAATACGAAATATAGGAAAAACAATTTAGTCAATAGGTATCTTGTAACAGTGTTTCAATAACGCGTATTTTTATTGTGTTATTACCGTTAACTTTAATGGGACTGATTTCAGGATGTTATCACGCCTTTTTCAGCCAATTTAAACAAAGTAATGTTGATTAGTCTTTAACTTGTTTTTTCTTTTGTGTCAAAAAAACCGACCCGAATACAGATCCAAACCAAATTCTAGATATGCCACTGTTAGGCCTAAATGATGAATTTACACTCGACGACAGGTCACGATTCTCACAAACATATAGGCTACGTCTTCAATCATCACCACTACTAGGCCTACTTGCTCCCCTCCTCCTTTTCTTCATCCTCTTCTTCATCATAATCATAAACGTCATAGTCGTCATCATCTTCACTTAACTTCCCCATTGATTTCTCATCAGAGCCCCCATAACTCTTCTACTTCAGTGTACCACAGGACTTCAACAGATCGTTACTGCGTTGCAGAGGTCCTACATGGGAGTCTCTTTACGTCTCTTGGAAACAAAAGAGGAATCTTTGTGACCACTTACATCGTCGCACCTAATCGAACGTCCAGCCCACATCCAATTTAGTTTTCGTAAATGATATCTGTCCTGAGTTGAATGCGTATCAACTTCTTTTCCTTTCATTTATTGCTGCAACTATTATAACCTTTAAATGATCGTACGATTAGTCAGCAGTTTTTATCATTCTTATGTTCATTATCTGTGGTTCTTGCTCGTTCGTCGTAGTAAGAATATACAGAATAAAATCTTTCGTATTTAAGCAAGGACATCATCATTCTTTATTCTCGTCTTTTCGAAAGCTGTAAACCTTATATTGGCACTGTATCTCCATTACTTGTTACTTCACACAAATATTTCATAGCTCTCCTATCATCAGTTATCACCTATTTAGCTGGTGCAGTAATATTAAACATTAAGTTTGTATTTTCTATATTTTCTCAAAGCAAACTTAACACACGCGCGCTCGCGCGCGAATACACACACTCTCTCTCCCTTTCTCTTCCCTCTCTCACACTTTCAAGAACACATAGAGGGCCAATCTTTGATGTCACAATCCTATACTTATTTCTTACTGCTCACAAACACATTTGCCAACTGCACAGCTATAACTTGAGTTTAGATGTACAAGAATTTCTAACTTAAGTTTCTTATCACCTTTTCATCTCGACTCCATTTTATCTAAAGAACACTACACGATGTCTTCAATTTTCGGTCCTGAAAGATATACCTTCACCTATTCTAATAACTCTGTTTTCTCATTCTCTTCTGGAACACCTCATGCAACAAGGCTGAAGATTGCGATGTAAAGCGTTCCTATCGTAATCCCTTTTCTACTTGTATTTTATTTCGAAACATGTAAGCCTACTGTTTCATTTCAGGTGTTGAATACACGTAGTTTGGCAATCTAATAACATTCTTTTTCTATCTTTCATTACACCTTTTCTGAAGACTGATCAACAGTTTCATCTGTTATTTCACAAAGTCCAAAATAGTAGATTTTGATATCCTTGCAGTACTCCTGGAGCTCATAATTTCTTGTTTGTACATAATCCATTGTTCTGGTTAGCAGAGTAGATGACTGTATTGATCTGGAGTATTGAGTAAGACTGTAGTGAGAATCTTGCTTAAAACTTTGAATAGAGAAGTCAACAGTGAAACCGATCGACAGTTTTTCAAATAATGTCTATTCCCTCTTTTGTGTTGGGTCCCGTAAATTGTTTCCCCAATATTCCGGTGCCATTCTCAATTTGATGCATTAATTAAAAAGGCTTCATTCTTCTTTCACAATTTTAATTATTCTGTACAGCAGGATTTTACTGTTATTCTGTCAGTATTTCGAGATTTCCATATTTTAGTATTTTTCAATACTTCAAAAACGTTTCTTTCAAAATACGGTAGGTCTACGTCACCGTTCTTTATCATTTCACTTGGACATTGGGCTTGTACGTAATAAATTATCTATTCCTCTACCGTTATGTTTAGATTATAACTCTTCCATTCACTTTATTGTCTTCCTCTTGTCTCTTATTATATTTTGCATGTTTACGTCTAATGATCGACGTTATATGTTTTACATGAAGTATTCACTTTTTTCCACTCTTCACATTATCTACAGCATTTTGTACTTTTATGGTGTTATAGTTTCGACTTCCTTGTTCAAGACTTTTACTTACTGTTTTAAAATGTCCTGTGTTGCTTCTTGTGTTACTGTTATTTTTCACTTCTGTTCTTAAGCAGTTTCCCGAACAGATACTTTTATCTGAGATAATATTTATTAATGGCACTTTGTATGCTGAGATAATTTTTTATTGGTACTTCATTTGCTTTTTTCGTTCATTTTTTCTTATGTTCTTGATTGGCCTACTTCATCCTACTGAAAAATACCTATTAATCAATTTAACTTCATAATTCATTATCCCTGAGTTTTAAGTATAGATTTTCCTATCGCGTTGTTTTCCTATCTTCTTTAATTGTATTATGTGTCTCCCCTTTGGGTTTTTTATACCTTTGTTCTTAGAAGTCTGTCATCATTACCTATGTTAAATTTAATAATGTTTGGATATTTGCGAGTAGTAATCTGTAACTACTGATTCTTTCTGTTCTTAATGAAGTCAGTAAGTCTACCTCTTTCGCTTAGGTGCACTACTGACTTCTCTGTGCACATTTTCTGTTCCCCTATTTCTCGACAAATGTGCTAGAACCTTACGATACTACAAAATCTATAAGACTATTTCGAAATTCGAAATTCAAACTCTTGTAGAAATATGTTTTGATTTTCTCTTTTCCACTTTTTAGTTAAAATCCCTCGATTCTCGAATCCGCAGTTTCTCAATTAAAATAGTTTAATTGAAGTAGTGACTACCTCTTCTATTTACTTATCTTTACTTTTCCCTGGAGGAAACTTGGAATATTCTTACATTTATCTTTCTGTTTGTTTATGTATATATAATATGTATATATATTTATGTATGTTCCAATTTCAAAAGCATTAATTTCTGTATCGTATTAATTGTTAAGTCTTTCACCAGTAGTTTTGCAGTCTGGGTCCCTTTGTAATCCAGTGTCCCCGCTTCTTTACACTTAAGACAGGGTTACTTTTTAAAAAACACACACCGACAAAAATAACACCCGCACAGACACCTATAAGTGCGCGTCCGTGCCTTTTAATTATAATTTATTCAAAATTTACAATGCTTTTCAAAATTTACAAGGATACTGAACAGAGAAAATCGAATAATTCTGTTCAGAATGATTTGTTCACGAGATAACTCGGTCATCTTTTACCTCGTTCAATTATCTCATGATAAATTTAATTTTTAATTTCACACTACTTCTAAGACCGAGTACCTTAGGCCTAACTGTTTCTAGAATCAATTTTATCCTTCCATGTTCCGTTCTACATCAGAGACAACTCAAATGCACATAAAAAAGTGGATCTTCTATTATTTATGTATAGTTTATATCAAATATATTCTGACACACGATAATACAGTCAATTGCTCCTTACGTTAAAGAGTGCTTCCTCCTGCAGCGGTAATTCTGCTACTTGCTAAGCGTTCTGTCGAATTACGGTTCATTATTCAGTATTTAAAAAGTAATCCATATATATTATGCACTTCATTCTATTAAATATTTAAACCTGCATTGCGAGTATAGTGTTAAATATGATCAACGTCTGCCGGTATTCTGATACATATAATTCATCACTATTTTCGTAGAAAAGAATAATCAGTTTTAACTTGTTTGTGACAGTCTTCACCTTCTTGAATGTTTTTAATTCAAGACATAAGTATCATATTTCATGTGCTTCTTTGATTACCTTTTCCCATTCATAGATGTCTTATTTTGTTCATCTGCCTCTGCGGTTTGAGTTAAAAACTACTCTCTTCTCGGAAACGTGTTAATGATGTATTTTAACTCGGAGACATTTTTCACGTTCTCTGATAGGTTCGCCAATATCTATTCTGACACTAACGCAATAATATTCTGACGCAATGACGGACGCATCGTCAGACGATATTAGGCTACACTTAAATCCCAGTGAGGAGTGTTAGATCAATTTTGTTAGTCAGTTTTGTTGTTTCAGTGATACCATAGGAGTAAAAGTATGATGTTACTTCACTGTAATATGTTTTCAGATATTACATCACTTATAACACCAAAAAATCTCCGTACAATAGACAGACAGGCGGAAGTTGTACGGGGCGTCTTGCGCTCTAGTTTGTCGCGACGAAAAGTGATGAACGCCAGGTTCAAACGAGTATGCATGGTCGTTTCTTCTGTAAGGAGTTCGTGGATTGCTCCAGCCTGTGTCCACAGGCATCTGGCGCGCGGCTCTATGGCTCTCTTAAGGGTCCACCCGCAGGAGAGTGGAGGCCTGCTGGTGTGGTTGAGAAGCTCGGCCGTCGGCCGGAACGATGAGTTGCCACGCCCAGGCGGATACCTGCTGCAATTAGACACTTAACACCTCGCGGTTTCCTGTTCCCGGGATGCGTAGAATAAAATTGTAGTTTATGTGCAAAACTTTGTGTTACCCAGACCTACTCCCATTCTTACATAGGTCTACACGTAAGAATCTTACATTCTTTCACGTAAAAAAGAATCTACTTCCATGCTCCGCATGGGGAAACCTGGACGCAATACATAAAAAGAAGTTGCGAAGCGTCCTCGACAGGGGGTCTTCGGCTAGCGGCCAAAGTCTCCGTCGATTCCCTTCTCTCCTGCTGAAAAGTGGACTCGGTGTCCGTTCCTTGTATGACGTTTTATGAGACTTGCGGCAAGGAACCCAGACGACCCTCTAATAACCAGGCTAGGCCAATACCGTATACGTCTAGGTGATGTGTGGAAACGACCTCGATGCATACTGCGCTAGTGTAGGTTAGCACAAACAGATCAAATCGCCCTACTTGGACAGGCCATGAGCCAGGAACTCCAGAAGGTAGCTCGGAACTCAGTTTCCTGAGTGGGTAACGCATTACCACACAGCCCAGAGTCAGTCAGAAAAGAATCCACTTGTTATATGTTGGTGGGCTTTGTTTTTCTTTGTTTCTGGCACAGATATATCATCATTAATTGCGATGACTTTGAAAGACGAATATCTAAGAATATTTTTTGTTAGAATGGAAGATTTTTAATGATAAGAAGAAAAAACATACTACTGGTCACGTCTAACCACAGTTCCTCTCATATGGAGGGCGTGGGAAAGACGACAACAAACTTACTTAAGCAGGGATACGGTCTAAGCGGTTGACAGAAGCTCTATCTATTTGATTTCTTTGATATGCAGTGCCTTCGACACGTGAAAAAAGATTCCATGCTAGTTTTAGTCAACACACCTCTTCTCGTAAAAAGTGATTAAGCGAAACATTCATCACCAACCACTAGGTTTTACTGACTTTTCTGCGGTGAAATGCAAGCGGCCTGTAATCATATGGGAATGTTATCAATGTAGCACGATAATTCAGACTTTTTAAATATAACGTAATGTGTATAATCAGCTAGAATTAAGGAGTTACTCTCTTTGAGGACACAGCATACAGAATGTACACAAAAGGTAGTAAACCGCCTTCATGAACGTAAAAATAAAAAAGACGCGCAATTTCAAAAAATAAATAATTGAAACATGCGTACAGAAGGTCATACAGAAATGTTAAATTTCCATATGTTTACGTCATTACTTTATAAAGGAATAAATAACTACAAAGTAGCGTGATCGGGCACAGCAATAAGGTAATCAGCAACGTCGTGATCATCATCATCTTCCGTGCTCGTCTGACAATGAAGACAAATGGGAGTGAGTGTTACTTTATCTCTAAAGCATACCAGTAAGCCTAAAACACTGAAGACCGCGGCTTAGGAAACTGGGTGACGAAAAGAAACGGTACTGGAGTTTATGGAAGTAAGAGTCGACACACACACACACACACACACACACACACACACACACACACACACACACACACACAATCACGTTATCTTTAATTTAATGAGGTTATCGTATTGACTGAAACGTGTGAGCTTGCATCCCAATTATTGTAGTTGCATGAACTGGGAACATCGGCTATATATATTACGCTTGACAAACAATCGTAATCAGGAAGGTTTCTTATATTGTGTAGGTTAACACCTATATAATTCTATAGATTACAATTTGACATCTTGCTCTCTGAATCCAAAAGTCGATTCGAACATAAACTATATTCTACGCAAACGAGCGCGAACACACAGAGGGTAGATAGTTCATAGACGTAGTAGGCTGCATACAACCTGCAGGAGAGAAATTTTATTAGACCACAGTTTACTAGACTTTGTCACCGTGAATGAATTAAAGTAGTCGAAACGAACAATACCCAGCGGTTCTACTGATACTGACCACAACAGCATCATTTTCGCTCGAAATCTGAAAATAGTAAACTGATTTTCTCAGGACACGGACATACTGTCCTCAACAAAGCTCGCCTACGCTCATTATATTTACAGAATACACATATGTATAGATTGTAACTATAAATGCAGATGTGTGTGTGTGTGTGTGTGTGTGTGTGTGTGAGAGTGAGATAAAAATTCCATTTAAAAATCATAGAGGAAAACAATTAAATTGAAGACACAAACAAAGTAGGATAATCAAAGACACTTAATCTTATCGAAAATACATCACGCAAAGACTCTATACCTATATATAGACTATATATGGAGTTACTGTATGGCATTCTCGTCTATTTTTTGTGATAATCCTCACGCCTTCAGAAAAAAAAACTGAAAATTGCGGTAGACTGTAACTCATGTCATTGACAATTGACAATAACAGCGTCTGCTGTGGAATAGGTTTCTGCCTTCTGCCACCGCCACGTGTTAGTTACTGTAGCGTTGTTGTTATTAACACCGCGGCTGTAACTATCTATGCTTCATCTATGCACAGTAGTGTAGGCCTACTGGATCACTCATTCCCGGTTAACACAGACATAAGCCATCCAATGTTAGTACGATAACACCAACGCTGGATTTGATGCAGCAATTTTGTAAACAAAATTAGATTATAGGCTACAAGAAATAGAGGTTTAGTGTACAAACACCTGATCGTTCAATTAGGTAATAACTAACAAGCTTAATTACCAACTTTCAACTTGAAATTCTCTTTACTGACAACAATCGTCATTTATTTTCTTACTATCTTTCCTGAATTGAACTCAACTTTGAAAGTTAATTTCAGTGAGAATACGTTACAAGCGTTACAAAACTAAAAAAAAGTTTTAGAATTTTTATAAAATACCTACAAGAATTGTATAATATTAGAATTTTAAAGTAGCAGAATATAGGGCTAATACAGATCAAATGACGATTATCCAGAGAGTCACGGGTTCTTGTAGAAACTATAGGCTTATGTGATGTGCTGGTAGATTTCCATCGCCCACGCTTAGAGGCTATCCTGTGTATCCCAGCTTACACCTTAGATGTTATACATACATTTTATAACAAGAGTAATGCTTGGCCGATCTCGTAACCGACTGCAGGTTGCTTGCTTCTGTACACGGACTACAAAGTGCATTTATCTACAAGTAAGTTTTGCAACAATATATACCAGAGTTCTTTCTTAAGTGGCACACATCCATACAAATGTTATTTCCACTACTATGCCTATACATGCAGTATTGTCTTCTACATACAGACAATCTTACCCACATTTGCGTATAAAAATATGTTAAAACAGTAAATGTACAACGATATCTACAACAAAATTTCATGTACCACACAACGTTTGTATCGTAAGGGCACACGCTGCCTTTAGGTTGTGCTATCCAGAGAGACACCTACGGAGGACAGAAACAATAACATTCATCCTATGTCGTCAGTCCACGTTTGTATGGCCAATACTACAAGTAATTGTTCTGCAAAGCAATTAGTTCTGGACCTTGTTAAGAACAGTTTTGATCCTTATTGCCTTGAATCGCTCCAAATCCAGAGAAAATAAATGAAACACTAAACATGACTTAAAAACGTATAAAGCTGAAGACGTCCTGCCCTGCTGTCTGAAGTTTTTTGCGACCCATTCATGAGCTCAGGTAACTTGTAGTACACCGCACACTCACAGTACTGTGGCTGCAGTTATTGCTGTCCGAACATGCAGTACATCAGACGGAGAAGAGCGAGATTTCTAAGAAATCATCTGTTAAATACCACTAAAATTGCTTTAAAACAGTTTGACACGTAATAGTAAAACAAATGTAGTAGCGACACACGTCAGCACATTGTGGCTGTGTCTGGTGTACGTAGAATTTCCTGTAGTCAACACTTTCAGAATCGACCAGACAAACAAAACATCAAAATAATTTTTGGTTTGAGAAACTCAAAATCAAATAGTAACACTAGCTTTGAAATGAGACCTGAGTATCAATATGTTACGCCTGCTATAATCAGAGTAATTAAAAACATATTATTATTATTTTAAAAATAGGTCTTGGTTTATGCAGTTTTAATTTTCAAAATAAAAGTCGACACTTAACACTAAACAGGCCTGGCGGCAATTCAGACTTTACTTTACGAGCAATCTTTTTGTTAAGAAAAAACTAGTGATGACGTTTCATAAACATTAAAACCCAACTGCCAATGTTAGCCGTCTTGCATGTGATGACGATCACGGTATGTACATATATAATTACATACATTATCTACAGTGTACAACGGACAGCTGGAAGGAAAAGCTAACATGATGGTCGACACGACCTTGGTGCGTAATTGAAAGCATTCGTTTATGAACCTCATGAAAACTGAAGGCAATTTTAACGAACGTGAATTCTGTAAACATTTGCGTATGTTTTACTTCTTATTGAATTTACTTAATATCGTATCCAAACAAATTAAAACTTCAGAATAAAAGTCAGACTGAAACCTGTGTTAAGATAATCATAAAATTCAATCCAAGTGGTCTAACACGACCAGAATACGTAAGTATAAATGGAAATATTCTGTAACTTTAAGTGTATCATACGTACGTCAGTAACAACGAAAATGTAAAGATGAGAACTTTCGCCTTTTGAGACCGCCCTGAATTAGCATTTAGTATAAAAAAGTAAACTGCACCGAGCCCCTTTAGTTCTTCAATCAAAAAACTTTCACATGGGTGCCGCTCACTACATCAGAATCGCAATTCGGATTTAACAGACAACGTCTTCTATCAGACTTTCTGAATGCAGTCGATACAAACAGCCCACCTGTCGAATCTACATCGTGAACGTTATTTGACTGGCTTATCGTAAGGCGAAGAGCTTTACCACTCATGACACTAAAGCACACAGAACTCTTAAAACTAGCCTACATTGCACGAAATAAGTTAGCCTCGAATAGCAGTTACTGGAACATCGTACAGTTCTATTAATTTATGGAGTTATCTGGACTACCTGCTGGATTCATATGTATAATCAGTCATATTTGTTCGCAAATAATAAAACAACTTTAATTTATGTGCTTCCTCTACTTTTATGAAAGTAGGCCTATAACCATTACGAATACCAAAATGTTTGTTTGTACACCAAATCAAATGTAGATGTATGTTGCATTATAAAATGTATGTAGGCCCTATATTAATTCCATATAATTACATAACTCTCCTTGGAATGAATAAAACTGTGCGTTCGAAGTATCGTACGTAAGCGATACATATTCCAGTAAAACTATCATGCAAGGTGACCATATGACGAAATATCAAACAAATGTCACGCGTTAAAGGCGCTACCAAGGGAGTGGTCGTGGTGTAGTCTAGGCCTGTAGTGACCACGGGATTTGGATTCGATTCTCATAACGGTGATAGGTAAATGGATTTTATACGATCACTATTCCATTGCAAGATAATGACAAACCAGCGAGTTGCATACCTGCATAGTAATACATTTACACTTAGCCACTCAGAATCGGGGTTGAACTGTAGATCCGCTGTGTCTGTGAGAAAACCTAAACCCGCAGGTATTTGCAGAGAAATAGCCAAAGCTTCATTCGAGCACAGCGCTCCAAGAGAAGGCCTTTTACTATAGAATTCCCAGTGGCATTCACTCTACACATGGAAACGGAAACTAACGTTAATGTTAACTTTAAGTTAATCCTGACTTTAAAAAAGCCCTCCCTTCTGAGAAAAATACTTAGCCAACTCTGAACAGCCCGGATCAACAAATAGGTCACTATATTAACTCTTTATGTATGTGTGAATCCACTCCACGGCTTAAGACAAATATGCAACATCGCTATCAGATATGTTATACGCCTACAGCACGCAGGAGAACAACTCAACCACTGATAAAACGTTATGTTCTCAGACCATACCGCTAAGTTATACCTACGTATTAACCGCGACTAGAAGACTCATTGCAGATATTTATAATAATCAACATTATTGCTCCATTGAGGTAAACAACACTTTTCCTATTTCCTTAAAATGAACCAAGAAATTCTTGAATGTGTTCCAGATTGTAGAAAAGTATTCATCATTACGTTATGTCTAAACAGACATTTTCTTTCCTGTGAAAGAATACTTTCAGTAGGTCTAAGGGATTAAACATAAATTAAACTGAACAAATCCGAGGACGACATATGAAATTAACCTTTTAGTTATCGGACTGTATAAAATAAAAGGAATTTGCTCTTTTAAATCTTCCAGTCATCTCACAGTTTATTAATAAGATGAACAGTTGAACAGTTCGAATTAATCTTATTAATAAGATTAACAGTTCTAATTTCAAGAACGCCCAAATCCAGAAAGGTCTGATTTGTGCCTTACCTCAGATTTAAAGTTTAACGCCTTGTTATCAAGAACATGTAGGCCTATACGTCTCCCAAAATATATAAATTTTAGCTCATGTTACAATTCCATTGGCTGATGTGAAAAAAAATCTTGGCATACCAAGCTCATGTTTTGAATCAAGAATGAAACCACATAGACTTATTATATCTTCTAGAAAGCACTCAAGTTTCCACAGTAAGCAGTGATGTGGTGTATTATAGTCATTACAGTCACCAACATTTATACACAACGCGCCTGTTCTGTTTCGATTTCATTCGTCCACCAACTGTTCCTCGGTCTTGTAAGCAGTTTGTACGTCCATATTTCTTTAGGAATTCACGCCCGCTTCCTTTACAATTCATGATCTGGCCGCATTTGTCTATACATTTTTACTTTATCACGCATACTATAAACACCCAATTCATCTCTTACAACCTGATTTTCTGTATGACCAAGCCTCCCCCCCTTTGTACTGTATGATTTTTTTGTACCCCTTATTTTATCGAAGATATTTCATTTCCAATGCATGGATTCTGTTTTCCTGTTTTCTTGTTGTTTGGTCACAACTCGCTACCATACGACAACACAACAGCAGCCAAGTGTATTCTAGTAAAGACCACACGAACAAACAGTCTTAAACAGTACATTTTACTATCGAATATGGGAGTAACAGCTGGTAATTTTAAAATTTGTTTATAAAATAAGAAGTAAGCTTAAGGGACAAAAGAAGTTGACGAAGCTGATGCTTCTGGTAAGAAATGATGCAGTGTTCAAAAAGCCGTTCACTTACCTTTGGTTCATCGTACAGTTATATGCCGTTTTTAACGTTTTCTAATATTAGTAGTTATCAGGGGTGCCCATCCCCCCCAAGGCCCAATGCGCAAATCCCCCCCAAAGTCTCAGCACTCCCCCCAATTGAAAAGTCCTCCCCACTAATAATGACCCAGGGGGTGCAAGCCGTTCCGGGGGGTCTGGGGAGTATGGAATACCCCCCCAGTAAAAGGGGAAAATTTGAAAATTAAGACTTCAAAACTCGAGTTTTAGGTAGGCTATATTTTAGACTTAAATCTCGGGGTTTTTCAATAAGCCTATACAAATTATTTTAGTTAAAAAAGTCATGAAAAACAAAACAAGATCCTATACTACAGTTACGATAATTGTTACACTTGTTAAGTTGTTTTAAATTGTATCATTGTTTTAAAAGATAAGGCGCTACACTGGTATGGGTGTGGATGAGAAGCAACGACATTTTGAGAGATATATTTTAAAACATATTGGTCATATTGGAACGTGGATGGCCAGTTTAAGCTTACAGAATTTTATCATTAGCCCTAATAATATTGTTTAGAAGTTTTGTATCTCATTACTTTGAACAAAACAGGCTAGATTCAAAGGGTATTGGATAAGAACAGAGGACCCGGCCCCTTTACTCCACTGCCCGCCGGTCTACAAGCATAGAACACGCACACATTTTTACATTCACGATTTATTATTCACGGACCCTCTGACTCATTGACAGGATGTTCCTGCAGGCTGCCAGGGTCAGTTTTCCAAATTCCAAAACAAAATTTACTACTAGTTGTACTGGTAGAGACATTTATGCCGCCAATTCGTTAAAACAATCATAAAGATATGCAGTTGCTTTAGTTTTTTACTAATAGCTTAGTTTGTTGCACAAACACGGTAAAAATTTTCATCAATGTTGGATTTAAAATGTTATTCTAGAAAAAATCCCCCCCCAAAAATTCTCAATGCGCAACTTGCGCTATGATCCCCCCCTGTGGGCACCCCTGGTAGTTATAATGTTTAGACTATTAAAATAAATATCATTAACAGAAAAAAATAACCATATATACGGGGAACTGAACGCGTAGTAATTAGGTTTATATTGGTCAAAATACCACATTAACAATTTAATTTGCTTACGAAAACGAAAGAAGAATTTATCGACTAAGACGATAGTAGGTCTGTTACACCCTCCTTACAGTAGAGGCATTAGAAACTAGGATTACACAGTTGTCAAACTCGTCAAAGTTGGCATTGTATTGCCTATGCTACCTGACTGCTGTGTTCACCGCCGCAGGTTATAAAATAAAGATAAACATAAATCCAAAGAACAGAGTACCCTGACTAACTTCACTAGACGTATGAAGAATGTCACTCTTGTCTGGAAGTGATACATCTTGTTCGTGGCAGAACAGTTGTTGGCTACCGAAAGAATACTGTCCAGCAAGCATTAACGGCGTCCTAGGAGGGTAGATTAGCGGGGCACTCTCTTGCTCTTGGGGTGGCAAATTATTCCTAAGAGCGGACAAGCGACTATCTAGCTAACGGTAAGCAATGTTGACACAGATTGCAAAGAAAAACGAGTACACTGGTGATTATCAGGATAACTTGAATTTGTCCCGTGTCAAAATGTATATGCTTTATGTGTAACTGAGAAAGATCAATGTATAATTGGTAGGAGAACCCACGGGAGACGTGTGGCTGCAGAAACAATAGCGGAAAATTATCAAATTTGAAAGTCAGGAGGACTTTAAATTGAGAGCGATCAAAGGACGACCCGCCGAAATCAGAACATGGCCTGCCGGTTTCAGGATACAAGAAGAAAATTTGGTTTGAGAGAACTATATTTCGTGCGCGCACGCACGTGTATGTGCGTTGTGCCAAAATTAAGCGTATACTGAAATTATTTATTTAGCTTGAATTATCTGCCCGTAATTCTGTGGACCAGCAGTGCGCCTAGAATTATGCTTTCTTTTCGATCGTACTATAGGCTAGTAGCGCCTATAGTTGCTAACACGGATAAAGCAATGAAGTTAATAGGCCTACTATTTAAATTGGATATACAGTATAGGCCAACACTCCTTTCCCAATCAGAGAATTAAAGACCTGGCAATCTTCAAATGGTATCTAGGTGTTTTAAAATGGAATACGTAACAGACAGACTCATACTCGAGAAACCCAACCCATAATACGCTGAAAAAAAATTGTCTGACTACTTTAATGACATCTAAATAGAAAAAGTAGTCTTCCGATAGCATCATAGGATCAGATGTTTTTGAAACTAATAGTTAGAAATTTATCTCAGAATTGTCAATCCAGTACAAGTGAACAATTAATGAATGTTTTTGATATTAAAATTCATACTGATAAAGTTAGACAAATATCCAGCATTATACCAGAAAGCTGAACGTGTTTATTCTTTTGTCAGCATTTTAGTCTACCTGTGTTATAGGCCTACTTGATTTTTCACAAGTATTAACAATTTTTTTTTCGAAGAAACCAAAATTATCATCATCCATTCGAATAAGTTATTACTAAAGTTAGACATTTATGTTTATACATTTTGGGAACCGCGATATTAATGGTAGTGTTTAATATAATTATATTTTCAGTCTTCAAATTAAATACTATAATGGGTTATTGGTGTTAGTTTGTACTGCATTAACCTGACTTTTTAAAAATTAAATTAATTTTTTGCATTCACATACTTATGCAAAATGGCTTTTATAAAACTATGGCGTTTGTGAATACGTAAATGCAGAGATACACAGTCCGTAGAGAGAGAGAGAGAGAGAGAGAGAGAGAGAGAGAGAGAGAGTATGTACTTGTTTATATGAGATTTTATATATGTTGAAGCTACATAGCCTATAAGCTATAGGCTATACAAAGTTATATACTGTTACTATATAGTAGGCTTGTCTAGCTACTGGGCTAACTAAATCATGGCTGATCAAATAATGAATATAAGGATGAAGTGTGTAATTTCCATTTAAAAATGAAATTTGAAAATAGTGTGAAAATATTGGTAATTATGTAAGTCCGGTATACAGTTAAATACATTCACCAGTTTTTACCCCTCAATGTCTCGTCAATGGCAAAAACAATAAGAGAATTCGTTACTTGTACAGAATTCAATAGCAACGGACTTTAATGGATACTTTATGTGAATAACACTAAAGAAACGAGTACAGTTACTGAAAATTATTAATTCTAAATAATTTCGAAAGTCTAAATAATTCTGAGTAGTGTCCAGTACGTCACATAACGAATGATATTGATGCAAATACGGAGATGACACACGTGGGGTATCGTGAAACTAGACTATTAATTTCTCTATTGTGTGAAATGAAGAATACTCGTAATCATTTGCTGAAATGTGTTTTACATTCGAATGGGGAGAAACAACATTATTAGACATCTAATTTTGTCGAATACGTACATAACAAATCTCTTGAATTTTATACATGCTTTGTTCAAACTTTCTGAATACTCAGTCCTCGCTGAGAGTGTTGTGTGCTGGCCTTCGAGCACTAGCAGGCATAAGAAACACCTCTTCCAAGGGTAAACGCTGGGGTTCCAGTAAGTTGGTTGTGCTGACGGATGTTAAACAAAACAAATCACGTGTCTTTTGATAACGTCCACACACACAATATAGTTGCCAGTCGTAAACGCTAAACAGGATATAAGTGCTACATAATTAAAAAGCAATTATAAATAATCTGTCAGAGATGTACAAATTGTTTTTAACTCCTCCATTCCCTAACAGAAAAGATATATTGAGATCAAGCCACGCCTATTGGACATTAGATTATCCGGCCTAACCAATCAGGTTTGTTATATCAGGGTGCCAAGGTCTTATCCCCCCTCTATCCCTCATTCCGTACAACTGGACACTGTGCAGTTTAAATATGTAAACGAGTAGCTTGAGAGACAGACAAGCTGGCAGTGAAACCTGTATTATGTGTTGGTTTTCACTTCGTCTGAAAATACGATCGCACGAAAATTCAGTTCATAAGAAGATTATTAAAATACTTCAATAAATCTGTTTTATCATAATTTAATTAAATTCTGATACTTTTTCTGATGATCCACAGTGCAAGTCTAATGCAAGTCACCTCTTTGTTTCAGATGCATGCATTCCTGTATTAAAATATTAACAGAACAATACTTCTTATCTTCATTTTTTCTACTCGATGTGCAACACATCACAAGTTCAGTTTAAATCACTTCAAGTAAGAAATGTGACGTCTTTTTTCACACTGTGGTTATCAGCAGGACTTTACAAGCACAAAGACGTCGAGGTGCAAATTGCTGCTATTGCTGACGAACATAACAACAGCACCAAAGTTGTCAAGCAAATATTGTTGACACACACACATGTCAAGTAAAGTCAATATCAAATTGTTGGCATATTTATTTAAAAGTAATATTCTTTAGATCCGAGACCATGAGGAAAAGAAACTAAGTGTTTTTATTAGTTAAAATTTCACGACTATAAAGATAAAAAACAACTTTAACCATTGGTTGTTGGAACACCACGTGACTCTGACATTGTAACATGTCACTCTTAAACATTGTAACTCTTAAACGAAGGGCTACAAAATGTAGGCCTAATCTGGTTCAATTCGCGATCAAACATTTATTGATGACGCCACCAGAGTTACACAACTTGAAGCCAAAATGGTAATATTTTTGTCTTAAGGCCGAGAGTTTCAACTATAATTTGACATCTGGCCGGTCTCTGTTCTCAATGCGTCATTTCACAATTGGTTTGTGTTATTCGATAAAAGAAAAATCTTTACTAATGGTTTATGTCTGATACGTAGCTGAAGAGGAACGAAATAGTCGTGCAATCTATTTTACTAACTGTCTGTGTTAGTACATATATTATACATATATATTAGGCCTACAGTGTGTAGCCTGTCCTATGTATTTCAGATGTTTTCAGTAAATGAAAGCAGTGTAATCTGTAGGCCCATCACTGTTATTTATCAGTTCAGTATCCTACATATATTTCGAAGTTTATACCGTTATCTGCAGGCTGATCTATTTGAATTAGTGACTCCACTCTTCACACACCAGGCTGAAGATGACGGTCTGAGGCGTCGAAAAGTATGAACCGAATCATGGTTGTATAGATTGCATCACACATTCTTTAATGAAGATGGAACAAGAATACTATGCCACTGTCGCAGTTTAGTATAAACTACGGCATATTAAATACTGAGGCCTATATGAATTTGACAAATGTAACACACACGCGCGCGCGCTCGTTTATAAGAGATGTGTGTGTGTGTGTGTGTGTGTGTGTGTGTGTGCGCGCGCACGTTAGACACACAGGTTTTATATATAAGCTATAGGCGTAATAGGAGTAAATTACAGCTGAACGTAGGCCTATAGTTTTTCTATATAACGCGTGTCTTACAGGCAAATGTATTTCTATTAAAGTACTCGGTATAGGCCTAAATTGTTTGTCTCTGCATCAGTGAAACCTAAAATCGTCCTGTTCTAACTGAGAAGTGAGTGTTAGTAAATGGTTAGCAAATCGCGTGGTGTCCTGAATCACGATGGCGATTGGCCTACCCAGCAACTATGGATATGCGATTGATTAACTTATATATTGAAAACTGTAAACATGTAGGCCTAGTTATCGTGCTAGCAATGATGCTATTGATTATATCTGTGTTCACTTAAACTGGACGTGATGTCGGTTTGGTAACGATACCAGCAACTCCTACAGAAACGGTTCTGTACACTTGGAACATTCTGTATACTTTTCGGCACAGCTGTTATCGGTTTATTCACATAGGCCTAATTATCCTACTACTGCCTAAATCATTGTTCCATATTACGAGTACTACCTATAGCCTACTAATAAAATTGAACTTAACAAGTACGTAGTGGTAGTGGGTTTTATGACTGTCACATCTTCTTCTTCTTTAAAGCTACCAATGTTGAACTAGTGTTAGTTGTGGTGGAGTGATTGTGATTGTGGTGATGATAATTATAGTGGTAATGATAAATCTAGGTGTAGGTCCAACACGATCGTTGGGATAACATAATCAACATTACTGTTAGGACAAAAAGAAAGAAATTTACAACTATACTAATAACATTACTATAACTTGAGACGTGGCGAAAGACATGTTTGATGTCAAGATCACGTCCCCTTTATGTAACCCGTCACAGAATCCGATCTTGTAACTATTAGTTTACGCGTTACTGTATATAAGTTGAGCGATGTAATATGTCGCATGTAAACACAATGCGAAGGGGTTGGTTATAATGGATGGAGAACTGTTGGTTCTCACTGTGGCCTTGAACTGCACATATCTCAGACCACTGTGATTGTGGTACTTCTATACTACTACGACACAATTATATATGATTGTTTTAATAATTATTACTAACGGTAATCTTGAGCTACAATTTCCTTTCACAAGGACTGACTGATTTTTTTACCCAAAATTAAATACCTTACATACTTTTCCTCCTAATTCACAAACTTTGTGTTTGTTTTATGATTCTCTGAAAACAATTTTCCTAACCACTTAACGTTAAGTGGAGAGACGGAAAATTCTAGTAATACGTAAACTACGAATAATACTACAATCTACTGCGGTTAGGTCTATATATTACATTTAATATTTATAATTAAATTTACCTCAAGATGTTATTTTTCTTTGGAACATGTTTCGAGAGTTCCTGTTCTCTCATCTTCAGCCTTCGCGATCTTGTTTCTGGTGAAGTTGAAGGCTGAAGATGAGAGAACAGGAACTCTCGAAACATGTTCCAAAGAAAAATAAAATCTTGAGGTAAATTTAATTATAAATATTAAATGTATTATATACATCAAGAAACGGACTGTAGCAGAAAGTGATTGGATATATATATATATATATATATATATATAGAATTCAGCTCAATGAAGCAGATTTGGAACCCGTGACGGGCACTGTACGTTATACATTAATATTGATACTGCTCTCAGACATCGTTAACAGTGAGCATGAGTTTTTGTGAGAATATCTGGTGGTGGTAATGTATAACAAACGCTGAACATTTTTTAATCAAACAACTGTTATAAAAATTATTAGTTCCGTTTTGTTAAGAATAACGTATAAAGTTACCTGTATAGGCCTACTGTGATAGACGTAACTTATTTCAGACAGGTACCGGTAGCTTCAGTTAAAATTATTGTAAGGTCTGTTGTTTAGTACAGCCTGTCCATACAGTTCATGTAAATATAAAAAGGACGTTCTGGAGAAACAGAATTATAGCAAGCAGGAAATTTTCAGACTCAGCAATTATTCTCCACTTCCTATTTCTCTATTTCCTAATTCCCTATACTTTCTTTCTCTATTCTATATTTCTTTAATCTCTAATTCTTTATCTTCCATTCGTAACAGGCAGTTAAATACGAAATTTCCTCTTTTCATATTTATAGCCCTAAGATTTTGAAGGTCATCAGTAATTTTTCAAAGTGCTAGCGCTGCGCCTGTGGGTGTTTGATGTAAGCCTTTGCGATAACTAAACCCAGGGCAGTAAAGAACTAACACGCGTAATACCCATGCATTGAACCTAGCTGTAAGCTATTGCGAATGCTAAATTGGTGATTACAACAATATACAAACGTCAGAATTGGCCAAGCCGTCGCCAATTTGAAACAAATTGTTACCTTCCAAGGCGTTACTAAATAGAATTCTAGCAACTCTTATTATCCATAATATAAACTTGCACGTTAGCATTTCCATGATACAGTCAGTGCACCAGCTCTTCGGTGTCGGCAATTCCACTACTTCATATGAAACTTAGAATTCCCATTTCGATAACAGTATTTTTAAATATTTAACTAATAGGCCTATACCGGTACGTATCAGCTTTATAATTACAAAGTGTAGCAAGTAACTTTTACTTTGACGCAGACCTTAAACAAATTTTTCAAATAGGCCTACCTAAAGTATGCATACATGCACTTGAACATTCATATCTCGGAAAGTCCAACGTGATCGCGGCGTTTTCTACTCATATGATAATCTCATAATAATTCTCCCTTCTATTTAAGTACATAACGAAATATTTGTTTTATTTGGCAAACGTTATTCTACTGCGGTTATTCACAATCACAACTTATACTGTCAACGATAGCCAATTTGAAAGTCATTAAAACGATAAATTAAATATGAAAGTTGTAACCCCAGATAAATTTTCTACTGATTTTCAATAAACATTTTTCTCGTTATTACATTCTAGTGTCAATGTGGTTTTAGTACTTCAAATAGACTTATTATTTATTGCATACAAATTACCTTACTTTAGCGCTAAATTTTTATAGTTTTTGTGTAATTAAGACTGATACTCTTCATGCCTACAACCATGCCTTATTAAAAAAAAATCTTGAATTTTTCAGTGGTGATATTTAGTGGTCAAGAAACCTCATCGTATATAATAACCCTTGAATGTTGCTAGGAACACATTCACGCCTTACGACGTTTTTCTCGTAGTTTGTCTCGTACTTTTGAACAATGCACAAGCCAACCGTTGATTTCTTTTTGTTCCGTAGTTTCCTACCTACCAATCGTTTTTCATTTCATCACCACCACCACCACTACCATCATCATCATCATCATCATCATCATCATCATCAACAACAACAACAAAGCTGAATAACAAAAAGAACACTTGAATCCGACCGTTTGGCGTTTGTCAGTCTATTTGCTGATCTGCTATTTGGAGGATATCTCACGATAATAGTTGAAAGTATCAACCAAGCGTTTTCGTAAAACTTAACATGCATATTCATACTTTTACCCCACACACCCCTATTGTTTTTGAGATTGGTCCTTCTAAAACAGGGAGGCAGCAGGCATAAATATGAAGAGTACAAAATTTGAAAAATCTCAAAAATCTATGCCAATTATTAAAGAGATTTTAAACGAAAATCTGAACATACCGTTCAGTTTTGAAAATTTAAGAATTTTAGGACGTTAGGACGTCAGAATCCAAAAAAGGACCAACATTTTGTAAAACTTCTTGCAGGACACAGACTGAAGGGAATTTAACCCAAATCCAAATCTACTGTTTAGTTTGAAAATTGTTTTTGAGGCACCATGGGACAAAAATGGAACTCAAAATTTTTAAAAAAATTGAAGGAGTGTAGGAGAGACATCTTCATGAGGAATTTTATTCAAAATACAAACTCGATACCTTCAATAATTCGACAAAATTAATAGCCTATCTGTCAACACCACTTGCTAATTAAAAAAAAAAAACATATTGTTATCAGTTGTGTATACGCCTATTTGTGAAAAATATTAGATATCCGCCTGTGAATGTTATAGGCCTACTGTAGCCTCTCTATTATATGTATATTAGATATGAGGTATGTATGGATACTTATGTATGGTCACGCACGGTCATCTCGTGGTGTTTCTCGGCTGACGTTAAGAATCATACGTATGGCAGCACGTACATTTACGTTTTCATTCACATCTTCGAAAAATTATTTTTATTAATTTGATTTTATCTAAAAATAAATATATTTTTCCAAATACTGAGCGAGTTCTGCTGTTCAGGGACTTAGTAGTAATAAAAATAATAATAACAACAAGAAATTTTATTACTTTTTTTTGTATCGGCCATCTAACGACCACATGCCAATTCAATTCTTTATTCTTTGTGCTTTTCTTTTTTTCCAATATTCTTTCATCTTTTCACTGTGTCTCTTCTTCCTGTCTTCAGTCCGCTTTGAACCTGCGTTTTTCTCTCTCCTACCCTGGACTCCTTCCATTTTTAACACCTTTGCCCGAAAATCTTCTCTTTCAGTTGCTTCTTCTGCGTGTATATTATTTTTTTCTAAATCCTTTTGGACTTCTTTAATCCAACTTGATGTTGACTTCTTCCCCCACAGATATTTGAAGATCGTCTTTGTTAACCTATTGTCGTCCATTCTATATAAATGTCCAAAAAATAATAGTCTTCTTTTTGTCATTGGGTTCTGTTATGTTTTCTATACTTTGATATGTTTCATCATTACTTCTTAATTTCCAACCTTCCGAAGTTTTTCGTGGACCTAACATTTTCCTAATAATTCGTCTTCCCAATATTTCTAGTTTGTCTAAATTATAATTCAATGCTAGACATTCACATAGGCACTCTGGCTTCACTACTGTACTGTAATGCCTTATTTCGCACTTTTTATTGTAAATATCTTCAGTTATACCATATGCCCTTTCCATCTTATGAATTCTTTCTTCTATAGCAGATTTTTGTAAACCATTCTCTTGAATTATTTCTCCTAGATACTTAAATTTTCGAACCCTCTCTATCCGACCAATATCTGTTACCAGGAATTTTGGCGCATTTTTAATGTTCATGAGAAATTTGTTTTTTTTTCTGCAGAAATTCTTAAGCCTGTTCTACTGGCTATGTCCTCTAAAAAATTAACTTGTGTTACTGCAGATGTCAGATGTTCAGAAAGTATAGCATTTATTATAATTTAATGTAATTTATAATTTATTATTTAATATAATTTATAATATTATTATTGTGTAATGTTCCTGCCGGTACATTAAAATATGTACAGACTATTCAGTACTTGAACAGGATGATTTTTCAACTGTAGCTATTTAATTGTAGTTTAAATAGATTAATTAACGTGGTTTTCTTCAGAAGTTATATTGCTGTAATTATTACAGCTTTTAATTTTTGATTCTTCTTATGTTCAGCGACAATGGAATATATTTTGTTATATCTTCTTTTGCAGATTATTGATACAGTGTATTACGATCTTCTTGATGAGCACTGCCAATGGATAAGTCTTTTCTATTTCTCAGGTATAACCTTACCCGTACGTATTGCCAAGTCAAAATGTAGTCGAACTCTCTTCTACTCTCAGACTACTTAAGATTGGTAAAATAACGTTTTTAGGGTCTTTTATCTTTTACGAGACTACATTGAATTAGGCCTATAGTCTCGGTTAAATAAGCCTACCTTTATAAACACTCAGTGATCGTAAACTTGATTAATATGATCTACATTTTCCCATACGCGATTGTTCTACAGACATTCTGGTCTACCAATTTTTTAATACAGCCTATTTCTTGTAATTGTTTATGCCAATACTCTAGTCCTGGACGGCTATGATGAATTCCTTTATTCCTCCAAAGAGAGAACAATTCCTTAGCCACTGTAGTGATGCCCCTTTGTCTGGGTCGATTGCCTAAGGATATCTACCGTGTAGTTGATTTACCTACGTTGTTGTATAGGCCTAAGTATATTGGCTCTTCACGTTAACACTCATGGTGGTGTACGCAGTGGCGTATCTAGAAATTGGCCTTTGGGGGGGGGTCCGGTGTCGGGTCGCCTTCGAAAGAAAAACAAGTTAAGTCTAATCAACATTGGTATCTTTAAAGTGGTGAAATCAGTCCCATTAAAGTAAACGGTAGTAACATAGAAAGTAGGCCTCATTGAAACATTGTTTACAACATACTTACTGACTGACTTGATTTTTCTATATTCCATATTTCAAACGTATAGCGTATAACCTACGCTAATGCTGTGTAATATTTAAAAAAGAGTTACTGGTATATTAACATGCACAACTGAACAATAATAGAACAGCCAAAAAATTAAGACATTAACAACATTCGGACCCTCTGGGAGGAGAGGTCCGGTCCCCCGTAATTACGTCCATGGTGTAGGTAATACCTTATACTACGAGTAGGCCTACTATAACTTCATTTAAACTTGACGTTTCTGCCTATCTGAATAAAAATATTTTGAGTGCCATAATTTGATTCCAGAAAACCTCTGCGTCGCTCCTTTGACGTCACGTCTTTCAATGGATTTAAGATGATGCATCCTGTTGCACGTTAGATTGGTAAAAATATCTTATTTAGCTTGTCTAACTTAGTTTGTGACCTCTGGATAATAAACAAATGAGTATGACAATGCGAGAATATTTCATGTGTCAATACTCGCGATCGTAGGCCTATTGTTTGGTTCAGTTTGGTTTCCAATAGGCATAAACTGTTATCACATTATTCTTGGTATTACAATTGTTATTATTATTGCTGTTATTATATTGGTCGTAGTTATTAAAGTACATTCTGAAATATTGAAACCATCAGTTTTCACTCTCACTGTGCTAGACAGAAGACTGGGATAACACCGGTAGCGTACGTGCCACGGTTACTAGACGATAGGCCTACTGTAGTCTGATATCCGTACCTAGTAGGTCTATTGTGTGAGTCGCCAAGCCAACGCATGTAGGCATATGTTAAGAGAATACACACGATACTCAGTTCGTTTCCTTAGGCCCGTATTTTCTAGAAAACTGTAAACTAATTTACATAAACGGCTTAAAAAAAGACAAAAGCCAGCTGGAGGACCGTTATCAGCCTTTGATTATTGTTAACCCTGTTATCTACTGGCGGTCCCACAACGTTTCCTCTTCTCTATCTTCAGTATACGGCAAGTTATATATAGTCAAGCACTGGAAACCTGTAAGAGTGGTTAGACATTCCAAATGCCAAATTTTCAGTTTACCCGGCCACTTACTTTGTTTAAAATGAATTGTAAACGTTTAGATCCACAGACGAGGAAATGTGTAGTTACTGTATTGGATGCAGTGAGGAACACGGAGGAGAGACGATGACAATTCGTGACTGAGCCATTAGAGTTGGTCTACACTCGTGGCACCTTTTTTTTACTTCCAATTTTGTACCACTGGTTATGCAATTTTTGTTAATTTTTTATGAATAACGCAAGCAACACACAGAGTAAATTAAACACACTGCGAGATTTTAAGTAGCTACTATTTTTTTTGTCACGAATCCAGCACCTTTATCGCTTTTCTTTCTCTATAATGGTAAACAAACAACATAAACCTCTGATAAGATAAGCTGCTAGTAATGCACTGTCGGCTACCTCACCAGTAGCAGCTTTGCTCTTAATAACCCGTTATGAATAATGTTTTCTTAACATCTGTGTTAATCAACAGTGTGAGGCAGACTTGGTCGCGGTGCTGCGCCAGTACAATCAGTAGGCCTATGCGTGAACAAAACAATATTTCGGTTGCACTTTTTTTACAAACCGATTATTTTTTATTTACTTATCACTAGTGGTGATTTATTATTTAGTGATATCAGTAGTAAAATATAGACTACGGTGTGCCAAACCTCTGGCTGAGCTAGCTGTAGTAAACCTTCACAACTACAAAAAGCAATAAATATGTAACTACATTAACTTCAAACTATTATTTAAATGATTAAATTAAATTGTTATTAAGATAACTGTCTACGCCATTTGTTGTTAGAAGCTGCGCTCAGTTATTGCCGATAAAAATAATATTACCGTATAGTGTGCAGATATTATGTTGTGAACCCAATCCCAGCCTTTATGCTCTATACTATAATTACTACCGTATTAAACATTACATGTAGGCGTCTGTGTAAGAGTGGGCAATTTTAAAAAAGGAGTACTTTGTGCCCGTAAAAAAAAATTAAAATGTACGAAATTAATTAGATACTACTAAAAATGTTAAATTGTACCTATCAAAAAATTCAATGCAGACCAAAATTCTTCCCATAATATCGTATTCAATCATTGTTTGGTTAGCTCCAGTGGCTGGCAGCCATAACTTGCATAGAGCCTGTAACTTGCAAATGATAGAATCTGAATCAAAAAAGAGATTTTATTCCAGTAAGGCGGCATATATATATATATATATATATATATATATATATATATTTATATATATATATACAATGAGAGACCCCAGTTTGTGCTTACAATCCTGTTGTTCATTATAACAAGACATAATAATTACGTTTCAAAACTGACGTATTATTTTACTGGACATAAAAAATAAAGCAGTAAGTAAGAGTATATTAGAATTAAACGTTCTTAGACTGCATACCTTATCATGAGAAAGTACTTTTCTCGGAAAATGGTTTGATAGCAGATATTTATAATCCTATTGTTGCTCTGAATGGCTTAATTCAGAAAGCTGCTCAAAAAGAACTTTTATGTGTGCAATGTAAACAAAACTGACCTAAGTATTGTACAGCAACTCTCACTTCAAACGATACTACTTAAGTGATAAATGTTCCAAGATACAAACACATAAACAATATTGTATGCGAACACAGCCAAATATTTTTGACACTACATATTGAACTTAGATACAAATCTAAAATAAAATAATTGAAAAGACTGTGTATAAGAAGAAACCCCTCTCTATAAACCTAAAAATTTTGTATAAACAGATTGTTAAACCTGTATGGGCATTCGATAACCAGTTTTTGAATTGCACCAAGAAGTGAAATATTTATAACGTTGTGTGAATAAAGTATTTCGGAAAATTGTTGATGCGCCTTTGGGCACCAGAATCAATTACCTCACAAGGATCTGAAAACCGAGTCTGAGGTCGACGAAGTTCAAAGGTTGGCAAGGAAACACAACGAAAGACCCTCGCCATAAAACCGTGGAAGCCACCCAACTGCTAAAAAACGTAGACATGGTTATTGTAGTCTACAGTGCACAAGAAATATGTGTTCAGGAAACACGGAAGGTTTTTAAGAGGACACACACGACAATTGAAAAATCCGGCAGCAGAGTCGAAGGTGATAATAGGTGTCTTAGTGCCGTACAAATACGTACATTATTCAGCATTATAATGAATTGTACCTGAGAAAGCATACTCGTGGCAAACATTGAAATGTTTAAGGGATGCCTGTCACCAGTCTAAGGGAGTCGCCATAATGTAAATATAATATAATAGACGAACCGTGAGCAACATTCAGAGAAATAATAGGAGTATTTAAGGTGAACTGAATTTGAAGAAACCTGTAGGTTCGACCTCGTAACTAGTAGGTTAGCTAAAAATTTCCAACAAGGACTGCGTGCTTTTAGCTGCATTATTAATAACATCATTAGAATATGCTGTCATTAGATTATTTCAATTCGAAAACCAACAGATGAACTACGTCATATAGACTAAAACATTTATTGTCGATAATGTCTTAACTTATGAAAAATCCTAAAACGAGTTACTATGCGACTATCCCAGACACTCATGAATTACGGAAAAAAAGAGAAGATTTCGTTCACTGTATTATTATTTTGCAGTTTAATGAAGAAAGTTGTGTTAGTGATTGAAATCACAAGCAGAATGATCACTGTTGCACACCACTATATAAAATTATCCCGATTAGCGCTTTCAAGCTTCACAGCTCATCGTCAGATCGGAATTAAACCAAAAACCTGAAAAAAACCCTTCACTCACATCTCACCCCACCCTACTCACACACAACAAGCTATAATTTTTTGTTTTTTTGTTTTTGGTTTAACTCCGATCTGACGATGAGCTGTGAAGCTTGAAAGCGCTAATCGGGATAATTTTATATAGTGGTATGCAACAATGATCATTCTGCTTATTATTTTGCAGTTTTCAGTAATACAGAAATCTTGCAGTATGTTCTTTCTGGTCGAGTTAAAACGGTTGTCACACAACGTGTTCTCTGTATATAAAACATATCCGAACTAGATCGAATTTAATAGTTGAATCTTACCTAACGTAATCATAACATTATCTAACATCATAGTGAGTTTCTACACAGAGTATGTATTTTCTTTATCCACTGTTTAAGGCCCGTTAACGAATGGTACGGGTACAATGTGAATCCGTCCAGATGACGCCTAAACTTTACCGACAATTTTTACACAAAATAGCACATCATTACATTACTACTGAAATTGAATAGCTGGACACTGTATTCAATGTTCGGAACGAACCTCCCTATCAAAAGTATGGATAATGAAGTAACGGATACTACAACATAACCACATGTTCATCTGCAACAGTAAGCGACGAACAGGTTATCTATACTGAACAAAAGTAGTAGCCTATCTATGCTTATAACTAGATTTTCACGTACTAAACTGTCTCGAGGAAGGTAAATATGAAAAACCGCCAAAGCGTCGTGGAGACGTATGACTTACCTGGCAGTCAGTCTTACATATGCCGAACAACAAATAGTTTACTGTACAAGCCTACGAATGACAGTAACTCCAGCTGACTGAAAGAGCACTTCAACATCTTTTCCATCATTCTTATTATGCAGAATAACCCGCTTGTGTACAGTGAGTTCGCTGGAACTTCCTTACAGATCACTGTCCAATGGAGATTCAGCGTAGTCGGTGAGAGAACTTACCAACATTAGTTCACCGTTAATACCAGTACGTTTACGTTCTTTGAATAATTATATTACATACTCAGGACTGTATTACTATCGGCTCTGTGCCAGGTGACATATCGTACGTAGCTAATAACGTAGGCGATATGAGCAATCGTAAATCTTAAATTTTCTTCTAAATAACAGGAAATATGAACATGACAAATTTTAAACTTGTTTTAAGTTGTATTCTGTTAATAAATTATTACTAGACTCTACTATGGGATTGACTTATAGCGGGTGAACTGAAATAGGTTTGCCTATTCCCCCGCCCCCTTATTTTTATTCACAAATCAGCGTTTGCAAACACTTGGTAAAGTCAAACCAAGTGTTTGCAAACGTTGATTTGTGACTTCACTAAGATTACCCGCCTCAAACTTACTGACAAGTTGTGACGATTCACTCGTGGATTGAATTAATAGTAAATGGCCAATGACTCAGTCGCGGTGCATGAACTTAACCAGTAGACACCAGTAACCATCGTGGTTACCAGTAGGCAGTATATATAAACGGTAAGCATCAGCTTGAATGCTAGCAGTGTCGATGTCCGTGGAAGTGATAATGGCTATAGTGCAATTAACTACGTGTACTCGGATACGTCTAACGTGTGTCAGTGTTTCACAAACGCGTGACGTGTCTACAGTATGTGTACGCCTATACTAAGCAGTATAGAACTAGGCCTACATACGTTACGTAGCACGTTGTATCGCGCAGTGATTAATACATTTAAGTTATTTTCAATTAACTAATGAGCAGTAAATTATTTTCTACTAACGTACACGTAAATTAAATTAACTTTCCATGTGCGACACGGTCGTGCACAAAGTGTAATGGCATTCAGAAATAAATATCAAGTAAGCAGTAAGCAAGGGCGCAACCAACATTCCTTCTGGGAGGGAGGTGTTCTGGAGGGTTCTGGAGGAGTTTTAGATTTTTTCCAATAAAAGTAAAAACTAAACAAAAATTCGTTATTTGCCATTTATTTTGTTTAAATGTACTGATTGCCAAGATGTTAAGTATTGAAAAAATAAGGGTTACATCAATATGTACTATAATTTAAAAGTCATGGAAAAATAAAGATGACATGTTCCATTACCAGTATAAATAAAATAGAGGATGCCATAAAAATGGCACAATTTTTCTCCAATCTTTGCAGACGCTGATAGAACTACATGCTTTGTACAAATACGTATTGTAAAACTTCGCCTTGGTGAGTACGTGTCTATAAATATCTGCAGTATTAAATTAAATAATACTGCAGGAATATAATACTATAAATATCTGCAGGAATTAAACCAGTCTACTCGTTTTGCCACAGAATTGAATCACAGATTTTCATAAATACACATTATAGGCTACATTACATACAGAGCCGCAAAATCTTACTACGGGTCCGCGAATTAGGCTGAAGTTAGCAGACAAATGAGTCCGTCGGGAGAGGCTAGGGGGCGCTTATAAACGGCGTTCTAAACCCGCGCTCAGTATAAATAACGGACAAGTTTTAAGATTTTAATTATTAATTGTTTTCGATTTGGTAATAAAGCAATAAATTACAAAATATGAAAAACTATTAAATATGGATGAAAAACGTATACAGACAGCAATTGCCATATCTGAATACAATTCGAATAGCAAGCAAAAAAAAAACTGTTTAACTATGGAAATTTTAAGTTTCTGTGGAATAAATTTCTGCACTACTGTATAAATTGTATGTATAAACTACTGTATAGTGTATGAACATTCGAAGGCTACCTGTTTCCTACTCCCTAAGAGGACAAAACTAGGATACAAATGTGAACCATCTCTCACCCACCAGACAATTAGCAATGTTTACATAAAGCGATTTCCTACGCTCAAGATAGTTAATGCGTACAATCGTACTCACATAACTAATTAGCCTAATAATTTAATTCGACTTACGTGATCAAATTTTTACCAGTATATTTTTGCAATTTTTGACGTTTCCTTTTTCTTTATCCCTCTGGTAAGGGCGTTAACTCCCAAAACTCCCATTGCTGCGCCACTGCAGTGAGTATACGAAAGTAGGGAAAACTCAGACGGGTGGAAATTCAGGAAAAATCTGCACGTGCTAATTAGCCCTATGTCTAGTTACAGGATCTTATTGAGTCTTGTAGGAACAGCATTACAGTATTACAGGATCAGCTGTCATGTAGTCATTGTGTCAAAGGAATTTAAATCGCTTTATTAATGAAAACATCACATTAAAATTTTTGTACAGTTTAAACAATTTTCGGGCAACGTTTATCTACGGAATGACAAAATTTCCGAAATTTCCGTGTAGGCGCGAGCAAGCAGAAAATTTGATTTTCCGATTTGCTTTTTGCAAATTATTTATTTTGGCTACAAGAACACACTATTAAATCGCGTCAACTGTAAATTGCGAAAAAATAACCGATTTAAATAATTTAGTTTTGAATCGATCATTCATTTTGGTCTGTAGATAATGCATACAGGATTTCATTAAAAACGTTTTGATGATACATATATAAAACTAAAAAAAGTCAAGCTTTATTTATCCTTCAGTTCAAAGTTTCAAAGTTAGACCATGTCACTTAGGCCTAACTATAAATAAGTGCGATATATTACCGTAATATGTGTAGAAAATGACTGAAGATTACTTTTTAAAATGTGTTATGAGTTAGTACCTATTATTAGAAGGTAAAGTTATTCTGTTGGTTGATTAATAAGATACCTATTGTAATTCTGGCACTAGTTAGGAAAAGTTAATTTCTTCTAATGAAATCACAAATTGTTAAGACTCTTATGCATACATTTTATGATAATATAAACTGTTTCTAAACGTATAAAAATAATGCAAAATTTTTGTTTTCTATTTGAACATAACGTGCAGGATATCCCCAATGGCATCTCGCTATTTCATGTCATAAAAAATTAACAATACAATTTTGAATTTATGAAATAAAATGACTAGGTTTTACTAAGACAGTGATCTGATATCAGGGTCCTAAGTAAACATTCATATCGAGCATAGCCTACAAGATATCTTCATCCAGATGATCTGTTATTAGAATAAATAGTGTGTATCATTTTAGCAGTGCCTTGTCCCACTATGCTCGGTTTCATTACAGAATGAAAGAAGTGAACTGATCTTCTTCAATTCCGTTGCAGTAATCGCACGTAGGGTATATCCCATCCCCTGTAGGCCTACGTACGTCTCCCGCTAAACGTCATCATAATCAATCCGTTGCTTTTCCTGTTGATTGACGTATTCCCACTTATCTTTGGTATAAACCTAATACTATAACTAAAGAAAAATTAAGTCGATTACTTATAATGAGACCATAAACTATTAAGAAAGCCATGTATGTAAATTATCGTAACATTCAAACCGTTCCTACGCTTATCAACATAACGCAGACGGTGAACGTGTTTGAAGATGTAATTATTATAAAGTCCAGCGACGAGACGAGTGTATACTGGAAAGGGAACGGTCAGTAGGGTAACGAGCCGAACACAGTGACCACTGTTAGGTGAAATACCATCCTTTTTGATAGTGCTTTAATTGAATCTAGAGGAATTAAGATCCCAGCATAAGAGATGTACAAGTAACATAAAATTAACAAACAATATGAATTAAAAACCGTTATTTTTTTACAATCAAAGACCCCAAGTTCAAAATGAAATATAATCATTGACATTACAGCTAACACAATCATGATGGGCAGAAAAAAAATCTAAATTAACAAACAGTAATAATAACAACGAAACATTATATAGAAATTAAGAAAATGTTTTTCTCCCGTAAGCAACAAAGCAAACGATAAATACGCTTTTTCTCTGATTTATTATACGATTACCCTGTATTCACAAAACACAGAGACAACGTCTATTATAAGCTTATGCCACTGTAAGAAGCTTACTTACTGTGGAAACTTCAAGTCTGTGTTGATAAAGCGTAAACGTGGTAAACAGGTATTTCACATCATGATTCTGTAGGGAGGAGGCCGATCGAAGAAAATTAATAAAACTTAACAAAAAGAAAGTGTCATCTACACAGTTACACTAGGTACTTCTGAGTAGAAACACAAATAACGTAGCAAAGACAACAGTATTGCAGCATCGATCATAATGTGTTTTGAACCAGTTTGGCTGGTAACAAACGAAAAAGCTAGACTATACGGGCGGCATTCCTGTGGAATTGCTGAGACAGATATGGTAATGGATACTCTCTGGAGCAGGGACTGGAATGGCCAACGTAGGTAATGTTAAAGCAGAAAGAGTAACAGAATTAGTTATTGACAATAGCTACGAAAGTATGAGAAAGCAACCAAAACGATGTGCAGAAGGAAAATGAAAGCTAACTATGTGAGAATGAAGAAGTAGAGAATGGTGAAGCAGAAACGCGGAACGCCGTAGGGTGAAATTAGCTCGCAAGAGTAACACTGCTGCTGGATCTCAGCTTCGTCCGACTAGTTGTGAAGTTGCTGTTTGCAATGTGCACTAAATCAAACGAAGCATGAGATATATAAATAAATACAACTAATCTATAATCATATATTTTAATCTACGTACAGACATACAGATTTTCTGATATTATCTAAAGAAGAACAGATAAGTTGCAACAAAATATTCTTTATTGGTAAAACTAGTTTCGAAAATGTCTGTTTTCAATAACTGTTAATTATTAACTCTCACAAAAATGCATTATAGAGATGATATCATAGAATCCAGATAAAGCCACCTACATAAGATAGATGTTAACAGGATCGCGTCAGCTAGTTCCATCAGTAAACCAACATTTTGTTCAGTTCACTGAATCACCGTACATCAGGCCACTATACACGCACTGCTTGCAAACAGTGTATTTTCGGTAGTCTTAAATTATTACAATTTGTTCTACACTGATGTGCAGATAATTCAACTACAATACAGAAAACAGGAACGATCCTTTCTATCGTAAGGTATCGCAGGTTATATTTACTGTCTACGACGTCGATATTAAAACTCCTTTTCTAACTCTGTTAACTGTAAACCACTAGTCGTGTCTAAAATGTCACATCTTTACATTTACGCATTGTGAATCAGCGCGATTACAAGGTTACACTACGCTATGTAGTGAATCTGTGATCATGTTTCTACTCTAAGAGTAAAGAGTCGTGCTTCAGTTGAAACTCTGTACTTAAAGTTTATGAGTTCACCGATACAAAATTATCAAATGTTTTCATGGAAATACACATTGTTAGAAGCGGCTCGTAAAGTCTAGTAGTTTGAGAGCCGTATAAGGGCTCGCTACGATCGGCCATCACCTACCTACCCGCCGCGTAACCCGGTCGCAGATAAAAATAAAATTTTTATTAACACCGCATTAACTACGTGATTCGTTCTTGAATAAATATTTTTTAAAGTTAAACCACTTTCTGCACAAACGTTCCTTTAATCGTGATGTGTTGGCAACGCTAACACAAACGCAGAGCAAGTACGCTGGAATATCTCAAGAATACAGGCTATCAAATTTTACAAGAAATTATAAAATGAATGTACATATTGTGGTAAATTGAGTCTGATATTTAATCAAAGGGTATCATTTTAATAATTTTCTAATTTAAGTATTGAGAATACTTAAATTAACGTCTACAACATTAAGTTCAATCACGCTTACCTAACATTTTACTGAGATCAGCGTTGTGTAGATCAGGATTTTCGTCCGCCAATTTCTTTCTTTCGACTTTGGCCCAAACCATAAACGCGTTCATAGGTCTCCGTATTCTTTGCTCTTTATTTTGCTTCTGTTGTCCTTGAGTGATTTTGTTGGTCAGAGTAATGGTGTTGTCCATGTGGTGCGACTGCTGATGGTAATTCCTGGAGTCGGTGGTAGCGGTGCTGTTGAGCCAGGATATGTCGTCAGCGGGCAATCGATGTTGCGTGGTCAGCACGCCGGGCAACATTTGCGTTATAGGAACGATATCATCACTAGCGGACATATAGTTGTGTACGTACTGGCGAGGACTGCCGTACATGTGGCAACTGTACAGAGACGGAGAGTTGGAAGGTGACGCGTGCAGGCTGTACGACCCTGTCGAGTGGTCTTGGTGCACCATGTCCGACTTGGAGTAGCTGTCCATCATCCTAAAAAACACAAACGCACATTAAGTTACAATTACAATGTTCTGAGAAAATCAACTATTACTGTAAACAGTAACGTTAGGAATGAATGTCAATGGTTGTGCTGCCTACACAAAATGCAAAGTGTAGAATGTGGCGTGTTGACGCCTTTGACCTCATACTGCAAACTGACTATAATTGAATTAACTGAATAGTGAATAATATGTTTTGACTAAAAGTATAGGCTACTGTACAATGTTAACTCATTGCGGTCAGTCTCGCTGTGTTTATTGCTTACATGATCTCATCACAAACCTATCTCTCAGATTTACGTATATATATTAAGTACTTTCAAATATTTTTGTGGAAATATTTTTAACGTTAAGAAACCACAATACATATTGGCACTAGGTATACAGTAGAATGAAACTTGCAACCAGGCCCGCGCTCGATTGAGCTGAGATACTGACAGGTACGTGAGTGCTGTCAAGTCCATTACTCTCTCTCACTCTCTCTCTCTTTCCCTCTTCCCTCCCTCCACATATAGTTACTGGTTTCTGTGATATCTTAATTTTATTATATTTGTTTAACTTCCCATAAATCGAAAAGTTTTGTAATAATATTCATTTAATCCTACTAGAAACTTAAACAGGTAAAAAGCCCTATATGTTATAATGAAAGTCAAATTCATTCATTGGGCCTACTATCAGCATCTTGTCTGGACTTTGGTGTGTGGCTTGTTGGGATTAAGAAATCTGCAATATTCAGGCAACTCAAACATTAGTTAACTGAGGTAAGCAGTTGGCCCAAAAATTCCTTTGTACTCCTTTGTAGTACGAAGTACTAATACTTGCCTTGTATTAGTCGGCAAGTTTATGCCAGCAATTCGTAATTATTTTAGAACTACGTGACAGGAATCAGCGAGAAACCACCGGCGTGTGCTGTCCTGTTTTACTATTAATTTCTACACGCTACAATGATGACCACTGATAGCCCTATTGTTACTATTTCTATCACAGTTTTTGTTTGGCTGTCTTATACAGTGATTGGCAGAATACTGGAGTCGTCAGGTTTCCAGAACAACCGCTTATCCGTGGTTAGTATTTTGTATTCGAATCGCAATGTCTTAGCTAGAGTGTATCTCACACAATAAGTGAGCAGCAACCATAGGGTTTTAATCTCTCGTCGACTCGACTACACTGATTACTAATTAACATACACCAAATAGTAAGTAAAAAATAGCATTAGTCTACTTTTCAAGTCAGTGTTTATTTCCTCGCTAACTAAGTCTTTAATTATCCGTTGTATTGAAGCTTTCATCATAATATTTCGTAAATAATCGAAGTTATCACTCAAAATACAGCAAACTGAAGTTGTGACAGTTACTCTGAGTGACATTTGCTCGGATACTGAATGTAGTGACATTTGGTCGGAAAAAATGGTTCTAGAATATTAAAGGGAGTGTAGTATGGTATTATGGCGTGAAATCCGAATCAGAGAAAACAATTAAATAACCAGTCCGATCTTTGCCATACGAAAAGCCGGAGAATAACGAATTATATGATACTGTTGAGACTTGGCAACGAATGAAATATGATGGGCTGTTGAAAAACAAATTAATGTTTAGTAAATTAGGAACTTTCAGTATACAGTTAATTAGAAAACCGTTAACAACCCTTAGGAAACTGAAATACTTGAAATCGGAAAACACTGAAAAATCATGGGTTATCCATTCGTTAAGAACGCTAGAGGTACAAATGAAAGTGTTGTATTTGTGCGTAACTGAAGAGATCGCGTGATGCTTCGTCAAGGACGCAACCTTCTCTGGTCGTTCAATAAGCATATTGTCGTTTAATAGTAATTTAAATACAAAAAAATAATAAAATAACTTTTTTGTATAGGCTGAACAAAAATGATTAAATAATATTAAATGAAGCAAAGGCCCCGTTGATTCGAAACAGAGGCTACTCCTGCAATTTCCGCGAATAGTGTCTGTAGAAAGAATGACATGTTCTCGGCAAAAGGTTCGTACGCGTAGACGGAAACGATGACACTGGGGTACACACAACTGCTTTCTGAATCTCAAGCGTTAAATTTCAAGCTTCCAGGTGAACGTGAGAGTCCAGATAGTGATACACAAACATAAATTGCATTACAAACTGAACTGCATTCACTAACTTGTTAAGTTGACTCAGTTCTTTATTTCTGGTAATTCTGTTTAGCACTCAGTAAAAGACGGTAACTTATGGTGTCAAAATCAGTGGAATTAAACGAATCCTACTTATTTGCGGTTCTTTGTAGAACGGAGTGCATCAAACTGTGCAGTTAGCTTAGATCGAGCTATGCCATACGGTGCCGCAGAATGGGTAGTTAATAGTAGTGTGTTGAAATAGTGTTCGCAGAAATAGATGATCACAAAGATTGCCTTGACTTTAAACATTAACCTTGGTAGAATGATATTCACGTATTGCTTAACATAAATATTTTTATTATACTTGAGCTTACAAAAATATAGGCAACAGTAAAGTCGTAAAATGCTTCGCTTATTACACTAATGTGATGTCAAAGCGTGTAAAATGTTTAATCAATTAATGTTTGCCCGATATATTAATATTTGTGAAGTATTTAAATTAAACAGTTGGTTAATAAATACAAGCGCACATGTAGGCCTGTACTGTATACGTTTATTTCTCTCTGAACACTTTTTCGCTAAACGTCTCTTGGGTACGCTATTTTCCTGATTCGCAGATTCATCCGTATAGTACTCTACCTGACGATGACATGGATTCATTGAATACTTATTGTTACACTTAATGTAGTCTGAACATTGAAAAGTTTTATCTTGTAATCTTTCTGTTGTTCGTCTTATGTCAGACAACGTAGTGCAGTAAAAATTTTTTGAGTTTCAAATCTTAATTTCTTTGCTCGTCTGTATGTCTGCCCACCGCCGGTGTATAGCCAAGATTTGGTGAATATTGATTATGAACTGTAAATTACGTATAACAAGTATATAATTTGTTTAAAAGCTTTTTTGAAGTATCACTAGAAGCCAGTCGACTGTAATGTACCAGTTGTCCCTACTTTCCAGTTTACATACAGCTTAAAAAATTGACATTTTCTCGGATATTAAAATTTACAATTATTATTAATTACTGATGTTTCTAAAAAATATGTGTTGTCATTAATTTGAAAATAAAATTGCGACATTCAGTATAAAGGTAAAAAAAAACATATTTTAAACTTTGAAGAAGGGTGTAAGGAAAATAACAAGATAATTAAGCGTACAGAATGGCTCGTGCCCAGAGTACAGTTGACAAAAGGTAGAGACAACAGCAAGGTCAGAGCTGTGTTGCAGAAATCTTGACTGCTTGTGCATATAGTGTTTCGGTTTGCGTCGCTTACTTCGTACAGTACACTATTCCTCTCCGCTGCATTGGTGTGTTCCTTGATTTACTTTAATAACTTGTGTAACTCAATAAACATTGCTTTAGGAAATAAAAAATGCGAATACGTGAACGAACGGGCGAGCGAAGTTTATAACGACGAAGGGAGTATACAAGGGAAGAGCAGATATCAGAGACAGAGAGAGACGGACAAGAGAGAGAGAGAGAGAGTGTGCGAGGGAGGGAGAGAACATGCAATACATAAAATAAACGGAAGTCGAGTATTACTGGAGTTTCCAAGGTGAACACCGTTCCGTGAGTCATAAATATGAACTACACTTCAAATAATTAAAAAAATATTCTATTACATCATTAGAATAGGTCATTTTAATATTTTTTTTTATTATGACTGGTTAATACAGGACACTGTAAGAGTCGCTTTATAGTCAAATGCTATTGGATCTATCTATAAAATATTTCCCGTCTCTATAAACAATGTGGTCACCAATAACGTATGACGTCTTCATGCGTTAACAGACGTGGCAAAAACTACACCGTCTGCGTACGACTATTAAGCAGGGAGCAGCAGAGGAGGTACTGAATACATAGGCCTATACGATGTGCCTCATGAACATGAAACAAAGCGGTTTGAAACACGACGCACGCTGGCTGGAGTGAAGCAGACGTTCGTAGGTTGACGACCGTTATGTATGAACCAATCTGGAACGGAGAACACCGGGAGACGTTTCATTGATTTCGAAACAGGAAGAAGTGGTCTACGTCTTAAGCTAATGAATGCTGCATAAAGTGGGGCAAGAAGTCTAGCGTATATCAATCAGTGTGAAAATCAACATATCGCGTATAAAAAAAAAATATTTGAAACAACGCACGTCACATTCATTAAAATAATTCTTTATTACCCGTCTTCGTCGAGCGTATCTTAAACGTACGTAAATAACATATAGGCTTGCCAGTGTAATTATCATTACAATCGAAGTTGATTGATTTATCGAACGACAAGTAAATTTGTTTTGAACAATCAATAAGTTAGCTGGATTACTTAAGACAATAGTTTCGTTACAGTTTACTAGGTGCCCACGCATTTAATGTTACAGTTAATATTACTGTACAATTACAGTACCTGTCAGTGAATATTATTCGTGAACTTTAATTTTGCTATCTGTAGTTTGAGGAGAATGATGAACATACAAACCCAGATTTCTTAAAAAAAAAGCATTTATAACAGAGTTCAATATAAATTTTACGTCGTTGCTGTTATAAATTAAAAATTTTAATTAATAATTTTAGATAAGCTGTTCACAAACTTAATCAGCACGTTACTCAAAACACTCTGAGTATTTTCATGAATAAAATCAAAGTAATGACCTTTACAGGAAAATACCAATAAGATCAATAGAAGACTAATACAGTAAATGACAAAAAAAAAAAAAATACAAAAGTATTGGCAAGTCTCTTACTTTAAATTCGTAGAATGTGACGTTTCGTATGAATCCCATGAAGACATAGAAATAAAGTTAAACAAATTTCAGGCGTTTTGCGAAACTACTAAAGAGTACTAGGAAAAAAACAAGAAGCGAAAGAGAGACGAAATTTTACAAAATAATAGTTGTACCAGCCTTGTTATACGGTTCAGCATACGGTTGTTAACTGAATAGATTAAACTTCACATACAAACTACGATGAGATTTCTCGGCTTCGTGGAAGAATGTCTGAGAAACCATGTGATAAGAACAGAATTGGATATATTCTCTGTCAATGACACAACTGAGAAGTACACGTCAAAGTCAATGAATCATATAAACAGAATGGAGAAGGAGAGATTCTGTAACCAAATTTTTAATTATAAGCATGAAAGGAATGGAGATATAGGAAGATTTTGCAAGAGATTGAGACCTGAACAGGAGGCAACGCCTAATCTTGTTGAGAAGAAGAAGAAGAAGAAGAAGAAGAAGAAGAAGAAGAAGAAGAAGAAGAAGAAGAAGAAGAAGAAGAAGAAGATTTAGAACAGTTTGCTGTGTGCTAAGCTATGGAAAAAAATTGCCCCTTCTAGTTTTATAGAAGGGGACAATTGTACAGATGTGGCCGTTAGTTGCACATTACACAAACGTTGCGCGAAGTGGTACAAGCCTCTGATTATGAAATACGTTAATATCCATGGTACCAGAAGAAAGGGCAAGATGTATTCATACTGTAGATCCAATCTGAACCTGAGATTACCTAAACGTGCATTATTAGGCCTAACTGTTGCTTATCGACTGTATACTCAAATCAATTTGTAGCGGGAGCAAACTCCAAAAACTACTGGAATCGAATCAAGATGTGAGTCAACGAATACTTGAACAAAACAAACGATACACGACAGAGATAACACACAGCGCACGTACCGTTGACACCGAGCCACACGTGAGGTTAGTCAATAGGCCTACACCACTTTGAATGTATTATAGGCTATATTACCCGTCCAGATTTTTACGTGTTGGTTGAACTATTTAGATTAGGAAGACGCTAACGGCTGAGGATCGTTATCACGTCACCTTTGTCTGGATTTTGGCTTAGGTACAAAAATGGCCGTTAAACGTGTAGCTAGAGCCCAGAAGAAATAAAAATTACTCTAATGCAATCAAGATGTCCAAGTCAGATGCGAACCACGTACTCTATCTGACCACCAAACTGCATTCAGTGGTTGTAGAGTTTACTATACGCATCACTTCTTACTTTCAGTTCAACTCCCGTCCATGCTTACTTCATATGACTAGGGATTATCAATAAAAGTAAGCTATGTACGATTTCTACCGCCATTTTTCAGCCCTAAAGGAAATTTGTTGCTTATTTCCGAATTTATAATTAATTAATTTGTTTACAGTAGGTATGTTATTCTTCCCTCCTTTTTACTCATATTAATCACGTATTCATTTATCTGTTTAACAACGATGGAGTGCTTGTTAAACTAATATGAATACCTATTGCAAAACCAAAAATGCTTATACCAAACTAAGTATCTACTTCAAAATTTTTCACATGGTTTAATATTTGTAAACAATTACAAAAGTAACTCCTACTTTCTTTTATTCATTTATGATGACAGTTTTTGAATAATAATGATTAGTTTACACCCCTGCGTTATTTATATTCTGGCAGAGAACTCACCACAATTATTTGAATAAAAACCAGAAAAGATGTAGAGTACGTGGCACCCAAAACATGTACGTTTCGCTCAGTCCAAGACACAAAACACCCAACTAATTATTAACAGTTGGTACACGTTTCGCGGGAAATGACCCAGTTAATTACGTCTGTTCTCAAGGCGAAGATACGCCATCTAACACCACTCTCGGTTGACTGAGTAGCCTATACGTTACATAGCACATGTCATAAAGAACCGTATAACAGTAGCCTATAACGTATAACGAATGAGCGAGGGACCTCTGTTCCCAATTGCTTGCAAATGTTGTAAACATAAAACAAATAATTTAATTAATTTTATCTAACTGACTGAAAGTAGTCCATTTATACCTTACTTTAAATTCAACAATAATAATAATAATAGTAAGTCTGCATGTAGGCCTAAATAAAATTCTTATAACTTAATAGTATATTTATATAATATATCTATAATAACATAGATGAATTCACAGCTCACGAAAATCGACGTTTTCACTATAAGTCTCCGAAATATTATTTCTAAATTGTATAGGCCTAACTGAATTATTACGGTAGATCAGATAGTTTTTTACTGAATCGCAGTACTGAAAGTATTAGTAACGGATCTCTGCGAAAACCCCATTATACCTCCCTTTAGAGGAATAAAACGTCGTCTAGTGCAGAAAAATTAATGAGTTGTTTTAATTAATACTTAGTACCCCCCCTCACAGTACTTTTCTTCCGTGTTAAATTTTTACTCAAAGTACCTTAATAGCGCCATATCACGTAGTTAATATTAATACAAATATCAGAAATTTTAAAATTAAAATAGATTCAGTTACACAAAAACACTTCACAGGAAAACCTAACTTAACTGCAGTCTTAAGATTTTTGTGAAGAAGATAAGTGTTAGTTACATTACCCTAACATAACAGAATATTTCTTTATGGTACTCCGTTTTTTCATAAAACCACCAATATGCAACAGGTGATTTCATACACCAATTTCTATACTTCAATTTGTAGACTGGTACAATGGGAAGAAGCAAGAGGCCCCCTTTTCAATGATAATTAATTTTTTTTTAAGTATGAGGGAGCGAGCAGGAACGTCCGCACGCCGAGTTTACGGTTCGTTGCAACGGGGTGAATCATAACGGTTACTGAAGTCTACTGTGACTACTTACTATTAATAGATATGTATTCCAAAGATGATTTGTTAAACTAACCTACAGTAGCCTACAGGAAACAGATAGTAGGCCCATACTTTGTACGACCGCGGATCACTCCACGTTAGGGAGTAGGCTTAGCAACATGCTAAATGGGTCAGCTTGGTATTTAACAACATTTTAAGTTGGCCACACTTACAATGCGTTTAAACACTCTATATTGCTAGATAAGTTTTTCAATTTGATTTCTTAATTTTAAATTCTTTAACATAATTTTAAGACAAAGTCTTTAATACAGTTACATAATTGTATAATGGCTCCGTCAGCTTTTTTTTTCTTATACGATCTGATAGATAACAACATGAAAATCAATAGACTTTGAGGATTTCCATTTTGGGTACACTTGACAATTGCTCGTTGCAATATGAATTAGTAATTTATTTTGAAAAACAGAAATGATATTGTTTCTATTTATTTCCCATTATTTTTTTAAATACAGTATCACATGTTTCAGAATTATAATTATCTTGTAATTACTAGTAGAGTAGATTGAAGAGAGAATTGCAGTTGTAAACTGTACGTAGATTGTATGATTTACAAAATAAAAATAAAATGCAGCGACACTGACGACAACTGTACTTTCTGTTTTCTTTTTAAAATTGTACTGATATTTAAACATTTAATATTTTAATAAAAAAAATTATCTTATATTTTATAGTATCTGAAACAAAATAATACTCTACTTCAAATGAATACACGTTTTATCATTTAACTACAGTGTTTGCTTATATCAAAGAGCAAATGGGATAACTCTTATTACACTTTAAAAGAATTACTGTTTCAGATTGTTTCAACATGTGAACTTGATGAATTAGTTTATTTCTCTATTTGTAATTTTGCGAAATCTTTTTTTAATTAGTGACAGCAAATTGTTACAAAAATAAATCAAAAAATGTATTTACAATATTATTGAACGAATGATTGTGTAGTACCATATTTTATAACAATAATTATTTTTTATTTTCGCGACATAATTTCGTAATTCCCCGGAATTACATTTTTCCAAATATTGCGTGTAGGAAAGCAGAAACTATATTATGATGGTATTATCGAACCAACCGGGTAACTCTGATTGTGTTGACTTATTGTAGGAGGGGCAATTGCACCCTTTCCAACGGTGTTGTGTAGTCAAAACTGTGCAGACATTGCTCACAGTGCCTGCCAGAAACCACAAGTAAAGCTGGTTTCTCTGTGGTTCGCAAATATTCCTGCAGTTACAAATTCTTAACATCTTGTCGGTCTGTTGTGACGAATCCATTCTCGGGCACTACAACTAGAATTATTTTAACTTCTTACAATTCAGCAGCCAGCGGGTGGTATTTCCTCTTCTTGACAAGCTTGTCATTCTTGGGGATTGCGGCAACAGTAATCACTATTTTTCCAGCTATTTTATCAAATATAACGATAACAGGGCTGTTGGTTTCGACCTCCCTGTCAGTGATGATTACGTTGTTCCATAAAATGTGTTGGTCACTGATAATTTCTTGTTCAGGTTTATTAAATTTATAATATACTCTCATTAAAGAGAGATCTCTTATATATATCATACATGATTTTATACTTTTGTAATATTGTAATCTATAACAATATTTTCATATTGTTATGCCTCTATGAATCTGTGTTGCTTCGTAGATACATTCTGGCGACATTGCTGTGGCTTTGGAGACACTCAGACGGGCAAACACAGCAGATTTGCTGAACCAATTCATTTACAGCTTTGTATAAGCGTCTCATAGCACCAGTCTGCTAAGAACCCTTCAGATACGTTCGGGTTTTAATAATTTGATCTTGAACCGGAAGAAGGAAACCTTCTGTTTCCTCACACGCAGCCACTCCATCATCTTTTACTAATATTATTATAGTATTCTATATGATGTTTATACTTTTATAACATTATAATACTTAACAATATTTTTAATAGAGCAGAGTAGATTTTACGAAAATCGACGTTTTCACTGTCAGTCTCTGAAATATTATTTCTAAATTTTAAGGGCCTAACTGAATTATTACGGTAGATCAGAGATTCTTTTACTGAATCGCAGTACTGAAAGTATTAGTAACGGATCTCTGCGAAAACCCCCACTATACCTCCCTTTAGAGGAATAAAACGCCGCCAAGGGCAATGTACCGTATTCACGGCACTTTTCTTCCGTGTTAAATTTTCGCTTCAAGTACCATAATAGCGCTACAGCACTTAGTTAATATTAATAAAAATTATCAAAAATTTTTAAATTAAAATAGATTCAGTTACACAAAAACACGTCATAGGAAAACCTAACTTAATTGCAGTCTTAACATTTTTGTGGAGAGAGATAAAGTATTAGTTTCATACTGTAAAAAGAATCTGTAATTAGAGTCACATTTAAAATCCTCTTGATCTAGAGTAGTATGAACAAATTCAGCAACTCAATACGCTTATCCATATTTCGATAGGTAACAAGTAACAATAAGGTCTGCTAAGGATGATCCAACAATTGATATTCATCAATAACAACGGACATATATTGTAAAAAAATTATTGTTCATATCCCATAAACAATTATTTTAAATTAAAAAAAACACACACACACTGTTTCAGTTACTGAATTAGACAAACGATATTTCTTGAGCAGACATTACTGCAGACAGACAAACCCACACTATCATTGCCTCGCTGTTCTGTCCTCTTTTACAGAAATACCAAATAAAGGAACGGCGACTAGCAAGTCTAAAATATTTATTATTATCGGATTATGCGTTACACAATAAAGGAGAAAAAGAAATTGGAATTTAATGCCCACCAGTTGAGTATTCCAGAGACCACACTCTCACAATGTTTTCTAGAAACCTGTAATTCCGTAAAGTTTCATTAGAATATACTACGAAGAATATTAAATATAAGGACTGCAGTGACAAATAAAATCAGTAACAAACAGTTGGAATTTATACCGGCAGGAATACGTGTCCCGTCGCTTTGCATTACTAACAGACCAACGACTAAATGATAAACTTACCACAAAGGTATTGGAGGAAGTGTAGAAAAACTGGTAGGAACAATTGATTGGAAGGAAGGGCATCAAAACAGGGAAAAGCTTCATGCATATCTTGATGATACAATGGTTTCGTACAGACTACATCGTATCATCTGAAATTAAATGTTTATAAACAAAATTAATTGTGTGTTGAAAAAACAAAAGTAGAGAATAGATCACCCGTACATTGTACATATATGATCATGTATCAGAATATGTATGATCCACGTGGCGTGGATCCGAAATAACCAGAAGATCAAGAAAGAATACGTATCAGCCATAGATGACTTAAAATTGTTATTTAACCAAACAAAAAACTGTATTGATTGCAACACGACTATTTTAACAACTGCTCAGATAACTTAATGTTTTGTGATCTCTGCCTGTATGGCCGTCCTGCTAACGAGATTGTTTTTAATCTCAGAAATGATCCAAAACTATCACGTGAAAAGGGAACGAATAGCTTGGTTGTTGATAAAGTAAGCGATGACTAATAAAATCAGTTAACTGATATATGAAACACTGCAAGGCACTGATGAGAGGGTCTCCGAAATGCTCTGTAGAATTGGTATTATAATGAACTTCATGAAAAGTGGAATCAAGTGTAGTGAAAATACGTGACACTGTGTGTGTGTGTGTGTGTGTGTGTTCGATGTAAAGACTATAAGAGCTAGAAATATTCTTCAAAAGTTCTTGTATAATGAACAAGCACAAGGTGCGAAGAAAAATAATTTTTATAGCAAGTCATAATTTTAATGTTGTTATAAATTTAATTTCACATTACTGTATATTAATATAATTAAATATAAGTGTAACTCAGGGGCAATGTGTAAAATTCCGTTAATGTGATAACGTGTTTGTGTAGACCTATTCGTAGTACTGACGCGCTTCTTTGTACGTGCTTAAATTCATCACCAATATGAGAAAATATAAGTAGTGGCCAAGAATTAAGTATAATATAGTTATTATATTACGTTAATAATTTTTAGTTAATAATGACATTAACAATTGTATGAGTGACTTCTTGAACACTTCAGGTAGAGATGGAAAACCTTATTAAGAGATGAAAATGCATATTTCGCTGAACTGGAATTGTAGTTATAAAATTATAAAATTAAAAATAGCAAAAGGATTGGGTCGTGTTTGTGTTGAATTTCATTCATAATGATACAGTAAAATTAGACGCAGCCAGGATGTTAACAAGCTGTAGTCTAATTATTCTTATTTCACTGTCAACGTAGTTAATACATTATAGGCTACTGAAAATACTTCAATTTATGTTTCTGAGTAGAATGTAGTATTAGTATGGAGAAGGAACTGTGAGACAATCAAAAGCATAGACTGCGTAGACTTTATACACAAAAGAAGAAAATAGAACCGAAAATGGACCATGTATGAGTGTACGGTCAAACGGTACAAGTGTAAACGGAATGGACGGACTAACTTTGCACAAGAATCTAAGAATCTGCAAGAGCCGTCTTTTACCGAGTGATTTTTATTGACCGAAACGCGCACTAATGTTAGTAAAACGGTCTGTACAGCTACCTGGCCAAGACGCCTTGCCAACTCATCGCTTCTTGTCCATAGTGGTGTGTTCACACACAAGTAATATGGGTTATAGTTATTCACAATTAATATGTTTTCTGAGAGTAAAATTTCTATATATGACAAACAATTACATGCACTAATCAAGAACACTAATGCACACTACACCACCAATTAGTTACCTCCATATTTAAATTGTAAAAACATTCATTTCAGTATGTTCGCTTCCATATTTTTAACAAAACTATTCACCATTCACGCACAAGAATATTTTCTTCCTTATCTCTGACGATTCGCAAGACTTTCCTCTTTCTACACTGCTTAACAAAAGTAACCCTCGTTCTGTTTGTGCTCCTGTTTAATCCTAAATTCACGAAAGCGCAAATAACAATTTCTGGATTTCATGAGCTGTGAGGTGCGAGGTATTATGATAAGAAACTGCTTTCGTTTCTGTTGATATTCTTCGTTTAAACAAATCCTATGACTCAGCTGTCGTTATGGGCAGTATTAACAGTACACGCAAAAACACTGACTGCAGTTCGTACAACAGACAAAGGCATTACAAAGGTATGTAACGTTAGTTTATTGCTTAACATTTTGATGCCTTAAGGAGTTTTAATTACTTTCACTGGCTTATAAACAAACAATAAAAATCACATCAGTAAAAATTCAGTACACATTTATCTTAAAAAAGTGTGAGAAAACAAAATGTTTGCTCTTAGATTAGATAAGAAATGAAACTTGTCTTTATCTTCAGCGGCCGTAACGCATGCAAACTAACGTCTCAATTATTGATAATAGTCGACTGACTAATTATCGCTTCGCTTGTTTGGTACCGTATTAAGTAGTATCAATCAGTGACGAGTCTTGAGTTTACATTACAGTAAGGCTAAGCGAGTCTGCCACAGCTCCGGTTCCCGCACTCATTTGACGTTGTTCGGAAAATCCCAGAGTATTCTGAAAGTATCAGTTTTTTCAAGACCACACAAACCAATGTTAGTTGTTTGTTATGTTTGTACAAACACACTCCAGTAACAACAATCATTGTTGCGATTTTGGAGAAATCAATAGGCTTAATCTTCGTAGTAATTATGTAATTATTATTTCGGGACTTCAGCGCAAGAGGATTTTCATACATGTACGGTGGTATTAATTCAAAGTAGGCTATACGTGTCTCATTCTTGGCTACCAAAAAGTTTATATTTGAAAATAAAAATGATTTAATCAGTAAATTATTATTTTTGTGCTGTTGTTAATGCTGTCAGTTATTAATACTCGAATTTGTAATTTTATATGACTACCCCATTGTTATTATTGTTTTCTTACAATAATTATAGACTAATAATGCGGAGTATTCAGAGTGAAACGCATAATCGAAGACTATAGCACTCTTGCAGAACTCTGGCATAGAGAGACACAGAGTAACAGGTAACCTGAAAGAAGACCTCGGAAATGAACAGTTAGCGATCGACAGACTCTGTCCTTCCTAAAAGCGCCAAGATTACAGTATAGCCTTTGAAAATTTCATTTTGCGTTTTAGTATGTACGCGTTTCCATTTTCGTTGAGTCAAGCCAACTAAAATGTAGGTGAAAACAAAACATCCCGTCGAGCAACACTCCTACTAGACGTCGTTGGGCTAAAGGCCTTATTTGCCGAATCCCCCAGAACATAATTAAAAAATAATATAAATGATATTATTATTATTATTATTATTATTATTAAAGGTTTTTTTTAGTACTTAGGGCTTAGGAGATGCAGGGTAGGGAAGGCTTATGGTGTTCCGTACGGTTTAACAAGAAAGTTAAGGCTAGCATTTTACTTCAGCCATGTAAGATTACCCTAGGTGTTACCGTGTGTACTCATTACCATGAGTTGAGTCGACCAAGGGGAAAGAAAACGCATCTGGGTTTTATGGTATGCCTGGGAATGTAAGCCAAGACCTCTAGGTTAGTATCATATACTAATGATCTACTAAAACTCCTATCATCACCATCATCGTCATCACGTTTCTCCTGATACCTTTATGATTGAATTCCAACTAATAATAAACCATAGCTATAACCTATGACACCGTCAATTTTAAGATACTTCCTGTGTTTAGTTAAGTTCGAGTAATTGCGAACGGTCCTCCATACTTCTAGGATTAATGGTTTCACGTTTTTGAACAAATACTGTTCACGTTCCACGTTGGTAAAGCGACGTTTATACTGGGCCAATTGTCTGTATGAGTTTGTTTTGTCTATGTGGGCCTACTTCAGTTTCTATCTGTGCACAGTGAGTAATGATGCATGCACTCTACGTGTTTACGTAGCGTAGATTGTTTAATGCATGATCCGATCAATCGTAATATAATAGTCTTATCTTTCCATTTTCGAATGTTCACAATATTCAAGAGCTGGTCTGTGAGACGCCATAAATATTATTTTTTGTGTAGGCGAAACTCACTAGTAATATTCTTAGAGCAAAACTGATTCAGATTCTTTCACACGTTAAATATATTTTAAAATAATGAGATTAAAAATTCTTCTGTATGCACTGACGGTAGAACATTTTATCAGCGTAAGTTTATTTTACATTGAAGAACATTTTAATTACCACTTTAGTATTTTAATTTACAGCAATCGTCTCCGTCTGTCTCCGCTTGCGAGTGCTGAGGTCCCTGGCACCGAGCCGCCGTGTACTCATCGTGTATTTGACGTTGTCTTTGCAAGCTGAGCTACGGCGCACACCACACTTAGTATCCAAATATTTCTTAAAATTCTCTTGGGAGGCTTACGAGCACGGATCCATCAATAATTTACACAAAATAAATTAATATTTATTAGAAACATCTTGTCTATAAACTATACACCAACGACACTAAGAAGTATTATACATGTGCACACAGCACCATCTTTTAATTCATGGTTTTCTGATTTACTATTAATTTTTAGTGGACTTCTTTTACTTGTTACGTTTTATGTTTTGTGCTGCTGGTTATAAGAGGTTTGCAAGGCCCACACATGCGGTAACAATGTGCAACATAATTACCTGTAATGTAGTATACTACTAGTAGTAACAATAATTACAATAGCAGCAACAACAAGAATAATATAATAATAAGTATTATAATTTTATTATATAATATTAGATGGGATAATAATATAATAACTACAATAATTTTCATCATCATCATCGACATTATTGTCGTCAGTATTTTTGTTAGTTTATTGCTATTATTTTTATTGTCTTGTTATTATTACCTTCAAAAGATCAAACTGTTTCACCGCATAATGGAGAAAAATCTAACAAAGGTGTACCTGTAACTTATTCCAGAATGATTCATTAAAATTTTAGTGTTATAATTTCATCAATCCGAGGCCAATCACAACTGCAGCTGTTGGACAGTTAAGAATAAGAGATTATCGAATATGTCATTGTGTGTATGGAATTCAGTTTCTTGCTCTAGTGTTGCACATGTTCCGTAAATAGTAGCACGACAATACACGCACACAGCCAAAGGCCTGGACTTAGGAAAGTGTATTGCTTTTTTTTAAAATAGACAACGTAATAGGGAATAACAAACTGCCCTTGTCTGTGTGAAGGAAAGTTTTATCATGTGTTTCCTGCACTGACTTATAAGGCTAGAAACGAGGATAATGAACACGAAAATGATACAAACATAGCAGACAAGCATGGGAAAAGCACGCAAGAAAACAATTAAATATAGCGAAGTCATTTAAAGAGTTAATAAAGGACAAAGGATGCGGACAGGCGAGAAGATTTGACAACGATTCCTTTCTATGACAGGAATATCTGGTGTTGAATTCTGTGGCATTGTGAGTAGGGCAAGATCTGTTCTGCAGACGTATTCGCTCAGAAACTTCCAGTCGAGTGGGACTGATGACGATTATGTACAAATTACCAACAATCAGCTGGTTTTCTGTATCTACTTTCATATATGATTCTGTATTTATGTAAAAGGTTCAGCATAATAATAACGTTTCACGTTGAATTAAAGTAGGAAAAATGTCAGACCCGTATGCGAAGTGCCTTGGTTTCTTTTGGCGTCCAAATGTTGTGCGTTTTTCACAGCTAGACAACGCCAAGGAGCTTTCTTTCTATAATTGCGAGAGGTAACAATCAATCCGCGTACTACAGAACCCCGCTGTGAGGTAGGCCTACACGGTGTAGAGAGTTTGATGGGATCCCGTTGCCACAAAAATATACTTTCTGCCAGATATTATAATTAGGCCATGTAGTCTCATTAGGCATTGCAGATATGAATGTATCGTACGTTAAGTAGCGGATGAAAGAGGCTACAGGGGCGATTAGGAGCCCCGTATAGGTTTCAACATAGTTTCAGTAGAATCCTTTCTCCATTGTATACTCTGTAAATGAATTTATGTTATCTGTACATATTACACTATCTAACATCCACATGTAACATGTAATATTATCCATATATAACGTCTATGTTATATCCACATAGTAACCCACCTTTTTTAGGTTATTTGGCATTTTGGAATACTATTTTAGAAGAATTTAATTTCACTCAATAATAGTGGATATGGGTTTGAGAAGAACAAAATCACTGTAAGCATTTCTTGTTGAAGGAAGAAGAACTTCATGGCTATTAAGTTGGGTACTCAAAAGTGTCAAGTAATGAGCGTTGACAACGAGAGAGACGATCGACGAAATTGAAAATAAAAGATTGCCAAGTGAATTATCTGACGACGATACGAAGTTTGTAGACTGACTTTTTAATTTCTAGACAAATTTATTCAAGAATTGTTGCAATGGACCTCCTCCATGGAGGAAACATCAAACACCTTTAATATGGTACAATCAAAATTTCTGTTGGAAGCCTCTGTCATGATTTACCAGCTCAATCCTGTGCATGGTGACTCTGATAAAGAACTAATGGTGCAAGAAATAAAAATATTTCGACATTTACGCGCTACTACTAATGCTACCGCAGAAGCAGCAGTCACACAAATAGTCAAAGAAAGTTCTTCAGTTTGTTATCAAATGGTACTTCGCTGAATCCACTCCCAACATAACACTTATCTCTCATTCTACGGTAGTTTTAACAATTTGCGTGTCTTTGGCCTCGTGTGAATCTTGAATTAATTGAAAAAAATTATCTTAGTTCAACGGGGAAAGACTGACAACTTGCCACTTTGTCTACAGAATGAAAACCTGTATCTTCTTTGGAATTTAATGACACTGTAGTAAAGTTCAGGAAAAAAAGTGTCTAAAACATAATTTAATTTCTGTGTAATTTAATTATAAGTGAAACAAACTCCGAGCTTTCTCGGTTTATATACTTCTTTTTTCTGTTGCGTTAAAATCTATAAATAATGAATACATTATTTAGTTACGTATTAGTAATATATACCTATTCGTTAGTTGAAGTATATAACTATTCGATAAGAAACCATATCTGGGGCCTCAAAATAAAAAGCCGCTTCGGGACTTGTTAGCCATTGTCCTCCCCTGCGTATATCACGTTGCATCTACACTGACAGAAGGGGAAGAAGAAGGTGTTATAGGGAGGATTTTATGTTCCACAACACGTGTACATACTGACGAAAGGAGTTTATGCAGAAACGGGATATGGTAGAAACGGAAGTGCGTTTAGAAGGGAGAATAAGTGTTTCTGAAACTACAAGATTCCTGTAATAAACACTACCCTGTTACCAAAATCCCACAATTTACGTGAATTGAGTAACAACATTCTTATAAACGATACAAAAAATACTAATATGTCTGTTATAAAATATTTTGTTGTTTGTAGTCTGTTAAATTAAGGTTTTAATGCTTTGTAGACGCCTGGTTGTAGAACGACGTCGGGTAATACAACACATCATCCCGCCCGGTATAAAAGCCGACAGTACTTGAGCTTTCGGTAAATATTCGTTCGCTGACTACAATATCTCCCGGCCGCTATGACACCTTAGTCGTCAGAATGTTTTTCTTATTACTGCCATAAACAAATATTTTTGTTTTCAATTTGCCACATACTATACTGTTTTCAATTTTTTGCATTTTCTTGGACGAATCTAAAAGTCCATCGTCGTGACATCTAACCTACACGAGGCGAGTAAAACACTGAATTTCAATGTTTTGACGACAAAATATTCAATAATTATGTTTGCCGTAGTAGTCAGTAACAAAACTACCCCTGAGACTCTTTTCTACTGTTTATTTTATGGTAAGCTCAGTAACTATCTTCATTAATATTACGGCATTTGTTACCCATCGTTACCCCAGAGCCGATCTGAATAAATGGCGCTCTTATAATGGTTCACATACAGTAGGGTAGCTAGCTGAGCCGTTTTACACATTTGTCTGTTTCGTTACACATTTTTTTGTTTGTTCGTTATTAAGAACATGTTTCATAGTCGGATAAAGCATGAGTCAAGCGTTATGGAATGTTAGCCCATGCCAAATACGATAAGGCGGTTATCGCCGTTTGGAGCACGCCACTTCGAGTCTCCGTTTCTCAATTTTCTTTTTTTTTGTCAGACCTGAAGTGTTACAACGAGCGTGTGCTGCTGATTACCGCGCTTACGCAAATGTTTCTATGTACACGCAACTTGCAAAACATTTTTATTTTTTCTAAAGATATTTGCGATTGTAATGTAAAGTATTTTTCAGTAGAGAATCAGATTAAAGTAGAAGTAAACAGCACGGATAAGGAACTAAAACACATATTGGACTGAACTGTAAGTTTGCAACGTTTTCGACCTTTTCAACAGTACTATTGAGAAATAGTAAAATGCTCTGTATTTCTTAGTAAAAATTACATGACGTAGCATACAATGAATGAACCAAAACTTACGATGACTGATGCATACTTACAAAGCACAAAATTGCTTTGTCCCGACAATGGTAGTACGCTTTTGTATGTTTGCAGTGTACACACAGTCTGTAAATTCCATATTTTAGTGTAACTTATACGACTGAGAGGTTAAGTATCTGATCGTTCAGTGAATTCTCCTTGGATTCATAATGTATTTATGAGTGTAATAGACGTAATAGAAGTATGTAATAGACGAAGTAGAGAGATTTAGTCACTTGTTTGTCTAAGGTTTTACTTAGGTAAAAGCTAACAATATGACTTAGGCTCCGCAAAATTATGATTGATACTGATTAATCGGTACTGAAGTGAGAAGTTCTAAAAAGCTTATTTCTTCAGGAACACGGAACTTCACTTGTTTACAATTCATAAGTAAATCGTCATATGATTGTTGCGTTGCAATCGTGTCTTTTACGGTGACCGGGAGTTTGGTTGCGCCAACATAGTAGGCTACAACGGACGCTCTGTGTTCATCCCTTGTATGTAACGATTAGTTTTATACATTCATACAAATGCAGGAATATTTTTCAATTATATGTGCATCACTTAAGCTAATAATAATTATATACACATTATAATACATTGTTATATAATTATTGTTAAATAAACAAGTCAATAATATTATTGTTAAACTAATATTATCGTAACATAATAATAAGTACTAGTATATCACATTCATATTAAAATAATTGGTATTGTTAATAATTATTTTACAATTATTACGTTATTTATATTATATTTACATTAAATTTAAATTATATGAGGTTATGTAACCTTTTGATATTATTTTTGCTGTTGTATTTATTATTTTGGTTATACACTGCATTCGTAATTATATTGTTATAGCTTACTTCTGGTTTTCGCTAAACAATGGCATGCAGTTTTATAGCTTACACGACACCAACGTACGTCTGAACATTATTATTTCCAAATACGCACCGCTCGTACAATACTTTATTGTTGGCCCCTAACTACGGCAATTACACCCTTCTGTGCATGTGTATGTGTGATAGCACATCTTTACAGTGAATGTTAACTGACTTGTTACCTACGAGAACGCGCCAGGCGGAGGGAAATGCTTGTCAACTGCACTGTAACAAATAATTTGCTCCCAAGTTTGCTAAGTTACTAAATTATTTTGGAGAATTGAATTGAATTATTAGTATTATCTATTTTTTGTTAGTAAGAATAAGTACTCGTATATTGTGTTCAGTTTAATATAGTCAACGCTGCCACATGAATAGTGCGCGTTGTGGCTTACTGCCTGGTAATGTTCAACAAAACATGCCACTCTTTTAATCATTTGACATAAAAAAAACTACTCAGATTTTTACTTCTAGCGTGGCAATTCCGTCCTTATATAATTACTTCTACAAGAATGGACGCGCGCTGTGTTTACACTAAACGCTCAAACAACTAAATTAATCGACGTTATCCATTAATAATAGGCCTAGCTATATTACAATATAATATTGTATAATGTTTTATGGTATTATGTTATTGTTATTATGACAAAATGTCATTATGGTACTGACATCAACGGACCACGAGGTTAATAAAATACAATTTATAAGTTTTGCAAAAATTTATTCTTAGTGTATAACTGTATATTCCCGTCATGAAGTTTGATTGAAACGTTTGGTTGTTGTTATGTGAATGCCACAGTGAATTAAACAATACAAACGGAGCGAAATATTAACATAGTGCCGTCGGTAATTGTTCTTGTTTTTGCACAGTATTTAAAACAAACATTTTTAAAAAATGTTTAAAAACATTATGAAAGAATACCTATGCCTCGCAGCCGTTAAACAGTAATTCAGAAATACCTCCATGGTGTCTGACAGTGAAATGAATGTAGTGACCGTTCATGATTGGAAATCGTTCATAAAATAACTGCAAAAAGTCGAATTTTTTGTCAGGAACTGTTAGCAACATTTTTTTGTACACGTGTTGTAGATGTGTGAATAGTCACTGAAAACAGGACATGTTACTCTTAACGATAGTCAATTTTTTTTTAATGTTAGTACAACGTTTCTACACTGTTCCAGAACGAAATTGTTACTTTTAAGTACGCGATATTGGCATTATATTTTAATAACATGCGATTTACGGAGTATAATTAATGACAAAGATGCTATAATGAGCACAGTTGGAAGTCTGACTAAGGACACGTTGCGTGCGCCGACCACTGGCGGTACACGGGCGCGAACTCAAAATGCTCCTCCGCCCAAACGAGACCAGCGTTACACTGCATTTGCCGTAAATTGTGTTGTGTTGTGCTGTGTTGAGTACAAAATATAATACTTACGTGTACGAAGTAGTGTAATGGGCAGCGTGCATTTGGTCACTGCTGGGGTTGAGCGTGGTGCCTTCCTCAGCTTCGGCTTCCATTGCGTTAGATATGGAGACTCCCTTACCGTCGTTGTCAGTACACCCACCTCTCCGTAATCAATCACAACAATCAAGTTCATATACACCCGACAACTGAATTTATTAAATACAAGGTCATTTGTCAGACTTAATTTTTATTTTCGATTAACATTACAACAGAACAACGATCCGGTGCCCTTCAATCATTGCGCCCCTACACACTACTACAGTGCCCCCCGGATTTTGCAAATGCAATTAGCACATTCACTTAGCTTTCTTCATAATGAGATAAAGTGTTCAGTCTGCACGAATCTTGACTTTTGCAACGATAACATTCGAGTAATCTTTAATAATACTTTTCGCCTACCTTACACATCGTGATCAGTAAATACTGTCTAACAACAGAATGTATATGCATTCGGACATTTTTATGTACTTTGCACTAAATATCACCGTCGATATATTTTTTTAAATAAGCACAAGTTTCATTAAATTATTCTAAATAACACAGCCATTTCACGTTTATTTTTAAAAAAGTTCCTTCGCAAATACAACTTCTTTCACTAGTTCACCTTTGAGCCGACGCGGCAATACTGAAATAGAAAATGCGGCAGGTATCCCCACTGCTTTATAATTCGCTACGTGTCCGCTGTGAGCGCTAATATCATTTTATTCTCTACAGTAGGTTAAAAACAACACTTTACACCGGCGAGAGCGCGTGCGCCTAACTTTGTAGTTTTTACATTTTACTGAAACGACTAGTAAAACTGCAGACGTATGATGAAAACTAGCATTGCTGTGACCGCAAGATATTATGATCAGTTACTGATTTGTATATGTAAACCAATAATTGTGTTATGGATTACTTACTGGCCAGTTATTAATTTAAAATACAAACACACGCTATTCTGTAAATGTGTATAAGGGAACAAGCAATAATTGTGAAATATGAGAAGCTTAAGTGTCTGTCAGTTACTAAATAACGCTTCACATTATTTTTTAGTTTTTCTTGTTCTAATCGGTGCGTTATCGTTACGCTATTTTAATATGTTCAGTCTCTTGTAACTTTCGTACAATTTCCAACTTACCGTACGTATTTTGCATTCTTATCTCCTTTTGTTCTTAAACCAGCAAACAATATCCGTCGACATGTTACGCCATTGGAATTAATTGTAGCTGATTACCAGGCAATCGGAAGTACCTAAAAAATTGGTCAACTTAATGAAATTTGCCAATGATCAGCATGGAAAAGTAAATACAGAAATACCGCTTATTTGTATCATTAGATATTTTAATCAGCCATTTTACTAAGTCATGTAGCAGATCAAACCAAAGTAATGTATTTTATTGACTCCGCATTATCGAATCAACCACTGAATTGAATGCGCTTCTGAAAACCCAATCTGATTCTAAGAAGCGTCGCTTAATGTACTGTCACCTGTACAGATCCGTCTTCCAGTAGCTGCACGTATCGTCATCAAAGGTAGACTCAGTTATATTTTCCTCTCTTCTATGTAACGCAACTGGATAACGATAAACATAAGCCACGGACTTATTATATGGTATATACTGTTGACATATAACACAGCCTGCTCACGTAGGCCTACTGAAACAAGCAGTATACTGGGCTCGATCGTGTGATTACATATTCACAAATGTGACTCCCGTTAAAGAAATCGAACTTTACTTAATACTAAGCAAAATTTACTCAATCACTGATACTAGACTACATCCCTGCACCATGATCCAGTGTAATGTCCGCAAACTCAACTATTACATGTTTCTTACACACTGTTTTTGTGACGTCTGTCGTATGTGCTGAACTCTTGGACTGAACAAAAATATTTCATAACTACGTAAAGTAAATTTAAAATTCATACATGTTTTATGAACACTCATAAATAGAGCTACAGGTCTTGCAGCAGCCCGCTATTGCATCTAGTCCTGAAAGTGCACAATATGCGGAGCAACGCCGCCGATACGAATATCCTGTTCTCAAACATTCCAAGAAATTGGAGTTTAATGATTTTTCAGTACTAATTCGTTACATATTTAAAAAAATTCTCATCCGTTAACTGCAGTACTTAACGATGGATCAGCTCTGATAAAAACAATCGGCACTCCTCATATCGCCACAGCACCAAATCAGATTATACACATTTAGTCTACACATTGAAAATCAAAAAAATTTGCTTGCAAGTTCTTTACATTACTGTAAATAGTGACATATTTCTAATATTAGATTATTGTAAATATTTACAGTAGCATTAATATTAGTTTAGACTGTGTACAGTTTACAGACAACATTAACCACGCCCATCTTGTTTACCGGTTAACGATTACAGCTTTGTTCAATTAAATCAATATGACAGTCAGCATACGTTTTGTAAGTCCCCTACAAGTTCGAAGTACGTAGTGACTTAAAAGCTGTCCGAACAGAATAATGCAACTGACGAGGCTAGGCTATCATATGCAAAATGCCGATCCCACACTTCAGTTTGATAGACAGGACAATTTGTTTCGTAATTTACAGTCGTTTTATATATAAAACGTATTTTTACCGTTATAATATATTATGCATTTCATATTACATAACATCTATACAGGCCTACACGGGCGCTCTCACACACGCACGCACACACACACACACACACAGAATTAAGGCAGAATGAGAGGAAACAAAGACCAGACGAGTCTGACACATTTGCAAATAACGTTATGGGATAATCTCACTATGCCGACCCCGTATTTCTAAAACAGTTTCAACAGAGTCTTAAATAATATAAGGTTCGAGGCGTGCTTCAACATTTATTTCTGTCGCGTGCTTAAATGTTCAATTAAAATAACCAAATAAATAGGCCTATGCATAAATATTTTGACAGTTTTTCAATATTGCCAGTAAAGTTTTTAAAGAAAACTTAATTTAAAACTAATTATTAGAAGAAACATGTGTTGTTTTAAAGGCGTAGGTCTATGTAAATTTAATATCATAATGTATGTTAATTCATGAGTCATTTCCTGTGTCGGCAACTATACATTTTAGATTTATGTGGCAGCGGTTTGTATGTGTGTGTGTCTATGTGCCTGCAAGAGTGAGAGAAAGAAAAGACTGACAGAGACACACACAGAGTGACAGTGACAGAGAGAGAGAGAGAGAGAGAGAGAGAGAGAGAGAGAGAGAGAGAGAGAGAGAGAGAGAGACGGGTACGAACTAAGTTTATTTAAGAAAAGATTTTTGCCACAACAGTTTTAACCAGAAATCTGTTTTTTTTTTTAAATAACAATAAACTTTTATGTTAATTTAAAGTTATGTCTGTTCATGAATATACTCAACATACTCTCTCACACGCGACTACGTGTACAAACAGAATTTAGCGATTCGTATAGATATGAAATGAGACAAACCTATTGTATTATAAAATTCAATGTTTTATGGGAGGAGACAATATCCAACCTCCAGCACCTCCAGAATTGTCCTCCAGAATGAAATTTATTTTAATTAACAAAGCTGTGTTAGTGGTTATAATCACAAACAGAAATAACACTGTTGCACACCACTGTAGAAACATTATTACGATTAGCGCTTTCAAACTTTACAGCTCATTGCTGTGAAGCTTGAAAGCGCTAATCGGAATACTTTTTCTATAGTGGTGTGCAACAGTGTTATTTCTGTTTGAAATTTATTTGTTTACTTAGTCCGCTTTCTAATTCTGTGGATTAGGTACCGTATGACTATACAGATTTTTTTTAAACCTCAGTAGTAGTATATTCCTAAGTTACTGAAAATTACATGGCTGGAAGCAAGACGGAAATGACGTCAGAATTTCCGTCATTGTAGCGAACATCGTCTAGAGTAATAATTGTAAACTCTTGCAAATAAATCGTACTTGCTTTGTTTATGTAAAGTATATAAAAATCAGTTTGCCTTTGTTTTGCCACGAGACTTTCTCATTGTTCTGTGACTCCAAACTTAGTCGATTCTGTGTTATTATTTGAAGATATGCTACTCCTTTTCTTCTTGCTTGACGATTTTGCAATTGTAGCAAAGGGTAGTTTTTGTTTTTCACATTAACCAGGATCATTAGGTGACATGGATTACTATCCCTTAAAAAAGGGGTTTATTTGGTTCCTTCTAAGAACGCTGTCCTAAAAATAATGTGGCAGGTATACACGCAGAATACAAAGTAATTGCAATGATATGTTACTGATTGATATACAATCAATATTATTGTTATAAGACATACTAACAATATACGTGGCGAGAAACAGAAATATAGATGTGACTCTTTAAATAACGTATTAATGAAATTGTATGAAGACAATAAAAATGTAATTTGTAATTAGATTAGCGATATTATGTAATAGGCCTATGTCATAAAAGATTAACTTAAAAATGTAATCATGTTGTCTAGCTGCATAAGCGACGTGAAGTAGTCTACGTAACTGTAAGAGCGCAAGCATTATTTTATTACCGGTTTTCCTTGAATCGATATGGATAATGTCTTAGTAGAGTATGTGTTAATTACTGTGCACGTTTTCTTCCGTATCCGTTCGTTACAGTCCTACAGGCTTCCTACATTTTACCTTAATTTTATTGGTTAACTTTGTATTAAACAATTTTTAAGATATAAGACTTATCCATGTGTACAAATTAAATTTGCTTATATAATTTGTAAATTTCTTAAATAATCCAATTTTAATAAAAAATACATTTCTAGTAGGCCTACGCGCGTTCCATATAATGAGAAATCACAAAAGAAAATACAAATATGTCAGTACAGCAAATAAAACTTAATACGTAAGGACGAGAATAGAAGTCGGACTAACTGTTTATGTTATCTGAGTTGAATACTGACTACTGCTTAGCATGAATATCTCAAAGTGACCCTTCTCCCCCACACCACCTTCTAATTTCCGGTACCTAACTTCCGGTGTACACAGGATTCGGCTTGAATGCGTGTTTTGACTTGACTTATTCATCCTTACACGAAAACGCCAGACTTTTCATGAGCGGTGCACACGGACAATGAGTCCCGTTTCGTTCAAAATGCCTAAACGCATTGTAATTTTTTATTTCTGACGGGTTTGTATTGATTGACTGTAATCAATAAATTCATATAAACATGAAATCACATTTCTTATCACTTTTGCCAGTCTGCACAATAAATTGGTAGGCCTAAATAAAATATAAAATAGGCCTAATATAAAATTTAACTTCTTTCTCGTAAAATAGATGTTTAATCAACCCCGTAAGTTTTAAAAATGCTTGCTGTCGCAAAAGGTTTCATTAGTTAAAATTTGAACTTCTCTCTCCACAGACACACACAACTAGGGACAGAGGCACTGTCACTGGCACCTGTCGCACGTACTGTGTTTGTGCAGACGTAACGATATCACACAAGTTCTCTTGCGTACGTTTGTTATGTGTGGACACCTGTTGATTACGTCAATCTGTTATTTGCGGCAGTGCAGGGAATACGTTTCATTCTGTGATTTGTTTGTGCATACATTTGTAAGAGACACAGCAAACGGTTAAAAACTAGCGCGTCAGAGCACACTATAGTATATACTGAATAAAACCTTATTGCGTATCACAGTTATATAGTAGGCTATTTGGTATTAAAGGCAGTTTCCATCATATAAAATTAAGTGGTACATTTAATTTGACAGATTTCTAAACAGGGTAGTGCCAAGCATTACACCTCTCGTACAAAATAACAATTATTCTCTTCTTTCTTTCACTGCAGTGTTAAAGGTTTAATTTCTAAAAACGTAGTGAAGTGGCTGGAAAATTGACTCTAATTGAAAACTTCACAGTTTAAATTCAAATAGTCTACATGTTTGCATGAGCTACAGAGCTATTATAAGACGAGAGTTTATTTTGTGAATGTTACAGTAGATGGTCGTGTGATTATCGAACACCTGCGTGAAAATTCGAAATATTTGATTTCTTCAAAACCGAATATTGTCACATTGTGGTTCGTCCGTAATTGGCACGGTCCATTGGAATTAGTACTATTAAATACTTGATAGCTCAATCATCGCACTGTTCTTATCTACGTATAGCCTAATAAATGTGAAGGTAGTTGTGAATACGTTTTGTGTTACCTGAGTACTTTCAAGTATAAAAGTTGTAGTGTTAAGAAAAAAGTGTGCGTATGGCAGAATATCTTGTATTCTGCGTATTTCCGAATAATTGTACGCAAATCCTGGCAGACACTATTAACAGGTCTGTAGTATGTCTGTAGGATGTGCCTTTGCGAATGCATTTGTGAATCAGATGAGTCTGAATTTGTATAATTATTTCAGCCCTCAGGCTTCAAGGAACTTAAAAAAAAAAAATAACGTGGAATAATATCTGATTGTAATAACTGTATGAAATTGTCTCAGGCAATAGTTAATATAGGCCTAATTGTCTAGAATGTTGATTTGGAGGAATCCTAAGGGGAGACTCAAGAACGTTTGCAGAACGATTTTTATAGGTCTACATAAAAAAGAAATTTCTATATAGTCCAACGATTATGTTGTTAAATACTAATTGATTTTACGTTTTATTATTTATGCAAAATACGAAATATCATTGGCAGATCACAGAACTATGGAACTCCTGAACTAAGAAGTTGAAATTTTGCTTAAAAAGTCCAAGACGTTTGGCACTTTACGTAAGTAATTTAAGTCATTGGTGTTTTTTTAAACTTTTCGAAAAATCCATACCACACGAGCGTTACTTAAGCGTTGAACTTCAAAATAATTAAACTTAAAAATATTTGTCTTCTTGAAGTTTACAATATCGTGTGGAGTATCAAATTAAAAGCAGTCCTGAACGTAAATGCGCAATGTACGTTTGAAAAATGTTTAAATCTGAACGCACCAGCTGCCAAAAAAAAAAGTTTAAATAGTTCATTGCAAGAAAAGGAAAGCTGATTAAATTGCCTCCGTATCAAATAGCTGTGTGCGTGTTTCGACATCAAAATAAAAAGATAAATTTATTTTGTGTTTTTAATCATTATGTTTTCATATTCAGGATAGGTTTCATCCTTAGGATACGTTTCAGTTCCAGTGATTCCTGGGTACGCTCCTGATGTCCGACAAATTTTAGAACGGATGTAGCATCAACACTGCGATATCTGCAATTTTTTTAGCACACGCAGTCAAACGCTTTACGGCGACGTCTCTCGACTTTTCAGACTTTCGTGGCATAAAACAAATAATATAATGTTCACAGGTTTCTAATCGATAGCATTTTATATAATGAAAGTATAATTCCCGCTGGATGAAAAAATGAAACACACTTTTCGTGTTTGACACAGCAAACACGAAAGTTGAATTATAACAGATTGGTATACATAATAAAATAAACAAATTTTTTTCACTGCAATTATTAATGTTACTGAATATAGGCAATAAATAATTAAATGCATTCGTATAAATATTAAGTTGCTGAAAATATAATTACGTCAAATTAGTAATTACACAATTAGGCCTACAATAACAAATGTGATAGGAAAATCGTTTGGCTACTTCCGAAAAAATTACATCATTGTAAAGATTTGTCCGCGATTAACCCACCACTAGACTGTTATGTATCTGATATCAACACATAGGGGAGAGGCGGGTAGTATGGGCCATTGAGTGTTTCTAAGGTTTAACGCTAGGTAGTAGCACGCTACAGAGCTCTGTGCATAGAGGTTGTGTCTTCCCGCCATGTGCAAATAGTTAGTTGTTGTCACTGCAGCGTGTCAGAAGGTATACTTTTTTTTGTTTGTGTTATCCTTTCCGGCGTTGCCCCGCATAACTTTTGAGAGTGGTTGTGTTAAAATAGGTAAAACATTAGGTAAGCAAACTAACTTATTATTATAGTATACTATGTCTAGAATATATCGTAAGACTTTTAAAGAGTTGTTTTCGGTAGTTACGGTTCGGCGCCATTTTTTTCCCTGCAGCCTCGGTCGGGTATTGCATACTGACGTCGGGTTGTATGGGCCATGTAATTGACACATGTTTTTTATTTCAGTGGACGATGCCTACATTTAAAAAGAAGCCTGCAGGTGAAGGCCGTGGAGAATGGTCTGTAGAAGACATGAAATTACCGGTGCAAGACGTTTTGGAAAATAAAATATCGGTTCGGGCCTCTGCAGAACGGCATAATGTGCCAAGAAATACATTGCAGAGGAAAATTCGTAGTGTAGAAACTGAATCGCCGGTGGAAATGAAACCTCAGCTAGGGAGATTTAAACCTACTTTCGATAATCTGTATGAAAACGAGCTCGTAAAGCATATGAAAGAATTGGATGCACGACTAATGCCCTTATCAAGGAACGAATTTCTCAAGCTTGCGTATGATCTTGCCTTAAGTTTAAAATTGGCACATAGATTTAATAGGGAGAAACGAATGGCAGGAAAAGATATTTTCACAGGATTCATGAAAAGATACTCTGAGCTAAGTTACAGAAAACCGCAATCAACAAGTTTAATGCGCTCAGTAGGCTTTAATAAGCCTCAAGTTGAGAGATTTTTCAAACAACTTATGAAACTGCAAGACGAGCGTTGCTTCCGTCCGTCTAGAATCTTTAACGCTGACGAAACGGGGGTGACATGCGTCCACGAAAACGAGATGGTAGTTTCAACAAAAGGAAAGCGCAAGTTGGGAAAATGACTTCGGGGGAGAGGGGTCGCACGGTAACACTCATGTTTTGTATGAGTGTGACTGGACTCTTTATTCCACCGCTGTTTGTATTCCCCCGAAAAAGAATGAATGACCGATTGATGATTGGTGCACCATCTGAAAGTATTAGTTTCCCAACTCCAACTGGATGGATAAATGGACCAGCTTTTCTGACGTGGTTGAAACATTTTGTTTCATTTACGAAACCCACTACAGAAGACCCAGTTTTACTGATCATCGATGGGCATGGCAGTCACAAGGAGCTGGACGTTATCATGTATGCACGTAAAAACAACGTTCATATGCTGAGCGCCCCCCCCCTCATACGACCCATAAATTGCAGCCCCTTGATAGAACATTCATGAAACCGTTTAAAGGTGCCTATCAAGTTGCTTGCAGTTTGTGGATGAGGGCTAATCCTGGCCTCCGAATAAATGACTACGACATCGCAAAGCTAGTTGCCGATGCCCATAGGAAAGTCTGTCGTTTGGACATTGCCGAAAATGGTTTCAAATGCACAGGAATATATCCTTTGAATTCACAGATATTCACTGATTTGGACTTTATGGGAAGTGAGTTAACCAACGTAACCAACAGTCCCTCAAAATCAAGAGTTGCTGTTCAACAGTCTGGTGAGACTTCTACTGGTACATCGTCGATGCCTGACAACTCAGCTGCTGCAGTTCCTGTTCCAACGTCTACTGAACCGTCTCCTGGGACATCGGGAATGTCTGTCATTTCAACTGCTTCAATTGCTGTTCAACAGTCTGCTGAGACTTCTCCTGGGACATCGGTGATGCCTGATAACTCAACTGCTGCAGTTCCTGTCCCAACGTCTACTGAACCTTCTCCTGGGACATCGAAAATGCCTGACAATTCAGCTCCTACAATTGCTGTATTACCAATTCCTGGGCCTTCTTTGAATACACACTCAAATATTATAGTGTCGTCTCCAGTTGTTAGGCACTCAAACTTCGAAAACATTCTTAAAAAAGTGTCGCCTTTGCCATCATGCAGTGAAAGAAGATTGACAAGTCGCAAGAGGAAGGCAGGAAAAAGTGAGATTTTGACATCAACTCCCGTAAAAAATGCATTAAGCGAAAAGAAAAAGATAGGAAAGAAAGAGAAGAAGCTAAGACATATAGAAGACAATTAAAGTTTGAAAAACAGCAGAGTGAAAAAGAAAAAGGAAAAAAATCAAAATCCAGTGGCCCTAAGACTGGAAAGAAAAAAAGTGAAGCATCTCATCATGACACTCCAGAATCCTCTATGTGTGAAAATGTAGACTGTCTTGTATGTGGTGAACATTTTGATGAAAACTGGATTCAGTGTCATACATGTGAAGGGTGGGCACATGAACTTTGTGCAGATATTGAAGACACACTGTATTATTATTGCGATTACTGCAAGTTCAACAGTATGCAGTCTAAATAAAAGTTAAAAAATGTATTTACACAATTTAAATTAAATTTGTATAAAAATTAAACAATTCTGTTAACAAAAATAATTTTTATTTATCTTCACTCCTGTTTTTTAATTGTGGCCCATACTACCCGACGCCGAAAATTTTATCACAATTACAGCTATAAATTTGAAATACCACACACATTTTATTTGATTAATTTTAATTCCTTTTTCAGAGTGTGTGTGAAGTAAATGTTTCACTACTTAGTATTACATAATTTTAGATGATTGTGCCTATCATTTAATATTTTGTGACACTTTTTGCATAAGTGGGCCATACTTCCCGCCTCTCCCCTACAATACAAGGAACTATGTTATCCTGATGATATCAGCACATATAGACTAATAGCCTAGAAGAAAGTAGGTTATTCTGATATCACGAAATTTTGCGTTTATACATAGTGTTTTGAGCGAAACTATGTACGACTGGATATTTTTCGACGGCAACAATCTCCTCGTTCGGTCTGTATAATTTACACGGAGCACATTATGTAATAGTATGGATTAAATGAGTATAATGTCAACGTGATTGATTATGTACATAATCGGTAATTAACAGAATTACACTTCAAGCCCCCAATATCAAATGGAGTCAGGCCAAAAAACAGCTATTCAGGTGATTATTAAAAAAAAAAGAACAGAGTTTTTTGTGGACTCCATTCGGTAATACTGTCAGCACTAATGACTGACGAAATAGCGTTTCGGCAGATGTAGGATACAAAGAACGGGTATGGAAGATGTTGGTTAACGTTTAATATTGGGCAACAAAGAAATCGGCGGTAAAAGCTGTTTAGCGGGAGGATGTACGCCAGAGAGGAAATACATTACGTATTCCTGTAGTATGAGGGTTTAAATATGATGCAATGCGCTCGTTATACGGTCGGGCGGCTCTGTCGAAACTTACTGGTACTGTAGTCTACTGTATACACAACACGTACTCTGCGCACGCTCGTCCCACCGTCTTACCTGTTACCTCCCGTCTTCGGTACGAGCAATCGAAAGAAGGTTACTGCCTGTTTTACGGGAAGTTTATAGTTTCATACTTAATAACTACGCGTTTACAAACATGTAGAAAGTTCCTAAACATACTTCAACTCAAATCATTTGTAAATAATCTCTTCTCTTCTTACTTTATGTGGAAACATGTTTTGTGTAACAAATACTAGCGCTTCTTATAACGAATGCTCTCTATGTGTACTACAGGATAGTGGGTAAGGTGTGATTAATCATGTCACACACACACACACGTGGTTGATTATATAGGCTTACGTAATCATAATTAATAGAATTACATTTAAAGCTCCCAATATCAAATGGATATAGGCCAAAAGACAATTTGTTCAGGTTCAGGAGGAAAGGAACTATTTCAAAATATCACATTCTTAACATTGACAAAATATAAGACCCACAGCAATTTTCTTGAAAACTACTAGTGATATAGCTTTACGATCTTGTATCGTATATTTCAGGTCAAACAACATATGGGATTACTTTTATCACTAGTAGTTTCCAATGAAATTGTTGAAACGTTTAAGTAAGAAAATTGATGGACTTAAATAACGATAATTAAAAACAAATACAAATTTTGATATTTTTGGTTAATTTTATTCGTGATATTTCTGCCTTATTTTATTTTTCTCAAATTTTTATTTTTTTCTCTAACAAGCGTTATCCCTTCCTCAAAAAATAAATTCCACAAATTTTGTTTGAACTTTAGCAGTTGTGTAGGTACTGACAATAAAAATTGTATTACCAATTTAAGAAAATTATTGTACACCAAACCTGAAAAATTAAGTTTCCAATTTTTTACACCTTTCAGCAATTTTCTTGAAAACTACTAGTGATATAGCTTTACGATCTTGTATCGTATTCAGGTCAAACAACATATGGGATTAATAATTATGCGCCATCATTAGTGTTCCAGGAATTTTCGTATTGCATTATTCGGAACAGAAATATGGGTCATAAGACAAAAACAAAACATTTCAGGACCTACAATCTTTTTTATCGAATTTTTCGTTGTTCCTGGTCTAGAATCGCCTCATGAAATAATGTCCTTTCCTCTTGGAATACTCTGTATATATTTCTTGATGTTTCTTGCGTTATTATAATTTGCCGTTACAACATTCAAAATATTAAATAGTTATGTTTAAGTGAGTGAAAAACAGCTATGTACTTTGACTGAACCACGTAGAATTGTGGATATGGAGTTAAACAAATGAACTCCGTATGTGCATTCAGTAGCAGGTAGATAATTGTATAACGTACAATAACAGTGTAGTCACTGTGAATGTAGCAAATGCAATCGACACCGGTTATTTGGTAACTGCCGCGACCATTGTCATTTTTATTTATTTGCCGAACTTACTTAGTAAGTAAAGTTAAAAAAAATGGAAAAGGAAAAAGTTAAATGAAAAAATTAATATATATAAGACAATAGTAGACAGCATTGTAGCTTACGCTACTGAAGTGTGGAAAACTACAGGACATATGATGAAGAAAAGATTACGAGCCGTGGAAATCGGATACTGAAACAGGTGTTATAGGTACTGTAGACTTACATTGTGAGGAAGAGCTAAAAATGTTGAAATAAAGAGAACAAATTAGTATAAATGACATAATTGATGCAAGAAAGATGAAGATGTTACGGGCTGTGTGCCGTGTACGCAATGATAGATAGTCAAGGAAATTACTAAAATGGACTCCTGAAATAAGAAAATAGGGGAAGTCCGAAAGTCTTGGACAGAAGGAATGCAGTACACCTAAGCAACGCAATATACCTAAGGAATGGAATGACACACAGAAATCTGAAGGAAGATTATTGGTAAGGTCGTCAGTTTGGAAGCTAGGATATTAAAAACTGCTTTTAATGTCGTTCGAAAACCGCAATATAAATATAAAAGGCAACACAGGATTATGAGTCACATTCACAAACAGGTTATAGTATTTGGTAATTATGAAATACAGACTACTTATGGAAAACTACTAAAATATATTGGATTGCTTAAAAAAAACTGAAAATTATTGTATTAAAAAAGTAAGTAATTTTTGCTTGCTTCGTCTGTTCACAAAGCAGAATGTAATATTTTGTCAGTGTATTCAAGCTTTTATAAGGTTTCAGGAATCTAGAATTTCAGTAATCTACAAGTTCATTGTCAGTTGTCGTAAGTGGATTCGGCCGGCCCGAGTCCGTCCACCTTCTGCCTCTTATATTGTTCATCGTCGGTCGTGCATTACTTGGGCTGTCGTGAGAAACTAGTTGGGAAAAGATACACTGTCACCATTCGGGGAGCGGTAGCATATCTTCTTCTTCTTCAAACTGGCCGCTAATAAGTCCTGAGCGAATGAAGATGTTCCTGAAGTTCCCGAAGCTGACATACCACGTCCAGTCTAAGAGCAATTTTGTTGGCAACAAATTGTTTGTAATTTAGAGACGAGATTTAAGTTGAAAATTCCCCCTCTGCTTTTCAATAGCTCTGCGAGGTACTTCCGTCAACAAAAAAGTATCATGTATAGCCTACATGTAGAAGTCATCGTGTAGTGTTAACGGTTGCCCAGAAAGCCAAAAACGTTTGTACACTCCTGTGCTTTCTGGACGACCCAAAATACAACAACATACGTTACACAGAAAAGTCGTCACATTGGATGGGAGAAGACATGGGGTCCTATACCTTAGGCTGCATTTGAAATTTTAAATCACCTCTTGGTCTCAAGCTGGAAAAGACCGGTGGTGTTTGCAGACAAGAATTCCTATCTGTTGGCCTTGCGGTGGAGTCTCTTGATGTCTGGGCACGCTGTACACTATAAAGCAGAAATGCTATCTTCCTCCCTTTTTTTTTGAAGTTCCCGTCATATAGGCTGATTTCCCTGTAGAATAGCTCAGCCGTCATCCACGCTTTATAGTTTGCTGTGTATACCACGGGTAGCATCTTAACATTCTTGAGACAACAAGGCTCCAGTGACGTACAGATCACCAGCAATTCCCTTCTTTCTGAATTCGTAGCATCTACACAGACGACAACTACTGTGACTCTCAACTTTTATATCTCATCTCCAATGCATTTCTCGTCCTTAGATATCACGGTGAAATTTATCTTGAATAACACCCCTATCTCAACAATGTTAAAATGTCTTCTCACTGTATTAATTTCGAATACTGTCCTGTCTGTTCCTCCTTAATCCAGTTGTTGGTAACAACCTTCTTTTCTTGTGATGTCCATGCTAAGGGTGCCCTGAGTGAAGTTAACTCTTCAGCAGACGTGAAAACAATGAAGTGTACGTTCAAAAATGTTTACTTCATTCAGAAAATGCAAAGAGGGCTGTTCATTTACTTTACAAATAAAATGGAACATACGTTCTAAATAAGTCTTATTTATGTACCACGTGTATGTCAAGGGGGTGTAATTCTGATAAGTACTTTACCCGCCATGTACAAGCCTAAAATAAAGGGGTTTCAAGACAAAATGTTGCTTAACTGTAGCTCTGTTAGTTAATAACTGATGTCTTTTAACACAGTCTCCCGATGATTTAACAGGACCGAGTAGTCTTCTGTTTAATAATCGGTGTGAGACTGTACGAGTAAAGTGAGGATGAACTTCGCCGTCTGTTGAATAGGCCAAGTAAGATAATCCCTCCGAAACACCCATAATTGAGAGGTAAAAGCATAATTTACAAAATAGCACAAACAATAAAATGGTAATAATTTTATACTGCAAAAAATTCGGGAAAATAGGAATGTTAAAATATAGGCTACATACAATACATACAGCATACAAATATACGTACAGTAAATACAATGTGAGATTAGAGTTTACGTTCCTTAGTAAATTACATCGGGTTGTCACGAAATCCCCCCGAATCCAGACCGACATTCTTTGACCCTACACCTCTCATCTCTAGGGATAGAATAATAGTCTAACAACTTAGTTCCGAACAAATTTATATGCTTGCTAAAACCATCAGTAAACTGTACCTTAACAAAGATAAATGTGATCCATTCAACAAAATGTCAGATGTATGTAATCCGTATTAGTCTTAACCCAGTGTGGCGTGTAATTCGCATGCGCATGTATGTACCCGTGTTCAACAACTGTGGATGAAACAGTCGTTCATCAAGTGGAGGGTACTGAATTATTTCCACTTTGAAAGCATGTAACAATTACCAAAGTAAGAAATGACAATTAGCGATAGTAATTTCTGTAGTTTTCCGTAGTGAAAGATTTCTGAGACGAATTTTGTGAATTAAACTCCAGAGTTCAATTTGAACTGTTTTATGAAACGAATTAGGTTACTTGTTGATGCATCAAGAGTTCGCACAACGTTTAGTTTAAAGACGACGTCCTTGTTTCCAGTCGGACATCACTTATATATGATTTATGCTGAGTACTTATTTTTAGCCCAAGCTAACTTGTAAAGCCGAGGTCAATCACAAGATGTGATGTGTTGTAGGGAACAGGTGAGACGGATGATTGTTCTCCAACTAAAAATAAGATTGTTATGAATAATTTTGCTTGGCCCGTGTGTTTCTGTTTACACCGTTTTGTTTGTATTGTTTCGTTCTGAAGCAGAAACAAACGTAATTAAATTAAATTGTTTAGAAGAAAGTCGGGGTCAGCGTCACGTCACAAATGAGGGGCAATAGTCTGAGAAAGCAACATTTAGACCGTACATTTTCGTTATCGTTTCGCACTGCTTCTTCAGTTTACAAGTGTGTGTTGTGTTGACATGTTCAAGTTAGCTAGTGACAATTATTTAGAAAGTATGTCACTAATTGTGACGGTGAAATCCGTCTCTTCGCAAGGGGAAAAAGTAAAATCATAGAGAAATTTTCTTCACAGTGTAACAGATTGATGTTAATGAAAATGAAAATTAAAGAAAGAGAGAAATGTAGTCTGCATCCCACTTGTTACAGACAGAGAGTAGGCCTATACTTCACAGCAGTGCTTAATAAATGAAGTTGTGTTTAATACTGCTAGTGAAACTGATAACAGCATTGGAAGTAATGAACTGAAGATAAAGTTAATTAAGTTAAACAGTAATTAAAAAAGTAAATACGAACAAACTAAAAAATTACTTATGGTAGTAGTAATAAAAATCGTAAATAATAATTAAAAAAAGCATCTTTTTATTGTTTTAAACAGTGATTGAAAATTAGTAAATGAAAAACTACACTCATGATTCATGTGTCCATTGTTAGAACTGTCTAGAGAGTATCTGAGTATCTGGCATATCTCTCGTAAACATTATCCAGACGCTATTATTTTTGTAATTATTATTATCGTTGTTGTTATTTTTATTGTTATTGTTATTATTATTATTATTATTATTATTATTAGTAGTAGTAGTAGTAGTAGTAGTAGTAGTAGTAGTAGTAGTCGTCGTCGTCGTCGTCGTAGTAGTAGAAGTAGTAGTAGTAGTAGTAGTAGTAGTAGGTAGGTAGTAGTATTGAAGTATTGAAGAGAATTATCAACCAAAAAAATATCTATTGCTCTTTGAAGAAATTTTAAACCTATTTGCTGAAATCAGCATAAACGTCATGCTATCGATCTCAGTAGTGATCCAGATTTTTATTTGCAAGGTGGGGGGGGGTTAAAAATAATTTAAACAAATCATAAAGACATGGTCCGATCAATATTTACTAATCTCTTGCTGCCACGAATGCTTCATATATTGCTAAAGGGTGTTCTTTTCATAGATAATTGATTGGCCGATCAATCGCCGTAATATCCGAAGCAGATCTTCATTTGTTTTTGAATTACTTTATACCCCGTCATTTACAGTTACTTGAAAATACCCCGCATTTACATCAACTTTGTACTTATTAGTATATGTTCTAAATAAAAATGCTTTAGATAAATGTTAAATATTACTTTTTGAAAGTTCCAAAAGTTAAATTTACAAATTTTAAATGTAGGCCTATTATAAAAGTTCTATAATACATTTAATATTAATATTTGTCTAATGATTTAATATTAATGTGGGTGTCAGAAACGTTAAGCAGTAGATTTCGAGGCAAGTTAAATTGTAGTTAAGGTGACTGAAAGCTTAAAAAAGCCTAGTTACCCTTAACTTATTACGAATTTTTGTTTAATTTTGCCTTATGTAAAAGTTTTCATGGTATTCCAAAGTGGTATATTTTTCTTGAATAGCCAACTCCATGTCTGATTCGTTAATCCGTTTGCACCACTTGTACTTTCTCTTGTGTACACTGCAGTAATCGGTGTATTTGTATTTTTCATTTGTTCCTGTCACACCTTTTATTTTACTGTTCACCTGTTTCAACAATCTAAAAATCTTCAATTTCAGCTCATATTTACCATTTTATTATTAAAACTTTTTTATAAAACAAATTTAAATATAAATATGAATTTATGAAAAAAAATTTGAAAACATTAAATCAACTTCAAGAAAAGAAAGGTGTTTTAACATACCTGCAATTATTTTTTAAAAAGCTCTAAAATATGAAAAATAATTTTTACATTCAATGCTATACAATGTGGAAATGATGAAATTTCGTAAACAATCTCTGAATTGCATCATTTATTATGAATTTATGTACTTAGTAGTATCTTATGCTACATGGCTGAAAAAAAAAACAAGCTTTCACATAACTTTATCCGAACACACTTTTTAAAGTCGTTGGCCAAGTCACTTTTTTAATCTTGTTATTTGAATTAGCAGTCTCTGTAATGCCAACTTTGACGTGTTTACTTGCTGAACTGCTACTTGTCATGTTCCGGACGAGGCCTTTCAGTGTCTCCATCATTATCAAGTCCTACTAAACTACCTAGGTCGATATAATTAAATTACCTTATGGTCCACCTTAGTGACACTAGCTCCTTTCGTTCAATGACGCGTTTCGGGATGAAATCCCATGTTCAGATACACAATATTAATTCAAAACGTAAATGTATACCACATTTTGTGGTTATGTCATAATTTAAAATGTTTAAAATCTTTTAAATAAAATATACAAAACGTAACAACTGAATCGCTCGGAGCGCTCGCATGCATGCACGCTGTACCGCGATTTCCTTACGACTGGCTATAATTATCATTCAACCGTATAGCAGTGTCAAACAGGTTATTAGATCCGAAGTTCATTTGATCATTTAATATATTATTTTTGGTTGTTGCGTTTTTTGTAGCTGTATATATTTCGAACTCCTCTAGGCTATCCATTAATTTACGTTCGAAATATATAAAGCTATCCAGAGGAGTTCGAAATATATAAAGCTACAAAAAACGCAACAACCAAAAATAATATATTAAATGATCAAATGAACTTCGGATCTAATAACCTGTTTGACACTGCTATACGGTTGAATGATAATTATAGCCAGTCGTAAGGAAATCGCGGTACAGCGTGCATGCATGCGAGCGCTCCGAGCGATTCAGTTGTTACGTTTTGTATATTTTATTTAAAAGATTTTAAACATTTTAAATTATGACATAACCACAAAATGTGGTATACATTTACGTTTTGAATTAATATTGTGTATCTGAAGATGGGATTTCATCCCGAAACGCGTCATTGAACGAAAGGAGCTAGTATCACTAAGGTGGACCATAAGGTAATTTAATTATATTAACCATAAAGTGACTCGGTACGTAAAACATGAATAGATTTACCTAGGTCGAGGTTTAGGACTTGATAATGATGGAGACACTGAAAGGCCTCGTCCGGAACATGACAAGTAGCAGTTCAGCAAGTAAACACGACAAAGTTAGCAAGTCATTTTTTGAAGTGAGAACTTCATATACGGCAGTATGTACCCGGCTCACTACCATACACCTCGTGCTCCTAGGAAAGTAAACTCATTCAACGTGTAACGAAATAGATGGACAAGAAAGCAGTTTTGCCATTTGATCACTGAGTGCTGCAATATTTCGACATCGTAAAAATTATCTTAAACATAAGGTAGAAAAGATGAATTCACATTTGTAGCTTCTCATACATGTACTCTACGGCGACTAATCTCTTGGGAGTGCGCGAACTCCCTTCTCGCTAACCCTGTTCACAATCTATGCGACTCCTAACGGCTGCTAACAAACTATGAATTGGCTTTTAATTTCCTAAAACGTTATTTGGTGTTACGTTTGATGAGTTAGTGAGGTTAAAAATGTGACTTGGCACTGACTTCTAAAGGTGTATTGGGATAACGTTATGTGAAAGCTTGTTTTTTTTTTTTAGCCGCGTAGTGTAAGATGCTAAGTACATAAATTCATAATAAATGTTACAGTACAGAGTTTTTTTTACGAAATTTCATAATTTTCATTTTGCGTAGCACTGAATGTAAAAATTAATTTTCACTTTTTAGAGCTTTATATAAAATTATTTCAGGTGTATTAAAACATATTTCTTCTTTTTGAAGTTGGTTTAATTTTTTTAATTCAGTTTATAGTATTAATTTGATAATCTTGACCACGTAATTGGTTAAATATTTTTTCACAAATAAAATTTATATCTACTAAAACAAATATTTTAAATTATGGGTAGACGAATGAAAAATACGTCACGTATGAGACAATGTCGGGCTAAGGAATCTGAAAACGACAATAAAATTCGCCCAGTAAAAAATGTTCAGCGAAATGCCAAATCACATTCTCAGGAGATCTCTGCTGTTCGACATTGTCGCCAACGAGAGATTATATGCTTTCTAGGTTATCTCAAAAGTCGCCTGCTGCAAAAGCTGATCCTGCCTCAATTATATCCGTGAACCTCTGAGCAATTAATGACGCGATTAGCGGAAACATAGACACAGTTGATTCGTGATCGAGTGGATCATGAGTCAGATGAACAGTGCCAGCATCGCCTTCATTTGATTCACCAACGTCTGGATGATGGAACTTTCTCATGAACGTAATAAAAGGTTGACGGCAGTATGGGAACTTAATCGCAAAGAAAGACAAAACGAAACAGAGGATCAAAGAACACAACGAGTAGAAAACACGCGTGAAAATTATAAACCACATAACATAATTGTATTAATGAAGATAATTTTATCTCATCAATAAATGAATTGGCTGATGTTTCATGTGCGGGTGTAAAAAATTACTATACCCAAGGCAGTGTTGCAAACTTGCTGGTATTATATCCAGTGATTTAGTTGAACTGTCTAATGTGGTGCTATACACTCGTTGCTCTGGCAATATAAAGAAATGTAAAGTTTCTTCTCAAGCGTTTTGGAATAAAATGGGCGTCAAGCCTGTAACGAGAGAATTGAAGAATTTATCGGAGATGGAGCAACAAATGCGGCCAAGAATAATTCTATTTTTAAAATTCATGAAGGTACAGACTAGATTTAGCCAAAATTGGTGTAAACGGCAATTAGTTTTATTTGCTCAAGACGCCGTAGAAGTTGCTATACAACTGCCATTACCTTTGTTGTAACACAGGATTAGTGATTACAGCAGAAAGTCTGCAGCAGCACGGAGAATTCCAAATAAACATTAAACGACAGAGAATTGAGCTTCAGTGGTAATTAAAAGCATAATAATTTATATCTTCACATTAGACCCAACTTTGCCATTGTATTGAATTACAACATTTCTGAGATAGTCCAGCTGATAGAAAATGCTGAATACAGAGATGACATGCAATACAGAGGTATCGTTACAATGCAGTATCGTTACATCCAGAGGTGTAACATCCAATACTGTATGCGTTTTGTGAGTATTGAAGAATTCCATACGGTTTAACATCATAATTTGAGAAGAGCAAAAACTAATGATACAAGTGTAACCCCAGTATCCCAGCAATCCCGCTGTATTACTGAATTTTCAAAGCGCAGGATAAATATATAAAATACAGTATTCTGATGTTACTGACTGAGAACTGATCCAATACCACTTTTAAACAATGTGGGATCACCGCAGAACATGGCCTTTTAAATAAAAAAAGGTTTATTAAAATCGGTCCAGCCGTTCTCGAGTATCGGCGAAGATATTAATAAAAAAAAAAAAAAAACATAGGGACGAATATAGAACCTCCTCCTATTTGAAGTGGGTTAAAAATTATAAACATATATAAAATATTCTTATAAAAATTATGATTTGAAGCAATTAGTGTAGTAGGTTGAACATATTGTCCTAACGGTTGACAGAGAGCTTAGTAGAAGACAAAACGCGCCAAATTAAGAAAGGAACCTTCGATATGGACCTTAAGCCTTCCTTTGCAAAAAAGGAAAAAATAAAATTTTGTTTATTTTGCCTTTTCCGAGTAGGACATACTATCCAATTGAAATGAGGAGTCTAACTTCATACTTTCTTTCACTAGGTCGGTAAAGTTAAAGATAACACTCACTCTTTGCCAGTTGTCTTGTGTGCGTAACTTCTAGTTAAGAGGGGTTAGAATAGTTAATATGTAGGTTCACAGACTGAAATTAAGCAACCACATCTGAATTAGGAAAAGGACACAGATAATTAATATACGAAAATAAAATATGAAAATATCTTATATCATTATACATTATAAATATTATTAGAAACATATACTGTACATATTCTATATTAATTATATGTTATTTAAACATATACAGTTAAGTGGGTAATATTTTTATAAAATACGGTACTCTGTCATCATTTCTTCATTTTACGTTGACCGCAACAACGTTACCCCATTCACCTACTCGCTACCAGGGAAAGCGCCTTAACCAGTCAAATATGAGTTTTTCAAACAACTTGAAAGTACCTGTTTTTCATGAAATGCATACGTTAATTTGGAGCGGGGCGGCGGGTGCAGTGGCGCAAGCGAGTTGCGTTGCTGGCCACAGTTTCCCATAGTCGTGCTCAGGTAATTGCGAATCGTGCGAACAGGAAATTTCTGGGAACTGGCACAGCTCTGTATAATTGTTCTCGGCTTTGTATATTTAATGCTTAATAACCGAGATAAACCTTGCGAAAACATACAGATTGGATCTTACCGAAGCCATTTTACCGCTAGTCTTACAAAAATTATTTTCTGTTGACAGAATCGGTCTTTCTTTAGATTGTAGCGTGTAACATCGTCACAGACAGACAAATAAATGTTTTTTAGTGTGTTAAAAATTTATAATAATTATGATAGTAATTAACAGGCATAGTACTGACGTGCAGTTGTTCGTGGGTTGAGCGCTACGTGTGCAAGTTCCTCCGAAAGTTAGTAACAAAAGGTACAACAAGTACTGATCTCTACTTGACTCAGTGGAACGGCTTTAGTCTGTTGGTCTTGCGTTAGTTACCAGTTGCCATTGACCTACTCTGAAGGTTTACACATAGAGGCCACCTTAATCCGAATCAGTATAGCAGTAGATGATATGAAACCAGAGAAATTGTAGTAATTCGTTTTTTAACTTGTTGTTAGGTTGTGTAGCATCGCCGTCGTTTGATTCACCAACGTCTGGACGATAGATACCAGTTAGGACGATTAGTTAGAACAACTGTTAGGACGATCTGGACGATTCTTAGGCTGTGTAGCATCGTCGACATTTGATTCACCAACTTCCTCATGAACGTAATAAAGGTTGACGGAGCACGGGAACGTACTGCCTAAGTAAAGTGTTCTAAACATGACCTAAGTGTCATCTCGGTATCCAGTTTGCTTTTGAACAGATTATAACAAAGATGACAATGTCTGTGTTCTTCATTACGTTTTTGTGCCTTCTTCCGTAACTGAAACTCGTTTCCACACCACCCGTAAGGTAGTAAAGTGTTCTAAACATGACCTAAGTGTCATCTCGGTATCCAGTTTGCTTTTGAACAGATTATAACAAAGATGACAATGTCTGTGTTCTTTATTACGTTTTTGTGCCTTCTTCCGTAACTGAAACTCGTTTCCACACCACCCGTAAGGTAGTAAAGTGTTCTAAACATGACCTAAGTGTCATCTCGGTATCCAGTTTGCTTTTGAACAGATTATAACAAAGATGACAATGTCTGTGTTGTTCATTACGTTTTTGTGCCTTCTTCCGTAACTGAAACTCGTTTCCACACCACCCGTAAGGTAGTAAAGTGTTCTAAACATGACCTAAGTGTCATCTCGGTATCCAGTTTGCTTTTGAACAGATTATAACAAAGATGACAATGTCTGTGTAGATAATGCTTTATACCATTATAAGTGACTCATCTATGTTACTTGTCTAAGTTAAAACGTATTTCACCGTTCCGTTGTTAATTTAATTATACCATCGGGAAGGTGTAGCTGTAAAGTAGTCACATAGGTCTATTAAATTAAGTTTAAGAAACGTTATTTTCACGAACGTTGCAAGTCTTGTAGTGACGATAATTTTAAAGTAATGGCAGCGATATGGATGCTAATACTCTTAATTTTTGTGAATGTCTGCCAGCACTATACCCGTATAGATGTTGTAACCGAAGCGACGCTTCATCGCTAAGTACACCAAAATATTGTCAGTAGCCTTGGATGAGCTGTTGTCCGACCTTCCGCGAGGTTGCGTCTTCTAAACCTTCCCGTCCAGGCAAGGCGGTTGCGATCTGTGATTCCGGGACGTGGAGGGCAGGCAGCGCTAAAGCCGCCAGCCACGACACGGAAGCGGTTGACAGTGCGACCACGAATTAAAAGACACAAGAACACGCCACGCACTAGTTCGTGCAACAGCGAGGACCCGCATTCCGACTTCCTTGTTCTGTAAACACCTGACCGAACAGAAACGGAAGGAACAGACCATCGTCGGGCTACGATCACCCAGCATCATAGGTTTGTCACTTCTGTGAAACTTAGTTACTAAAAAGCTACCAGGTTACTGTAATTTAACTGCATAAAATCCCATCAGTCTGAGACGAACTACTGTATTTGAACAAACAATATTAAGGATTATAATCGGCGAATTACCCAAGAAACAGTGTAAGTTTTTATATTCAATTTGTTTAGAACTGATTAACATTTATTTTTAAAACTAATTACGTAATTCTGTTATTTTAGAACAATAACATCTTATACAAATATTTTATAGTTACATAGTTTATACAGTTAAGTAGAAATAAATTAATTACTCTTTTAAGTATTAAGAACACGCTAATAAAGTAGAAACAAATATAAAAATATTTGTAATATTATGTACACAGCTTTGAGTAAATTATATGAAACGATTTTTCCAATATTATTTCACAGAAAAAACACGCATTTTCATTTGTTTAAATACCGTTATTCTAATAATTTCCAATTATTTTATTCAGTAGGCCTATACGCATTGTTGTATGAACTCACATAAGTCTGTTGTCTTGTTGTAGTATACAGGTGGTGTATTCCTATGCTTACCAACTGTATCAACTGCAGCCTATATGGAGCCTTACAACTTTTAACGCAGGCATAGCATGGACAAGTATTGGGCAGGGACAGCACCACTGGTTTATCATCGCCTTGCGAGGCGAGAGTGACCGTCTAAAAACAGATGATATTTTTCCCGCGGAAGGGATACGAACCCAAAAGGGTGATGTACGAGTATACTACTACCATTTCGTTAAAACGATCTTACTAACGGTAAAATATTCATGTCTGAAAAATTAAAATTGTTTGTTACCATACACGAGTAATTCTACTTGTAATATCATTTCAGATGACGAATCAGACTAAATATAAGAACACTGGAATAATTAAAAATTAAGATAACTTACAACAAAAGGTTATCTGTAAAAAGAAATTACAAATGCCATATTGTAGGCACACCTATTCAAAAGCTAACTTCACTTGGTTTAGCAATGACAATGTTTTGTAATGGAATTTGAATATTACGGTACAATAAGTTGATCCTTTGTAGCATCTTTGCAATTTTGTGTCTTCACAGTTTAGCAGAATCGAGTTAATTCATACCATAGTTAATTTCACACTAAACCACACAAAGCTTACTGCCTCTTATCTGTAAATACTATTTTCACTTATTTTCAAAGAAAAACCTACAAGGTACAAAAAAGTATTGAATACAAAAAAGAATTTTCGATTATAAAACAAAATGTGATTGAGTTAGATGGTATACGATTGTTTCTCACATAATTTCCTAAGGACGCATATCTACGTAATATGAATGTCAGGTACAAATCCATATAGGTATGGATATAGTTATATAGGTGTGGTATATAGGTGTAGGTATATAGGTAACAAAATTACACAACAAAAAATGAGATCAAAAACGTTTTGATTAATTTACCACAATCATTTTGATACATTTCATTAAACTAAATGAGGTATAGGCGTATGGGTACCAAAGCAAACACAATACGCTGCGCACAGAACGGTTGGATTGCGTTTACGTTCGTCCGCAACGGACTTTTGACGCAAAAAAACACTCCTTTCGTAAACGTACGATTACACCACATAATTATACAGGTACGTTTAATAAGAAGGAACTTAAGTAAGAATCCATCTTTCACTATCATTCTATATTGTATAATTGTTTCCGAGATAAAATCTTCACAGGTGAAGAGTGCTGCCGTCTCTTGCACAATTCGTCTTCCGCTTTGTTGTTGATAACAGTTTCGAGATAACGTATTACGTTCGTAAACATACATTTAAATACACAATTGGGCTGGAAATTTTTTATCCTCCGTTTCGATACACACGTGAACTGTTTACAAAACGCTTCGCCGATGATCTGCCATATAGTACACTTCGTAACAAACAATTCTATTCTGGCGCAATGGGCAAACGTTACGGCAAACAGTTACCAAAAACCTGCGGTTTGCAGTGTCCGTTTAGAACAATTAATTATGACGTGATTTTCCATATGTTAATCGTACCAATATTTTTCGACCTCTAATAGTTGTGTTTTGAGATATAATTCCTATAAGCAACGTTCTTCAACGAATCGCAACATTCTTGTTAACAAATAAAAACATACGCTGTAGCATAACCAGTTAGTTGTTACGATAAGAGTATTTGTAAATAAAATCATAATTATGGTGTAGGCCTAAGCAATTAGCACGAATTTAACTAATGTACTAAGTTTTGCCGCGCATAACTTCAATATTGGTTTATTTTTAGATGAATTTAAAAAAAATAAATATACTTCGGTTTAAATCCATTGAGCCAATGTTTCAAGGGCACAAAAATAAATTTCAATGTTTGGTGCATGTGTTTAAAACAAAATGTGTCTTATATTTTTTTAATTATTTGAGAAGAATATTTAAACAACGAGTGACACTATTTGCCATGTCTTGTAGGCCTATGTGCACGCGTTCTGGTAAACAGCGTGTATAACTCTGGTTAAATACAAAATATTTTAAACAAGATTTTTCCTTTTATTAAGCTTGGCTAAAAAAATGTAAATCTTTTCATTACAGTCAGTAGCTTAATTAAGAGAATGATAAGTTTATTTTTATAAAACACGTCAAATTATAATTAGTCTCTTTATTATACTTTACTGATATTAAGGCCTTCGTTTTTTCAGCGGATGTCAGTGCTAAATGCTTTACGTCACCGGAAATACAAGTGAATTTGTTATTTAAAACAGCTGACGGATGGACACCTGTTCTCTTCGACTACTTGAGGTCAAGCAAGTACAGGCTATTTTGTAAATAAAATTAATTACATAATTTATTTCAAAATTACAGCAGAAACGTGATGTACAGTTTACTAAAATTGTTAACAGAAACTATATTTATGCCTAGTTTTTGGATTTTTGTTGACGTGAAAATTTGGTTCCGCACAAAGTATACGGTACACAGGCATGCATGAACTCTCTCTCTCTCTCTCTCTCTCTCTCTCTCTCACTCTCTATCTCTCTCTCACTCTCTCACTCTCTCTCTCTCTGACACACCATACAACACACACATCTGAAGTGAACAATCATATATATTTAATATTTAACCATTTATGTAGTTATTTAATTAGAGAAACGTTATAGTAATTCTATATGTGCGTTACTTGGCATTACGTAGCTACAAGACCAAGTTAGTTCGATCATAGCTGGGTGCTGTCTCGGGAGTACGTTCTAGCCTGCAACCTGACGACACCGTATTAGCGAGCGCGGTCATGCGCAAAATTATTTATAATGACAAGGCGTAGTACACACACATCTTAATTGTAAATTAAGCCGTCCTCGTTGTCATGAGTAATTAAGTTTTAGTCCTGCACACTAAAACCTCTACTAATACATTTTCTTTTAAACAGCGATAAATTATCTTTTGTACAGGCCCTCAGTCTTTGTTCTATGATTGTGTCTGCATTTCGTTACAGTGTGAACTAATTTTTAAACCTAAAGAACACTGCATTAGCATACCTGTGGTCGGAATTAGAACGACAAAGTTTAAATGGTCAAGGTTTTCAAATTAAAGCTATTTAACGATTCAGATGTCTTTTCACAACCAAAAAAGTAAAAAAATGTAAAAGACAAATTGGTTTACCTTGCGCTTGGATTTTCGTTTTCTCTTTATTATTGATTTTGCAAATCAAGGATTAAACTCTGTTTTTCACTTTGTAGCTTTAGCGTCTACAATTTTTAGAAACGTTGCGTGGACTAATGGCAACTGGAAATGAAGACACAGAATACACATGTATTGCAGCCAATACCTAGTTTAATTCGTAAGTAAAAAAGAACTACTTGTCGAGCAAGGAACCATGTCAACGTAAAGAAATGCTTACGGCGTGTGTATCGGAATACGAATGGTTTAGATTTACTTTTTTGTGTTGAAACAAACAAAACATTTCTGACCAGAACGACGCGACGCGTTCATAAAACTGTATAGCTTTCTTTGTAACTCAAAAATATTCCCCACCTGGAAATTAAAGTAAAATTAATAATAATCCACAACTAAATTAACTGTCAAGAGCTCTGTCTGTCTGTTTATCTACGTGCCTGACTGTCTCTCTCGCCTATCTCTCTCACTCTCCCCCCCCCCACACACACACACAAGAAAATACATTGATTAACTCGGTAATCTGATTAAAAATATATTCTAATGCTTTAATACTTGTGTTAACTTTAGCGGATTTAAATGTGCCTCCTGAGTGAATCTAATACCATGAAGAAAACTGATCAGACTTACAGTTCGATTATTACACTTACGTTTCGATCACGATATCACGATACGTTCTGACAAAACAAACATCCGTGTGAGTATAAACAAACTCTAATTATACTTATAATCATACCTTTATAGGAGCACACCTTTGCGCGTGATTTCGAAAGTGTAATGCATGAAAAGAGCTCAAAGTGTGCGGTAGGGACAATCGAGTTCAGTGCAGTGGAGTGAGAGAACCGTGGTGATGTTAGCCAGAAGACTCGGATCGTAACCCTACTTCCGCTTCCTGTCCGGCACAACACTGTAATTACTTCTTCATAGAGAGCCTATCTTCTTCATACTGTCGCTGTCGCAGCTGTTTAAATTATTTAATTGATGCTATTTCTACAGAGCCGTGAAATCACGCATCACTACGTTCTCAGGCGCGCAAACAATTTCTCGTTTTTGTCTCGGAAACTATTTTTAAAATTACCATGACTAATCGCTTTTCTTGTCTCATGTTTATTTATTTTATTATTAATGTAAAATATATAATTTTGTGTAGATGACTATACCTTATAAGGTGATACTTTTTACCTATAGTCTATTATAAATAACATAAGTATAATAGTATTAGTATAATATAAGTTCAGCTTGACGTTGTACCATACTGACAAAGACCGCACGATACAACTCAGTAGGGACTTTGACCTACTACATTTTTTGGTGTAAACCTTACCTTGCTATAAACAGAACACGTTCAGAACCTTTCGATGAAGGTAGAAGAGTTCGCATCTAATTATAGTTCTCTTACATATACAGTATGCGTAACAATTTTTTAATATTTTCTGTTATAATGATAAATATGGCAGCTGATAATATCGGCGCGCTGGAGTTTATGGTAGTGAGACATGCGTACCTACTGTCCGCAGTAACAATGAGATGCTCGCGTGTGTGTATGTGAGTTTACTATTTACTCGACCACGCGTTTATTGTTATTAAATAAGGATTGTAATTTGAAAACAGATCAGAATTTCAAATAAGAAAAGAGGAAACAGAAGAAGAATTAAGACAGAGGAGGAATTTTTATAAGTATAATCAACGATTGTGTAAGAAAAGCAGTACTCGAAAAGCCACGGTACCAATCGAAGTATTAAAGTATGGCACTAGAAAATTGTGTGAGCTATTGGACAGATCCTAAGGGGTGAACGACGACTGACAGATTGGAGTATACTATACATCAGTACACATAGGCTATAAAAGGGGATCGGAAGTGTTCAAGTTACAGAGGAATAAGAGTCACCAACAACTGTACTATACTGACATTGAAGAAGGTGGTAAGAAAAACGATTCGCCAATAACCTCGAAAGCCATAGAGCATGTAGGCCTATTGATTTGGCCAAATCTCACAGTTTTCCAACGACATGCTTTAAAAGCTTTCATAAACCTTTGGAAACGATAAGTCAACAGGGGATCGAAAGGTGTATATATATGCCGTTAAAGGACACTACGAAAACACAAGAGGTAATACAAAAGTCGCAAACAAACCGTGACGGGTATTTCAAGTAACAAAAATTTTCAAACAGTGGTGTCGTATAACTCAACGCTGTTTTAAATATACTTAAATGGAGATCTGGAAATACTAAGAAAAAATGTTGAGTATGGGGATAACTTTGGAACTGGGAAGCCACTCACACTTCATTTTGCACTTGATCAGGTCATTCTAGTTGAACATGAGTTGGACATCGAGAACGTGTTGTAAACTACAAGAACAATACAAAACTTTACCCTTACAAAGAACAGTACAATACAAAGAAAAATACAGCCTTACAATAAATTATAAAAAAACAGAACATCTTAAAAACAAAGTTGCTTTATTCGTTCAGTTTCTTGAAAATTTGACTTTACTCTTAATTTTTCACCTCATCGTTTTACATTTAACTAAGGCTAAACAGAGTCCCAGAAGATATCAAACGAAAAAAATCGCTTAATAGGCTATGTCAATAGTTACCTTTAGGTAAAAGGAAAATAAGTAGGCCAACGCTCGCATGGCAAAAGAACAGAGAAGAGGCAATGAGGGATAGGACTGACAGAACAGTATGCCGGTTGTACCAACCGGGAATCTTCTCCGCTATCTATATCCCAACGGAAAAGACTTTAGAAAACAAGGTATGATGCGTAGGAGCTTGTTTTCCATATCGTCTTGCATGTTAATTTCCTCCGTTATCCGTTTAGCAACGGCAAACGCTGTCTGATTATTAATAAACACGTTATGATGCGGCTTAGCCTGTTTTCCTTATCGTCCCGCATGATTCAGTTTGCTGTGGTCAGCTACGTTGATTAGTCGGAATTTGATCAGTTTAGTGAGTAGTGAGTAAGGAATGTTCTACGTTTATCAGACAGTATTCAAACTTATTGCGATATAATACGCTATTTACAAAGCTTTTTTATATAACCCTCGCATCTGCAACAATGGGCATGAAATGTAATTAGAACGTATAGATGACAGACAAACTGGAGTGTCGTGTGTGTAAGCAAGTTGCCTGTTCGATATTCTGTTTACCTATTATTGAACTAAAGAAACGGTTAGCTACCTTAACCATTTCTGAAGAGATATTAAAGATAAATCACAACGCAAGAGTAGACTAGTCTAACTGTTTATGTGAAGTGTGTGCGGCTAGTTTACTTGCAAACCGTATTAAAATCGGCAGTTTAACAGTCGAAATCGACGAAAGTTGTTCTCCCATATTTTGCCCCAACACTGGATGTTTTGCGAATATTGTCTGCGAATAAGATAGATTCTTGTACGCAATAGAGAACAGAAATGTGGAAGAATACAGAAGTTGCTGATAATTCAAGATGTCATTCTTCTCGGTACCACAGTTATGTCAGGTGAGCGGCAGGTATAAATGATTCAAAATCTGCCGCCAAACTATAATCAACTTACGGTAAATAATTCGTATAATTTTGTAGATCTACAAACAGGAGCTCGTACACAAAGTATCAAAAGTTCCTGGCGGCAAGGGAAACATTGTAACAGAACACAGTACGGCATAAACAGAACACTTCGAGACTCGTACTTGTGGTGGCAGCGTCACAAAGGCGTAGTAATTTCGTAGCGTAATTTACCCCCCCCCGCGGCATATTAATTTCGTGTTTGACATATATATCGATTAAATAATTACCAGTATCTGAAATTCTTCTTCTTCTTCCTCCGTCAAGCATTAGGCCTGCGGCCTGTTGCGCTCCTTGACTTTGGTTCAGCTCAAGTTCCACCACCGCCAGTGAGAAATCAGGCATGTTGTAGCCACGTGCGGTGTGTTTGTGTGTCTGTGGTGCATGTGAAGTGTAAGCATGTCTTTGTTACTTATCTAGTCCAGGCTACCAGACAATACCGCTGTATTATTTGTGCCCAGTGATATGGGTGGGCAGGCAGACCGACTCGATCCCAAAACTGCAGCACAGCCATTAGAGTCTCATAGGCTACCACTGTGCCAGCCCACGCTGTACTTGAAATTATTTGTAATAAATATATTACTTAAAACGAATTAAAATGCCTGTAGCATTTTCAGGTAAGGCAATGGCTGTGCTAGTATTGTATTGTATGGTTCGGAAACTTAGGTTCCGGCGAAAAAACATCTTAGTAGTAGCCTATATTGGCATCGGAGAGGAGATACTTGTGGTCTGTTAAAGGCTTCAGACCTTCAGGTAGACTCTACAATGAAGACATTCGTAAAGAGTTGAAGATCGTATTGCAGAAAAAGAGATGGATTGCTCATCTCAGTAGTATGCCAGATGGCAGGTTACCTAGTAATACAAACCTGTTGGACAACGAGACCTAGGAAGCGTTGGTGAGGTGGATATATTCCTTCGGGGCCGAAACAAGTAACAGAAGTTCCTTCGGGACCTAATCCCTGACAGAAGAAGAGAAAGAATTTTCAGGTAACGCGATAGAACGATACAAGAAAAATGGTAGGCCTAATAGCGTTTAACGTATTATATGAAGACGAATAAAGTTCTCAGATCTAATAAAAAACAAATGTAAAATCATACACCAATAGGATTTTTTTCTGATGTTTGGTTTATTCAAAGTAGTGCTACAAAGTTTACACTCGTGTCAGAAGGTAGAAAAAAACCATGACTTTCTTCAGATTTCACTGCAGTATGACGTAACGAAACCCTTCAAAACTATAAAACTAAACCGCCGTGTAGAGAAGTAAGAGAGGAGTAAAACGGTGTATTCATTTAGTTTTTGTCCAGATATTGTGAAAGATATCAAGTTTCAAAAACAGGGCTCTCCTATATTTGAACAGAGTATAGGTGGTTATGAGCAGATACTTGTTGATATCGCATAGTATTTGCTTCCAGATTTATAAAGTGTTAATGTAATTACTTTTGTCTAATAATTGACTAATTTCACCGAAACGTATAGTCTTACGTTGATAGACAAACAACGGATAAAGTTGCCATTGTTGCCACCAGAACATAAGTATTAAGAAACATCCATCCACATAGTGTAGTTTTCAATATGCAGGGTAAACACTTGTGAAAGCGGAAGTGACCGATTCGCTACTGATAAAAAATGAGCAAATAATTTCCCTTATAAGCGCGATATATGACTGATTTTGAGCAGCAATAGCAGCTGAAGAATTCTAAAGCTGGTAAAACAAATGGAGGCCCCAAAACCATATCGGTCAAGTAAGACAGTGAAAATTTCAATTAATTAAATCGCTTTATCACTTCATTTTCCAAGTAAGATAGTGGCAGTTTCAGTTAATTTTAGTTATCTCAGAATATTACTAATTAAAATTAATTATATTAAATTAGTTACAATTAATTTTCGTTAATAAATACGTTTACAAAGTAAAGTGCGTTTTTCCTGAGTGGCGTGAAGTCCTTGGTAGGACGGGAAGGAGGGCTCTTTATCTTCTTTTGGACTAAGTGGTCCGCGGTGATTTTATGATTTGGGAATCACTGGCTTAGAAAAAGGTGGAAACTTAGATGTGAAAAATAGTGTTAACGATAAAACAACTCGCTATAAATAACCGTAAAATTTCTCGCTAACAAAAAAAAATAAAGCTTCAGTTGTTGTGTTACTTGTTGCCATATGTATTCACGTAAAGGAATGCCTTGGCCAAAAGGATTACAGTCAGTAGCCTTTGATGTAATATTGGTTAAAACAGTGGCATTGTTTCAGCGCACCGATCAGATTGTCCCGTTAGTGAAATATGACTTTATGGTTTTTAATCCACGTGGATTGGGTGTTGCCTTAATTAGTATTCATCAATCGCAGCTTACCCATCTTCTGATGTCGGTATTATAGCCTTTGTTTAATGATGTTCAGAAACATGTCAGCAACGTAACTACACCGATGCGAGATAAAAAATTAATTACGACTGATAACAGTTGTTTTGATTGCCGACGCTAACAGTTTGAATTACGGAGTAATACTAATGTCCAGGTGATATCCATAGAGACGTTTACTGATTGTTCGTCAATGAGAATGTTAAAACAAGGACCATGCAAAAAGACGTGGGCACAGTAGTCTTAAGAAAAGCATATATAACACTAGTTAGGTTTAGTTTTAACGGAATTGAATACTTGAACGAGCTAAGCGAGTTCCTACGTTTGGCATTTGTTTGTTTGTCGATTTGGGTGTCTCACGATAACTTTTGAAAATGGGCGATAATTTTATAAAATCGGAAAGATTCATGTGGCATATCAAATTTAAAAAAATTTCAACTAAATCTGAGTGCAGTGTTAAGTTTTGGAAATTACAAAATTTTGGGTCTGGAAGGCCCAAAAAAAGAAAACAATTTTAACATGTTACGAAAATCCAGCGTGGTGTCAGACTAAAACGAATTGTAACCCAAATCCAAATAGTTTGAATTTTTAATGTTTATTGTATGATTGTGCGCTCTGCAATTGTTACTAAAGAAATACAGTGTAGTAGAGTAATCGGCATTTTAGTAGTTTTCCCATAATTGAAAAATGATCTAATATCTCAGTAAGTGAATTCTGCAGCTCAGGGAGCATAGTAGTTATCACTACTGTTTGAATTTTTGGCTCAATAAAACAATTTTTGTTTGAAATTTTTTAAACAAAAAAACAGAAGTTGTACGCTTCTTGATGAACAAACCGAGTTTATAATTTTAACTCCACCGTTTGGCAATTGTTTGTCTACCTGTCTGCCTATCTCTCTATCTATGGGTTTGGGGTAATTTTTTAACAAATTAACTAATTTTCATAAAAAATGGCATGCGTGTCTAAACTTTTGCGTGTTTGATCCTTCCAAAAATATGTGGGCAAAAATATGAGGAGGCAAAATTTCAAATAACTTAAACATCCGTGTGGACATCGGATTAAAGGAAATATTAACAACAATCTGCTCAATTTTGAAAATTTAAAAATTTCAGAAGGCCGGAGCTCAAGAAGTGAGTCGTAATTTTGATAAAGTCTAAATAATGCATGTGGGTATCAAATTAACGAGAATTTTATCTAAAATCAAAATATGAGGCCAGTTTTTAAAAATATTTATTGACCCGGGTCAAAAAAAAGGAACACAAATTTTTGTAAATATAAAATTCAAGCTAGGTGTCAGAATAAAAGGCATTCTAACCTAAATGGGAATTTAGTGCTTACTACTGTATATACTGTTTTTTTTTTTTAATTTTAGAGGCACCACGGCCCAAAAATAGAGCTCTAATTTTTAAGAAAAATGTAAACGTTTATGTGAGGGATCCAGTTGTAGGGAATTTTATTTCAAATAAAAACTCGGCATTTTGAATAATTTGACAAAATTAATATCTTTCAACTCTCATTTATTTAATATTGAAATTCACCTAATAATGAATGTCTCTGATTCAAATTAGTGAGGGAGTTCTCTAGCTCAGTGATCTTACTAGTAGTAAAGTATTGAAATATGTATTATTTAATACTAGCTGGATACCCGTGCTTCGCTACGGTGATTATATGTATTATTTAATACTAGCTGGATACCCTTGCTTCGCTACGGTGATTATCAGAAAAAAATAGAATGTAAAATCAGAAAATAGAAATAGGTTATTTGTGAAGCTTAGATACCGGTATTTTGAAACTAAGAGAAGCTATTTAAGCTCGATCAATTTGAAGTTGTTCAAGCTTGAAGATGATCAATTTTATCAAGCTTGATAAATCAACTATTAAAGCTTGAAAATTAATGAGTTGTTAAAAATGACGCTGTATTATTTAGTTAGAGAGGGTAAGCTAAGCTTCTCTTAGAGATTAAGACAGTCCTTTATTGTCAGTCTAAGAACAATAAAATAGATGGGCTTAAGCCCTTTGATCCCACCACCACCCATGGTTTTTTGGTCTACATAGCGAGGCTAATAACTTGCTTAGCATATACTTTCAGATATTCCCTCATATTAAGTGCTCAGGACCTTCCTGTAAACAACATTCCTGCTTTGCTCTCTGGCTGGAGGATAAACAGGCTGTCAGGTGAACTGACTCTGGAGAACGCTACATACAAGTGGCCATGGGAGAAACAGTCACTCCTCAGATCCACACCAGCCACTATCAAACTCTGCCCCAGTGCCTTATTGATGGTCCTGCAGGAAGGATAGAACTAAAAATGCGGCATTATCAGTGTTGCGGTTTTCGCGTTTTAGCGCGGATATGAGTTAAAGCTTTCAAAACTCTTTCTTAGTGAGCACCCAGAATCCAAGAGGAATATATGTGCAGAACATAAAACTCAAAATAAACCCTCAACGCCACACAGCAAGGAATAGAGGGACATGGTGAACTGTTACGCAATTATTTTCGCGCCTCCTCGTGGTTATAAGTTAGATGAAAAAATACTGTTTTAGTAACTCCCCAAAAGCCTAAAAAAATAAACATTAGACTTCCAGGAAGCGTACAGTTGAAAAAAAGCTGCATTCTCGGTGTCACGGTTTTTAGCGGTTTTCCGCGTTTTTTCGCGGTTAGGCGTTAAAGTTTTCAAAACCCTTTCTTAGCGAGCACCTAGAATTCAAGAGGAACATACGTGCCGAATTTCAAGTTTGTAGGCTTTATAATTATGGAGATTTCGTGACGAGTGAGTCTATGAATAAGTGAGTGGTATTTAGTTTTTATATATATAGATATAGATAGGCCTACATATAGGTGCTGTGTTTCACCAGCATTGAACCATTTGGAGTACATTCGAAACAGGATTTATTTTGTTTGCTTGAACGTTTTTCGTTTGCAACTGGCCAAACAGTGTCTCCGTTCGGAATATATGTGCCGAACTTAGAACTAAAACTCTCAACGCCACATAGCAAGGAATACAGGGACAGGGTGAACTGTTTCGCGATTATTTTCGCGCCTCCTCGTGGTTATAGGTTAGATGAAAAAAATACTGTTTAGTAACTCCCCAAAACCTAAAGCAAAGTAAAAAAATTAACATTAGACTTCCAGAAAGCGTACAGTTGAAAAAAGCTGAATTATCGGTGTCACGGTTTTTAGCGGTTTTCCGCGTTTTTTCGCGGTTAGGTGTTAAAGTTTTCAAAACCCTTTTTTAGCGAGCTCCTAGAATCCAAGAAGAATATAGGTGCTGTGTTTCACCAGCATTGAACCATTTGGAGTACAATCGAAACAGTATTTATTTTGTGTGCTTGAAAGTTTTTCTTATGCAACTGGCCAAACAGTGTCTCCGTTCGTAATATGTGTGCCGAACTTAGAACTCAAAATAACCCCGCAACGCCACATAGCAAATAATAGAGGGACAGGTTGAACTGTGTCGCGATTATTTTCGCGGCTCCTCATGGTTATAGGTTAGATGAAAAAAAAAACTGGTTAGTAACTCCCCAAAAGCCTAAAGCAAAGTAAAAAAAAAAAAACATTAGACTTCCAGGAAGCGTACAGTTAAAAAAAAACCGCATTATCGGTGTCACGGTTTTTAGCGGTTTATCGCGGTTAAGCGTTAAAGATTTCAAAACCCTTTCTTAGCGAGCACCTAGAAGCCAAGAGGAACATACGTGCCGAATTTCAAGTTTGTAGGCTTTATAGTAATGGAGATTTCGTGATGAGTGAGTAGTGTATGAATAAGTGAGTGGTATTTCGCTTTTATATATTTATATATAGGCCTACATATAGGTGTGTTTCACCAGCATTGAACCATTTGTAGTACAATCGAAACAGGATTAATTTGGTTTGCTTGAACGGTTTTTATATGCAACTGGCCAGAGTGTCTCCGTACCATTTTCGGAATATATGTGCTGAACTTAGAACTCAAAATAAACCCGCAACGCCACATAGCAAATAATAGAGGGACAGGTTGAGCAGTGTCGCGATTATTTTCGCGCCTCCTCGTGGTTATAGGTTAGATGAAAAAAATACTGTTTAGTAACTCCCCAAAACCTAAAGCAAAGTAAAAAAATTAACATTAGACTTCCAGAAAGCGTACAGTTGAAAAAAAGCTGCATTATCGGTGTCACGGTTTTTAGCGGTTTATCGCGGTTAACCGTTAAAGTTTCCAAAACCCTTTCTTAGCGAGCACCTAGAAGCCAAGAGGAACATACGTGCCGAATTTCAAGTTTGTAGGCTTTATAATTAAGAAGATTTCGTGATGAATAAGTCAGTGGTATTTCGCTTTTATATATATATATATATATATATATAGATTATGTTGTAATCCAGCAATGTTTTGTAGAGCAACAGGCCGATACAAAATATCGGTACGGAGAAACCACACATGACTTCCATGTTTTAAGATTTATATTTAAAATCATTTTCGAAATGAAATATTTCCATAGAAACTACTTCTTTCTTCAGCCTTAACCTACAGTAAAGTGGTCACTTCAAGTTAGCGCACTCGATTTTCACTGATGATCTCAGTCGATGGCACTGCCAAAACGTCTGGTTTTGCAGAAAACATTGACCCACGGCCAAACAGCCCGGGAAGGAATTTTAACAACAAACTACTTCTTTCTTACCGATAACGTAGCACACATATAAATATACATGAGTGAGGCCAGAAATAACGCAAATTGTGCGTGTGTGTGTGTGTCTTGCCTGCGTTTTTATTGCGGTAATCATAATAATAAAATGGAAACGTAAACATTACATAATTGAGATATGCTTGCCTGCCACGAACGATATATTTTCTCTCATACATGATTTAAATTAAAATGAAAAAATTATAATTTTATTGTCTGACAACAAAATTATTTTAATAACAATTACCATTGTTTGAAAAAGTTTAAATGAATTTTCAAGTACTTTACTCTTGTTAAAAAAGTAAAAGGTTGCAGGTAAACTACCCCTTCCCCTTAACCGATCTTCACCAAAATCAAAAGCCCTTGAGATCTCTACAATTCAGGTACGTATGCAAAAAATTATTTGATTCTGTTTGAATATGCGGCAGTTATCGTTCGTCATAGAAAATATCGGTATGGAGAACCATTCATGACTTCCATGTTCTAAGATTTATATTTAAAATCATTTACGAAATGAAATGTTTCCATAGAAACCACTTCTTTCCACTTATTGCTTCAGCCTTAACCACAGTACTGTGGTCACTAACGTATACCACCACACGTTATCGCACTCGATTTTCACTGATGATGGCAGTCGACGGCACTGCCGAAACGTCTGGTTTTGCAGAAAACATTGGACTACGGCCAAACAGCCCGGGAAATAATTTTAACAACAGACTACTACTTTGTTGCCGATAACGTAGTACACATAAAAATTATCCCCTCCCCCTTCAACTATAATTTTCATTTATAGAAAATTACCCCCACCCCGTTCAACTAGCCTCTTCATTTATAAATATTTCATCTACGTTTCTACAGTGGAGTATTAAGATATTCTTATCAGGATACTTTATTTATCAAAATTAAGTACTTTACTCTTGTTACAACAAAAAATGTTTCAGGTAAACTACCCTTTCCCGTAACCGATCTTCACCAAAATTAACAAATCTTGAGTCTTCTACAACTCAGGCACATATGTACAAAATTATTTGATTTTGTTTGAATTTACGGCAGTTATCGTTCGTCATGAAAAAATTTCTCTTGTTACAACATAAAATGTTGCAGGTAAACTACCCCATTCCCTTAACCGATCTTCACCAAAATCAACAGGCCTTGAGTTCTCTACAATTTAGAGACGTATGCAAATATTATTTGATTATGTTTGAATTTACGGCAGTTATCGTTCGTCATATAAAAAATTAACCTTGTTATCACATAAAACGTTGCAGGTAAACTACCCCTTTCTCTTAACTGATCTTCACCAAAATCAATAGATCTTGAGTCCTCTACAATTTAGGGATGCATGCAAAACATTATTTGATTCTGTATGAATATGCGGCAGTTATCGTTCGTCATAGAAACAATTACTCTTGTTAAAACATTAAAGGTGGCTCTTACCCTTAACCGATCTTCACTAAAATCAATAGGCCTACAGTCCTTTACAATTCAGAAATGTATGCAAATAATTATTTGATTCTCTTTGAGTGTACGGCGGTTATCGTTCGTCATAGAAAAAATTACCCTTGTTATCACATAAAATGTTGCAGGTAAACTACCCCTTTCCCTTATCCGATCTTCACCAAAAACGAAAAGTCTTGAGAACTCTACAATTCAGGACTGTATGCAAAACGTTATTTGATTCTGTTTGAATTTGCGGCTCTTATCGTTTGCCATAAAAAAAAATCTACACACACACACACACACACACACACACACACACACACACACACACACACACACACACACACACACACACACACACACATTTCGAAAAATGACTTTTTTTCATGTTTTGAGGGTAGTACAGTCAGAATCTGCAATTATCTCGAACACGATTTTTTTTGCCATCACCATTCTTCCATTTCCTTATGGAACATGGAAGTAAAAATTACCCTTGTTAAAACGTAAAACGTTGCAGGTAAACTACCCGTTTCCCTTAACCGATCTTCACAAAAAACAATAGACCATGAGTACTCTACAATTCAGGGCTGTATGCAAAAAATTAGTTGATTCTGTTTGAATTTGCGGCTGTTATCGTTTGCCATAGAAAAAATTCTACAGTAAGATAGACAGATACACAGACAGACAGACACATAGACACACAGACACTTTTCGAAAAATGATTTTTCTTCATGGTTTGAGGGTAGTACAATCAGAATATGCTCTTATCTCGAACACGATTTTTTTCGCCATGACCATACTTCCATTCCTTATGGAACATGGAAGTAAAATGCTTATCTATAGTGAAACAATGTAGTAGTACACAAGAACAAATACTGTCAAAAAAAAAAATCTACAGTGGAATTGATTGATTTTATTCTCCTCTGTGATTCTACAATCGTCCCTTTAAAAAAACACATTCCATGTTTTTTTTTATTTTTCTTGACTCAACCATATTTTTATAATCAATGTAGTATAAAAATAAAAAATTCAGTACGATATATTCAATCAAATATATATTATATTCAATATAGTATAATTAAACTGAATAAAATTCATTAGGCCTATATGTTTCCTAGTCGACTAACCTACGGCATCTTCCAGGACGCAAGTTCCACACAATCATAATAGTCTGTCCTGGAACTGGAATAGTGACAATGCCAGTGGTCATTAGGTAACAAGAATTTTTGTATCATTTACATATGTAACGTCTAACGATTGTTGAGAGACGCACAATATGCCGAATACTTGTTAGTGTTACTGAGGCTACCATTACACTAGACTAATTGCATTATGGATCCTGCACAGAGCCTTAATGGATTAATGTAATTTACTTGTATATCCTTAATGAATTCCTCATAGCATGTTGAACAATGAATTGCAATCTTCAACTCTTCGTATCAAATCTCCAGTCGAAAAAAGTCGGTCTCGAATTTAAAATCGTATGGAAATAGTGTACAGACTTCGTCAGTGCCATGTGTAAGGAGGTCCCGCATCGGAGGATTCCACGAAGAAACTGAATTCTTATTTTTAAAGAAAGTTATTTTGTTAGCTGGAACTGGTACGTATTACTGATGCGTCAGTTTCACTCCCGACAGACTTACATAGGTTATACTCCCTTGTCCTGTCGCCTGTCACACATTCCGAGCAAGTATTTCGCCGAACTGTCAATCGTCTATACCAGCTCCGACCCTTACTTTGCAGCAGATCTATGATCCACCGCCTAAGGAAACGTATCGTCTCCACGTATGTGTAGCCGGCAATCCCAGTATGAGACTACTTGGCCAAAACTCATAAGCGTAAGCTTCAGTCTTTCGTGGACCGATAACTGCGTTGGGCGTGTAAAGCCCATTATCTAACATCAAACAAGACCATCAAAGAATCCCTTCGTGTTCGCCATCATACCGCCGCTGTGCCCGCTTCTAGGGTAATCCCTAAGAAGCGCCCTCGCTCACAACCCATCTGTGCCAGGTGAATCTTGGACCCGGTCTCGGCGAACACTCACGCTCAGTTAGTTCCTAATTGAAATACCACGGCCTGTAGCAGGCCACATGAAAATTCAGGGAGTCCTTTGGTCCCCGCTCTATAAGAAGCTTGGGACGAGGTACAACAGCTGGCGAAGGGCATGCCCAGCGCCTCGCCCAACCTCTTGCCATCATCAGTATTGCTAACAAGAGAGGAATACGCATTTGTGGTCAGAAAAGAAGAATTTATTTTAGTCAAATTAAAGTATTCCTTAGGATATACTGTACACCTTTATCGTTAATGAAACAGGTATAATCACACCATAACTCGTAATTTTGTGAATGTAGAAAGAATCCAATGATTTGAGAATAATGCAGTTACAGAAATTGTTGATATACCATTTTGTCCGACCTTTGATGATGCCTACAATCGACGGAGGCACTGAAAACGCTTTGCCTCAAAACATGAACCAAAACGTCATGACTTCTGTAATAATTTAATATATAGTCAATTAGAAGTATAACTGTAAGTAAAAGCATAGGCCTAATTGTTAATTGCAAGTAGAATGGTTTATTATTGTAGACAGCATAGCCAAAATTATTATATACTAGATATTTTCAAGAATACTTCCAAATTAATACATCTATCTAAATAAATACATCTTAGACAGAATGCACCAGTCATCGCAACGCTGCCATCACACTTGAGGCCGACTATAACGAATGTGGTTGTCTGGCATCAAAGACACAGTTGTGTCACAAGTCGTCTACCAAAACGTTGCATCTACAATTATCCTGAAGATGTAAACAAAAATTGTCGAAACGTCGATACAAATTTGTTAAATTGTGCCTATTCATTAGCCGTAGCTCATGAAAAATTTCGACTTTTATTGATTCACGGTCACTACCAAATTTCTTTTAATGAATTTTGTAGTAAATAACTCAGATCCCGAAACAAAAGATGTTAGTGTACGCGTATAAAAATAAAAATAAATAATAATTTATATATTATACTATATAATATTTGTATAATACAGTATACATAACGTTACACGGAAGATACGTGATCGGGTTGTAACGTTGTAAGTCTCTCCTTACACTCGATTCTCAGAAGAGTCATCAGTAGCGAACAACATTCTTCTTGTTACACTGTGTCGATTTGGAAAAGGCTCTTATTGCAATCAATTATTTTCCTACTTTCCCCTTTTTGGGAGACTGAAAGACATAGACGAGGTTTGCTTGCGCCTATGACGTATTTTGCTGCACAAGATGAAAAGGACGAGTCGGCTCTGAGCGCATGCGATTTTTAACGTCCTCAAATTTGTTTGTACTCTTTTGACCACATAACGTTCGCTTATCCTGTGTAAGTTGGCGTGATGGTTCAGCGATTACAATACAGTATTAGGAGACAAAAGCTTCAGAAACCTCGGAATATCTTTAGTTTATAAGTTGGCCAACGTTTCGCTAATTTATCTAATCATGTAATCTATCTATGCCTGAATCCTTACACCTCCTGCTGAGAGCAAGTGTGTGAAGCCCACATAAGGTACAGCTGGATTGAAGTATGTTTCTTCGGGCTCGGCTTGAGTTAGGTCTATGTATCGAAAATTCTATCGGGTTTCGTAACTGTTTATAAACTAGCGGCTAATGTCATAACACCGCCTAAGTTCACAAGACAAATATTCCTTTAGACCGCGGAAGACACAAGTTGTCAGATCCATTACTCCTTCAGTCAACAAGATTCTAAAAATGGCTTGCCCATTGCACAGGCTAAATATCTTTATCTTAAAGTGACAAAGAGCATACGACGTTGTGAAACCTGTCTTCTCTTACCTTCTTGGTGAAGCCTGCAAGTATCCATTCTTCACATACATCCACAGTATAAAACACGGAGTTTCCGATAGGGAGTCAACTCTCTTGAGGGTAACAGCCTTCTTGTAAATATAATTCAGTTGACTGGCTAAATAAGCTGACTATCGTTGTGTTTCTACTCTGGTGTACGGTTACTGAGTCACAGATAATCCTGACGCTGATAGACAATTTCATCACCGAAAAGATGCGTTACATTCCACAAACGATAACTTTCGGTCCTATACGCCCAGTTTTTTTCGACAACCTTAGGCATGCCCACTTTCACTAGTAGTGTGCAATTAATGATTGCCAATGGAACAATCCAAAGAACGGGAAAGCGCCTGGCGAAGATCAGCTTAGCCCTGAACTGATCAAAAAAGGCGGTGGAGCACTAACTGCACAAATTCGTGATATAGTATGTAGTGTATGGGAGGAAGAGACAATGCCAAATGACTGGAAGACTGGAGTAATATGCCCAGTTTTTAAAAAAGGAGATAAAACTGTATGCAGCAATTATAGGGGCATAACACTGCTAAGCTGTGTCTATAAGACATTTTCCATGATTCTCCTTGATAGGCTAAATATATATGCAGAGGAAATCCTAAGTGAACATCAAAGTGGATTTAGAGCCGACCGGAGCACAGTCGATCAAATTTTCGTCATGAGGCAGTCACTCGAAAGATGTTTCGAATATGGTATTGACCTCTATATACTGTTTATAGATTTCAGGCAAGCCTTCGATAGTGTAAATCGAAAAATGTTGGGAATAGCATTGGAAGAATTGGAAGTACCTCAAAAGATTGTGAGAGTGGCACTGCTCAGTCTGAACGATTTCAAAGGAAGAGTATTTCTGGGAAGAAACAAAAGCCGAGATTTTACGGTTGGTACTGGAGTAAAGCAGGGTGATGCACTATCTGCAACCCTCTTCAACTTGGCACTACATTATGCTATAAACAAGATAGACTTCAGAGGACACATCTTCAAAAGGACGAGGCAACTAGGAGCATATGCGGATGATATTGTGCTGGTAGCCAGGAACAAAAATGTATTAAAAGATACCTTTATTGAAATGGAGAGGCAAGTAAGCAAAATTGGTTTGGAAGTCAATGAGGCTAAAACAACATACATGAAAGTGTCTGTGAAGGAAAATAGAGAACTGCTAGACTTTCACACAGGCCATTACTGTTTCCAAGGAGTTGCAGAATTTAAGTACCTAGGTGTTATTCTGAATAATGAAAACCGAGTGAGCAGCGAAATAGTAAATAGAATCATAACCGGCAATAGAGCCTACTATGCAAACCAATCATTACTGAAATCAAAGCTTCTAACTCCAAGAACCAAACTGATGTTATATAAAACACTGATCAGACCTGTTGTTACTTATGCATCCGAGACATGGACTTTCGTACATAAGGATATAAGCGCTCTAAGAATTTTTGAAAGAAGAATATTGAGGCAGATATTTGGACCAGTGAAGGAAGGGAATATGTATAGGATTCGAAATAACAGTGAAATAAATGAGTTGATTGGTGGACAAGACCTGGTGAGGCACATAAAATCAGCTAGAATTAGATGGCTGGGACACGTATCCCGTATGAATGTTACGAGGATGCCCAAAACTATATTAAGTGGAACGATATTGGGCAAAAGAAGAAGATGCAGGCCTCGAAGAAGATGGCAGCAGGATGTGGAAGAAGATCTGAGAAAGATGGGCATTAGGAACTGGAGACTGAAGGCAATGGACAGAGATGAGTGGAGACGGGTCGTAGCGGAAGCCAAGGCTCACCATGGGCTGTAGTGCTGGAGAGTAGTAGTAGTAATGGAACAATGCATTCAGGTGCTTCACAGAACTGGGTAAGAAAGTGTATTAACCGGTTTAAAAAATGCTATCATTCTACTGTACTTCTTGCGTCAATGTGACAGGATAAATGTGTTGGGTAAAGGCTCCCTCCAAAAGACTAAGAGGAATTTTTTTCATTAAAAAAAATTGAAATTAACTACAACTAATTTTTAATGCAACAATTACGTTTTCTTTGCATTGTATACTAACTTGTGTATCTTTCTTCTGCTCTAAAAAATTAAGTGTAACGTAGAAATCTTTAGGCTAGTTCGTCACCTACCCTAGTCTGCCATACAGTGTCATTTGTCATTTGTAATATTTGAAAAATGTGTTTTATTTTATTTTGGTAAGAGTATGATTTGAATGATACTGTGTTACTTCAAAACTGTAATAATCACCCGAATGTTAATTGTAGCATGATGGAGCAAGTGGGTTTTTCTGCATAGAAACATTGTTCTAAAATTTTCTTAAAGGAAAGTCTAAAGTAGCATATAGCCTCAAGTTACAAACAAAGTGTTTATAAACACTTTAGGTGATTATAAAAAAAGTGTTTTTCTACCGTAAGTAACAAGTTCTACTTAAAACCTAATGTACTGTTTTTGATAAGACTTGTTTTAGAATCATATGAAGCGATTAGTATGCAAAAGGTAATTAGCTCTATACGTGTAACGTTAAACAAATGAATGGTTAATACGTATAATATAAATAAACTAGTGATTAAAATATTTGTAATATTAAATTTCAAATTATCTGAATATTTCTGGAAACATGTAATGACTCGTCCACCGTATCAGTTGTATGTAGTATTAACAGGTGGCCCTTAATTCTTTTTCTTTTACTTAAACTGTTTTTCAATGGAGATTGTTAAATGCGGCCGGCCGGCCACATTAAAAGAAGATAGATATATTATTTATCTGGAAATATTATTTGTAAAAATGGTATGGAAAAGTTTAATTACTATACAAAACAATTTTGTACAAACCGATATAACACCAATCCGCTCTAAAGTACGAGTTTTCAAAAATCAGCCGTCAAAGTATGACATTATTAATGTGAAATGTGATTCAACGGTAATTTCGTACAACTTTAGTAACAATAACATCAAATAGATGTTGTACTACATTTGTCTGACGCTGAAATTTGGTCTACCGGAGAATTACGATTTTCAATCACGTCAACGAATCCCATAAAAAATTTAAACAATTGTTTATAGCCATATTAAAATATATTTCATGTCCAATTCATTGGTACCGCAGTAGATCAATAGCAGGAAATCAATTTGTTTGTTGTTCTTATGTTCTGTGTTCTAAATGCGAATCTACCTGTGTTGTCGGGAAATAGCTAATTCTGATGGATCACATTAAAATTATTATTAACACCAGTATACATAGACGATTAGTATGTCGACATTTGAAGTTCAAAATTTGAACGCTCCAGAAATTTTATTTGTTCACAACCAGGCGCATTCTCTTCCCTGTGTTACCCTCCATCTATTGTGAAGCTGTGAAGCGTGGGCGCGCGCGCGCACACACACACACACACACATACACACAGTTTACGTACTTTTAAAGTATAGAATTTTCCTGTCTATGAGATCTCAGAACATTTCTCCTAAATAAATTTACTTCCAAATTTTGTACCCAACACGTAACCGTATCGTTTTCTGAATATATACAGACTTACTCTTTATAGTAAACTATCCACCCATCTAAGCATTAAATTTTATTAAGTGTTGCACAACTCCATTAAATTTTAAAGAAAAAGTTCATTAAAATATTTCAATTTTTTCATAAAAATTATAAAACATTTTACGATTTAATTTCTTTCTCCACATTAGAACTTTTATATTTTTTTAGTATTCCTTGAGGATGTGAAATTAAACATTATTCATTATTGTCAAGTCGCAAAGGTGATTAACTAGTAAGTTCCCTAAACTGCAGAACTCGTACACTATTTTGATCGAAATACATTAATTATTAGATAAAGTTCTATATTATATAATTTATAAATCACCAGAAAAGTTACGAAAACCACGATTACTTTATTATTTGTTTGTTTGTTAAGTAACAATTGTAATGCAAGCAGTCGTACAATAAACACAAAAAAAAAATTAAAATTGCTACGTTGGTTTCTTAATTTGTAATGCTTAAATGACAATTAATTTAATTCCAAATTAAATTTATGTTAATTCCATAAATTTAATTTGATTCTTTCAGATTTATGTATGTTTCCATAGACACCTGTATGCACATTTTTACAAATATACATAACTGATAACAATATATAAATTTATGGAATAACATAGTATACAAACTAGTTGAAGGCCGGTCCAAAATTTGCAAGAGGCGTTGACAGTTTTTAATTCCTTCAAATTATTAAGCACCGAGTTTGTAATCTGAATAAAATTTCTTATAACTTGATCCCGCACATAGACTTTTACAAATTTCTAAAGATTTTTAGTTTCATTTCTGTCCCGTGATGCTTCTAAAGTTGAAACAGTTTTCATTCGAATTTGGATTAAAATTCCCTTTAATCTGACTCCCGGCTAGACGTTTACAATTTTTTCAAATTTTCTATCAATTTTTTGATCCATCGTGTCCTAAAATTTTGAAATTTGAAAACTTGTACATTATATTCAGATTCTGGTTAAAATTCTCTTGAATTTGAGACCCAAACGAGTCATTGAACCGTTTGATTTGGAATAGATTGCCAAAAAATATATTTGTTGAACTGGATACTTTGGTTTTGGGAGTAGTCTACAAGATGCTGTGTTGAGCTTCAGTGAAGATAATATAAGTGTCAAGTCTTACAAAAAGTACGGATCAAACTAGTATCACATATGATTAAGGTAATGAAAAAAATTGACTTAACAATGAATCCTTGAGGCAGAGACAGTAGTAGATGAATTCAAGGATGAATTCAATTGACAAAAAAGTTTAGACAGTCAACTAAAAATGTGAAGAGAAAACTAGAGGACCAAATGGACATAACCGAGGACCCCGAATATGGAGCTGGAGTATTTTAAATCAGGTATAACAACAAAAATCTGTTTTAAAAACTTAAATGCGTTTTTCTGAAAATCTATTTTTTTAGATAAACCAACTGAACTATTAAGCTGAATTTTTTGTTCTATTGGATTAATGGAGATATAACTACACTTCTAGAAATATACAGATTCACTGAAAAATAAAAACGTAAAGAAGTATTAAGTATGCTTTTTGTATGCAAATGTTAAGAGCAAAACATAAAAAGTTATAAAAAATCAAGAACGATATCTTTGAGATAAAGAGGTATCAAAGATATCTTTGAGATATCTTTATAATTTGTAGTAGTGTTTATAGTATATAATATGTTTACATTCGTGCGAAAAATTTCAGACTGGTTCTGAGATAAAAGGTCTCAAAATTGATGAATTTAACATGGTAAGGACAACCGGTTACGAGTGCCCTTAAGTAAATGAAAATGTAGAAATTTATTTCAAGTAAACGTCGTCTCTTCAGAAACAAATTCTGCTTGAGTTATAACCAGTACAAGACGTGTAGTCGAAATGTGTTGTGTTTCAGAACTGAACTTGACTATAAGAGGAATTAAAGTTTCAGACTACGGACTTTCGGATATCGTCTGAAGCTAGATGGCAGACTAGGCAACTGCTAAATGTCCCCACGATTAATAGCTTCAAACATAGTCTGCTTACTAAAACACAAGTTAGAACAGGCTTTCAGAGTGAGGGGACAGAACTGGAATTATCTGTCATTGGTAGGCCTAAATATCTAGTAAAAGAAAATCACCGAGACGCATAATGCTAGTAATTTTCCTGACTCCCGAATTTCTGAGTGTTGATGTAGACTACCGTTAGACTGACGGTATGCATTTTATTCTGCTTATCCTTATTCCTTAGAATGCATAGTAATCTTTGTTCCTTCTACTTCGTGAAACTCGTTATAATTTTCCTTTTCAGACAACCATGGTTGAAAACTATTGACATGTATATGTAAACTTTCATAAAAACTTTGAATTTGGTGATGCACCTTGTAACAGTCATAGTTACCGATATATTTATTTTGAACTTCTGAAGAAACTGGCTAGCAAATCCAGTTCCATATGCCATAATAAGCTAAAAATAATCGATTCCGAAAGTGGGTGCTTAAAAACCTCTCATGTCGGTTATGTAACTGGTAAACACGATGAAAGATCGCAATAATATTCTGATGTGATCATTAGTGTAACATTAAAAGTGTTAAAGTACGCTAATTGCCTCGTGCACGCTCATGCGTTTAGTTGGGCGGCAAATTGAGTAAATAGAGTTTATAGAACAATATACTTAAAATTTAAGTGTTCATATGTTTTACTCTCTATAATTATTTAACTTATTTCTTGCATTTCTTTAACTGTTTTATTTCATTACTATATCATTCTTCCATGCAAGCATTTATTTCTTTTTATTACTTACTTATGTAAACTTCGTTGCACTCTTTCTTCAGCATCCTAAGAGTAAACTGTAGTAAATTTATTTACAATGTAAAAAAATAACAGAGTAAAATAATTAACAAAAAATAAATGCTTGCATAGAAAAATAATATTATAACAAAATACAGTATATGTACAATTTTTTGTATTGTATAATTTTCAATTTTATTTAACTAGTGTATTCGTAACAACTATACTTAAGTATAGTAATGTCCATAGACTTTACTTATTGTTTATACCAATAATATTATTCTTGCAATCGTTATTTTATTAAATAAGCCTTAAAAATAATAAAGAGATTCCGAACAAGATGTAATAATCATAATTTCTTCTAACATTAAATTCCTCTCACGCTGTGAAGCTAATGTGTTTTTGATTTTATCTAACTTTAAATTCGATTTTCTAATTGAACGGCTGATGTAACGTCTCAGTAATATCAGTAGTTTTGTGCTTACCAATCTGTCACACCATTTTTCAGAATGTCTACATGAAAACAGATGAAGAAAGATACTGTTGTCATAAAATATTTACAATCAGAATGATCAATATTGCACACCACATATACTATATATGTGGTGTGCAATATTGATCATTCTGATTGTAAATATTTTATGACAACAGTATCTTTCTTCAATAAAATATTTAATTTAGTACTGTTAGCCAACATTTTTGTTTTCCACGTTTTAATAGATCATTTGAAAATTTTTACTTCATTAGCGAAATATTTCTAACCAAAAATATGTTTATGTTACAACAAACTGCAGTGTAATCTATATATATCAATCATAAAAGTTACTTAAGGCTTAGTATATAATAACTGCTTGAGAGAAATAGAGAAAAGAGATTTTACTGTAATCGGAGGAGAAAAAAAATAATGTCGTTAATTGTTACTAAGTTATATAAGGTAACTTTTAGAAAATCTTCCAGTATTCCTATGATTTGTTAAGAATATGATTCAATGAAATCATAAGTGTTACATAATATTTAAATTATTGTTTAAAATATAAACCGCTTAAAAGATTATTAATAAAATTAGAATTTATTTTATTGGTATGTATCTAGTTGAAGTGAATTCTGTGTCCTCATAAAAGTTCGCGTGATATAAACTGTGAAAAAGAAAATATATTTTTAAGCATTAGGCACTAATGGCAGTATGCGTGCTTAATAAGTGGGTGAGCGTTCGGAGAACAAGTATTGTACAGCAGATCTCGGATGAGGGGGCGCGTTTGTGTGTTTAGGGTGGGTGGATTGATGTTATCTGCCATGTTAACTTACACTGATTATAGGGTACCTCTAAGTATTCTATTATAATAGTTTCAATAACATAAGTCTCAGTTTGTGTAGTGTCGCCTCTATGAAATCAATCACAGGCAATGAGTATTCCATTATTCGTGTGCGGTATACCAAATACAACTGGTATGTACCGTAGCAGAGGTTGACAGAACGAACGCAATGTACCACGGCCCACCCAACATAACAAATAAATATAAAAATTCAAAACAACTATACACTACTGAGCTAAAAATAGAAACATTATAGCTTATGAGCAAGTTTGATGTTGTGTCAGAATGTGAAACATTTTAATTAATTTCTATCGGTGATGGTATTGTAATTAAAATATTTTTCAGTTTTTGCTGTTTTCTTTAGCGTATGTGTTGATTGTGTAACTTTAGCTTTCGGTTAGGGTTTTTAATAATTTTTTAATGGTTTTTCTTAATTATTGTAATAAGACACAGTTGTTAAATAATTATTGTTAGGTTATATTTAATTAAAGTTACATTCATATTTGCTCAGTTTTACTTATGTGTATATATATATATATATATATTATTAATAATAATAAAACTTTTTGTACAAGAATATATTTGTTATTATTTTAGGCCTACATATTAATTTGTATATCTGATGATGATGGTTAATACTATTTAATTAATTATTTATACTGAGGTATACTAATTAAATAAAGTTATACAGACTTTGAGTTTCTCATTAATGCTTAAGACTTTTAAACCGTTTATTGCTTCTTATAAATAATACAGTTTTAATGTGACAAAAGAGTCCATATACGTTACTATAAAAAACAGGTAACTTTTATTATAAAATATTAAATCATGTATTTTTACTTACACAGATAAATGATCGGTTGTTCTCAAAAGTTTTATATATACAGTATGAGACGTGTATTCGTTGTCGTGGTATCGAGAAATGTTGAGAATGGGTGACTAAAGTCTATAACAAAGGGACATTTGAATCTCTCCCTTTATGTCAGTAAACTTGTAGATATAATGGGAGCTGAGGGTAAGACCTTATATTTATTTTTAATATTTAATTTATCTAATGAGAAATACTACGAAGTGAAACTAGTGAATTTATTTTTCCTTCATAAATAGATAATTTTAAAATAATGTAAAACAATTTCAAAACCAAAATTTACCCAAAAGTAAGCGTGAGCTCCTAAAGGAAAATCCCTTGATGAGTATCGTGTACAGAGTATTACATTTTACCGATAGGATTTACTCTAAACGCAGTTTACTTTGTAACGGAGTCCTTTCCAGAACTTCTTAATTCTACCCAGCTTCTAAATAGCATTCTTAATTTCTGTTGCTGAAAACCGTAAGACAAAGAATAAGTATTGATACACATACGATGCTAAAAATTTCATTGCCGAAGGGAAACTGTGTTAGTTCCTTTAGGGTAAAGTGAAGAGGAAATGGAAAGCAAGCTCCAGATTCACAGAGTCTGAAAGCCGAAGTTTCATTGCCGAAGGAAAATTGTGTTAGTTCCTTTAGGGTAAAGTGAAGAGGAAATGGAAAGCTAGCTCCAGATTCATAGAGTCTGAAAGCCGAAGTTTCATTGCCGAAGGAAAATTGTGTTAGTTCCTTTAGGGTAAAGTGAAGAGGAAATGGAAAGCAAGCTCCAGATTCATAGAGTCTGAAAGCCGAAGTTTCATTGCCGAAGGAAAATTGTGTTAGTTCCTTTAGGGTAAAGTGAAGAGGAAATGGAAAGCAAGCTCCAGATTCACAGAGTCTGAAAGCCGAAGTTTCATTGCCGAAGGAAAATTGTGTTAGTTCCTTTAGGGTAAAGTGAAGAGGAAATGGAAAGCTAGCTCCAGATTCATAGAGTCTGAAAGGCGAAGTTTCATTGCCGAAGGAAAATTGTGTTAGTTCCTTTAGGGTAAAGTGAAGAGGAAATGGAAAGCAAGCTCCAGATTCACAGAGTCTGAAAGCCGAAGTTTCATTGCCGAAGGAAAATTGTGTTAGTTCCTTTAGGGTAAAGTAAAGAGGAAATGGAAAGCAAGCTCCAGATTCATAGAGTCTGAAAGCCGAAGTTTCATTGCCGAAGGAAAATTGTGTTAGTTCCTTTAGGGTAAAGTGAAGAGGAAATGGAAAGCAAGCTCCAGATTCATAGAGTCTGAAAGCCGAAGTTTCATTGCTGAAGGAAAATTGTGTTAGTTCCTTTAGGGTAAAGTGAAGAGGAAATGGAAAGCTAGCTCCAGATTCATAGAGTCTGAAAGCCGAAGTTTCATTGCCGAAGGAAAATTGTGTTAGTTCCTTTAGGGTAAAGTGAAGAGGAAATGGAAAGCAAGCTCCAGATTCATGGAGTCTGAAAGCCGAAGTTTCATTGCCGAAGGAAAATTGTGTTAGTTCCTTTAGGGTAAAGTAAAGAGGAAATGGAAAGCAAGCTCCAGATTCATAGAGTCTGAAAGCCGAAGTTTCATTGCCGAAGGAAAATTGTGTTAGTTCCTTTAGGGTAAAGTGAAGAGGAAATGGAAAGCAAGCTCCAGATTCATAGAGTCTGAAAGCCGAAGTTTCATTGCCGAAGGAAAATTGTGTTAGTTCCTTTAGGGTAAAGTAAAGAGGAAATGGAAAGCAAGCTCCAGATTCATAGAGTCTGAAAGCCGAAGTTTCATTGCCGAAGGAAAATTGTGTTAGTTCCTTTAGGGTAAAGTGAAGAGGAAATGGAAAGCCAGCTCCAGATTCATAGAGTCTGAAAGCCGAAGTTTCATTGCCGAAGGAAAATTGTGTTAGTTACTTTAGGGTAAAGTGAAGAGGAAATGGAAAGCAAGCTCCAGATTCATAGAGTCTGAAAGCCGAAGTTTCATTGCCGAAGGAAAATTGTGTTAGTTCCTTTAGGGTAAAGTGAAGAGGAAATGGAAAGCAAGCTCCAGATTCATAGAGTCTGAAAGCCGAAGTTTCATTGCCGAAGGAAAATTGTGTTAGTTCCTTTAGGGTAAAGTGAAGAGGAAATGGAAAGCAAGCTCCAGATTCATAGAGTCTGAAAGCCGAAGTTTCATTGCCGAAGGAAAATTGTGTTAGTTCCTTTAGGGTAAAGTAAAGAGGAAATGGAAAGCAAGCTCCAGATTCATAGAGTCTGAAAGCCGAAGTTTCATTGCCGAAGGAAAATTGTGTTAGTTCCTTTAGGGTAAAGTGAAGAGGAAATGGAAAGCAAGCTCCAGATTCACAGAGTCTGAAAGCCGAAGTTTCATTGCCGAAGGAAAATTGTGTTAGTTCCTTTAGGGTAAAGTAAAGAGGAAATGGAAAGCAAGCTCCAGATTCATAGAGTCTGAAAGCCGAAGTTTCATTGCCGAAGGAAAATTGTGTTAGTTCCTTTAGGGTAAAGTGAAGAGGAAATGGAAAGCAAGCTCCAGATTCATAGAGTCTGAAAGCCGAAGTTTCATTGCTGAAGGAAAATTGTGTTAGTTCCTTTAGGGTAAAGTGAAGAGGAAATGGAAAGCTAGCTCCAGATTCATAGAGTCTGAAAGCCGAAGTTTCATTGCCGAAGGAAAATTGTGTTAGTTCCTTTAGGGTAAAGTGAAGAGGAAATGGAAAGCAAGCTCCAGATTCATGGAGTCTGAAAGCCGAAGTTTCATTGCCGAAGGAAAATTGTGTTAGTTCCTTTAGGGTAAAGTAAAGAGGAAATGGAAAGCAAGCTCCAGATTCATAGAGTCTGAAAGCCGAAGTTTCATTGCCGAAGGAAAATTGTGTTAGTTCCTTTAGGGTAAAGTGAAGAGGAAATGGAAAGCAAGCTCCAGATTCATAGAGTCTGAAAGCCGAAGTTTCATTGCCGAAGGAAAATTGTGTTAGTTCCTTTAGGGTAAAGTAAAGAGGAAATGGAAAGCAAGCTCCAGATTCATAGAGTCTGAAAGCCGAAGTTTCATTGCCGAAGGAAAATTGTGTTAGTTCCTTTAGGGTAAAGTGAAGAGGAAATGGAAAGCCAGCTCCAGATTCATAGAGTCTGAAAGCCGAAGTTTCATTGCCGAAGGAAAATTGTGTTAGTTACTTTAGGGTAAAGTGAAGAGGAAATGGAAAGCAAGCTCCAGATTCATAGAGTCTGAAAGCCGAAGTTTCATTGCCGAAGGAAAATTGTGTTAGTTCCTTTAGGGTAAAGTAAAGAGGAAATGGAAAGCAAGCTCCAGATTCATAGAGTCTGAAAGCCGAAGTTTCATTGCCGAAGGAAAATTGTGTTAGTTCCTTTAGGGTAAAGTGAAGAGGAAATGGAAAGCAAGCTCCAGATTCATAGAGTCTGAAAGCCGAAGTTTCATTGCCGAAGGAAAATTGTGTTAGTTCCTTTAGGGTAAAGTGAAGAGGAAATGGAAAGCAAGCTCCAGATTCATAGAGTCTGAAAGCCGAAGTTTCATTGCCGAAGGAAAATTGTGTTAGTTCCTTTAGGGTAAAGTAAAGAGGAAATGGAAAGCAAGCTCCAGATTCATAGAGTCTGAAAGCCGAAGTTTCATTGCCGAAGGAAAATTGTGTTAGTTCCTTTAGGGTAAAGTGGAGAGGAAATGGAAAGCCAGCTCCAGATTCATAGAGTCTTAAAGCCGAAGTTTTATTACAACGATGTATTCCTAAAAAACTGACAAATCATAAGATGTGTTCTCAAAACGCATACATGATTAAAAATATACGTACACGCTGCTTCATATGGAGCATAATTCATAATATCTTGTACTTGATCCTGTGCTAATAATAAATCCATTTACGACTGGGCAACTAAGAATTAGAAAATTCCATAGGTGTTTAGATGATTAAGATTATTCACAAAGTTTAGATAGGATCTGATAATCACCAATATACGTACTTGTTATTACTTTCTAAGTGAAAGGACACAGAATACAAATACCACATGATTACCTAAACATAAACGTAAAAAAAACTTTTTAAAGTATTACGATCACGCAGCATTTACTTCTTTCGAAATAATAATGAAGTGAATAATACTATAAACTACAGCTGTTGCTGTTTGGGTAAATAAACACAATAGAAAGAAACTGTAATATATATGTTTATTCAAGTGAATCACTAATCTCTTCATTCATAATCACAACAAACCATTCTTTAGTAACTGACAAACATCTCAACCATGAAAGCTGTTACAAGGAACATGCGCTTAAGTAGATCTACTAATTTTACACTCACTGAATGTAAGATTTGTTGTTAAGTCCTATTTTGTATATAAAAATGAAAACGAAAGTAACACTTAACGTGACAGCTTAGTTCAATCTTGTGCAATATTAGCTGGCTAAGTCTGTTATCCGAGCTCTCCACATATCAGTTCAATTCAGGTATGCATAGGTCGATGGTTACTTTATGTGAGCCCAATCTTATGTTACGTTGATTCATTGTGAAGTAATACGTAGAATATTTGACGAATATATGGGTATCCTCGCCACTATAGACAAATCATTACACTCACTACTCGCACGATCAATATTCTAAATTTTAGAATAGCTTATACAATGTGTTAAAATATCTTAAATCTGTAAGTTACTTTATTCTGTTAATCTTTATATTTGAATCACGCCTTTCTTGCCCCAACATATGAAATTATACGTTATGAGTATTCAAGAAGTTTGTTGAAACTTTAGAATTCACACTTTAAAACCGGTCGGTCATCTTGGCTATTAAAACTGTGTCATCAGAAGAATTTCTCCATCAGACTTGACTCGATGCCCACTGCATGACGTCGAGTGACTGCTGTACATTCGTCGCGAGAAAGCCGTCTCATGGTAAAGTGTTCCTAAAATTATTTAGAAACCAAATTATACAACATAAAGTGCAAATAGAATTATTTAAAAGATGATCAATTTTTTCTGGAACGATGACTATCAATTTAAAGAATATAATACAAAATTATTTAGAGAATGATTCGTTGATCAAAATATGTTTATACTAAAAAGTGCATGATTTTAGAACTGTAGGTCACTTTGTTTAATTCCTACCTACGCCAGAAAATTCGCGTGTCTCAAAGGAGCATGATCGTTTTACATGGTGTTAATGATACGCTCAAATTTAGCAAATTAATTTTTGAAACTGCTCTACTAAGTCAGTCAAAAACAAAATAAAAAATTCACTGTCTAGAAATTTTTAATTAGTCTCTCATCAGAATCGTAGTTCTTGCTCAACCCGCTCAAATCATTGTGAGTGAATAGATTTTATTCCACCAATCGATCCAAAAGCTAGGATAGTTTATGAACTATGTCCTTTGCTAAGGGAGTACAGAGTCGTTATATAAATTTAAATATGGGTAGCGACTGCGTGGTCTTGATGATGCTTTTGTTTCTGGAGCAGTCAGATAAATTATACTCAGCAGTTCGTTTCAAAATGTTTCATAGTTGTGTCAAACTGGTAATTGCAACGATATTTGCACAGGAAACACAATTTTATTAGTAATTTAACTTTCAGTGAATAGACGTTAGTTATTTGAACACTGAAGAATTGCGTGATAATGCCTTGATAATTACTTTGTCTAAGCTATTATTCTAACATAAGATATAGCTTACTTCAATTTGTACGCGTTTCACTAAATATTACTTTGAGTATTTAACTACTCTGAGCATCCACAATTTGTTCTCTGTTAATGAAAGGGGCTCGAGTACTTTTTGTCAAAGTTATAAACACACTTTAGTAGTATTAAGGAGCAATATTTATTGTATGTTATTACTATCAGTGGCTAAAGGTAACATAGTTACGTGATGCACCTAGCATGTTTGTCAACGTGACTCCTATCAATGAACATAATATTAGTAAACGAACTGTAAATATTAAGAATAAAACGTTTTTTCTAATGGACATGTTTACTCAGTAAGAAATCTGACAGTTCCACTACAGGTTCCCAACCGTCGACTTTTAACAGCTGTCGTTATATGTACTTCGCAGGCTGTTAGTGAGGTATATTGAATTTGGAGTGCAGCCCATTTTTTGGAGTACTCAACACTCAATCTTTTGTGTTGACATAACATAATATTCAGTATAGTGAGTTAACTTTCTGCGATTGTTCCAGAGGTATCTACGAATTCATCAGATTTGCAAAATTAGATGTAGATGAATTTAGTCAGTCAGTCAGCGGTGACCATATTTGACAGTTATCCGTTAAGAGCTTGAGACTGTTTCACGAATAGTGAAATGCCATGTTCCAGGTTCTTGAAGTTGAGAAAAGTGAATTCTCAAGAGACCTGCTAACAATCTAAGAGTCATTCTTCTTGGGTACAAACTGTAGCAGTCAAATTGTATCTTTGTGAAACGAACGGGTTGAAAAAAAGTAAAAAAAAGTCTCGATTAAACACTGTTGTAATTGGAACTGATGAGAGGTAAGTAACAGTTCCAGTGGAAGCAAAACACAAAGTGTAAGATACTAACACCTTTGTATCGTGGCAGGCCTCTCAGTGTGTTTACTTTGTGGAAAATAATAATGTTAATTTACTTATAGTCTTAAATGAAGTTGTTAGTCAACAGATCTATCTGCGTAATCCCGAGTTTATTTTGATTTTTTTAATTTGCTTTAAAGAATATGAAATTTTAACAGTGGCAGCTCTATCTCCCTATCCGCAGATCACTCCCTTAGAGTGATCTAATAAGATCCCACATTTGACAACCTCGCATTACTCTTGAATCAGCAATTACATGCCAGAATATTTTATCAAAATATAAAATGTGCACAGAATATCACTGCACACGCTGTGAGAACAAGGGCTTCAGACGTAAAGACAAGAGCCTTAAGGAGATTTGCAGAGCCTGGCACAAATCCACACTGGCTTCACTATTACAACTGCCCACGCCATTATCGTTGTAGTCGTCGTAGATACACTGGTATCTGTTAAAGTAAGTTGTTCGGTCTTACTGTAACACGTTCTGGCTTATGTAGTATCTCGTATCTGTAATGCTTTCATTCGTTTGTAATTCGATTTTATGTCACCTGACTAAAATATTGATAAACGCCAACCTTCTAAGTTAAAATCGTAAGTCTGCGTTCTTAGTATGGGCTTTTTATGTAAATACATAAAGGATGTATATTATGTATTTTATGTACATGCTAGGAAAAGGATTATTTTTTATACCTGACACCTATACAGGTTTATAGGTCAAGTCCACCTCCGATATATTCTTGATTTAATAGGCATAATCAACAGATTATTCTGATTTATTGATTTAATCGTTATATTCTTTAATATGTTAACACTGTCACGTTATATTCCAGATTATCAGCATATCCTGATTTCGAGTCTGTGTGTGTGTGTGTGTGTGTGTGTGCGGTGGGGAGGGGGTGGCTTTGTATATATACATAATTTAAAGCATTTCCATTAAGCGCTTCCTATTAAATTTATTTTTAAATATAAAGTGTCTACTTTGAACCTACACTCTCTAGACTCCTCTAGATTTCATCCCTTGCAGGAGGCCTGTTTCAATTTTTCTTCAATATTTTATTATTTCATTACAGTCTTCTTAATTTTATTTTCTTTCCTGATCTATTCCCCAAATACATACCATTTCAAAAACCTCTTTCCAGCAGTAGCGAGATCACCTATAAAATACTATAAAAGTATTAATTTTTTTGCTTTAAGAATACCTTTAACATCGCCTAGACGCCTAGACTGGGCTTTTAGTTAGTAAGTGTGTGCTTCTCGTAACTTTGAACCTGTAGTTCTTCATTTTAGAGTAATCGGTTTCTTCCATAATGACATTTTCAGATCATTCTCTGCTTCGTTTGTTCTGCACAATGGGATTTAATAGGAAAGGTATTGTTTTATTACCAACAATATTGTGTCAGACTTACGCGTGTGTCTGTATATCATATGATTGTCTCCTGTTTGAATGTCCTATTAAATGTTTAGTATCTGTTATTATCCTGAACCCATAGCGAAGCATCACATGAGTCCTACAAACCCAACACGATTATACATAGAATCCAAACAAAGCAGTTTAAGGTTTAAAGATCAAAGATGTTTAAAGACAACACTAACTTGCATCTTTCTCAGTGTCGTACAAATTATGTTATTATGTTATCAATTTATAACCTAAATGTAATAATACCACCTTTTGTAGTGACCACCCACATTTAATCTAAAAAAAGGTCTAGAGATTGGTGTGAACATCACATATTAAAAAGCAAATACAATACTCTGTTATAAGAACACCACAGAATGTCTACTGATAGCTCCTGTACTAGTCCAAGTATTCGTTTCACACGAGTATTTGTGCAATGTATTTAATTTTTCTAGCATTTACACATAACAATCAGTTTAATCAATTGTAAATTTTTAATCCAGTTACTCTGATTTAAGTCAAGTTAGAATCGGTGGAAGAAGGATAGAGTGCATAGAGGACATTAAATGGAATGCTGAAGGATTTTAGCAGAACTTGTTAGGAGTTTGGAATGAAAATCAATGTAAAGAAGACAAAGAGCGTGGTTATAAGAAAAACGAGTGCAGACTGCACAAATTAAAATAGCAAATGAAAAAACTGAACTAGTGTAGTTTTCAAATATCTGGGACGCTTGGTTAGAGAGGATATGCAGATGCTTGGTAGTCAAGATGAGAAATGTAGAATTGAATTAGCTAAGAAATTCTTGACAGAAAGAAAACATCAAAATTTTATTGCGGGCCGCTAGATATAAGTTTAGAAAGAGGACAGTGAAGTGTTCTGTTTGGAGTGTACTTATATACGGGTCAGAAACTTGGACATTGAAAGAAGAGCAGAGGAGGTTACAGGCTTTTGAGATGTGAACGTGGAAAAGGATGAAAAGGATTTCCTGGAAGGATAGGGTAACAAATGAGGAGGTGCTTGGTTGATTATGAGAGAAGAGGACAGTGTTTGATATCATCAGGGACAGGGAAAGAAAGTGGTTGGGGTACTGGGTACTCCATGCGGCAAACACAAGGTAAAAACAAAGAGGAGCTGGCAAATCCAAAACGGAATAGAGGACAAAGGAGAGGCCAGATGATGGATGATCTGCTATGCCATATCAAGAAATAAAACGACTAGCCAAGGATAGGAGATCATCGAGGCAGCATACCTTGTAAGATCTGCTCTTTGGGAAAAACACATAATGACTTTGATTTCGAGATTGCATTCCATACTTGCAGAAATTGTTCAAATCAGTCTTCATATGAGCGGACGTACAATCTCAAGTGTTCATTTCATGTTTAAAGAAAGTCAGAGAATTTATCAGTCATATGAGATAACACATCAATATCACTCTTTTTACACATTTTTAAACACTACTTTGATTATTTAAATTCTTTGTAAAATAAGACACAAAATAATTAGAAAAGAAAATCTCTCGAATTAGAGAAGCTTTTTAAATTCGATGTCTAAAACCTGTCAGATACGTGTCTAACAATTTTTCCCTTCATTTTGTCGAATTTTGATGTCACCAGGTGAACTACTGAAAAACGCCTACAAGCAGCCATATCTAAACTTGCTGAAGCAACAGTGGTCTCTTGTGAGTTTAGTAAATATTTTAGACTAAGTGATCTAGATTAAGTTACTGAGCACTGAAATACCACTACTTGACAATGAATATGAAAAACATAACACACGCAGTCGTAACTTATCAGAGTCTGTCTGTACATGTACAATGATGAGAAGAAAGATTATAAATTGTTACCACTATAAGGATTATACCAGTGGGCACTAATTTTATTACGAATATATAGGTTCTAAATACGAAATATAAGACAGTGTATACTCGAAGTACAGGTATAGCATAAACCATATTTACCTTAAGAATACTGCAATCACCAGAAGGACGCAACTTTACGAAGTACTTTCTGTAAATAAATTGCAAGAAATCCTTACAGAAAAATACATAAATAATAGAAATTAGTCTACAGGAAAAATTTTACTTTCAAATGAAATTAACCACACTTTTAGTTTGTTTTCAGTGTACTGAATAAAGCACTTTAAATATACTAATTATACTCATTCTTTTTTAAGAATACATCGACCTATGTCACATAGATTGTTATATAGTTAACTATATAGTGAAAACAGCATGTACTCCACGCTGTCTTATGGGACCACTCTGAAATACCACCTTCCAGAACTATGAGGATCGAACAAGAAATGGATAGTGAGGGTGCAACAGGCTTTACGCCTTATTGATACCGGCTAGTTAATTATTGAGTCATTTAATAACTAAGTTAAATATAATTTTACAATATTTTAGAGCTTATTTAATTACTTTACTGAATTATGTTTACTTGTATAGATCTTACGTATCCCTTAGCATTAATTCATCTAATCCCCGAGAACAGTGCACTTAGTACAGAACACTTTCTAAACTGTTACTCATTAACATCGGATACACATTAATATCATTTACATTAAGCCTTGGCTAACCAGAATGACTATTACAACCTGTACGACTGATGGTCTGAAATTTTAACAAACTATTTCATACCTACATGCACAGATTACTGCACACGACTAATTTTACAAAATTATATCAATTAAAAAGGTATAACTGAACTTAATTAAGTATCAGGTATATGAGTTGTGAAGAGGGGCGTAGGCGAGCAGGTCGTGCCAAGGGGGCGTAACATTAGTGATTTTATCAACATCCCTCAATCCAGCCAGTCACGCTTGCCAACCATCTTTCAATTATTAAAATAAACATCATAAATTAATATACAGTTTAGTTTATCATGTACATGGCCTGTTGGTCCGGCGGTCATGTTGAAAACGTTACCTTCCCTGATTCTTGTCTCGTCAAACAGCGTACCCATTAAATGGGTGGTTTGTAAATATTGCAAAGCAAAAAAATAATGATAATAAAATGAAGAATTCTATTACTATTAAGAGAAATTTAAAATACTTTTGTTTAAACATAACACGCTGTTAAGTTCAAGTCTGATACTTTCCAATTAGTATTTAGACAGATTCCTGCCGTAATTCGTGGTGACACATGGTAACTTGACCACATCTCTTCATGTGATTATTTTTCAAATAACTAAGGTCTACATATACGTGTGATTTATGATGCATATGAGGTTGTGTAAAATATTATAGAAATCTTAAAAGGTAAGCGAACGTGATTCTATAATAGGCTACAACCTTCCACTCGATCAGTATTGATTAAGAATAGACAACTCATACTATTGTATTAAGCTTAAACGTTTTCTAGGACTGTACAATATTATTGTAGACGCCAAATATTTTGAGGTCATATAAACTATTATAGTGACGCCAGAGAGTTTGTAGTTGTGTACTCTATGCCAGTAGGCGCCAAACATTTTTGTAGCTGCGTACATTATTGTCATACGTTCGAAACGTTTCGTGGTCTCACACTTTTGTAGAGGGCGCATCATTTGTTGGGTTGTACAATATTGTAGTGGGCACCAAAGATATCGTAATGTTGGGTTGTACAATATTGTAGTGGGCACCAAACGTATCGTAATGTTGGGTTGTACACTATTGTAGTGGGCACCAAACGTATCGTAATGTTGGGTTGTACAATGTTGTAGTGGGCACCAAACGTATCGCAATGTTGGGTTGTACAATATTGTAGTGGGCACCAAACGTATCGTAATGTTCTAAACTATTGTACAGTAGGCGTCACAGCGTTTGTAGTGTTATCTTGTATTACAGCAGGCGCCAACTTTTGTAGCGACGTATACTAATGTTGTAGGTTCTAAACGTTTTGTAGCAGTGTATACTATTGTTGTAAGTTCTAAACGTTTTGTAGCAGTGTGTACTATTTTTATAGCTTCCAAACATTTGTAGATCTCTACAGTTCCATAATGGGCGCCAAAAGTTTTAAAATTGTATTGGGCTAATATTTTTATTCGCGTAGACAAAGGCATTGAAGAATGGACGTCATAATTTACAGAAAATATAATTAAAACAAATAAAATTTTTTGTCCGGGAACTGGATTTGTCTAACTAGTAACCACTCTTACCTTTATAATCGTGAACGAAATCAAATTTTGTTAGCTTGAAATACTTCCTCAGGATATAGAGAAATAAAATATTCAGAGAATTTTAAAATGTGGGTGTGGAGAAGGATGCTAAAATGTTTTTGGAGAGTCACAGTGCCTAATGAGGAAATGTTGGGGAGGGCTTTAAGGTAATTATGATATTAAGGAGGAAGGCGTAGAGGATAGAGCGCGTACCGTAACGGAATAGTATCTAGAGAACAATAATTGAGGAACACTGAAAAGGGGAAGGAGGCGGATGACCCGAAGAACGGTCGAGGATTCATATAGCGTACAGGGCGTATGCAATTCTTTGTTACTTGTCAACAGTTAGTTACGCTGAAGAAGGAGTTCCTCACGAGTCACATAATGTCTTTACCTGCGGCTGTCTTGTCGCCTTTTCTTCACAAATCTACACAGTATGTGTTATCTACTACTTCTGCCTAACTTTATGACATAATAATATTATACAAACCGTAAGCACGAGCATTTGAAAAAATTAATTAATTTTGTTCAACAAGTAAGTGTTATTTTATCGTAAGAAGTAGTCTTTAATAAATAAAGCCAGTTAAAAGTCAATTTACGTATACATACCTTAATATTATAAAAAGTGATGCAACTCGTAATTCTTTTATTTCAAAAAATTTACTGTCTTGAGTCTTCAATACAACAATGACGAATTGCAAGTTACAGGCCTATAACATACATATGGGAGCTTTGGTCACTTCGGCATGATTGTTGCATCCAAATGCATCTCTTACACTGTAGACCTTGTCATTCAAAATAAGCTAATAAAACAATAATACAATTAACATACTAGAGATGTTGTATTTTAAAAGACACCGTTCTTGTATATTAATTTACTTATAAAATACAGTGTACTCATGCTGTGATAATTAACTCGTCTAATCCTAATTACATTTTAGTTGCTCTTCTTCTATTAGCTAAGCCATTACGTTTTCGTGTCGGAAAAATCTATTAGTTGTTATTATTATCATAATTACAAACAAGTACTTCTACTCTCCAGCACTACAGCCCATGGTGAGCCTTGGCCTCCGCTACGACCCGTATTACAAACAATTAATATCTAATTATAAATATATAACTACTGACTCGGATCACTAATTTTTTATTGGTAAAAATGCTAAACTTTTACCTTGTAGCCTGAACTAGTTTTCGCTTATTACAAGCTTCGTCTGATGAACAACAAAATCCAGAAATTAATATCTTTGTTGTCAAATGATTTTATCTTCAGAATCGCAGCATATTAATAGCTACATACACGATAAGTGGTTTAAATGTTACATATTAAAGAAACGAGACTTGAGATTTAAATATTTTATGGAATCAAAATGATACTGATCAAGTTTAGGCGGAACATATCGAAGACATGTGTGGAAGTGCGTTAATGAATTTCAAACCACAACACTCGCGTTATTCGCCAGAACATAAAATTGTGGCAATAATAATAATACAAAAATTACACATTTTAATATAATGTGTTTTGAACAAGTACTTAGTTTATAATCGTCCTACCCCAAATAATAAATATAAAAATGAAAATTTAATAGTAAAAAAAGTAATACTGAAATTTACGTATACTGTTTCTAAGAGGACACCTGTACAAAACGTACGAAATTATGATATGTATTTGTTTCATTGCTTGCCACTTCATAAATTAAATAAATACCTCAATAAACTTAAAAAAATACACACAAATTTAAAATGTCTAAAATTGACTCTAATATTTAATAATTTAAAATGTTTTCTTTATTTAAAAAAAATAAAAACAATTCAGTCTGTACTTGCTGTGACTACATAATTATGCAATAGTTTGATATGTAAAGAGTTCGATATATAAAAATTTATAACTGCTTTGTTGATGTAACTTAAGTGATGCATTCTCCTCAGTCTGGTGCTCCTATCCGATATCTTTATCTGGAGTATTTCTCCTACGCTGATCTCGGATAGATGGTCAGCTTATACCAAAGAAAATCCTGAGGGCACAGGTGCATAATTGCGTAAATAGGAGTCGATCTAGGATAACATGGTGCTGGAAGATCTCAAAAGAATAGATGTGAGGAGTTACGCAGAGATGCCAACGGTTAAGAGACACTGGAGAAGACCGGTGTTGAAGGTCAGAACTCACGTTGGGCAGTACTGCTGAAGAACAAGATAAGTGTATTTAAAAAATACTCACAAACACAGTCTAACGAAAATGTACCTTCATAGTAGGCCTATTATTAGACGCCACAAAAGTAATTTGCATAATTTTTTGAAGCATAAATGAAAGTGGCTGAAGGTTTGTGACCGTGTATCCTTGTTTATTGCTTTTAATTGAGCCGAGTTTTAACGATTCGTCTAAACAGACAGCACACACAGACAGCACAAACGGACAGCACAAACAGACAGCACACACAGACAGCACAAACAGACACCACACACAGACAGCACAAACAGACAGCACAAACAGACAGCACACACACAGACAGCACAACACACATACAGCACAAACAGACAGCACACACAGACAGCACAAACAGACAGCACAAACAGACAGCACACGCAGACACCACAAACAGACAGCACACACTGACAGCACACACAGACAACACAAACAGACAGCACAAACAGACAGCACACACAGACAGCACACGCAGACAGCACACACAGACAGCACACAACAGTTTTCATACATCGTTACAATAGGTCGCTACAAAATGTACATTTTAATTTTAGACCCCTACAAACGCCTTCCGATTGGTTAGGAATAGTCTGTTACCGTAATAAAATTAAAGTCAGGGTTTATCTAAACACCTTCAAACTTAAAAATTGTTATTTATGAAAGACAACTATTTTTATTTTATGAGTCCGACTCATTTTAAACCACCCAGAAATAATAAAATAATAATTAAAAATCGTAAAAGAATGTCTAACTCAATTCTTCTTAAAGTACACACACAATTTATATAAAACACACGCATACGCGAAATACATTAAAACACACTCCAACTAACCTATTTTTCAAAATAATTACAGAAATGTGCACAAAAAGTGACATCACGAGCGTCAATCATGAAGACTCAATCATTTCAAGACACTCAGGTTCACTCAAACGAATACAGAATGTCAGCAACATTTAAAATAAACTCAAATAAATACTTCACTCATCTGCAGAAAGAATATGTGTTCTAACGAGAGGCCTACAAGATATATCTAAAAAGTAATGAGACTGGTTTTATAAATTTAATGCAAACGGATGTTTTCTGTCTGACACATTAACTACAAAACAATTTTATTCCCTTCAAAATAGTATTCTTGGGAAGGAAGGCACACACTTAAAAAGAGTTGATCCCATAGGTAAAAAGAGTACTGGATGCCTTTAGCTGATACCTCGTAATCATTTTAATGCTCTCTATACTTTCGAAATAGTAGTGCCTGAGTTTGATTTTAATTTTCTGAAACAGAAAATAATCATATGGATTAACATAAGGGAGTACCACAGAATGCCCTATTTAGCCAAATATTTGTTCACAGAAAGTGCGATGTGACAGTGAGCTTCTTCGTGACGAAACGTTTAAGAGTCGACAGTCTCTGGCCAAGCTCAGGCCACGCACCAGATCTTCATGAACAGTCTTCAATTTAGTTCTTAACCTTAGTGGGTTAGTTGATTTAAATTTAGTTCATATCTTATTATTATTATCATCAAACGACAATCAGGCTTGATAAGACCTTTCACTTTCGATACATCTGCATTTTGGTCGTCCAGATCAGTGTTCGTCGTCCACAGTTCCATGGCCATCCAAGCGTGAGCGCTCTTCATCACCAAGAGGTTGTTTTAATTCTTTCATGTACTTCTGTTGCACTATCTTGAAGTGTGACACAAAATGTGTTTGCATAAAGCAGCTTAAAGTAACCATCGCTGACCAGTTTGGTGTCTGTCTTGAAAATTTAACTTTGTTTTCTTCTTCAAAACTTTTGAAAATACCCAAATTTAAGACAATTATAAAAAGAAAGAAAATAAAGATAGCTCTTAAATTCAACCTAAATTTACGTAGATCAAAAACTTAAATTCTTTTCTAATCTTTTTCAAAAAATTAAAACATTACAAAGGGTACTATCAAAAAAAGAAGTTTTCATAAATTTATATAAATATAAGCCTTACATTTGAGTAAAAATCATTCGATGGACTCATTAAACAGGATTTGTATATTAAACCTGATGAAGATACAGGCCTACAAAAACATTTGATATGTTATGGAGGGCTTCTATATAATTACACCCATTAACAATTAAAATTTTACATTTACTACGTAAACTATCTCTTGTTTTTTACAAGCGTCTGCAGAAACTGTCCGTCTAAATACGTAAGTACTGGAGAAGTTATTGATAAGTAAACGCTGTTGTTACTGAAATGTGCAATACGATCCTAGCAGTTGCTCTGCCTGCGATTTTAACTTTTTTGTACACTGCAAGCTAAATTTTTTTAATCCTGCAATACAATCAGGATCAAAACGTAAACAGTTATAGCTCAGAATTACATAATTTGTTAAATTTATAAAACTTCCTCACTGTCACTAAAAAACGTTCGTAAAAAATGCCTTTTCTCATATCTGGGTGGTCGGTTGTCCAAACTTAGGATCATTTCAGGCTGTTATAATAATCGATATTTAAGAAAACATAAGCCTACGTAGATTAAAATCACGCATAATAACTTGATATAGATGGTATATAATTTGATGTTTTTTTAATTTTAAGTGTATAGTAATTATATGTGTTCCCTTAATAATTTCTCTGATTAAATAATCATTATCGATTAAATAAATATAACTTAAATATGTTTTAGTAATGTTTTATTTTATAGTTTCTGGTTAAATAAATACAAGTAACAGAATAAAAATATCAATTTTTGAAAACGTTATTGATCAGACTCAGATTACTGCAGTTCAAAGTTAGAAAGTCTCAAAATAATACATTAACAGTTCGTGTGTGCACGTATGCATATTGGTAAATTAATTTTCAATCCAAAATGTTCTACTGATTCATGGTGCCATGACACCTCGACCATTTTTCAGTTCAGAAGCCTCCGTTATCCTGAAGCTGGCGCTGGGTTAGTTTAACAGTTGTAATCCTGCGCGCGCGCGCGCCTATAAGCAGCAATTAACATAAAACGTGAACAAAGCCAACGTTGCTGTGATAAGCCGGATATGGTTGTTATGGGACGCCTACACTGAGGTAGGAGTATCGCTGAATCCGATGTCTTATTTGGTGTGGTTCACGTCTTCAGGTTACGTACCAATGGTTTTCGATAGCATCGAGATATTTTGGAGTGGTCTGTCACGTTCCGGAAAGCCACACTGCTGCGTTCGTTTGTGTTTATACCACGTAGCTGAAAGCTTAAATACACGCCAACTTTAACTTCTTTAGTTTTATTAAATACACACTCATTAAAAATTATTGACATCGTTGGCAGTTATTAAGACAAATATAGGCTAAATAGTTACAGACACCAACTTCCGTATATTGCCTCTTACCAATCCGTATACCACCCCAATTACAAGTATCAAAAGATGGTATCTAAATACAGATAAATAATCACGTCATCTTGGTAACGGAGAAAATGTAATTTAACACAGATTTATTGCCATAGAATGCGTGGTAAGAGTTTTGAAAGTACACACTAATGTGAGATTGAAAATTTTATGTTACAAATGTTTCATTCTTGTTTTTTGATCACGTAAATAAAACAGCGTTTTAATTTAACGAAAAACATAATGAAAGAGACGAATAAAATATAACATGTAATTTTTATAAACGATACGCTTTGAATTACTTTTAAATTGATGCGAAATTAAAAATCTGTCAATACCCACGGCTGACTCAGTAGAGTATTGGTGATGTTATCTAACTAAACAAACACTTATAAAATCAAACAAGCTGGATCCACTCTGTCCAAAACCTGTATTTTACACAAATTTAACAGTATTATAGTAATCAGTTACAATAAAACCGGATGTTTAGTGTGCAGTGTTACACGCGTACACACACGCCCAGCTGTTACATTTACACGTTCGTAAAAAACAGTATTTTATATTTTTATAGAAACAAATAAGAAAGTAAACGAGAATTCCACGTCAGGTTTCTGGCAGTTTCGAGGATAAGAAATTACAGTATTGTTTTAATAATGACGAAATGGAAGTTCAATAATAAAATACAAGAACAACCTAACTTAACGTATAAAAAGTACAAGTGACTACCGTGTTTTGTCCACTCTGTAATAAAGCAGACCGAACTGGCGGAATGCAAGTAGTTACAGGCTAAAAGTGCAAAACGAAATGTGGTCGACACGTTACGTTTCGTTGTTTGTAGTTTCAACGACACAAGTTTAAATTTAGCATAAACATAAAGGAACTGAGTGTCTTTAAAAAATAAATATTAGAAGCGAAACAAGTTAAAAAAAGCAACAAAACTATTTAAATAAATTTTAAGTATGGTCTCATTACAGTTATTTTAATTAAGTTACAATTAAAAATTGGATTCAACGCGTTTATTATTTACGAATGTATAAATTCTGTTAACCAGCTGCTGATAATCTAATGTATCTCTTTCCTGCCAGTCTCCCTCGTTTTATCAATGGAACATTTTTCATTTATAAACATGGAAACTATGATTATGTTGAGGAATATAAATTATTGCAGTGTATTAAAGAGAAAATAATAGTTTAAATTTACCGTGTAGACTTGCCAGATGCCTAAGTTTACTGTGGTTGCGTAACTCACAGTTGAACCACTCTCCTTACTGAACCTGTGAAATTGTTAATTCACACACACACACACACACACACACACACACACACACACACACACACACACACACACACACACACACACACACACACACACACACACACACACACACACACACACACACACACACACACACACACACACACACACACACACACACACACACACACACACACACACACACACACACACACACACACACACAATATTTTTTGTTGAAATAATTAATTGTGAAAATACTATTACTAATGTTATTTTTAATAAAATAATAATAATATTAATGTTATTTTTTATGTTAATGTTATACCATGTTAATGTTATACAGTATATTTAAATAGCATTAATGTTATTAATTAAATTAATTAATAAATAAATAAACTTAAACAAAAATTAATAAATTAACATTTTTAATAAATAAACATAAGAAACAAAACTTAAGTTCAAATAAATAAAGGAAAATGGTCAACAAGTTTTAAATTACCACCTAAACCTAAACGTGCTGCACTTAGTTCTTAGAACTGTCAATCTGTCGATAGGTAAAAACAGTTTGATTCAAAATCTGTCTGTCTGTCTATCTGTCTGTCTGTCTGTGTGTGTCTCTCTCTCTATCTCTCTCTATATCTCTCTCACACACACACACACACTCTCCCTCTCTCTCTCTCTCTCTCTCTCTCTCTCTCTCTCTTTTCTTTTTACGAAATCCGTTCTTTTGTTAAATTTCGTTTATAAATAACTTCTTTTCAAACCGATATCTGATAAAGGTAGTTTGAACTGTTGAAATGAATACAATATTATCAAGAATTATATCGTTATGTTAAAAATTGTTAATTTATTTATCGTGTTATTGTAATAATTTATTATGGTTATTTGTACTGTTGAATAGTCAACAAATTCTTTTAATAGTTGTTTCAAATTTTACAAGATGAGTAAACATTATTTATTAGTACACATTAGGATTATCATTTAAGGGTAGGAAATGCTATACACGGTAAACAGTTTTATCGATTGATCTGATCGCGCGTGCAACGTTGTCAACTGTTATTTTGTCCAACTGTCGTTTCGTACAGGACGAGGCCTTTCGGTGTGGGGTAGGCGTGATAACTCTGGAATTGGAGCTGTTCACAAAATGTATCTCGATACTGTATATTTATCTAACTAACAATAGCATACTACCGATACACGGAATTTGGTGAATGGGCCCCTTTCTCAGTAATTTTCAGAAGTGTTCTGAACTTTCTATAATCAATGAAGAAAAGGTGTACCACAACGGTTAGTTTGGTTGTAGAAATAAAATGGATGAGGTCAGCTTTGTGTAGGTCCTCAGGCTTTGATATAAAACTTGGACGTAAAAGACGACTTGAAAATGTTCCAATTATGAAGTAAAATTAAAAACAAAAACAAAAGAGGTGCCTCCCAAGCTAGGTGATCTAATGGATTTGTTCAGGAAATTGGTGAAGTTTGAGAACGAAAGACAGAAAGTTTTGAAATAATCAATTTCCACTAGAGTGTAGCAACTCATGAAGAACAAGAGATAGGTGTTAGAGAACGAATAAAGAAAATCGATATCTTTTGAAAGACGTTAAAAATTCTGGCCGACTACAACGTAAAAATAAAAATACTCTGTGCTGGAAGTCACGCATGTTGTCAATGACAGGGGTCAACACAAGTGGGGTTAATAAATTCTTCACCATTATTCTCTGTAGTCATCACAGTTATTCAAACAGAAATCAAATCATACTGTGTAAGGAAAACTGTAAAGCGGTTCTGTCCAGCAAGGCAATGACGCCCGTGGCAATGATAGCGTCCTTCGTAATCAAATTAATTGTGCCGATTTTTTAATATACTTCAAATGTTAACACAAAAATATTTTTGAACATCTTAAGTAACAGTTAAATGTTTTCCCAGCATTCTCATGAATTTAAATTTTATATATTCGCTTAATATTGTACTGTCGTCGCTATTGATACCAGTCTTATTAGAGAAAGCGCCGTCCATTCAAGCTCCAGCAATTTGGCCTGCGGTAGTTTTATCTCTTCAACAACCGTAGTTCCCAGTGACCTAGCTTGAGTGGTTCACGTTTGTCATGGACAGGAAAAACAGATTCCTCGACACGAAAATGAGCGATACCTAATGGAACACAACTGCATATAGGTCTCCATAATTTTATAATTTCCTTAAGTCGTGCGCAATTCGGGTCAGCGTTAATTCCAACAAGAGGACTGAACACATATTTAACTTACATAAGATTATATTTTTCAAAACATTTAGTCAGATTGTCATTACATTAGTGTAACTATTAATATTATTATTATTATTATTATTATTATTATTAGTAGTAGTAGTAGTAGTAGTAGTAGTAGTAGTAGTAGTAGTAGTCTCATGGCGACTGCACCTTCATCTTCGTAGGATATCACCGAGTACATAAGAAAAGTTGGATAGCACTGTTGTCAAGTATTGACGAATGAGACAAGAACTAAGAGACTGACAGGTTCCAAAACATGGATACTCTTCTAAGGCTAATATGCAGCAGACAGATTACCAAGTTCAGTAAGTAAATTATGTTACAATTTCCAAACATTTTTGTTACGTAATTTTAAAACATTTTAATGAAAATGTAAGGATAATTTAATTTTATAATTTTCTTTGAGTAAACAAGAGCATATGTTTAAAATCGATTTTTTCAGTTTGATAATATTTTAGTTTACATTCCCAGTTTACATAATTAAAACAAAAATGTAATGAAAGTGTAAGGATGTCATACGATTTCCACGTGAATATTCAGAAGTAGATTTTTAAACTGCTGTAAGATGTTTAAAGACTACGTTTTCGTATAGTCGCAAGCTTTATCAAGACGGCGAATCCGAACATACTCGTCTTGGATTCTAACGATTTGAAATGTTTAAAGAATTCGTGTACACAAACATACTATAACATATACAGTCATTGAGTATTATTAACAAAGACAGAATAATATATTGAAACGCAGAGAAAATGAATCATTCAGTTACTCTTGTACAAGTAAACTAGTGATCTCCAACCTGTAAAATGTATAAGAATCACAGGCAAGAGTCCGAAATTAAGACAAACAACGGAGACGGATAGTTCCAGGTGACTCGTATACAGTATAGTGTAACAAACGATTCCCACGTAGGGAAAGGCTAGCAGCACAACTACGGTGACGCCAAGTCGTTGCTGGCTACAAAAAACGTTGTTGCTAAGATTTCATCTCTTTCTGCCTTCTACTCTGAGCTTATAAAATAATTATATTTTACTACATCACGACTTTGTTAATCACATTTTACTTAAAGGATGGATAACAATGTCTTCATCTCCCTACCGGAGGTACAGATTAAATATTACAAACGTGTTATTAAACAAAATGTTTTTAATATTTATTGTGATCACTCCGGATTATCATAACCCATGCTTAGAAATAATATAAACTAACAAATTTCTTACATACTTTTCGTATTTATCTTCTCGATAGAATATTTTACATCCAATATGAAATAAATTCACTGTCTCTCTCTATATCTCTCTCGCTCTCTCTCACTCGCCTCTCTCCCTCTTGCACACTTCTTCATTATAGCAGAAATATTACATTACGTTACATTGAAAATTATCTTTTCAAATACAGCTCAATTGTTACATTCAACTTACATATAATATATCCTACATATGGCTCTCCTATACCGCAGTAGGTGTAAAACCTTTCTCAGAATTACTAACCTTTTTTTTTGCGGGGGATTTTAATTGTCTCCATACATTTATTAGGAAAGTAAAGGAAGGGAATTAAACTAAAACAAATAGATTAAAATTTCATATTCTACGTTCGAAATTCAGTTGTGCATAGCTAAATAAGTGATGCAATTACGCGTGGGAGGCCAAGCCAATATATAGGCTATTCCGGGTACCAGAATGCGAGAGGTTTTTCTAAATATCGAGTAAACTAAGCGCATATATAATATGACGAGCGGACTTCAAACTCAAAGGGGCTTCCTAATGCACCTTAAAACCATGATCTAATTTATTAAAAAAAAGGCGTAAGCAGGAGGACTTGATTGATTCTTATTGGAGTCATTCTTAATATAGAATAATTAAATACATAATGTTATTTTTATTTCGTAATGAGAAATGATGAAGAATGTCCTTTAGAGCTAATTACAATAAATAATATTGTGAAGTAATTAATGTTTAACTTTGAGAATCTTATGTAAAGTGATTTAAGATCTCTATACTATGCAAATTTTAATTCCTTGAAACTACGATTCTAGAGTGCATTTTAGCCGGTAACGATTTTAAATCATGTATCTATAGCTTTCACTTTTAAACGAACAACATCACAGATGGACATTAGACTGATAAGGCTGAAAGAAAATTTGTTTAAATGTCAGTTTTTAATGAAGAACTAATTAACTACTAATTTTTCTAAACTAGGACTTTTTACAAATTAGAAACAACAAACTGCTCACCGGGTATTTCATAATTTAATTTACGTACTGCTTGTTTTATTCATTTGATTTTTTCTTTATCTACATTCAGTCAACGCCTTACAGACCTCCCTCACCTATTCAAAGACAGGGTCTGAACCCATGTTTGTCTCCCGAATACAGATCTTAATTGCCGCACTGGATATGTCCATTAAATCCGATACACAGGATTACGTTGCAGCTAGTAATGTATAGAGTTTTACAGTGAACTACCCTGTTATGACATGTTTCTTAAACATTTGTTAGAAAACCCCATAATCTTGTTAGTCTAAACTCTCTCTCTCTCTCTCTCTCTCTCTCTCTCTCTCTCTCTCTCTCTCTCTCTTTCTCTTTCTAAATAAACATTTCCACTCGAACTCGAAGTCACTACTTAATTCTTGGACTGTTTCATGTGCCATCTTCCTGAATAAAACTAATACTGTAATAAGCATAATGAAGATGGTACAATGACTAAGAGATCTTTATAAAACTATCTAAACGTATCAAATACAAATATTTTCCATTCCTTCCGCATTGAAGACTGTACCTCGTTGAGTTCCATAGCATAACATGTTCACGTTCAGCAATACCAGCACCTTTCAGTGTCAGCAGTCTGTGTTTCTATTCTAAAACGCCTTCTTTCTTGAATTCTCGTTTCGCTGTGAAGATTATATGAACTGTGCATAAACATTATTGTCAGTGTGATTCATAAACGTCTAAAGACTTCTTGTAGTCTTCTCCACGAGTCTTGTAGCTTATTCAGTTGTGGATTATATATGTTTCTATTTTAGAATATCAAAAACATGTAAGTAATCTATTGACAATATCACTCGTTTAAAATTATTCGTAGTTTATCTTGATGTAACCCGTCTGCCAACAAATATTATGTTTATACATACTAATGGGACAATATCAGTTTTTAATTCCATTATATCTATATTAAATTAATTTTTTATAGTCATATAAAACTATTGTCTTCAACTCAAACACCGAATAAATCTCATATTTGTCATATTCCAGTAGTTATGGGTTGTTGCAGAAATCGTTATTATGTACTTACGTGACTCATACAAGACTGAACATGACTGTGTACTGTGTATGTTCTTCGTGTGTAGTGAACTGGTTACTTCATGTCTGAAAGACACTTGTCTCCAACAATTCAATACAAAAAATGTTACACATTTTAAAAGAACTTCCTTTTTTTCGGTCCTTCTTATTTTCGTCGGAAGTTCCTATGTCGGGAAAAGATTGTTATTAAATTTAGCTCACAATCACTGTCAGTACGCATACTTATTGTTGACTATGCAGAGATATTCATACACTCTTCTGTTAATGTTACATAGTTTTATAGATTACTAGTCTTCTTAGTTTTATATTATTACTGTATATTCATGTGTCTAAACATAAGAAATGTTGTGTGTGTGTGTGTGTGTGTGTGTGTGTGTGTGTGTGTGACCCCAAAATAAAACTGTCATAACATTTGTGAGCCAATGATGATTTAAATTTTCTCTAAGTTTCAATCCCAACTAATGACGTTCAGCTTGTCTTTCAGTTTACGGCAGACAGATTTCATTAAACGTATTAAATAACTATGAAGCTATTCCATTTCTTGAAGTTTCGTCTTTGTCTCAGTGGTTACAACGTTTTTAGTTTTCTTTCCGTCCAACAATGTAGCTTATCTCCAAATCTTTTCGCGTAAGTTCCTTTTACACTCCGATTTACAAAGTATGAATTTACGCATATTCAATGACTGATCTCTTTAAGTTATTTTCCAGCAAGACTCAGGTACAGATAAAGCCATTATAACGTTTACTGGTAGACAGGTTACTAACCCTCGTCACAACTTTTGTACTTTCTGTCTAATCTGTCTTTTCTGTCTTCGTACTTGGTCTTTTCTGTTAAGGTACTTGCTTACACCCTATTCTGTAAACTTTCAGATTGTTCGATTGCGAAGGTAAACATTTGTCAACCACTGAAATGTTTTGCAATATTTTATGGCAGCTTGTGCTCGAAAACAGCAGTTTAAACTGAAAAGAATAGATTAAACAAACCTTATCACTCTCCCTTTTGCTCAGTAAGACTAAGATTCTGTGGCAAGTGTAGTGTTGACATATATCACAAGATATGTAGGCCTACATATAGTAGTCGTAAAGCAGATACTATGCCAAAATTGTCTCATAAAGACTAAAGGAACATGTGTTACAGAGAAATCTATAGTAGGCCTACTGCTATGTAGTGGACAGTGTCTTTAATAGAACATGCTTGCAGAGGGCATCCACACACGTTACACGCGACACTTATTTGTCTGGGCGGAATACGATCCGGCCCAGATCCAATCCGGAAGCTAGAGGAAACACTTCCAGGTGACATTAGGGCATACGGCAGTGTGTTGTTCGGTTTCAACTCAGTCACATGGATACCTTTGTGCTTCATGTCGTCTGAACTGTAGCGCGCTTCTGCAAAAAAATACTTATCAATTTTGTCAACGGATGCTGTTACATATCTATTTCGTAGTGATATAAAGCCAACGTTCTATTTCAAAATTTGCAATAGTACAAACTGAGATAATTATCAAAATGACATAAATGACATTTTTTTAGCATTAATGAAAAGTGTATAATGTATTATCTTGTAGAAATAAAGTAAAAAACGTTAATTTGGAGTAAGATGTAAGTTGAATGAAAAGATACGTGCTTGTGCGATGCTGACTTACAAGCTGCCGAAGAAATTGCGGAACACGCAAACGGTTCGTTTTACTATGTTCGTATCTCAGTCCAAGTGTAGACTAATTCATTCAGCTCACTGATTGTTCTTTGGTCGAATATTTGTGTGTATAGGTTTTAATTTAACTTTTAGTATATTAACAATTTTGTTTGTCTTCTTGATCAGTGGGAGGGGGGGTCCAGAACAGTCCTGACGGCCTCGGGGTTACAAAGTTCGTATCCCAGTTTTGTGGAACCAAGACACAACAAAAGCCGAGAGACGCGGAGTCGGACGGCACGCGGCGTATCTTGTTTATAGGCAACGCGTTTTACATGTATATGGCTCATAACATACGCCTACTGCCAAACGTATGTATGTGTGTTGGTTACGTAATGTACGCGTACGCAGTGGTTACACTGCCGACACTAGGCCTACTAACGTTTATTTATTGTTATAAGGATATTTAAACTACAAAATAAAATTAAAAATAAAATTAAGCGCCCAATGTCGTGAGCAACACATTATAGCTTTTGTGGCAAAAAATACGAGTTTTGTATTCTAACTACATACACATATACAATGTATGGTTTTATGCGAGAAATTTTTGGCAAAAATCTACACACCCATTCAACTTAAATAAATTAAGTAAGTTCTATACTGCCCTGCTAAACATAGTGCAATATCTGCAAAAACCTGAAGCTTGGAAAACAGCCCTACGGCACTTTTGAAAACAGATACGGCAGGTGGTATCTCAGTAATTATATATCAGTAATGGTTGCTGTTAACATAAAAAAAAATGCAGTAACATTTTTGTATTATCACATTAGGTGCTCGACAGTCGACAACAGCATAAACGACATAAAAATCAAGATGTGAGTTTTAATAACAGAGCACTTTACCTCAGCAAGACACACACACACACACAGGCCTATGTACCTGTGAAAGCCACACTAAATGTAAACGTATTAGGCCGAAATACAAATTATTAAGAAAAAGATTAGGTTATTTGTTACAGAAACTGTTTTATGTAAAACGTTATGTATTATGAACATAATATGTATAATATGTATTATATAATATGAGCGTATAATTATTACTAAAATGAAAAACTTAATTTCTTGTTGTTTTTATATCTATATAATAAACTTATTAAATAAATTTTAATATAAATCGCTTTATTGAATGATGGAAGCGAAATCTCAGTCTTAATTGACCGTTTGGCATAGGCTGTCTGTCTGTCTATATATCTGTTTGAGATAGGTCTACTAATTATAGTAAAACTTGGCATGCATGTACATACTTTTACCTTCAGTTTATTAGTGTTTATGACATTGATAGGGCCCAAAAATAGGAGGGCTGGAGACAAAAATATGACGTGGTAAAAATTGTAAAAAAATCAAAAACATTTATATGAGTATAAATTAAAGAGAATTCTGATCAAAATCTGAATATAATATACAGTTTTGGAAATTTAAAAAGTTTAGGACACCAGGACCCAAAAACAAGATGAAAAATTTGAAAAAATTTAAAAATCCATCCGCGTGTCAGACTAGAGATTTTAACCAAAATATGAATGCAGCGTTACTATAAAATTTTTTGACTTTCGAGGCCCCATGTTAAAATTGGACTCAGAGACTTGTTCAGAAAATTTTAAAAGTCTATGTGGAAGATAAGTTATGAAGAATACAAAATACAAACTTGGTGTATTTAATAATTTGACAGAATTAATATCCCATTTCAAATTTTAGACAGCCTTCAAAATGTTTGTAAGCTATATTTGCAAGAAAACTTTACATGTAATATTGTTATCAGTTACATTCATCTGAAAAAATATAGGCTACAAGTCTATAGATATTTATGGAAACATACATAAACTTAAAAGCTAGGACTAAATTATTTGCCATTTAGGAATTATGATTATAAATTTAACGCAGTCGTTTGAAATATTTACTGTTATTGTTTGATTATCTGCTTTACACTTGTTATTTTACTAAAATAATAGTAGAGTAAGCGGGTTTTCGTAATTTTTCTAAATAACTAAAAAAAGTCTATATAGAAAATGTCTTAAAAGTAAAACAATGGGCGAGTTCTGCAGCTCAGGAACTTACTAGCTATTACTACTGAAAACACCGCACCCTAAAAAACAGAGACTGCATATGATTGTAGGCCTAACAATACGTATTATACAGATTTACATTTACGTAACGTATCTTCAGTTGATAACAACTTAATGATGCAAAGTGGAAAACGTATTTTATGGATGACGGCGTAAACACAACAGATATTTAAAAAAACGTAACATTCCAATACGCAAGAGAAAAGAAGTATGAATGACTGACAAAATGTAAATGTTTAACACGGTGCAAATTGTCCTCTTGCTGAACGTAATACATGACACTCGTTGCAAGTTAAACGCGTTATTGTTATGGTTATTGTTGTAATGCAGATGAAAATTTTCTTTTATGGGTTTTACATTTAACTACTTCGTTCTCTAAATAATATGTAGTGAGAAAAGTGACTTTTTATTTTTAAGAATTATTAAAAAAGAATAACCAAAAGAATTATTATTTTTTAAGAATTTTTTATTTTTTTTATTTTTATTTTTTGGGGTTGTTTGCAATTCCTAATTTCTGTTAAACTGATGTTATTAAAAAAAATGTTTCATATTTTTGTCATTGATGACTTTCGTTAACTTTAAAAAAGTATATAATAAATTAACAACAACTTTCACGGGTTAGGTGAATAGGTTTGGCTTTCACAAAACGTAGCATCGTTTCCATGACCTCTACAACTCGACTGCGAAACATGTCAGCATACAAGGTGTATGTAAAAAGTAACGAGCCGGAGTGTATAAAATTAATTATTGACACATTAAGAACAAAACAATTTTATCCTCTCCAAAATAGTTCCCTTGGGAAGCCACACACTTGGATACAGCATTGGAAGTCTTCAACTGTGAATGGTTATAGCAAGTCCGTCACACTCTTTTAATATCTTTCATATTTTCAAAGTAACAATGTCAGAGTTAGATTGCTTTGTGGAACTAGAAAATATTCACGTGGACTAAGACCAAGGGAGTAATAACCTGAGGTACTACTGAAATATCCTTCATTGTTGTAATGCAGACAGCAAATTTCTTTTACGGGTTTTCCATTCAAATTCTTCGTTCTTTAAATAATATATAGGGCCTAAAGAGAAAAGTGACTTTTTATTTGTTCACAGAAAAGTGTTTTGTAATGTTGAGAGTTATTGTGATGAAACACTAAAGTAGCAGCAATCTCTGACCAAACTCATGTCATGCGCCAAAATTTCATGAACCGTCGAACTACAGTTTCGTTATTAATTCATAACCCATCATTGTCATCATCAAACTAGACGAGATTATTCGACACGTTTTGTACTCTGCTTGGTTGTCTAGAAGAGGGTTCGTCATCCACAGATGTATGGCTGAGTCAGAAACAAGTACAGTGAGGGAAAGGGATGGATATAAGATTTGTAAGAATTCGTTATTTGGATACTGAAGAGTTAAAGAAGGTGGAACACTTCGATGGGTTATGAAGGGAGAAAGGAATCTTGATTGAAGAGACTAATGAACTATTAACAACAGTTTTTGGTAGAACAGAGAAAAGAAAGAAAAAGAGTGGGAAGGGAATATTGGAAACTAGCTGGATAACACATACATGGGGTTGTGTGTTATTTTATGAAGAAATGAAGGGATAGATGGAAACGGAGAAGAGTGTGCTGTCAGGGACCAGCCAAATGATAGAATACAGTATGGCGACAATCAGGATTATGATATATTTAAATAGAAGAAAACTTCAGTTTTTAAAAAAATATATATACATATCACATATATATCTTTCCTATTTATAAAATATAAATACCGGTACCATTTACACTTGATTATTAAAGTTATACCTTTATAAAATTTATACTATTATTATCATTATTACATAATAATTGTCATGAATTATTACAAGATAATTATATCATTATTAAACAATTATAATAAAGTTGTACTATTATTACTGTCGTCATAGTATTTACTTTATATTAATATAAACAATAATTTTGTTTCGTCATTTGAAATACAAAATATTATATAGATTTGTCCATTATTAAATCTATTTATTATATATTTGCATATTTGTGGTATTTTCTGATCCTAATATGTTAGATTCTCGTCGAAAATTTGACAGGCCTGTTCCAGTACTCCACTATTCCGTCAGATCGAGGAGCTGTGCGCATTTTCCGAGTACTCATTAAACAACAATAGTCCATAAAAGTCACCTAAGTCTAAATTCTTCACATATGCCGTATGAATTTCTTTTGGAGTTCCATAACGGGAACAAAACTTGTGAAGTAACCCTTTTGCTACAGTGGCAATCTCCTGATTCGGATGTTATAAGGCTCTCCCTATTTAGTAAAGTAGTTACTTACAACCATGATGTATAAGTTTCCGACGTCCGTAATTATAAGTACCGAGGCACCAATGCCTACAGCAATTCTCTCAAACGGAATTGTCTCACTTTATCTTACCTCTACTTTGTAGGCTAGAGTAGCGTCAGTTGTTTTATTGAAGGCAAAGTGATCTCCAGATGGCCATGAGCATCAGCCACTCAAAAACAGTTGTTGCATTGCGTAGTCCGAACGGCGTAACTTTAAAATTAAAATGGCTACTTGATATCAAGAACTCTGGCTTTTTCTTACATTCTTGGTGAACTCCTACTGGGTTCACTTGACAATATCCAAGGTAAAAACATTTCCCCCTAGCCAATGGGATTTCCCCTGCATTCCTCGAGGGGTTGTAGTACGGACGTTGTATCTCTATTATTGACATCTTATTGAAAAGAGTCTACCAAGTAACAACCCTTGAACCGCAATAACATTTTCAAATTTGTTAAAAATCTGCCTGACATATTCAAAATCAGCGTTGGAAACGTGCTCAGGTGTCTCGGCAGATCCTTTAATTCTTTTCATTATTCCGAAGTATATGACGACCTAAGCTTTTGATCTGTAATCCCCGATACCCATCGTGGAATAATTTGTCATTTTTGCCTTTGTGTATGTGTGTGTGTGTGTGTGTTATCGACGTACCGGCCTAATTTGTGATACCCTTCCGATTAATTCTGCTCCAATGGGCGTTTTCACACTAGCCGACACGACGTCGACACAACACCGACACGATATCGGCGCGTTATCGGTGGGAACAGAAAGTAAAGAAATGTTATGGAACCGTTTCACACTCACCGATATGTCGGTATCGGGTCGGTGCAGGCACCGACGTGTCAGCGGACAGCAGCTCTCCCATCTTGGTCGGCGCTCTGTTGTCACCGACAGTTCACTCTGCCTAGCGCATTAACTTAGGTCAGTAGTTGAATATTATGTGAAATGACTACTTTTAAGTATGCCATGTGACATTGATTTAACTTGTTGAGACGAAGCCTTGTTTGTGGGACAAGACAGATGAAGGAAATAAAAATATTTTGATAATATCTGACAAGTTAACTGAAATATAATCAAATGTTTCTTTTCTCATTCGAAAAAGATTGAAAAACTTGTTAGGATCTAAAACCAGCTTATCAAATAAGGTGTAGTATGTGCCTTCTACACAGCGAATTTTAATAATCGGGTGAACCCAATACTTCCTATCTACTTTTCGTCTTCTCCGTCTTAAATATAACAAATAGGCTTATAGTAAATACAATCTTCTGTTGAATTCAGCCATTTGTATAAACTACACTCACTACGGCCGATATGTCGACATCTGTCGCAGTGGCGACTCGTGGATTTCAAAACGTGTAGGATGTAGACTACTGTCGAAAGAAAAATTATAGGCACGACTAAAATACATTAATAATTAATAGTCATATAATAATAATTAGCTATGAGATTTACAATTAACTTACCCATTATTTGCTTTACTTGTACTTCAGGTCGATCCCTTCTCTCCTTCTTTGCTGCAAAGATGTCTATGACAGAATCGTAAAAGTTGGGATTTTTTTTCAACTCTCTGAACAACTCCTTTTCTATAGATATTAATTCTAGACCGCTGAGACGATCTTGTGTGGTCGTATTTCTAGCATATGATTTGATACGCTTCAATGCCGAAAAACTTCTTTCTGCTGAAGTACTTGTTGCCGGAATAGTCAGAAATAAATTTACAAGCTGTGCTAATTCTGGTAAAGTCTCATTTAAGTCACTTGACACTAAGTAATCGTTTAATTTTGAAACAGAATCATGTTTGAATGATGGGGAACTATAAATATATGACAATTCGGAATGTAAGCCGGTCTCATTAAAATAATGTCCATAAGGAGATTTCATCAGGCTTTTGAGGTGTTCTTCTGGGAATTTATGAGAGTACTCTTTAAATTTACTAAATTCCAAAAGGGCAAAAAACTCTAATTTGCGGAAATCAGAAAACCGATTTTCAATTTGCATTATTAAATTGTCTAAAATTTCAAAATAAAGGCGGCGATAAAATGCTTCCTTATCATCATCAATTTTTATTCTTTTGTTGGGAAAGTCTCGTTACGGTTCATTTCAAAATCCTTCATTTTTACCCACAGGCCTCCAAAATCGCCGCGCAATCGAACAAGAAAATTTTTAAAATTCTGAATTTCATTTTCACAAAACATAATATCACATGACTTTTTTTGTAAAATTTTGAATAAGACTTCTGCTTTAGGAAGCACTAAATGAAATAATTCTAATAAGAAATTAAATTCAAAGTCATTAAGATTTTTACGAAAACCTTTTGCACAATACCGCGACTCTGCATCAAACGTAGTATCATTTCCCAAAATAAAATCAAACAAGTCGGTCAGCTCTTCCTTATGGTCATAAACCATTTCAACAAGTCGATTATTGTACAGCCATCTAGTTGGAGCTACTGAAGGGAAACGAGCACTTACAATTTCATCAAGAGCATTTGATGAGTGTGAAAAAAAAGATGCGAAACCAGACAAAGTTATTAAAAAAATTTTACATTGCTTAATATTTTTTACCGAGTTTTTTAAAATCAAATTTAATTTGTGAGCATAACATGTTGTAAATAATGCCTGCGGACATTTCAATTTAACTTTGGCACTTTGGCAGCAAGTCCATTATATTGTCCTGTATTGACGGATGCGCCATCATACGTTTGTGCTACCAACTTATTACAACAACGAAATTCATCCAGGTGGCCAAATATACATTTCGAAATTCGATCAGCTGTTCGATCATCACTGACATCTAAGAATCTAATGAACCTCTCCTGAACTGCACCACTTGCGTGTACATACCGGAAAACCGTGGAAAGTTGCGATTTTTTGGCAATATCTGTAGTTTCATCAACAATAATAGCAATGAATTTTGCTTCTGAAACTTCTTTTTTAATATTTTGCATCAAGTGCTCACTACAAGCTTCGATTAAATCATTTTGAATTATTGAAGTTTCTCCACTAAAAACAGTAGAATTTTGTAGATGGACTTGTAATTGTGCGTCATTTTCTGCTAATAAATGCAATAATTCCCTGTAATTCCCTCTATTCACCGAATTTTCCGACTCAGTATGCCCGCGGAATGGTAGTTCTTGGAATGCTAGAAAACAAGTTATATCTATCAACTTTTGAACTACATATCGATTACTTTTAACTTTATTATTATGTTTTTCTATACTTTCTTTATGGGCTTTGCTTAAACAAAATTCTATTCTATTTTCAGTTTGTGTAAAGGTAAACTGCTTAAAAGTAACAGAAGCTGCTACATGTTCTTTAGTTTGTTGATGGCGCTTACGTAATATATTTCCCAAATTATTTATATCCACAACCCCATCTTTATTCCACACATTTTTATGAATGGAAAACAATAAGCAAGGCCAACAAAATAATTTTGATAATTTTTTACATCCACACAACCAAGGAATATCACTATATTTGCTGGTATGGAATTTAAGTTTTGTGTCTTGCCACCTGTTTTTCGTTCTTGAACTAAATTAGGCAAACAAGGCGTAGGCCTACCTTTTGAAACTAAATCCCTTTTTTCAGCGAAACTGAGTGAACTAAACGGTTTTTTGAACAGTTGTTCAATTGCACAATTACACTCACTTTCTTCACTAAAATTAACAGCTTCCATATTCATTTAACTAAGCTTACAAACACTATTACACTGATTCATTAATGACATATGGCACAATGTATACTAACTATTATTGTTGAGGTAGGACATATCACCACGTCCTCAATTGCGTCCGTATTAGTCACTTAATACAGTACTATAGTCAATCGTTGCGCGCGCCACTAGTCATATGCCGTACAGCGTATGCTTAAGGACGAGTTTTCACTGTCCTACAACACGAGGCACTCGTAATTGGTTCTCAATTTAATGTTTACAGAAATTTATACTATTTTTTTTCAATCAATTCCCTTTTCTACCCATTGGGGTAAGGTAATTTATACTATTTTCTTTCGAAAAATAATTAATTTATTTTTTTAAGTGTAGGATGATCCTCACATCCTATATGGAAGAATCGCCACTGAAACTGTCGTCTTGAGTGTGAAAGTACCTTCTCGATATCGTGTCGGTGTCGGATCGGTGTCGTTGTAGGGTCGATGGGTTGGTGTCGTGTCGGTAAGTGTGAAAACGCCCATTAGCGTCTGACAGTTAGTATGCCCGGTGCGCTGTGAGTAGCGCAGTTTCGAATATGGAACACTTACTACCCCTAGCTCTACATTAACTATAACCAAGAGATGACCTTTTCAGAGTTCGGCTCTATTGACATGGTATTTTCTTTATCACGCCCGTTGATGTTTCCTGCTAAATTGCTATAGAGAATTATTTTTCTTCGCCGATTCTTAGTATGGTAAGAGATGTCTGTTACAAACCCATAGGTGATCATAATATCGAGAGTGGTTTCATATCAGTACCTCGAGTAAAACTTTGGCGGTAACGAATCGCTTCTCGCGAATATAAACTTGAACGTTTCCAAAAGCTTTCACAGGTCTTCCAGTAGCAGTCTTTGAGTTATAACAACATCAAATGGATTTAAGGTTAGTCAGTGAATCTGGCTGTTAAACTATGACAATAGAACTATGACGACCGTGTCGACTGTAATTATTAAGATCGTTTTTTCTTAATACACATACATGCAATTCCTCTGTACAAAACAAATAATAAGAGTCACTAAGTTAAACAAATTCAAAACCCTACAATTTAAAAACAAGAATCACTTGAATGAACAGTCGCTAATTGAAACTTGCGTGTCGATGTAAAATCACGCGCGAACTAATTAAATTGCAGACGCCATTTGTTATATAAATGGCAGCAATCTAAACAATGGCCTTATAGCCACGAAGGCACCAGAATATTCTTATATTGTGGCATTTTACAAGGGGGATGTTAATACAACGGGCGTCGCACATCGCAATGTGATGAGCCATCAGTAGCACTCAATACGCTGCACAATATACGTTCTACTACTCTCCGCCGTAACACTATGAATGAACTTTACTATTCAAGGAAAAGCTGTAACTGTTACAAGAAGCAAAAACACATACAATGTATCGTTCTATAAACGTATCATATTTTTTCTCAGAATGTAGTACAAATACAAACTAAAAAGGTAAAATGTACCATACATTAGTAACCCCAACATACTATTTTCGTTACTTTAGCCTATTTTCGTTATTGTTGTACTCGGTTCGCCGTAACGCTCTGGCTACACCCATTTTTATATTAAACTGGGCACTAAATGATAACCATAATCTAGTAAGTTTCTATTATACACTCTAAAGGTATAAATCCCCATTTCTCTATTAAAATAATTTCTGTTTAGCTATCAAATGAAAAAGATACAGTACCGTTTACCAAATGGTAAAAGCTTAAGAGCATGATAATGTCTTTCAGCCGCCAGCTAAACGCAACATTTGCGCAAAAGAAACAATCAGTCAGTCAGTAACCATAATAATAATAACCATAATTATGCGAGTAATTAAATATAAAGAGGAAGTAGATTTGCATTTACGATGCAGTACAGACAAATATTTTAATGAATAGATGCAGGATCGTTAGCTGAATCACATACGAAGACAACCATTAACTAGAGACAATAACCTATCTACAGCTATGCAGTGTTGTTTGCTTGTCTTTAATCTGCGACGACGTTAGCATGTTAGCGGTCGCGGTTTTAGTTAACGAATCCCGGCTGGTAAATTGTGCTAACACTTGACTTTAAACTTTCAAGACGCTTTATAAATCTGGTTTAATTGTTTGCAGTGATATTATTTTTAACACATTATATATATTGTAACGTAACATAGTTGAGGTCCCCCAACGTTACATAAAAATTGAATGAAATATGGTCAAGGACCATACCCTGACTTGAGGTTGTTCAATAGTTTATGTGCTTGAGAAGTACCTCAAGTTAAAAGGAGGCGATGACTAATGTTAAATATAAAAGAGCCAGACCAATGAATGATTGAATGTAATAAAATGTTTGTTTTGTACTGTGACATGTTAAGGTCTACAGAGTATTTATGTTGTATGTTGAATATGCTAAAAATGAAATGATGTTGTTTGATAATAATACTTCATCAATAATTATGTTTATATTTATATTAGATTTGTCTTTATACAACCCAGTATAGTTACCAATGTTAGGCACTGTACTAAGTTCTCAGTATTGTATAAAGTTGAAAAATACTGTTGTTTTAATTAATGTTTATAAACTGGATCAGGAGTGTGACCAGTGTTTCAAGTCTAACAAGTAGTTCTGACAATTATATCATAAATTAATAAAGGGTTCCAGAACCAGTTAATTAATATAAAAAAAAAGTAACCACCAGTAAATTAAAATTAATGTAATTAACCATGTAACCATGAATTAATTGTACAGTAGGTCAGGTAAAAAGAAAATTAAGTTAAAAAACCAAATAATGTTATAATGGTTGTAAGTGAATCTATAGGCCTAAATTCCATATTAGTGAAAGGAAATTAATACCTTTTTAGGAAACCCAGTCCAACGAAACTCTGGTAAAACATTTACTGTTCAGGAAGGAAGGTTAGGGGAGAATTTTATGTGATTCAATATTAATCCAAGCACGGAGTATTTTATTGGAAAGGAGTAGTAATATTCTATAATGCCGGCTCAAGGATATATAGAAAACGTGGTTGTTAAGGCAACTGAATTGCAGAAGTTGTTGATTTTGAATTAATTCGTTCTGATTGTTACAAGCTATTAGGTTGAGATGGACCGATATATTTAAAAAATATGAATAAATCTAAAGGAAATATGTATCCAAATTGAAAAACCCTTTTTGTAAAACAATTATACTTTAATGCTAATGAGTAATACAAATTAAATAACCCTCCAAATTGTAAATGAATACAGTAAAAAAGAATTGAAAGCCTCTCACCTCATTCACTAAATAATTCCGCTGGATTTGGTATTAAACCAATTCATACTATAAACCGAAGAGCAGTAAAAGAATTAAAGCTTGAACTAACGGAATTATTGAAAATACCAGAAGACTTGGTTTGGCAGAAATAACCTTCATTGGCAGCAGAAGAAGCTGAGATCCTAATTCCATTTCACTGGGACCGAGAACTGTGAGGATCGTAAAAGAAGAATAGAAGCCCGAAGATTTCCTGAGGGTTTACCAGTACACAGCACCATCAATTTTATTGAAAACCAGAGCTATTTCACTGGATGAAGACGAGATAAGCTGAGTTTTGGGCCACTGTTGACAAACGTCCACCGCCAGACGAAATTTTCGTCGGTTTGGTAAAAAAACAACTTATTTTCATTTCACTGTATTTAAAGTAAATAATTTTATTTTTGTAAATTGAACAACCTTAATTATGCATTTTACCTGGCCTTACTAATGGTTCAAAGAACTTTACAAACCCTGGGATAAGAATTATTTGTTATTATTTTCAAGTGTATATGTTTTTAGAATTTGGGTAATTAATAATCGATATATGTCTGGATGATCGATTGGATCGTATTATTGTTTTTTGAGACAACGTAACCTGTGAATTAATAGAGAAAATAAATAAAGTACATTTATTGTATGAGATAACGCTTAAGTTATTGTAGAATAAATACTATATGTAGTGGGTGGAATCATTTACAAAAAGATTGATACAAACACAACGAATAAATAACCTATAAGTACGCTTATTACTAGTAACAGCGCTCAAAGTTTGCAGCTGGTGGGACGGGAGATTGCTGAACTAGCTTGTGTTTAATACTAAATTCGAATGAAATTTTCTACCATCGAGTGACTAGGGTTGACACAAATACCCCTTACATTCAGTTAATACTCCATACATATCGCTAATATTACACAACCACTGAAAACTAAGTTAAGTCTATAGAGTAGTACGATTATAAATTCAAGAACATAATTATAAATTTGTTTGTTTAATAATCTATTTTCCGAAGGTTTCATCGATCACAACCGAAAGATATATTAATTAATAACATATTAATTAAACCAGGTAACAACATTAATAATTGTTACAAATTGCCACCTGCAACGTATTACTTGGCGTTTGATACACAGGAGTCTCTTCTAACTGATTACACCCATGGACAAGATTTCTTTATAATTTGACGTTTCCAGCGTGCAGCATATAATATAATATACGTCCTATATACATATACCGTTTCATATCAATATATATATATATATATATTGTAACCAATGTACACTCTTCGTGTACGTGTGTATGTGTGTCTCATCTAGTTTATTTTTGGAATTGGAAGTTTTCGTAATGTGTTTGCGAACGTAAATGGTGTCGTTCGGAAGCGTCTGGTAGCCTGTGTGCCTTACCTGTCCCTTCTCACTCTTTCGTAATTCCGGATAGGCGCCAAATTGTTTTTCGTGAAAACAATTAAAAGTTTTTATTTGTATAGTTTGATATTGCACTATTGTAAATTCGAATCGCTCGCCGTCTGGCTTGTTACTGATTCTCATCTGAGTTGGGGAAACATGTTGCCAACTTGAGACAACGTTGGTTATGTTGACCCACTGCTAGTAAACAAAACATGCATAATATTCTTTACAAGTAAATAATGGACAGTTGTTATCGGTACACACTCTTTTATTAGGCTTTTGACTGGTTATTTTTTTGTTAACGCTTCATAAAATTAATAATTTATACAATGATTTTAGCCTCGGCAATATTCGCTCAATCAGCGGATCGCTGGGTTGGCAGTACAATGTTTATATTAGCTGCAAGACAGTGTGGTTATTATTTTACAAAATAAATCTGCCTATAGGGTTCTTTTAAGTACGAAACAGAGGTTTATCTAACAAGATAACAAAATTAGAACATATCATTTAAAGTACGTGATCATTAAAATTAAACAAGGTTTACTATAAATTAAATATTGTGGTGTTGAATTGTGACAGTGTCGTTGGTGTATACATAGGTTATCATTTGGTCATTCAGTGTTTACAAAGTTACTTTTTTATTTTATCAATCCTTGAAAATACCTTCAGTGATAGTGAGAGTTTTATCATTTAGTTATAATTTTGTGAAAGAGAATTTGTCTTTTTTATAAATCAATAAATTCCGCAATACTCAACGTTAGTAGATAAAAGATGTATTGTCAGTCGTCCAAGTGGTGTAATGGGTTGATGTCGGTTCTTCCTTCTTCAGTCTTGGGCTTCGGGAATGGTTGGCGTCTTCTTCTGGTCGGATTCCATATATTTTTTGGTCATCTAGATTAATTCCGCGCTGGTTCTTGGTATAGTTTGGTTGGAATGTCCTCTCGTCAGTTATTCTGGTCCTTCTTCATCGACTTATGGGCACTTATACTGTTTTAGAGTTAAAAATTTGTGCCCTTCACGGCGTGGCTTCTCTCCAGTTTAGCGTCACTACAGTTATTATTTGTTCCTAACTGAAAATTAGTCAATACACGGTTGTTGTCATGGTAACTCACAATTTTTGATTGAATTCCTTCAATTCTTCCTTGAAATCTTCCCTTAATGATGCTATATTTTCGTTCTTTTTTTCCATGTTCTTCCGGTTATCTTCCATCAGTATTCTCATCATTTCCAGTAAACTCCCGTCCTCTGGTTGTGCGGGTTTCTCCGGTTGATTTTCTGGCTGCACGGGTTTGACTGGTTCCGTGGGAGGTAACATTTGTTCGGCGTCTTCTACCGAAGTCACTTCTTTCTCTTCCGCTCGAACTTCCTTTTCGGCCTCCTTCGTCCGCCTTAATGATGATGCCCTCTTCATCTTGTTTACCTTCTGTCGTACCTGCCGCTAGATATTCTGTCGTAATTCTAGCCTCACTAGTTGGTGCGCCACTCTGTGTGGTTTGACTATACATGATATGTTTGTGTCGTGCTAATGTGATTTGTCCTAGTTTACTCTATTTGTTTGGGTTAGTGTACCCTTCTATATCTCAAGTCCTTAACAATTAATATTTTTAACTTGTCTGTCTTTACATTTATTATTATCATATACAATTTTCATTAGTTAGTCTTTTTCATTGGTTTAACATTAGTTTTGTATTCTTTCTGGGCTCACTTTATTTTGCCATCGTTTACATGTCACTTCCTTGGTGTTGTGGCTGATTATACTTTCACACTTCCATGCTAATTCTTTGTTCATTATTATTCTTATTATTACTACACTCTTGTGGTGGCTAGTTCTAGTTCACTTACAGTTGTCATTATTTATATTATTCTTGGTTTATGGGGCTGGTTCTACTCTCTCACTTACCATCTATTGGGTTACTCAGGTTAAATCGCCATGTATTACTGTACTTAACATTTGGTTTGTTTGTTTGTCACTTCTTTATTATTAGAGGTTACTGCTCTGACTACCTGGATATGTCTGATCTTGTTATTATTTTGAGTTACCCCTTCCTTTAATCTCTGATTCATCCCTTTTTTATTTTAGTGTTAATGATTAAACAATTTATCTTGTCATGTTTTCTTCATTATTGTTAGGTGAAGATATGTACCATTACAATATATATATATATATATATAACGTGACAAGCTGTCTCATTATAGGTAAATGTGGAGCATAATTATTATCAGCTGTTATGAGTGTCCAGAACGATAGAAGAATGCTTGGAAATAAAATAATATTAATAAAAAAATTAAAATTAATAGGATAAATTGGTAATAAGACAATGTAAAAACTATGAAGATATAATTTAATATTTGAGTGAAGTGTTGTGTAATGTGGGTAGCAAATAGAAGGTTATGGAAGTTTATTCATGTGTAATAAAGCGTTGTTTTAGAATATTCAAGAACAAGGAAGTCGGCGAGCACGTGGCCGCTCCAGAATATAATAGAGTATATAGAAAATACGCCTACGCGCATATCGGCGGTGACGTCATTCGGCAGCGCGGCGGCATACATTAAGCTGTATTATAAAAGCAGTGGCCAGTCTTCTCTGGGCTCTCTGAAAGTCGTCATACAGTACTCAGCGAAAGCATCTGTCAGTACTTGCGACGGTGGGCATCGATTCCAGTCAACATTAATTCCAGGCAGTCCTTGGGCCCGTAGAGTCGTGATAGCAGCGAGTGTCAGCAGGAAACCAACACGGAGTTCGAGATAGTCGGCTACCGTTCCTGAGCTTCGTTTTGCTGATCGTGGCGGCTGGGATATGGAGACCTAGAGCAAGGCAGTTCCCGGAGGCGGTTGCTGGAACGTGGAACCAAGACGACGGATCGCTGGAGGCCGGATCGAGATCGTCGACCGGAAGGACAATGAAGACAACAGAACAGGGAAGCCGAATTTAAATAAATTTGTTATCAAATTATAAAACTTTAAAGTGTACAGTAAAGTAAAAGAACACATTGATTTAAAATATAATTTTGTTTAAAGGAGACTTTGAACAGTTAAACAATTTACAGCACTGTTTGAATAAAGAGAACATTTATTTAAAGATATTTTCAAAGCAGATTTTTGAACTCGAATAAATTAATTTTGTGTCAAATAACGAAAGAACATTTTAATATAAAAGTGTGTAAAAGAAAGGACAATAAACGTATAAAATTTCACTAATTGTGCATTCTTTTTTGCAAGTCTGGTCTGGGCTATAACCTGTTACCTTGCAATATATATGTACATTGCGACGTATCAAAACAAACCTTTATTTACAACAATCCCAATTACGTCATGCAATGATGACGTCACGCAATGATGCCGTCATACAGCGTGACGGTAAATAAAATATTACAGAAAGTTTCAAACGATGTCCAGCTAAAAGACATTATCATGTCAAAAATTCTGTCCAGAAATGAAAAGTAATTTGGCTATCTTTTGTAACAAATTACTGATATGTGTATAGTAAATGTTCCTCCTCCTCCTACGGCGCTACAGCCCGAAGTCCTGACCCTCCACCTCTCTCTACAGCATCTTCCCATCTTTTCCTTGGACGGGGCCTTTTGGTCGTTAGCCATCCATACTCCCCATAAGGACTCTTTTAGGTATTCGTTTGTCATCCATTCTTATGACATTGCATCTTCCTCAGTTTTACGTACACTTCTACCGTTGTTCGTTGAAGCGACAATATATTTCACCATTATGACGTAGGTCTACCCTCCATTCCTCATTTCTATATATGGGGCCCAGGATCCATCTCAGGAGCGTCCTTTCAAATATCTTCAGGCGTTCAATTGCCCTTTGTGTTAATATCCAGGTTTCACAGCCATAGCACAGGATGGTTCGTATGATAGTTTTGTGTATGCGCTTTTTTGTCTGCCTATGAAAAACTCTTGACTTGAAAGTGGTGATAAACGCGAAGTAGGCCTTGTTGGCCTGTATTAGCCTAAAGTCTTTTATTCATTCCCATCTTCAGATATCGTCGCTCTTAATGTGAAACCTCTGACTGATTCTAAACAGTCTTCTTCTATAATAAATTTTTGCCTGATTTATCATCTTGGTTTTATCCACATTTTGATAATCCTACCTCCTTTGTACTTATTTTCAGGTTTAAGTATATCTCCCTTGCAACCGCACTTGATTGGGTTATGATGGCTATATCGTCATCATATGCTGCTACTTGTACTTTAAAATGTTCTTTCTAATTCTACTTCCTCCTGTATGGTCAAACTTTCGTTAGGAGTTATGCTCTAAAACAATCTTCTTACATTAACAGTAACACAATTTATTATAGTTTTTTAATATTTTGAGTTGTTTATAGTCGAAGAACTATAATAATTCTATATGAACAGAAGATCGGATTATAAACAACAAATTAAAAAACAATAATATTATAAACATTAAATGTTACCGTCGTTTTTCACACGCGCGCGCGCACACACACAACACACACACACAAACTATGTAGGCTATACTATGCACAGGACATTTCGTGTAGTTTGGACACTTTGAGATTTCAAATGTAGGGCAATTTTCAAGAGTCAAAAAATTCAAAAAGGTGTTCCAAAAATATACAACCGTTCGCCTACTAGCCTCACTTACCTGAAAAAGCCGGGCTCAAGTGGCAACTAGACTAAATCTTCTTTTAAGAATCTGATAATAATAATAATCCTTAACATTATCAGTTTTCATTACTAACAGTATACAGTTGAGTAAAAAATATGTTAATACTGAAAACTGAGTTGCCTTTAGAACGAAACATTTAACAGTTATGAACTAGTAAGCTCTCTGACCCCACTATTTTGAATGAAACAGTTATTATTAATATTATTAGGTAAATTTCAATATTAAATAACTTTTTAATTATTAAAAAATTCGAAAACCCCGATTAATTAATAATTATTCTAGTAAAATAACAATTGTAAAGTAGATAATCGTACAACAAACGCTTAAAATTTCATGTTACTTGCTTGATTTTTGTTACATTTATTCCTATAATGCCTAATGATAAATAAATTACTCCTAGATTTATATGTATTTATGTCTCCATAGATATCTGCAGACCTATGTTTAATAGTTTTCATAAATACACACAACTGATAACAACATTTAGGCCTAAAGGTTTTTTGGGGGGAAACATACCTTACCTTTGAATGCGACCCAACACGGCAAAGAGTGTTGGGAGATATCAATTCTATCAAATTATTAAAAATGCGAAGTTTGTATTATAAATAAAAATTCTTCATAATTTGATCTGCCACATGCTCTTTTACAATTTTCTTAAAATTTTGAGTTATATTTTTTCCTGTAGTTCATTCAAAATTTAAAAAAAATTCATAGTGACGCTACATTCGGTTTGGGGTTAAAATTCCCTTTAGCCTAACACCCGACTGGATTTTTACAATTTTTTTAAGCTTTTAATCCTTTTCCATAATGTCCTACGTTTCTGAGATTTCCAAAACTGTACAATGCATTCAGATTTTTGATAAAATTTCCTTTAATTTGATATACCATTTTATTTTTGAAAATGTTTCATAATTTTGACCCATCACAGAAGTATCGACACGTATGCCAAGTTTTACGAAAATCGGTTGATGCATTCAAGAGTTATCGTCAGACATACTCAAAAAATATAGATAGATGCACTGAATACGGGCAGAGAGACCAATAGCGTCACACTTTTTCCTGGACCCCCCCCCCAGGAATCCTTTGCGGGCTCCCCTAATACTCTTACTTAATTTGTGCCATTGTTCCCTCTTGAATACTAACCCCTCCTTTCGGCTACTAACATTATATAACGTAAACATAATACGTTCTCCTCAACACTGTGCATAATCTCTTATTCTAAGCCCAAGAGGCTGTTATTTCAACTGTTATTTCTATAAATCCTAAAATGCTTAAGATGGTGGGCCTTCCTGGTTCATCTTCAGAAATTAAGATATAATGACTATTTGACTGAGTTGATCTTTTCTGTTAACGTCTTGTGTAGTATCCATTTTGACATAGAAAACTGACCAGATTCAATCTGTTTCAAAATAATATTTTCTACTTTCCTAGATAAAAGCTGAATGAGTTAATTTTAAATTTTGGAACTCGTATACATCTCACTATTTCTGATTCTCTTGAACTTTTACGGATACTTATTCATATCAGACCATGATTATCTCTTGCAACAATTGATCGTATTTATCAAAAGATTGACAACTGCCAAAACATTTTCGCTGTTGGGCTGGCCTGTTTTCTCATTATGTCCTCTAAAAGCTAAATTTGAAGCTGCCAATGTCAGAGTAACATTTACAATGCGATTCAGTGCTTTTGCCCATTTATTAGTTTCCTTTCGTACCTCATAACGAATAACGATGCAGGCCTGACAGGTGGCCACGGTGCATTCTTAACTGAAATCACCGCTCTATTGTACAGTTAAGCAAATAATGTATACCAAGAAAGTACACATCGTTAAGTTCTGGTAAAATAATAGTAAAAAAAATTAATGTATTTGTTTTGAATGTTAAATACATACGAGGAAATTTGGTTTTACTGAAGTTCAATGGTTTATATCCATTCTTAAAAAATTAAGGAAATGTTTGCATGGGACCCTAGACCGCATTGTGGCTCCGGCTATTACGCCACTAGAGAAACAACTGCCAAACAGGCAAGTTAAAACTGAGAACTCTCTTCGCTCGTTCAATTGGTATTTCAACACCTCTGAATTATAACTGGCAAGGCAGATTTTCCATATTATCTAAATGACAACGTAGGAATGATTCGGTGACACATTTCTCTAAGAGGAACGCTTACGGGAACATCACATAATGACATTGCTCATTTGTAGAGACATAATTTTTACCAGACTGAATACACAGTACTTACAAACTGTACAATAAAACTATTTTTCAGAGTATAACTATTTATAATTTGTTCAAGCAAGTAAATGTAACTTTAAATGCTCGGCCCTATTCACGGCCATGATTTATTAAATAAAGTAATCTTTGGAAAATTATTCCCTCGCATCTAATGAGTTGCATTAGTCGTGTGCGGTAATTACATTTTTCCTATTGAATCACGACTAAAGGAAATATAAAGTCTAAATGTTTATATTTAGTGATTAATTTCATTGAATCTGTCTTAATGAACGTAACACAAAGTAAACACAAAAAAGGTTTCCTTATATTGTTGTCTGCTTTGTGTAAACATTGTTAAAGCTTTTATTTATTTAATTCACAAACAACATTAGCTCTCTTCATGAACACAAGAAACCCTACATTATAAAGAATATATAAATATTCCTTTTCGAATCAATATGATGGCACATAAACTGCTAAATGAAAATTTCTGCCCCTCACGTTTATGTCATCAAGTTTAGGCATATTAGTTGGTCTTTAACGCCCTTATAATTAAGTTTATAGTTTCCCTGTATCTACACTATTTGTTCGGGATGTAATAAGTCACTTCCACCAAAATTTTGCTGCGCTCTTGGCCTGTGGCCTGTGTAAATTAGACCCTGACGATTTGATCTTTCACAAAACTCATGACTGCTTTCTCTATACAATCTGAAGCCGAATTTTTCCGTAGCCAACACTGTTTACCACAATTGCGTCTATTCTAAATAATCAATTACAACGTCGACATTATTATGTTATTAGATAATATCATATATAACAAAACCGATAACACAACGAATTTTGTAATGCTTGTCAGGATATTCAAGACTTAGGCCTATTTTGTAACAATGTCCATTTGGAATGTCAATATTTATTTGAACATATTTATTTAAAATAAAACACAGTATGTAACACAAAACTTCAATTTTTATATTTATTCCGACCGATCATTGCCGGCAATGCAGATACTTTGAAAATCTATGTATCATGTGCGCAAGAAGTATAAAAACGCTTTGAGAGATTAGAATACGCATTTCTCCTTTGTAGATATGTTAAACCGCGTAGAATGATGCAGTGCCTCGTTGCTCACAGCCAACAGTACTGAATGGTCAACATTTATTTTCTATAAATTTATTCAGATTTACTTTTATTCCTTTTTACTCTAACATGTTAGTTTATGCGACACTTTGACATTAGATAAGGTTGGCTTTAGTAATAAAGGAGAGCCGTATATCGATGCAGGAGGCTGTGGCATATGTAAATAGAAGCGGCAAAGAATAAGAATTAGAAGAAGAAGAAGTAAACTGTCAGCAACACACTACGGTCAGCACACCAACCGTCAATTAGCTGTACAGTCGGTACCACGTACGCGTACGTACATGTTCTAAAAATGTTAATATGCCACTGTTCGCTTTACCGTAAGCACAGTATAATTCTATGCCTACATCGATGCAATACGCGTCCACCATGCTCGTCTTCCCTGTGCTCCTAGCCTTTCCATCCCTGAAGTACAGAGAATTGTTTGCATAAAAACTTCCTACAGTGTACGAAGTGTATAGACACTTTGTGTGCGTTACCTCGATGCGGCCGCCATTGCCAATACTACTTCTTATTTTATGTCCAATCCAAATTGATTTATCTATTTGTTGTATCTTGTATTGCTTCCCTCCTAACCCCAGTGCATTTAATTTCTTAAATTATTCTAAATATGGTGCACATAGTGGCTGCAATAGTAATCATGGACAACAAACAGTTCACAAACTTTTAAATAATTTCATGAACTTATTAAATTTCACGTTGGGGTATACTCTATTTTATTCCATTTTCTAATAAATCGTTTTTAATCTTTTTTAATACTCTACTTGAATTAAGTATTTTATAAATGTAAAACACAGTCTCACTTCAAGCAAATCAATTTTCGGAACTTTTGTAATGAAGAAATGCGTACCAATTTTTACTAATTTGGATTATTTTAAACATTGTACATTTTAAAACAATAACAAACCAACAATAAATTAGAAAACATTTTTTATTAGGAGGGGAAATGCACATAAGTACTGAGTGTGGGACTCCTATCACATATGGAATACCCAGTGAAATCTTTCTATAGCAATCTGAACCTAGCCTGGGACTGTTTATAACATTACGTCAGGCTAGGCTGTTTCCTCGCTCCCAGCGGCTCACGACGGATCGTTTACAGGTGGTCCAAGTCCTGTACACTATTCCAGGTATCCTCCCCTCGGAGCATACCTCCATCTGTGTTTCTGAGAGCTATCATGTCGATATCTGCCACCTGGGGTGCATTTCTTGTGGTCCACGTTTCACATTTAAAGAAGGTAGTCTATACTCGACGTCATCAACGACTCCCGGACAGTATAGGCAATCCGGTCCTAAGGCCCTTTCGATCTTGTGTGGAGGAACGATTGGAAATATCCGTAACAGCCCAGGAACTGCGTCAGGTAGAATCCTATCATACTTCCTTTCATTCAACAGCCTCATGTGCCTAATGAGCACCATAATCTAGCGTCCTCTCGTCTCCACGTCCCAAGCTCTTGGCCACCTATCGAGAGTGCCGAATATCGCTTCTAGGCTCGGGATCTCCTTGCCGACCGCTCCGCTCGGGATGTCCTTTTCTGAGGTAGAACCCCTCCGCTGCTTAGTAAGAAGATCTATGGGGTTGACCCCAGCGATCACCAATTGAGCTGGCTCTGAGGACTAATAATTATATGTATTGTTGTTGTTGAATTATTATTATCATTGTTAGTATAATAACAATAACAAAATAATCCGGTTAAACGTTATGGATAGTGCACAGAACTGTAGAGTGGCTGAAGTGACGAATTTGCACTAGTTATTCTTATTTAATTTTTAATTTAATGACTCAATTGTAAACCAACAATATACAGGGAAACTGTTAAAATCAGTTCAGAAGGGTCGAATTATTATAGAATGAAAAATATTTTACGTGACATTGGATGTCGTCTTTAACAATGAGCTGACATAGGCTGTAACCTGTCTTCGTTAAACTTTGCGTATCACGGTTTGGAAAATTACATAAGAAGTTTAGTCATAGGTATAACATTAGAAAATTCGAAGTATAACTATTTCGTAGGTGTTATTTTCATATGGTCAGTTTATAATAAATAGTTTTTAAAAAAGGGAATATGTAGAAACCTTTATGTAACTCGGAATCGTTAGTGGTTAAAAACTTAATTTAACACTAAATTTTAACGTATTCTTAAGTTTTATAATTAGGAAGACAAACGTCAATCGAAAGTTTGATTTCACTTCAAGAAGTCATTTTTATTTCCTTAAGAGAGGCATAAACACGAAAGTTTTGATAAGATAAATTATATAAACTTATAATTTTCTAAAATACATTATGTTAATTAATAATACATAACTTTAAGTTTTTAAGCAGGTTTTTATTTTTACTGTTATTTACAACAAATAGTTACAGCGTATTCATCAGTTAAAGTTTTTTTAGAGAAAATTATTTATATAATCATTAGAATAAGTTACATTAAAAAAAATAAACATCGAGCTCGACAAAAAATTGATATAGGCTATATTTTTTTACACAGAAAAATTAATTAAATGTAAAAGTTTATACGATTTTGCCGATCAGTAGCGTGACAAACTAAACTACAAACACAAAAGGAGATTTTTAATAACTCTGCCCATCAGAGCGTTTGGATTTAACAATAGACCTACTCAGCAATACCACCTTCATCACAATCTCATTACGATTCTGACAAAATATTGTTTTATTCCTAGTCTTTACGTCTTCATAACAGTAGGTCTACTTTATGCATTAATCATCAGTAGCTTAATCTGATTACGACTATGACTCTATTCTTGAATAAACAACAGAAAATAAAGTGAATACATGGGCGCGTGCGTAAGTGTATGTGCATGTTTTTATATTCTTTCACTCTGCTGATAGTCTCATCTAAACACTGTTCACTTTAAAAATCTCTAAAATCTTTTAAATCTTCCGTTAGTAATGCTAACAGACATCCACTTTATCTTAAACCTGACGTCGTCTACTAGTAGCTTCCTTTATACATCCTCTACAGTAATTTTTTCTAAATTCGTGCTTCCTTTCCTCTGCTACAGAGATACAGGTCTTACTCATCAAAATTTTATTTTGGTACCTTCGTATGAAGCTTAACCTACACTTTACATTCCCAAGACGCTTCTTCCAGCAACACCTTACATTTCCTACAAATCCGGTACTAGATGGTTTCAAAAGTGTTCAGTGTTTACACCGATGTAGCGATACAGGAAACGGAGTGTTCTTTCTCTGACTTTATCATCAGCATAAATGAAAACGAAGTTAAGAATTTTGTTTCTCATTGAAAAATGGCAGATTGTAAATAGTACAAAAATACATTATTAATTTCTTTCTCTTCCACTTCGAAATTAAAACGAACTATTTCCCTTTTCAATATGTGCAGCTTACATAATCGCTACTTCCGATAACATGTTACCTTGCACCAGCCATGTAAAAATTTATTGTTTAACTCTTTTTCAGTCTATTTTGTATTTTGTATTTGTGTTTTTCCTTTGTATAATATAACATTATTTCTTTTAAAATTTAATTAATTACTCTACTTGTGGTCTGAATAGAACTTTTTTCCATGGAAGCAGCGATATCTGTAAATTTCAATATACAAAGTACGTATGATCCTTTTTCGCATTAAGTTACAGACCTTTAGTAGATTTTTTCTTAATAGTAGCCTAATATAGTATTACAGATTTAAGACAAATCGTCACAATTTTTCAGACTTGTTGCACAGAAACAAGCGTGCGCCGTTTCCAGTACATGTTCACGTGACGTGGAACAAAGTGGCTGTGGCCTCTTGTACTGCTGTGTTCATAGGATCGATTTCTGTCTACAGACTAGAAGACAGTGAGTACTATCTATCAAGTTGTAATGTTCAAAACTCTACGAGAGTATGTAAGTGTGTATGCTGAACGGTACTATATGTTTATGAGTGGTAAGGCTCTCAAAGAATATATACTACAGAACTGAATCCGACAGTATATACAACTGTAGTTATACGCAGTTTCCTTCTCGCACGACTGAGGATGTGGTTAGACAAACTGGGCAATAGGGGAGAGTAAGGCAAAATGACATACTTTCTAAAAATCGCCTGTAAATATTTACTGTGGATTACATTAAAAATGCGGCTTTGGGTTTTTCTAATGCTTTATTTACTTGCGAAACAAAGTACATGGTTCAACTTACAAAAAAAAAACTATATTTAAATAACACAAATTTTACAAAAAAAAACACCAAGTGTGTCATTTTGCATAACATGGTGGGCAAAATGACACACTTATTTTATTTATATTTTTTCTTTAACATAGCTGAAACACTAGTCCCGGCACTCTTCACAAATGAACTGTTTGATCTTTTTAGTTACTCCAGCACACTCAGCATGAGCCCACTGACGACATTGCTGGCACTGGATCCATTGCTCTCGGTGTCTAGATTGGCTGAACAGTTCGTTGCAATACAAACAACCAACATCAGAATCAGTATCGTCATTATCAAATGTTGGTTCATCATCGGAAGAGTCTATAGCAATACGTCTTTTAACTTTAGCCCTCTCACTCTTTCTTCTTTCTTTTCAGCTTCTTTTTCTTTTAATTCATTTAAAAACGGACTCTCGGTGAGAACACTTTGATATGTATTTTTCTTCTTGTGACGTGATGATGATGATACACTTGCTATCGGAACTGGAGACAATTCGTTCAGCAATTCAGACACATCAGTTTTCTCATTTTCGGAATAAGCCTCTACGAAAACGTTACCAGAAGTTGAAGCAACAGCATCGCAATTTAATGGGTTAGTGAGCATTTTTTTCTCATTTTTTGACTGCTTCTCGTAAATTGTGTCATCTTCAGGGATATCAGTAGCAGCGCTGGGTAGATATAAGTGGTCAGGGAATATATTGGGGTTTAATGGAGAAATGCCGGTGACTTTAAATCCACTAAGTGCTATTCCGACGGTAGCAGCTTTATTGTAGGCTCTTGTAAATAATGAAGAGATTTGGTATATTGACACAGTTCTCCCTGGATCTGCCTTCAGCCATGTCGTGACTTCTTGGTCATAGTAGGTTGCTAAAGGTCCAAAAAATGCGACATCTAGGGGCTGGAGTCGGTGCGTGCAATGGGCTGGGAGACAAAACAGAATGACGTGATTTTTTTTAGCAAATTCAAGAGAATCCAGGTTTTTGTGGCTTGCGTGGCCATCTAAAATTAATAACGCCTTATTTTCATTCGTCGGTCTTACAAACTTCACGAAGTGTTTAATCCATTTAAGAAAGAGGTCTCCAGTCATATATGCTGATTCATTATACAATGGGAGGGTACCTGGTGGAACTCCATCATACAAATCTTGATTGAATTTTTTCCTCGGAAAAATCAATGCTGGTGGAATAAAAGTTCCAGCGCTGCTCACACACGCCACTCCTGTAGTATGAATACCCCTTTCGGCACTAGTAATTGCACCAACTTGCTTTTTACCTCTCTTGGCGATTATTTTTTGAGTTTTTTGTACAGTTGTAAGTTTAGTCTCATCCATGTTAAAAATCATTGTTGCCTGTATGTTATTAGTTTGAACTGTTTCTTCCAACTTTTTAAAATAATTCTGAACCTGAGGTCTATTGAAGGCTTGGGCTCTTGCAGCTGAGGTAGCTTCAGGAACTCTTAAGGATATGTTCGGATGCCGAGAAATAAAGCTATGAACCCATTGCCTACTAGCCAGTTTTTTATTTTTATTAAATTGATGTTCACATCCACTGCGCTCGGCAAGTTTGTATGCAAGTTCCCTCAAGTCATAGGTAGTCAGGCCAAAAAGTCGTGACTCTAAGTCTAATATATGTGTGATTAATCTTTGTTCCAGATCACCACTGAGTGATTTCTTGAAGCGACCGAGACATTTTGTTACACCACGGGCATGAATATTCTTTCCCTGAGCGCGTCTCCGCAATGTCGCCTGAGGAACGTTGAACGTAATAGATGCTTTTTTCCATCCCATCCTCTTATCATTCACCGCTTCTATCGCCTTCTGCATGTCTTCACTCGACCAGGATTGTCGATTCGATATTTTTCTTATAATTAGAAACCATCTGAAGCAAAAAGAAAGTTATGAAATTAACGTAAGGCAAAACAACACACTTTGTATTTATGTAAGGCAAAATGACACACTCCATGTGTCATTTTGCCCAAATACGTTGTAGATACGGTTACGTCAATTTGTAGGTTAGAATGTTTATGCAGGCGATCGTATTTAACGGCAATTGAAAGCCAAACAATAACAGGTGTTGCAGACAACAAAGGAATAACTTACTACCACAATTAGTAACAAAATTATTACGTCAATTTTCAACTTACCTTGATCTTGAAACGTATATTTTAAACAAATTGCTATAATAACAACGGAAATCACTTTCAACGTGTCTAACGTGGCGCATGGCACGGAAAAGAGTAGAGTCGCAGTCTTGCCACGCGCAGAAAACATATTCCTTAAAAAAGCGCCAAGAAACAGTTGGTATGTCGTTTTGCCTTATATGTCATTTTGCCTTACTCTCCCCTACACACTCGTCAATACGAAACAATTTATTAAAAAGTGCAAAACTAAGTGTGTTGGTTCATGTTGTTATCGGACAGACATGTTGAAGAGTGCGGTCTGTAGAAATGTATTTAGACAAAAATACTGTACTGTTGTCGCAGAAACAATAGAGTGATGTTATCGCGGTTATTAGTAGGCAGAGACACACATCTCTAGCAGTGTGACACTGAAAACTTATTTATCTGACTACTTCTCATCAATCTTACAACCACCTCCTTATAATTGTTCTCTCGTCCTTTGTGGCAAACGATTCAACACAGAAGATAATGAACACAAATAGTCAGTTGCAAATGCGTTATTACATTGCATTATAATTAACCGCATTAACTCAATTATCGATCTCGGGGAAAATTATCTCAATAAAATTATCAAAAACGGTAATATTTTAAAGTAAATCTTAAACTGATTAACGGAGGTCCGTCAGTAATTATCGAGTAATCCTTAATAAACATAACTAATTTAGTCTGTTATGTCAGTTATGTAAAACTGACAGAAACTTAATAAGCTACAGTACATTACAAAACGCAAGTTAACAATAGAAAAACAAATTCAGAAACACTGAAATCAACATACTGCAGGTAAAGTGAGCGAAGGCGCTAGCTTGGACCACGGCGGCCCGCGAACTCTACGATTCCGCTCTTTCACGGCTCAAGCCCAGATCTAACTGAATACTGTGCTCTCTTTCGAAAAATTCGCATCCTGTACAAATGAATAATAGAGCTCCACTGGAAGCTGTGCTATGTTCGGGGTGCTGTGCGAAGTTGACTTACAGAACCTGGTCACTTCCCTTCCGAAGCAGTAACTTCTTATCTCCAGATTCCTCATCTTCACTGCTAAAGTTAAACACTTTATTAGTGGAACACTTAGCGTTACAGATAATAAATACATAAACACACGAAAATTCAGAGAAGTGTGAAACAAAATACATCCAGAAACAGACTGTCTCAAGCTGTACGAATTTACAGATTTTATCATTGTATAGTGTCAACAGCGAGCGAAACTGTTTTCAAAGCACAGCCAACACAGTTATGGGTCCCCTACGTCTTGGTACTCCCCCTCCCTCATCCGCCCGCTGGTAAAGTTTATTTTTGTTTATGAATATTTGTCCGACGACAAGTTAAAAAGAGTGAACTGAGGACTTGAACAACAAATTTATTAGGCCTACTTAAGGACGGCACACATGGAGACTGTGTAGGTAATACCACGTCTTTGATTTTTCCAGCCACTGGACGACAGAGAGTAATTTATAAGTTGATTTAACTCGTAAAGACAGAAGTGTAAGTTACAAGTTGTGCTCATGGTTAGATTTTAGTTTTTCATATCTTACCCCTAAGTATATCATTATAACAAATACGATAAGTGTTAACGAGATAGAAAACAAATTATTGTACAAGACCTCTATAACGTAAGATCTCCATCGGCAGCTCTTAAAGGTTAAGATTTTAAGATAGTGGAGAAAAAGTTCAAGAATATAAATCACAATACCAATAAAGGTTGCAGTAAGCCTATATAAGAGATATCGAAAAATGAGGAAAAGGTTTCAATAGTAGGCCTACCGTAGTCTAAACAAATTATTACATCATTGGAATAGTCACGAGTGTGCATATTAGTCTCCCCTACGTTTGTGAAGTACTGAAGTGTGGACACTGAGCTTCATAGACTTTTGCATGTTCATGCTTATGCTCCACAGCCATTGGCGTAGCTAGCATTTTTTTCTGGGGTGGGCTTAGGAGGGGCCAGCCGGTCAACCCGACAAAAAATAACAGATAATTTGATTAGTTCACAATTATATTATTTAATCAAACTTGATAATCAATAATCATATAACATACATAAAATATTAATATTAAACTTGCATTATGAACTTGTAGCTTAACAAATATGATAATCAGCTATTTTTCATCAGTCTGATCCAGATTCAGTCTTAAACTTTTCTCTCGGAAGTAACTACCTAAGAAGTCTGAATCAAATAAGTCTTAATTTTCTTTTCTTTTCAGCGAATCGGCCCAACACTTTATCAGCAGAAATTTTATTTTTTTACAATTTCATTCTCTATGTGCAGCAGTGACACATGAGAGAATCGTTCCTGAAGCATTGTGGTTCTAAGCCACGTTTTTATCCGCCTCATGGCAGAAAAACTTTTCTCACAATTGGCGGAGCTTACTGGAAATGCTATTGCAACTTGTAAAAGTTTATATAAATTAGGACAGTACTTCTTTTTAATATGCTTTCTTAAATTTTCTTCATTTACTTTATCTTTTTTGGATTGAAGCATGTTTTTCATAATCATCGTTTCAGCGTTTAAAGCTGAAGTATCAATCTTTAAGAGGTTTTTATAATTATTGATGAAATCCTCTCCGTTATTCAAATCCAATTTCAAAAATGCGTCAACTGCATTTGCCAACGGCAGATTTTCAAATCGTCGTTTTAAATTTACAATTATATTATCTACTACTTGGTAGTAAATGTTGATCTTCCAGTATTCTTCTGGTTGTGTATCATCAGTCGGCAAATCTAATGTGTTGCTTTCGCCCACAGTCGACTCGGTATAGAAATCCATGTCCATTTGTTGACGTCTCCTTTTCGAGACTCTTACAGGTTCTAGTGAAATCTGGTGCTTTTCAGCGAACTGCTCGATATCTTTCCAAATTTTAAACTCATTTCCGCATCTTTCGAAAGTACCTGTTGTACTTGCTATGAGGTCACTAGCCTGACCAAGTGTTGCTTTTGAGGTCTGAAAATATTTACTCAGTACATTTACTATAGCGAGAACTGTGTGAAATGTGTGCAAAGACACGACAAACTCTGGTTTAGTCATAGTCTTTAGCAATCCGAGTGCTTCTACTGAATGCTTGTCTCGGTTCTCAGTGATCTCTTTTTCCAAAGCCGATTTAATGGCTTCATAATTCGTCAGCACTGCTTTGCAGTTTTCAAAGCGACAACTCCATCTGGTAGGCCTAGTACTTAGACTTCCCATTTCACGGCTGGTATTTATTCCGAGAGTGTTTTGTAACTTTTCCGTCTCGCATGATGACCAGGTTGTGAGGAGTGGATATACAAAGCTTCGATTCCATTAAAAAAGGTCTTAGCTAATGAAACATTTGCGCATGAATCAACAACCACCAGATTAAGTTTGTGCGCAAAACAATGGATATAAATTGCATGAGGGTGAGCTTCTTTTATAATCGCTTGCAGGCCTCGATGTGTACCAGACATGACACTGGCGCCATCATAAGACTGCCCAATAATTGGTACATCACCCAGGTGGTGTTTATTCAATGTGTCAAAAATTAGTGTAGCCAGTCCTTGCGCATTTCTACAGGTAGAACAATTAATGAAACCTATAAATCTTTCGATGATGTCTAGGTCGATTACATATCTTATGGTCATTGATAACTGCTCCTCCTTATAGCATCTGGCCTCGTCCACACTCAAAGAAAAAAATCCGCATGCTTTAGCTTCTTTCACAATTTCCTCCAGAGTAAGGTTTGATCTGTAATTGAAATGTTTTTCAAAGTAGAGTGGAAAGTTTTTATCATCATACTTAGAAAGAAGTTGAGCAATTTCTAAGAAATTACCCCTGTTTTTAGAAGTAGGATCCTCCCGGTGTCCTCTTAAAAGCAAACCTTGACGAACAAGGGTCAGTATTACATCAATAAGTTTAGCTAAATATTCTCTATTTTGGACAATTTCTTTTTCTTGCTGTTTGATAAGTTGTTGATTAATATCTTCAAGTGTAACAGATTGCCGATAAGACACGTACATTTGGCTGCATTCAGCGTGAACCGATGATTCTGCGCTTTTTAACGCCTCTGCTAGTTTCTTCCAGTTGTTAAAACCACTTTTTACAAATTTTTCATTTTGGTCTCGTATACTTCCCTTACTGAAGTGTCTGCATACAAAACAGTAGATTTTGTCTTCTCCTTTGTTGTATTCCAACCAACTTTTATATACTTCATAATATTTTGACGAAAATGATCTCAATTTTGTTCCAAATTTAGTTTTCGGAAAATCTATAATGGGTTGTGATGGTCCAACTTGAAGGGTGCCAAGGTCGTCATGTTTATAAGCATTTTCAGAAGATCTTGAAGGATCAATAACGGCGACATTCGCTTCTACGGCTAAATCGGCTGACTGGGACGTTGATGGTGGCCAGTTTTCTAAACCTTTCGTTCCTTCAACGATTTTAAAAAATAGCATAAAGATATTGAATATATTTTATTTAGGAGATTTTAGACAGGCTGTTTAAAATGCATACTTTTTTTAATGGATTTTCATTAATGCACAATGAATATTGGACTTCATTTTTCTCTATCTGTACGCCTATCACTAATTGCCTCAGTTATCATCAACTACGTATTTAATACATATATTTTTCAAAAATTTAACCAGACAAGTCATCTCTCATATACGACTACCTAAAAACTATAAATTAAAGTATCATCTCGCAGGTTCAAAGTAGAACTTGATTTTTATATAACCAGGTAAAAATGTCTTTTTTAAGTTGCTTCTTGAAGGTTTGTGGTAGGAGTGTTATTTACTATAAAAGGCTGTAACTTGCTAGTCTGTATGGTTGACGCTGACAATTGTGACAGCTGGTTGCAGATGTACCCAAAGCGTCTGCTATATGGGACAATAAACCATGGCCGTTCACCAGGAAACATTTTTTTAATGAGGTACAACTATTTTTTTAATATGATTGATTATGCGCCTATGGTAGCGTTAACATATACGAGCATATAACACAATAACATAGCCTATATCGTAAATTAGCAATTGTAAGGTAATACTGTCTTAAAATTCACGTACAGGTTAAGGAGTCTGCTTAATAGTGTTAACTGATGGAAATTTAAAGGTAGTTATTGGTTTTTAAAATAATAAATGAGTTTATCTCTCGTTCAGTGCCTTACTGTGCTCAGTCCCGTGACAGATATGCTCATTTGTAAATAAGCGTATTCGTCGCACACTCCATAATGCATCCTATTAATATAAAATTCAATTAAGCGACATCAGTTCTGTTAAAGTGTGAGATAATATAAATGTAATTGAACGCCAAATATTATTAAACTGAGGTTGCATTAATATAACTGTTATTAGTTTGGTTGACAACAAGTAAATAATGTAATTCACTTTGTACCAACAAAGAGATATAGGCCTACATTTCGTTTACGGTTTTAATGCATTTATTTCTAATAAAACAATCTTATCTCTTTATTACATGATTCCAACTTCCCGTTTCACATAAACTACATTCTATGAGTTCAGAATTTGATCTAACCATGTGTCACAGTTTGTCTACTTGTATAATAATTTCACTCAAAATTTTTCTATCCAACAGATCCTCCGCTTCAGGAGTGCTATGTTGTTGGTCTTATTGCATCTTTATACTCATATGTAGGCTACTCATTAGTGCTTACATTGTAACTAATTCTCGTCATATACTGTTAATGTATACCCTACATTCTGATGATGTGTTGTTACAGTTAATGGTTATTGCCTTAGGTATAGGTTGAAGTAATTTTTGACAATATTAACCGACGTTAGATTACAGTAAATTTTCTTGGGTACTGTCCCAGTAACCGTACCCGCACTCATTTTCGATTATTGGCATCGGTGTGTAGTGAATATCGCATATAATTTTAGCTGGATAACAGAAATCGTGAACATTTATTTGTGTATGTTACAAAACAGTTTGTTGACGATTGCAATCGTGTTTCATTGTCATATTTTTTTCGAAAAATGTTTCTAGCAATAATATAACTCCGATGTGTGCCTGTGACGCCAAAAGTTGGAGTTGTTAGGTTAACATGCTTTTTGTGAAATTCACGTAAAAAAAAAACTCGAAATAAGGCGGGGGTGGCCCAAGGCCACAATTTCTTGAGATCTTTATAAAGCTGTAAGCAGTTACATTGAGAAAACCTGAAAATGTCTTCGGGAGAAAACGCTCAGAATATAAACACATTTAGACACAGAATGAATGTATGTTCCCAGTCCCTAATGCAGAATAAAAATTTAATTATATCACTGATGAGGATATAGGATGCGTCTCTAGTGGCCCCTGTTCCATTTAATGCTAACATCGGCTTTAAATAGTGAACCCTCTTCACACAGGAGGAGTGGTCCCTAGCGAACGAATGACACCTGGAATAAGGTGTTAGGTCAACATAAGTGTCCTATGACGAGTTCCAACGACTTCCTCGTAGAAAGGATAACGGTCAGAAAATCATGTCATACTTTGGTCCTTGGAGTGGGTACCTGTCCTTAAAAGCGGATAAATCACTAGCTGGACAACGATATAGGATGCAGAAGGCAAGCCGGAATAAGTCTACGAAAGATATCCAAGGTATTCCAAACATTTTGGCTATGTAGTACCCCTCCAGAAAGTAAAATGTATAATAAGCCAGATTCTTGCAAGATTAGGGACGTGATGGGTTTTAGAAAAATTAAGGATTGAAATCGAATAAAGGCCTGATTATTCCAGAAAAAAGGGTAGTAAGGAATATTCGCAGCCAGTAAAACGATTTTTGTCGTACTGCGTGTGGTCATTTATTCAGAAGAAAATAAGGAAAGAAACGATGTTGCATTTATCTTAAACAAAATGGAAACGTAGAGAAAAATGAATTTTCATTTTATTAGTAAAATTCCAGTACAGTATACATTAACATTATAGGAGTAGACTTACATAAGTAAAGTCATGAGTATTGCCAATACGCTGACTAACAATCTCTCAAGAACGGATACATATGGAAGATATCAAGGGACATAGGAAGACACCAAATTAACTAGAATCTTCAGCAGAAAGTGCAGCTGAACTCATAAAGGATAGAATAACATATAGCGTTTTAATATAGAATACGAAAAAGCGTCATACTTATAGGAATTGAAAATCAAAACTGATACGTTTTTAAGATACACAAAGTAATGTTTGGAAAATAAAAGCAGAAAAGTAAATGATAGTTTGTTGTTATGTTAGAAAATTCTAATACACATCAGAAAATTAATTTACAAAGGAAGTTTGTAAACTTCAATACTTCACACGTTATTTGGCCCGTCATAAACAATAGTGTAAATGAAGCCTACAGAAGTTAAAACGTACGCATGAGATAAAAAGATATAGCTGCAGCAGAGTTTTAGGCAATTTAAAGGGGGCTGAAACAGGTCCAAGAAAAAGAAGAAAAATAGTGAGTGAAATAATTACCATGCCCAAATTTCCAGATAATTGAATTTTATTCGGACTGTAACTGGATTTCCTGAACTGTATTTTTACACCTACAGACCAACCTTGACTGAAAGTGAGAATGATCTGCAGATCGAAGAGCTTGTTTGGAAAGGAGACTTAGTTCGGAGATGGCACAGGTAAAGTGAGTATCAACTTGAGAGGTGTGAAGTTGATACGGATGATTGGTACTTGTCTCGGTGATTGGGACATCTGTAGAAAACATTAAATCTATGATAGCACAGGCAAAACCTTCTTTCTTTAGAAAAGAAGACGCTGTAAACTATAAGAGACCTTGGACTGCAAACTAAGAAAATCTTGAACATTTTTCAGTATATAGCGTGGCTCTGTATGCCTCAGAACTATTGACTACTGAGAAGCGCGACAACGAATAATCAAAGGCTTTTAGATTCCTGTGGCATATTTGGACGGAATGACGTACTAAAGACCCAGGTCTCAAACTCTTCTATAGAAGACATAGTGCAGTTGTTAAACAACACCCTTGACGATATTTCGACGGTTGAGGTAAAGCCAGTGGAAGAAATTTCCTGTTCCATATCACCTGAAATTGAAGATAGAATTCTGATACGACAATCACTAGAATACCTAATTTTTGAAAGAATAATGAGGGCAACGATGAACTATTTAAATACGTAAATGAGAAGAAAAGATTGTGAAAAGCCTTTTAGGAAGGAATCATCCATAACTGGGACACTTAATTAGGCACAAAATTCTCTTATTAGAAGAATTCTTTTCGGCATAGAGATAGCTATTATATACCCAGAAAATCAAATCTTTCTGTGATATCAAATTACTTCTACTTACAAATTTATGGAATTTGCCTGTAAGAAAAAGCCGTAATATTCTAAAGAAAATTCAGTGTTTCTTACTTGAATAATATTCTTTGTAAACATTGTGTTATCTATTGTATTTTTTTAAATAACCTATACAGCACGAATTTTGAAGTGTACACATTTATAACACATTGTCTAATAAACACTTATCTCAGATTTATTTCTGCGTAATTCAGTAATAAGATTTTCGATTTGATGATGCATATGGATTATTTCTGAAAACTTCCAACTAATAACTCTTTCTAATGTTGGGTGGTCTGTTATCCGGAATCTATGTTTGTCCGGAAGAGCACTGACATTGATTGTTCTGGATAACCGATGCTCTACTAGGAGAAGTATCTTCCTGAGAAGCAACAGTCTTCACCTTTACAAGCATATTGTACTGATTTGAAATAGCTTGTAGCTGATCGTCTGTTTCCTGATAATTAACTGCCAACACTACGTACAAAACCTTTATGATAGCTTGAATAATGCAAAATATTAAAAAAAAACAATAAAAATAAATTTATCTAATTTACCAAATTACAACAATGTACGACAAATAACTTCTACGAGTGCTGATACCACGAACGCAGATATGTGCAACTAAAAATTTCTACCACTGTTGGTCAAAAGCAATTTGGAATGGGGTAGAGGATTGATTGATTGATCAACAATTACAGATTATGAAAGTAAACCCTCACATTTCTTCTTCCAAATTTAAAATCCAGTTTTCTCAATCTACGTTTTTTGATTATTTTGAAAACATAACTATGTACGGGGGAAAAATGAAACAATAATTTTCTTTCAATAATTTAAAGACAATGTGTTTACACTTTCAAAACTTCCCTTGTTAACCCCCACCGTGGTTTCGCCCATGTTTTTACCATAACTAAACGTTATTATGTCAGCATTATGTTATTATATGTTACTAGTGTTATACTACACTTAGGCCTATCAGATATATAACGATCACCACTCGTGATCCTTGTTACATAAATTTAGGAATATACAATGTATACACAGTGGGTTTCCTGGTAATACGTACTTCTGAAGTTATAGTCGAACGGTCTATAATGTAATGTTTTGTAGTGCACTCTCATTAATTCATATTACTTATGCGAAACGTTATCTGACTCTATTATTAATTAAAATTAACCAGTGGCGAATGCAGAAAGAAATTTTGAGGATTTTTTTTTTTTTGAGAGGTAAGAACACACTATGAGAAGGTGTCACGTTGATTAATGAATGAAAACCCGTTTTTCATCAAACAAAAAATTATTCGTATAATAAATAAGGTATAAGAAAAAAAAGGTATATTTTTCAAAACTTAAAAAATTTTAAATCCAATTGGATTAAAAATTGTTTACTATTCTTAAACGGATTTTTAAAATCCTTTGAAAACAAAACGTGTAAGAAATTTCTGTCAGGAGAATTAGCAAAAGTGTTTTTTTATACTAAAGGTAAAACTTTCTCTTTCCCCCTCGAAGCTCCCCCTGGTATTATGTTATTTCCCTAAAATACCAATGTGAATTTAATTCTTGACGTTGATCAGTACAATATAATTAGCCTTGTACAGGCATAATTACAGGTGTCCATAAATCTCTTGACGCTAATAATTATAAACAAATGTATTTTTATTAAATGATTATGGCCTACTCTGTGTTTTAATTTAAAAAGTGGACTGAAAAAACACATTTACTCCGAAGTATAAGTATCGTAGAAGTTCCGTTCCATCTCAATATAATTTTGTTTTGTGTGGCGTAACGAGTGCATGGTTGTAGGCCTACCTTACTTATGCAACTAAACATGTTGTTGACTCAGAGGTGTTCCGTTGGCTATATTTTATACTCCTTGTATATCAAACAGCTGAAATATTGAAAGTTCTTTATGTTATGTGCTTAGCATAGTTCTTTCCACGTTCTTAAATCAAACATTTCGCCCATACTACGGTGAGACATCCTCAGTGACTAAACTGAGACTGATCTCAACCAAACAACTGAGGATGACTAATCGTGGTATAAGCGAAACGTTTCAATTAAAGAAAAATAAAACGGGGTACGTTAGACAGAAAAAATGTTGTTATTAACTATGAAACGCTAAAGCTTACGAGCGAGATCAAGTCGAGTTTGATGTTCTTCATACATTAGAAGGTAGATAGGGCCTATGTATATGGTAGACCTACATGGGTCAAACACACACACATTAAACACAATCAGATATGTGAAGGGTTAAATTCTGCATCAGATTAAATCAAAATTTTCATACTCCTCATTGAAATCTGGAAAGATGAGAATTACTCCTAAAACACGGAGCTTCGAAAAAAGGATTCACAATAAGGGGATTTTAGGGAAAGATTTTACTACAGGTGGGAAGTTTCGTGGAGAGGTTTATAAAGAAGAAACGTCTGAAACAGATGTTGCTCGAGTTCTGGATCGCAAGAGCCCTAGGACAGTTATTTTTAAAGAGCATTAGGAGAGGTATCTCCAAGGTTGAAGAGGAAGGAAAAGTGTTTCCTCGTTATAGAAGTTACACGGAAGATTTTTGAAGAAGAAATAAAAACGGTAGTCGATAAATCTTCCAACAAAAGTTTTCTCATAATTAAATTTTAAATCCCAAAGCGAGAAAATTAACAACCAAATAACAAGAATTTAGGCCAAACATAGAATACTGTATGAACGTCGCTGTGTATTTCATCTAATGTGTAAAATAGATTTAGTTGTTATATTGGCTTTAACTCGTATTACAGTCAAACGGTATCTAAACATTGTTATCACTTTCCTCTGTAGTCCTCGTAGTTTTTCTCAATATAAATTTGTTTTTTCCGCCTAGTGCTCAAGATTATCACTAATAAAATGAGATAAACCAATCGATAAACGTACCGTACTTAATCCAATTTTTAATAGTAAAAACCTATTAGTCACAATTTTCTTATTAACCCTAATATTTTTAAAGGTCTTCACTTTTATAATATGATTTAAAAATTTCCAGATATTGTTGTCCGCATTTCTAAGTACGGAGCATGAGTCAAAACCACTGAAAAATCACTGTATTCGTACTTCGCATTACTTGTAATCTGAAGTTCACGTTACTTATGCAATTGCGCTCGTACTATGCAACGCCAGTGTTTAACCCTGACTGAATTCATTCCATATGAGCCTAATTAATTCCGTCTCATTTCCTTCTTACAATGGACACGAAACTTTATAAGCTTAATCCAAATATGTAAAGCAGAACTTAGTAACCTTAATGAAGAGTGTTCAGCTCACAGCAAGTAGTTGGTTCCCGTATTTAACTTAATTAAATTACATTGGTTCTTTCTTTGGTGTTATATGTATAGGATTTTGACCAAAGCCGGCTGGGGGGAGATACGTGATAGATCTGAGAAGGCGGCGGCAAGTATCGCAGAGCGGCTAGTTAAGAGGAGCGCTAGAGAGCAGCACAAGCGGTGCGGTGGCACTGGCAGGACTGATTTATGTGGCACAGCACCGGTGACAGCAGCTACTGCCGCTTGCGACAACCAGTAGAAAGAGGAACATGCTTGCAATATCTCTCCCTCGAAACAAAACAAAAATTTCTTTGTGCCTAAATATACAATTAAAAACGGAATTAATTATTATCAATTTACCTCTAAGCGAATTAAATTATGACTATTTTAATTAAATGCTACTACACAAAACATACAATTTATGTTTATTAAAAATTAATCACTATAATTTATTACTTCCTATTAAATTCCTCTTTCTATGTTTCCCTGGCCCTTATCTCCTACATTTTAAGTAGTTCTTCCGCTAACATTTAACCGCATATATTTCACCGTGCCGAAACAGATTGCCATTATAAAACTACCAATTCAAGTGCGAACCTCTCTAATTGAGGCGGCAACTCCGTGTTTATCGTATGTATCTACTGCCACACAGTTTATTATAAGTACCCTTTTTCGTCAAGTTTATTCCTGTTCATCGCAAAATTACGATACAGTATTGTTGCGATAATGCAAGTAACAAGGCTCAACGTTATTCATACAGAAATTGAAAACATATCAAACGTAAATGGTTTTTTCTGTGCTGTGAATTGTCGTTTTACGGTTGAAATAAATCAAGTCACAATCTGAGCGGTACAATCTCTGGTTTTAGGAACGCTCTGATATAAAGTATGCAAAAATTTGGAATCCGAATCACTTGTAAAACCAGCGGCAATAAGACTGGTTTTGACCATTATTCTAAAGCGATATCTGTAACGTTACTTCGTCTGAGCATGAGTTAGGTCTACATCCCTCTCTATCTAAATGTTGGCTGTGCGTTTGTTCGATCTTGTTTTGTTTTTTGTTTTCTCGTATTGTCATTGTTGTTATTGTTAGTACTGTTGTTGTTATTAATTTTATTATTCATATAAATAGCAGCAGCAACAGCAGCAGCAGCAGTAGTAGTAGTAGTAGTAGTAGTAGTAGTAGTAGTAGTAGTAGTAGTAGCAGCAGCAGCAGCAGCAGCAGCATTCTCATTGACGTCTTCACAAAATTGCACCTACTAAAAGTATTCAGTTTGGTTGTTCTTTACTTTCGTTTTTTATGACATTCTAATACTATACAGGGGAAACAAAAGACATTGTGAACAGTTACTAACGCACATAAACAAAATACATAAAAACATAACCTTTACTGCCGAATACGAACACAACAATACCATAAACTTCTTAGACCTCTCCATCACAAAACTAGAACACAGGCACAAATTCAGTATATACAGAAAGCCGACTACAAATGACACACTAATACACAACTCCTCCAATCACCCAATACAACACAAACTAGCTGCGTTCAGAACCATGATACATAGACTTAACAACATCCCCTTAGATGAAAAAGACTACAAAGACGAACTAAACACGATAAAATATCTAGCAGAATCTAACGGATATGACAGAAAAATAGTCAGTAAACTCCTACACAAAACACAAAACAAACAACAGACAAAGACAGAAAACAACAAATTCATAACACTAACATACATCAACAAACAAACTGAAAAAACAGCCCACAAATTCAAAAAAACAGGATACAGAATCGCTTACAAAACTACTAACAAAACAGAACACACACTATCAAAACACACACACAAAGCACAAAACAAATTCGATCTACCCGGTGTTTACAAGCTAAATTGCTCAAATTGCAATAAATTCTACATAGGCAGACAGGACGTAGCTTCAAACAGAGATACATTGAACACACAAAGGCACTCCACTCCACTACGTAATCCACCTTTGCAAACCACCTCATTGAAGCAAACCACACATATAAAAACATCGACAATAACATGAACATTCTACACGTACACACAAAAGGCCGAAAACTAGACACTCTAGAACAATTGGAAATATAAAAACACACAAAAACAAATAAAAACGACATCCTAAACGAACAGACACAATTCAAATCGCACGCATTATTCGAACACATCTCACCCCACACACACAGCATCGATCTTTCGAAATTCGATTCCGTCACCCACAACAAGACGAACAGCGCTACCAGCGGCAGCCTCTGAAGAAGCCTTTTAAAGGAGAAAACCGGTTCAGGCTGTAAGGTAAAACTTTATGCTTTTACTTATAAAAAACCTAGTGTTCCGAGTCGTTAATGTAATAGTGATATTAAGTTTATTGTATTATTTGTAATACTTATGTATTTGTATACCGAATGGGTATAAGTCGTTTGATTTGTTTATAATTACTTGTGTCAATGTCGAATCGTGGTCCGATCTGCGTTGTTGTCTGTCAAAGTCTGTAACATTCGGTAGACAAAGCGAGTCTATGACAGGTAAGGAAAAAGGTATACAAACCTTTTGAATATGTTAAAAGTAACTAGGCTATGGTAGAGTAAGAAGTGACTGCAATCATGAAATTTGTAACGTTAACAACGCTTGAGTTTAACGTAGTAGTTAGTTTTAACGGTAGTATGTTATGTCTGATTTACATTCATTAATAGTCCGATTCCTGCTTCTTGTTTAACTGAAGTTCAGAAATTAACCAGTGTATTACAATATAGTGCATTAACCAGTGTATTACAATATAGTGCATTAACCAGTGTATTACTCTGTCAACGACGTATTACAATAATGTAAGTACCACTGTCTTAAATTATTCAATGTTAATTTAGTGTTTTTAATAAGGCTATTACCTCTGTTCTGGTGTTTAGGTAAGACATTTTTTGTTATTTTGTCGTATTGGCGATTCTGATTTGCAATTTCATGTTTTTGTTTCAGTATAATAACTCAATCCAATCTCTTGTTTGTTTCTGTTTACTACGATAGCCACACACTAACTTACGTCAACATGATTATATCTAATTCTCCAAGTTAATTCAAAACCGAAAAAACAGTTAATTTCACATAATGCAGAAATAAGTACAGTTGTTAATAAAAAAAATGAAAAATTAAGTGGAGAATTGTAGAAATCACATATTTACAGATGTAAACATTTTCAAGTTGTATTTCTATAAACTAGTCAGTGAGGGGTTTCTATCTTCATGAATCCAAAGGTTATTTTACTTATCACCAAACGTCTGTTAAAAATGGCATTTTTATTAAACAAAGCGCTGGTTTTTTTATAAAACAAAAACCACAGTTATAAGTAGGCCTACATAGACAAAATCTTTAAAGGTATAAAAGTAGACGCAGAAATAAGAATGTAGGCATACAGAGTGCAAGGCATAACTGAAATATTTTCAGTTCAATGAAACAGAAAAATTTCCGTATAAAGAAAGTTTGAAAATCCCTTATATTCAAGTTACTGTCTCTGAAAGATTTATCATACATTTTAACTTAAAAAAGCCTAACTTGGGATTTCAATTTTTGCAGCTTTGTACTAATTTTTTGTCAAAATTTTAAATTAAATTAAAAAAAAAACAGAAAATTAAAGAGATAATATGGTCTAGAGTCTAAAATAAATAAATTCTTAAAAAGTCACATGATTTCTTGTAGCTTGAAAACAATGTACTTCCAGACCTTTGTTTATATAAACATTTTTCTTTATTTTCAACTATAGTAGGTATGTAAGTACTTCCATTTCTTCGTGAAACACTTCACTTTCAATGAAACACTTTGTATATTTTCCATTAAGTTGTAAACTTTTTAAAAAGGCATGTTCTCGTTATTTTAGCACATATTTAATACATATTCATTAACATCTAATAATACTAACAGTTCTAGTTTGTTCTGTTTGTTATCTGAGATGAAGTTAAACTCAGCAAGGTATTGTTTACACTTCACTACAATTTAATAAATGAATTATAGATGGCCAGTGCACTCGAGAGCTGCAAGACTAAACAAACCCATTTAGCTGTTTCTGTTCTCTGATAAACGGTAAATAACCAACATTACAAATATTTCCTCTTTCATTCGTCTCCTTGATTCTACAGTATCGCTCGACAGCGTCTACCATAGACCTTACGCTGGTACTTTAACAAATCATGGTGATGAGTCACTTACAATCTTGGGTTTTTGAGTCCATGACGTTCCGAGTTTCGGTAATGACTTCTATATACTATTCCAACGCGGAACACAGTATTTTTTATAATAATTTAAAAAAATAAAAACTGTTTACCTTTTTGCGTTAGTCAACTTTTTTACTCATTGTGAGCTTCGTCAGAGGCGGCCGCTAGGAGCGCTGTCAGTTCCGTTTTTGGAGTTAGCGCCATTGTTTGAAATGGTTTTTGTGTGTGCGCTGTGTAATGTGTTCAAAGAGTACAATTTAATGAATAATTTAATTGAATAAATAAAAGTTAATATATACTCTTTGAACATATTACACAACGCACACACAACAATGATCTGTCAACCATTTCAAACAATGGCGCTAACTAACTCAAAAAACGGAACTGACAGCGCTCCTAGCGGCCCCCTCTGACGACACAACGAGCGAAAGCTTTTCAGGAAAAAACGTTAAAACGTTTTAAAATTTCTATCTAAAATACTTTGTTCCGAGTCGGAATAGTATATACGAGTCGTTAATGGAAATCGCATTTCCGACACCAATTGATACTAGGTATTCAAAATGGCCAGAGACAGTAAAATATTCACATTTATCGATCAGCTATAAACGTATTCTCCGAAACTATTCTTTATTACTAAAACCTAGATGCACTGTTCATAAGTCTGAGTACATGTGTAACATGACTACAAATAATAATTTTATTACTAATTCCGAATCATTTGATAAACAATTCACTTAATGTTGTACCTTGAGTCCGTCATCACAGAGTGGATGATATATTGTTTTACACACAGGCGTTATTTAGTAGTAGACTAAACTGACGTCCCCAGGATTCTGCCACTGGCAATCCACGGTTGTTTACCTGGGCTGTAGGCTACTTGTATATATCCTATCTTCTTCGGAGAAACAAAGGAGTACTCTGTTCAGTTTATAGACTTAAATAATATAATTCCCTTTCCGCAAAAGTATTTATTTAGTTACGTCATTCATAAATCCAAAACATTATTATTATTACGTGTTCTGACTGACATCAGATCTTCTGATTCCATCCGCAAATTTTGCTTTCTATCTTTGGCTTTCCCTTTCAGTTCCCAGTATTTTTTCTACGCTAAATCATCGAATCTTCAGCAGTGCATTTAAAAGCTTTCAGGGTATTTCTCTTCCGTTTCTCTTAATGTCCATGTTTTCGATCCATATACAGCAATTCCCCATTCCCCATGTATGACACTTTATCAGTTCCTTCCGCAAATCCAAACTAAAATTGCTGATCAATAGTGACCTCACCTTAGAGGATGCAGAGATTTCTTAATTTGATTTCTCTGGTTCTTTCGTACTAACAGCGTTTTCTGGTTCTTAATTATCTTCGGCTTTTTCCAGGCAGACTTCTCCCTTCCTCGATATTCTTATAACTTTTGACTTGTGTAGGCCAAAATGTACTGATTTCCGCCCCACAGCCCTTCCTGTTTCCACTTTTCTGTCCATCACGTCTTTAAGAGTTTCTTCATTCTTCGCCAGCAGCACAACTTCAGCTGGATATGCGATAGTGCTAATGACTTGTCCTTTCTATAAAGAGTGTTGTGAACTCCTTACAAAAATTCCTTCAGTAACATTCCAGAATTTAACAGAATAGGTGTTGTGAAGCATCCTTGTAACACGCGTCTTCCTGTCTCCAAGCTGTTTGTCTGTCCATAGTCCAGGCGCGCCTTTCCTTTTTGCCCAGTTACAGCTTGATGATAATCTTCTGTCCTTACAGTCAATGATGATTTTCTTCAGCATTCCGATTACGTACTAAACTTTTCTGATTTACGCAGTCAAATGCTTTGTGCCAGTCGAAAACAAGACACAGTTCTTCTTTGACTGCTAGGAGTCACTTATTAGATGGTATAATATAATGTATACTATATTACATTTTTTCAGCTATTTCTCTCTAGTGCAATTCTTGTCCAGATTCCTATATTACTTTTCTTAAACACAAACAGAATTATCACTCTTGCACACTACTACAGAAAAATTATTCCGATTAGCGCTTTCAAGCTTCTCAGCCATCGTCAGATCGGAAGCAGTGATAATTCTGTTTGTGATTATAACCACTAACACAACTTTCTTAATTAAATTTTCTTAAACAGTCAACACTCCATTTTGTAAAGAGCATCCTTCCGACAATTTACGTCTCGAGGCTTCAAGTCTAGAAATGTTCATTATCATCTACAATCTTCCAGCCTAGGCAAATATTTGGCCAACGACATTTTATTTTCATAGTTCCTCATTACTACTCTACTTTTCTCCCATCACCAACCAAATTAATCCTGTCTTTCCTTATTATTTTGAGTCTTTTTTCTTACTTTTTCGTGCTTCAAAGTTTTTGTAGGCCTATTCTCGTCTTCATTATGAATTATTTTTTATCCACGTTTCCTTTTTACATATAATGGAAATTATTATCCTTTATAATAAGCTTTCAAGAGGCAGCCATTGTGATGCAATTGAAAACGTCCCCTTTATTTATTACTATTTTACTCAACTATTTCACTTCATTCAATGTTAAGAAATTACTGTCAATCTTCGGTTCCTTAGTTCGTTCAATTTCATTAAACATTATTATGTTTTCCCGCTTATTTTATCAGACCAACAATTTCTTGAACTTATTAATCATCTTCTACACCTTGATTCTATTTTAATTACCTGCTTGACAAAGATTTTAAAGAACTATTCCATCTAAATGAACGAGAAAACGATTTCTCAGATTTAACTCAAACGTTTGGCACTTGTCTGCCTGTAGCCTATATGCCGACTGTCTGTATGGGATGTGTCTTATGATAACTTTTGATCATACTTCGCAAAATTTGTAAAACTTGACATGCGTGTCCATATCGTCAACCTAAAATGTCCTATTGTTTTTAATATTGACCTTCCCCACCAACAAAAATAGGGAGCAGAAGGCAAGAAGGCGAGGGATCAAAATTTTATAAAATCGCAAGAATTCTTAAGGGATATCAAACTGAAAAGAATCTTAACCACAATCTGAGTATAGTGTTCAATTTTAGACACTTCATATTTTGAGAACACCAGGGGGTCAAAAGACTACAAAAATTTGGAAAAATGCAAAAATTCAAGTGGAGTATCAAACTAAAGTTTTAACCAGAAACCGAATATTTTTGGTTTGGGAATTTCAAAATTTTTAGAGCACCAGGATACGAAAAATAAATAAAATTTTAAAATATTGTAAAATTCATGCCGAATATCACGTGAACGGAACGTAACCAATCAGACTGAACGGAACCAAATCCAAATATTGTGTTTGCTTTGAAAATGTTTATCTTTAGAAGCACCACGAGCCAAAATTTGATATGTATAACTGCGAAATTCTGAGCAGCTCAGGGAACTTACTAGTTTAATTCCTCTCAGCAGCTGAATACCAGTAACGCTTTGGTTATTGGTCCTTTCTACTGGTATTTAATCGACATCGTGACGAGCTCGATTATAGTTGTTCGGTTTGTATACACCTTCGCAACTATCTATTTTTATTCTTCCATTAAAACTTACATTAGGGATATTGCGTAGATTGTGACAAAAGATTCCTTGTAATTAACAAATTCCATATAGTGTGATTTTCAATACTCGCCGCAGTAACGTAGAAGTTCCCTTGTCGCAAGAAGACGATCTGATCTATTGTGCTGTAGTCGCTTATTCTCAGTTAGTCTAACTGAAAATTGTATGCGGATAGCAATAAAATTTATTGTAATATTTTAAATCCTGCCTTCTTTGTGCATTCAAGTACCTATTCTTTTTTGTGTAATAAAACCATTATACTGTTTTTTCTAATGTATGGAACTTTTTTTGTTCTGGTACACAATTAATGTTTCCACATTTGTAATCCCTCCGTCCACAGTAACTCTGTTCAAAGAGAAAATATTTTTCATTTTCAAACTTCTCAACATTTCTCTGTAAAATATCTCACCCTTCATTATTACCTTTTGTTGTTTCGGGTGTGAGTTTGAATTAAATAGGCTATAGTTTTTTTTGTTCATACACTTCATTCACACATTTTATATTTGCATGAACCGAATCATGGTGGTATAGATTGCATCGCACATTCTTTAATGAAGATGGACATAAACCACTGTGGCAGTTTAGTATAAACTACGGCATATTAAATACTGAGGCCTATATGAATTAACACACATTTATATTTACTTCTTTTCTCTTTTACTATATTTCTCTTTTTATCTCTACTGACCGTCATCACTTGATTACCGTGTAAAATCTGCTTTCTGACTGCTTATACTATTTTTTTCTGTGCATTTTGAACATTTTTGCTGTTGAAGCATTGAATGTTCCAGGTTTTTCTTATTGTTCCGCAAAGTTCTGTGTAAGTCTATTGAACTTTGTTTCATCTATCACTTGTTTCATTCCGCTTACTTTTTTCATTATCACTTTTGTCTGTGATCATACGTCAGCTATTTCAGTCGCCTTACAGTTTCAGTTAAATTCTTATTAAATGATTCTATGTTTTTTGCATCCTCTATTGAATAGCTTGTTTTGATATTTAATAGCATTTCAAAAAACTCTTATTATGAATTTAATGTGTTTATGTCTATTAATATCTTGTTAGTTTTTTACCTTACACAATAGTAATTTAATACTTTACGTATAAACGTAACTTAATAATGTTAGTATTCCTGACATATTAAATTAATAACTGTATTAATGCAAAAAACATAAGGTGCTGAGAATAGCAGGAGCTCAATAAGAAAGTACAAAGTTAAAACAGATACATATCTGAGGGAATAATTGGATTTCAGAAGGTGAAGAGTTTATGTATGAAGGACAACGGTGACGAACGTAAAGAAGTGAAATACGTTGATGCCAAACTGACCAAAGCAAACAGATGTTTTGCTGTAATGGATCTGCTACTAAGAGCAAAACACCTGTTCACAAGTGGATCTAATACACTTAGGCCTATAGCTGTTCATAGCTGTACACTAATAAGATCAACACCATTATGTGAACGATAATCATGAGCTCCCAACAAGAATGAATAGGAAGCTCTAAGAAGTTAGGAAAGAAAGATAATTAGAATGATCTTTGGAGGAAGGAAAACAGAGGATGGGTATTTGAAAAGAGCAAACGAGGGGACCGCCACATTGAAACAAATATAGATATTGTAAAAAAAACTGAAGATTGAATGGCTACGTCATGTAGAGAAACTCTGAGGATGAACATTAAGAAACAAATAGCCGTGAGCGTACGAGAATATTATAAAAGCGAGGTGAGTCAGAGTAAGTGTGATGGAATGGTGTCATCACATATTAAGAAAGGAAGGATTTAATAACAGAAAGAATCTGGGTAAAAGTAGATAGATAAGTATGTGAAAAAGTACAAAGTACTAGGCCTGCCATACACTATTAGACAATTATTATTAAATTATATGCCTAACTTAATAATATTATCATTATCATATGATACTATTACCAATATTATCATAAACTTCACCATCATCATCATTATCATCATGGTCGTTAGCATTTGTCTGTCCACACTGCTGAGTGAATGTTAATGACAACTACCAGATACTGAAATCAGTCCACACTGATATCAATTACTTAAATCAATCCACAGTGACCTCTCACCTGAGCCAATGTTTCCGCTATACCTTAACGAGTACTACTACAGTACGTAACAGTAGCCTACTCCTGCATTTGCAGGAGTGCTTGACGATCCCCATATGTCACCGTTTTCTAAACTATTGCTCGTGATTACCTCATACCTTATGAATGTAATCCCGTAAACCAGTATCTGGAAAATTCACAAGTTAGCAACTCTGCACAGTACAATACACTACACTTAACTAAAATATAGAATTAAACATTGACATGCCACTTCGAAAATTGTCATTCAGGCCATGTTGTCCTTGTCAAAGCCACCGGCCCTGCCCGGCATTCCACAGAAATCGTTTGGCGGTCTGCTGTCGGTACCTACAGCCCACGGCTGCATAGTTCTAAACTTAGGTGGATCAACTCCAGGGAAAGTCGGCTCAGTTGCGGGGCCAGACAACTACGCACCTGTCACCCAGAAACTATAAGAACCTGCTGAAGTACCTGGGTGACGTTGTACCATGAGTCTGTTTGCGAAAGCTGCCGGGTTGGATCACGGCACCCCCCTATCGCTTACACCAGCACGTTGTAGCTTACGCACTAGTTAGTGCTACGGAGGAAATTTCCTTTTCTCCCTTGTGCATAAATGTACTGTATTAGAAAACACTAGCGCTAATAAGGTTGAGACCCGAACAGCGTGCACAACCCGGGATGTTAAGATACCCCAAACCCCATCTGACTGTCCGTCATCGTGATCTCGTTAAGTCTCTTGGCTTCCACTCTAGCAATCTTCGTGACCACTCAGCATCTTCCAGGCAAGTTAACTTTCTTAAGTTTACAAATTATATTATCTATTTTAATTTGGTTCCGTGTCTATTTAATGGTTTTTCGGAATAGTCATTTCCATGTTTTTCTAAGCAATCCGCACGTTTCTCTGTTAGTTCTCGTATTCATTGTTCACGTTTTAGACCCGTAGTCACAGAAGGAAATAGAAACTCGTCTCGTCTTTAAAAGAAAGTCGATTAAACTCGTCTTTAACTCGTCTATTAAAAGAAATTCGTTTTTAATCCTTAAGATATTGTATTAATATTATTCATATTTTCTGCGCCATTCGACAATTTCTGCGATGCATCACAGACCTGTCCCACCATTGACAGATGACCTCACTTATCAATTTCCACTACTTCAGCTAGTGTACCCTTATTAAACATTATACTGCCTTTTCTCTATGAGTCCTTTACACTTTCTAGCATGAACCCATGAATCACCTCCATTTTAACTGCATTTACACTGAAAAAAAACATCGTTTGGAGGTATGAGATTTGAAAAATATGTATCATTCCTTTTAACTTGTCAGTGGTTTCATTATACGAGGGCCGTCCCAAAAGTAAGTTTCCCTGTTTTACAAAAATAAAAAACACACGAAAAAATAAAAATAAAAATATATTTTTGTTCGAGAACATGTATTTATTTTTCAATATAATCTCCAGCCTTGTCAATACACTCTCTGAAAAAAAACAGTTTTTCAGTTCCTCCTTTGAACCACTGCGTCAACCACCTGTTTCACTTCCGTATCCGTTTCGAAACGTTGTACTCCTAGGTGTTCTCTGAGATGGGGGAACAGATGGCAATCACTCGGAACCAAATCGGGTGAAAACGATGGATGGTCTCCCATCGAAAGGGCTCCAACAAATTCTGCGTTGCTCGCGAGGAATGAGGACGTGAGTTTCGTGGAGCAGAAGAACGTTGTTGCTCAACAAACAGGGCCATTTCCGCTTTATCGCTGATCGTAGTTTATTCAGAGTCTCCCAATACCTCTCTTCATTTATTGTGACTCCGCTAGGCAGATAATCAACGAGCAAAACACCTATAGCGTCCCAAAAATCCGTAGCCATCACTTTCCTAGCGAAGTGTGCACTTTTGGCTTTTTTCGGCGCGCTTTCAATTGCGGTTTTCCAGACCATGCTTTATCGTCTTGTTTCAGGAGTGTAATAAGGAATCCATGCTTCATCTCTTGTTACGATGCGGTTCGCTAGATCACCTCCTTTAGCAAATTGCGTGCAGCAGCAATCCTCTTCTCTTTGTGTTCTTGAGACAACAAACGGGGTACCCACCGTGCGCAAACTTTTCGAAATCCCAGCTCATCACTGACAGTCCTCTCGATTGATGCTGGACTTGTCTGGAAATTGGCAGGTAATCGCGCAAGAATTTCGTCAAGGGTGACGCGTCTGTCCTCCAACACAGTCGACTTAACGGCGTCAACAAGACCTGGATTCTCAGTTGATGTTGAGGGTCTCCTACTGCGCGGTACATCGGGCATATTTGTTCTCCCTTTAAAGAACGATGTGTGCCAATGCGGACCATTTGAACGCTCTTGTACTCAAGTCCGTACACAGAAACTAAGTGACGATAAATTGCAGCCGCTGGTTAATTTTTTTTAGCAAAAAACGAATCACACTACGCCCTTCGCAATCGGACACGTTTGTAAATGGAACGTCCATGATTATAAATTTAATGTTGTTGTTACATTGCTACGCAACGGATGATGTTGCGGTATCACTGCCACTACACACAAATAAAAGTTCTCCAATCTTCGTCAGCCTGCTTCCGCAATTTCCCTTTGAATAAAAAAATAGGGAATCTTATTTTTGAGATGACCCTCGTAATAGCCTGAACATTACAAAATGTTGAGAAGAGTTCAAATAACAAGATAGCTTCATCCGTATCCCCTGTTGCTACTTTATTTGGTAAACTGTGTATTGTAATTTAAACTGTTGAGTTGATACTTCAGACTGTAGTGAGTATTTCAGGCGGAATCTGCAAATGTTCTTCGTTTTTCTAAACTGTAACTGCAGCTTTTATGTATAGCCCGAATCAACAGCTTTTTCGTTATCGAATGGTACATTGTGCCTAAGAATGGTACGTTGTTCTGTAGTGCCCCTAAATCCTATTTTATATGCGTTTCATTGCTTATAATATGTAGTAGCTTATGAAAACAAGACAGTCGACATTTGTTTCAATGTCTTCCCACCAATTCTCTGTTTATATTTTGTGTAACTGCATACCAGCCGCCTGAGTCAATTGGTACATGTTCCGAGTTGGCAGTAAAATCCGGGTTGAATTTCAACATACCCTACACGTACAAGCAGGGTATCTTAGACTCTATACAACACTGTACTTAACAGGAATATGCAACCAGTTCTTACATTTATTCATCGATTGACATAATCCCTATTTGGGCAGATTTTATATTTTTGTTGGGATCAGCAAACAGTCGAGTTTACTGACCTCATTGTTTTCGTCTGAAAAATTTGAGGCTTCGCTCGGACTTCGCAGTTCTTTCAAGCGTGATAATTTTCATATTTCTGGCGTTACGCATTACAGACTATAACAGTTTCTGACCTGTAGCACCTCGCTTGCTCTGTCTCGCCCGTACTGCAGAAATAATATTCTTCTTCGCCTCGTTAGGTTCGTCAGGTCTTTTTTCATGTCCTATTTTTCTTTTATGTTAATTACTAGAACTCACATGTTGAGTGATATTATAGCAACTATAGTCTTTTATCACAAATAATGTAGGTGTTTTTATTTTGGCACGTAATTTCTAATTCTTACTCTTCTCATCTAATTTCTCCATTTTGTTCTTAACTTATGAGTGACACTCATATCACGTTAAGAAACAATCCACTTCTATTTACAACAGAAGACTATTATGCACAAGTATGTTAGCATCTTAATCTTATTACTGAATGACTTAAAATCTATCAATGCGTCATCAGTCCTAAATAATAGGCCTATATATGTTTGTGTACAAATGTACTAATTTAATGAGAGTATTAAGATATTTTCATCCCTTTGGTCTGGTTGTACATGAACTAATAAATAAACTTAATCCGACTATTAAATACGCCTGATTTGAGGTTCTATTTTCTAGCTTACCCACCAGACGCAATTAAATCTGTGCAATAAGTATACTGATCGTAGGTTAGGTCGGCTATAACTACACTGGTCTTGAAGTTAGCCGCCTCGATGGCATTAGCATATACCGCCTAGGTCCCCATTGTGTTGTATAGCCACTGGTCACAGCCTAAGTTACAGCTTCAGAGTCTGTTACACCGTTTAACAGTCAGGACGAACATACTACCCGTCTTTATTACTTTGGCGTGTAACCTACACCGTCTGTAAGTCATAAGATGCATTTTTGTAGCCTACTCTGCTACGTTAGTTTCTGCAATTTACTTTTGTTCCTCTCTTCATCTTATTAGCTACTTGAGCGTTCCTGGCCTTGCAAGTTTTCTGGAGCGGATGCTGGCGTTACAAATTTCCTCTAGAAGTGTTCCACGCAGAGCATATTTTAAGGAACTTGCACTAGGCGGCATTAAAAAATCATATATAGGCCTATATATATTTTATAACAATAAAATATCTTCTACCTATGAGTGTGGAAGGCCTCACGTTTGAGCGCCAATTATGTAATATCACGTGAACTCTGTCTACTGCTTTTATTGTGGTTAAATATTTTCTTTAACGCCCACGTTGTTGCCAATTATGTTATATCACCTTATGTATACCTTTTGTTGGTGCCAATTTTGTTAGATGACTCTTATTGTTAAAATAAATAATCAACTCCTTGTTTTTCTTGTTCGAATTCAATTATTTTTATTTACTCTTTTCGAAACTCATTTCTGTTGTAGAGCATGAAAAATCTCGATCTCAGGGTTCATGTATAAATCATGTCAAAGTATAGTACATAAGTCGTAAACATATAATAAAACATAATATTTATAAATAATGTTTGGTAATTAGGTGTTGTTGATGTATGTTGTGTATCAGTGGGTTCTTTGGATCATACAAAAGAACAAATTAACAATTGAAAAAGAAACTCTTAATACTAATAATTATTTGTGTACAATTAGAATTCACTATTATAAAGTTTTTATAGTTTTTGTGATAGTATATCGCTGTGACTCGATCTTTAAATGTTAAAATGTTTTCAAATATCTTGGTTGATTATTGGAGAGATCTCACCAATCTGGGAGTTTTCTTTACGAGCTTACTTCTTGATCCTCTTGATCCTTCGCTCCTGGACTTCAAGTTTTTTGTACCATCGATTAAGACATCATTCTTCTAGTTATTTCCATAGCTTTTCAGTATCATTTCGTCTCGTATCTGCCTTTAATTTGTATAAAATCCAGCAGTAAAATTGACATGTTCTGCCTGGTTTCAATATTTTTCCAACAATACCTTCCTTTTTACTAAAACACTAATTCATTCATTTCATTTCTTGGCAATGATACGTTTATGGGTCACAGGTTCGATTTCACAATTTATAATTAATATGATTCGGTAGAATCTTATTTTATCTTCGTCACTATTATATTATAAGTTTGTAACGGAAGATTCTTTATTTTTTAATTATTTCCCCTTGGTTTTATTTCACTATATGAGTTACCTTGTTGTTTCATATAAATTACATGTTTCAGGCAATGTTCATATTGTAAATATGTTTATTCACTTACACTATACACTGTTTTTTTTTTTTAAGTCTATCACCATTGTTCTCACCTTCGTACACTGTTACACTACCTAACTTTTATAATTATTGTTCAATATTATTATATTTGTAATTTTATATTATAACGTTACAGAAATCAGACCCTATAGGGTATCCACAACTGTTAGATTAATGATAAAAAGTAAAATAATTTAATGAATAATAATGAAAAAAATAAAATAAAATGGAATTAAGAAAGAAAAAAGGAGACTTGTAAACAAGAATAATAAATAAGTGAATAGACTAGACTGACAAACAAATGACTAAGACCCAAGCCCAGAGATTGGCCAGATAAAGACAATAAAATGAGAAAAGACAAATTAATGATAAAAAAGGCACAAACAAATAATAAATGTTAATAATAATAAATAATAATAATAAATAAATGTTAATAAATAATAAGAAATATTAAAATAAAATAAAATAATCTCAGTTAAAGTACACTAACCAGAGTAATAGATATTATATGTTATTAATAACTCTATGATGATAAGTAAATCAAAACATAAAATTGTTAACAGACTAACTACCAATTGTGTGTAAAACAATAAAAAACCCAAAAGTGAGAGATAGGTAGGAAGTGAAAGTGATTAACAGTGTAAGGATTAAAAGTGAGTAAAAGAAATAAATATTAGGGAATAACCACTATTAACACTAAAGTGCGATAAAAAAAGTACAAAGTGCAAGTGTAACCCAAAATAGAGGTAAACAAGCAGAATTATAAATCAGAACTCATATAGAAGTGAGAGTGAACAAGTAAAAATAAAACAACATATAGGTAAAGACACCAAAACCAGTGATTAACACTATAGTTTAAGGGTGAAAGGTACCAAAAAAGAGTAACCAGAATATTGTTATTGTAGTTAGAATTGATAGTAGATTAATAGTACAGTGGTATTCAGGATAAAAATCCCATAAAAATATTAAGGATGTTATTGTTACAATGTTTAGATAGTAAAAATATATAGTAAATGTTAAAAGATGGATAAACAACCAATCTAATAGTGTTAAATAAGAATAAACTAAATAATATGAGTGCAAAATAAATAAAACATCCTATATTAATAATAAAATTCAAGGGATGATTATCAAGATAGAATAAATGGTGTGATAATGTTATTCACCAAAATTGTTATTTGTTCAATTAAAATAGTTGAATTTGTAAGAAGGAATATGGCTGAAAGTCATAAACCATAAACCTAATTTTTGTGTTGTTTTATAGTAATATTAAATGATAAACAAGTTATAAGAAATGGCAATAGATATGAGTAAGGAGATAAAATTTTACAAACATAATAATAATCATTAGAGTAAAGACAGAAAAAGAAATAAGAGACTAACAGACAAGCAATGATTTTGTAAATTAATAAGAACATTGAATTATTGTAAAACAGCCCAAATTAATTCAAAATGTAAACAAGTCATAAGTGACACCAAGCAAAACATATGTAAATGAAAAATAATCTTTAATTTGTGTAAAATAAGAAGATATAGCCACTTACTACTTAGGCCTATAAAATGCCTAACTGTAGAAATCCAAAATAGACAAATTGTAAGAAATTAACTATTGTACTAGAAAATTCAGGGCAAGTAACTCATTAAGTACAATTAGTGAAACATATTAAGATGTCAGAGTTAGATTAAAAACATAAAATAAGAAAGAAATGTAATAACATAATATTAACATTTTTATCAAAAGTTTAATACATGAACAAACCCAGCTTTGTGGGATGTCAAAATGATCTTTGAAAGAAAATAGAAACAGTTATGATAATATCTAATCCATAGATAAGAAGACAGAAGAATAATAGCCATCAGAAAATATTTATTCATTTTGAATTAAAATTCAAATATTATAACAATAGACATAAATGTAATCAACCAATGAGAGTATAGACAGTTGCCATAAAAACGGAACGTTATTTAATATAATTCCGTTATAAAACATTAGTCCATTATTGACGATCAAGAGATACAGAAGCCAAACCATATTCGACTCAATTTTCAATTAAAATAATAGTAAATACTTCAAAATTTAACGAGATGAGGATGCAAGAAGTCTAATGAAGAATTAGTTAACTCAACAGAGATAATAGACCAGATTTTAATCTTCAAAATTAATTATTTTATCCAAATTATTTGAAAAAGAAGCCAGATGCAATCCAAAATATAAATGATGAAAGATTGATGATAGTATAGACCCAACCTAACTAAGAACAAAGTGCCTCTTCACCAGAATTCAACAAGATTGGTTAAGTATATCTGAACTACCCGAATTTACTAACTAAATTCTAATTAACTCTTCTCACAACACAAATAACTCTCACTCCGAACTTGGTAACTAAATTTCTTTCAAGGATTGATTGATAAAAAAAAACTAAACTTGTATGTAAACATAAAATAACCTATGTACAAATTACGAATTATTAACACACACTTTTTAACACTTAAAAAACGAATTGTATTTAACTCTAATAGTATATAAGTACCATTGATGTAAGGTAGTGTACTTTATTATCATCTTATTAATCTTTTTTCGTAATCAAAAGAACTCAACGATTGAACGAACTGTAGAAAATAAACATAGACGACAGCCATGTCGATTTAGAAACGTTTCAATCAATTTAGCCAACCTGAGAATAGTGTCTATTTATTGCCGGAGCAACATTATTTAATAAGAGTATATTTTGTATTTAACTAATTAACTATTAACTATTTCACGTTAATAAACTAGTACTGAGTAGTAATAACCGTCCTTTATTTCAATATAAATTGTATTATAAAGTTTGTATACTTTAGCGACGACCAAAATTGTCTGCCAGCGTTAGACGTCGGCAGCACGACGAAATACAAGCGAGATTCAAATGCCCGCCAGTTGCGAGGGTAATTTGAATTAGTCATCACCGCATAGAACGACCGCTCAGCGCTCAGTTTAACTTGTTTTAATTGTTTTCATAAACAATTTGGCGCCACCCGGGAAATAAATTTACTCACTGAAGGACAGGTAAGGTTTACACTCGTGAAGCTATCGGTACTGGTAATTCGTGCGTTCGCGACGGACGTAGTCAGCGCGAGATACAATATAAATTGACGACAACTTGGTAAGACGTTCAGAGTACCCAGGAGGGTAGTACGACCAAGTTTAGTTACAATATTACTCACAGTCTGTAGTTCACTTATACAAAATAACTGTTTGAGGTTCGCAGACCTCCTCATAGTTTTAATCTAAGGCTATAATCAATGTCTTATTTCTTACATACTAAGTTTAACATTTGTACATTATAATTGTTTACTAATACCTACTTATATTTTCTTTTTCTTTTGATCGTCTCTTCTGGGTATAATTGTCATCGTCAGTTATTGTTTCGTCATGTTAATTGCATTATTTAATTCCTAAATTTGCATTCTCTATTTCCCTATTTCCCAATTATTTATTTATTATAATATTTCCCTTTTGGTTTCCATTACTTTTTATTCCTTGAAGATATTAATTATCTTTAAGTAATATATTGTCTCTTCATTTCTGTATTTATTAAATTAATTTTATTCTTCTATGTCTTTTATTATTAATAAGATTGCGTTTCTGCATATTTCACAATGAATTTTGACGGTATACTTGTCTTTCTTTGGAGGTGGAATCTTGTTACCTTATAATATATATATATAGTAACGTGTAATATTGTTTTACCCTTACAAATCTAATACTCGTTCTTTCTAAATTATATTTTATTTAGATTCACTATTGGGATAGCCAATTTGTTACATCTAGACTCGAATCTATGGTTATTTATCTGAATTTGTGTCTTGTTTAACTCTGTTATTATTTGTATATATTTTTGTTAATATTAAATTAAGGATGAGTATCTGTTCAGGGGGATGTTTGTTGAGCGCCAATTTGCAATCACCGTTTGCAAATAAAATTTTATTGGTGAAATATCAATAATAAATTTTTAATATTTCAAATGTATGTAAATAGTATATGGTCTCTTTATTCTGTAATGAACTCTCTTTTATTCTTTTCTTTCAGCAATGGATATGATAACTTGTGCTCATCACCACATTTTTAAAAGAAATCTGCTAAGATTTTCAATTGATGAGTGTTGCCAACTTAATCTAATTACTGAGGTCAACTCACAGTATCAGATATTTTGTTCAGAATATCATACCCTTTTTGTTTTCATGAAATAAGAAACAAATAAACATTTTTCTGTATTTTGTAAACTCAAATCCTTTATTTATTCTTTAATTGGTTCTAAATGTAAAACATAATTTTTAACAAAGTTTGGCCAGCTGTATTTTTATAAGCTCAGAGTGGCAGCAGTAACTCTTAGATCTCAGGCTTTTTAAAATATTTTATAATTTGTTTTTTAATAAATAAAATACAATTATAAGGTTTAGTAGGTCCTTTCGACTACGATATAACAACAGTATTGACAGGGAAAGTACCAAAATACATATGATGAGAAATAGTCACAGTGTATCTTAAAAGGATTATATTAAGAGTGTAAAACAGTTCAATGTATAGGTTAAGTTATAAAAATGTTTTTTAGACTTAATTAGTTTTAAATTATGTTAGCACTATACATCAATGGTGGCTTATGCTTATGTCCATATTATTAATCATTATTGTTCTCAGTGAAAGTTAATTATGGTTTTTATAAAAAAGACGTACTCAAAGTTTTTTGAAACCTTTAGATCAGGTTTAACAGGGAATATTTCAGATTAATTTTAGATAAAAAAATACTTCTCTCCCTGTGTCAATTGGTCCAATTTCTTCAGAGATGTCCTGGTTTAATTCTGTAGAGCCTTGTAGCAATTCTTTCTTCTATTTTAATCTTGATATATATAATTAATTATTCAATTGTTTATCTGGAGATGCACTAATATCACATATATTATAATTTATTTTTCACTATAAGTATTTAAATCAACCTTTTTGCATTCAGTTTTTTTAGAATCAATCTATTTTCTTCCTCAACATATTAGTTGCTAAGGCCTCTCTTAGATATCTCCTTGGTTTCCAAGTAACATTTTTATATCACCCTGGTGACATCATAAGAATAATATAAACAAACCTTTTACTATTTTATATGTCATTTTCTTTTAAAAGGATATACCTTTTTTATAAGAGCTCTTATCTTCTTTTTATTTGTTTCTTTCTTCTTCTGATAAAAAACTGATCATTTTGACATCACTCTTGACTATTTTCTGATCTATATTTCCTGAGTTAATGATTTACATTTTTTTTTTATTTTTGTTCCAAATTATTTATATTTCTTTTGTACCTTTCACTTTCTTAAATTTATTTTATACATTTGGTAACCTTTTAACATAAACTGACATTGTTTCCTTATTATTTTAATAGAAATCTTATTCATATAATTTGACTGACTATGATTTTGGTACTTTCTTGTTAAGACTAACGTTAGTGTTATTAACACTAGTATACATAATATTAATAAATGTGACAGAAACTGATTACTAATAACTATTAGTAATATGTTATAATTCCCCTTAACTGACTGTGTTTATAACTTTACAGTCTGCACACAAAAAAACAAATTTCTTAAGTAAGTTCTTACTTTAATTATAATAAACATAACATAAATAAACAATTAAAATTAAACATATTCAATTAAGTCTTTCTTAAAATATTATGTCTCCTGGTACTTTTTAATAATATAATCATGGTATATTTATGTTACTAGGGCATGGTAAAAATGTCACGTAACAATATATATATATATATATATTTTAATCACTTTCTGCTACAGTCCGTTTCTTGATGTATATAATACATTTAATATTTATACATAAATTTACCTCAAGATGTTATTTTTCTATTTGGAACATGTTTCGGGTACTATCTTGTACCAATCCTCAGCCTTCCGGTTTTTTTGTCTGGTGAAGTACATATGTGTTGTTGGTTGACTGTTATTATTGTGGCTTCCTGTTGGCTTCTGGTATTTCAAGTTGGTTTTATTGTGTGTGATTGTGGTGTATGTGTTAGTTTTTTGTGTATTTTCAATGTTGAGTGCTTTGAATATTGTGTCATGTTTTGTATTGATTTGTATTTGTTCAGGTATTAGTTTGTTTTCTGTTTTATGTTTGTATATTTGTAAATTTTCCCATATGTTCATTATGGTGCCTTTGTGTGGTATATGTTTTATTAGTGTTACATTGGTTATGTCTGGGAATTCATGTCCTGTGTTTATTGCATGTGTGGCTAAATTGGATTTATATATTTCTGGTTTTTTGTATGCATTTAGGTTTTCACAATAACGTTTTTTCAGCTGTTTTTTTGTTTGTCCTATATAACATTTATTGCAATCTTGGCATTCAATTTTGTATATACCGTTAGTTGTTGTATTATCTTTGTTGTGTGAGCTATTTAGATTTTGTAATTTATTTTTATTAGTTTTGTATGCTATTTTTATATCTGTGTTTTTAAATAGTTTTGTTAGTTTTGTCATTTTATTATTTATATATGTGAATGTGGCCCATTTTTTGTTGTTGTTATTATTTATGTGTTGTTCAGTTTGATTAATTCTTAATTGTTCAGTTTTTATTTTGTATTTGATTTTATTTTCTATTTTGATCATAGTATTTTTATTGTATCCATTTTCATAACCAATTTGGTATATTATATTTCTTTCTTTGTCAGTTTCTTGTTTGTTTAGGGGTATTTTGTACATTCTGTTAAATAACGAATAAAATGCTGCCATTTTATGTTGTGGTGGGTGGTCAGAATGGTTAGGTATAATGATGTTAGTGGAAGTTGGTTTTCTATATATTGCATATTGTATGTGTTTGTTGTATCTTGTGATGGTTATGTCTAAATAGTTGATTTTGTTATGCAATAAACACAGGACATGAATTCCCAGACATAACCAATGTAACACTAATAAAACATATACCACACAAAGGCACCATAATGAACATATGGGAAAATTTACAAATATACAAACATAAAACAGAAAACAAACTAATACCTGAACAAATACAAATCAATACAAAACATGACACAATATTCAAAGCACTCAACATTGAAAATACACAAAAAATAACACATACACCACAATCACACACAATAAAACCAACTTGAAATACCAGAAGCCAACAGGAAGCCACAATAATAATAGTCAACCAACAACACATATGTACTTCACCAGACAAAAAAACCGGAAGGCTGAGGATGGGTACAAGATAGTACCCGAAACATGTTCCAAATATAAAAATAACATCTTGAGGTAAATTTATGTATAAATATTAAATGTAATATATATATATATATATATATATATATATATATTGCAACGGTACAGATTACTATTTCCGCATAGGATATAGTGTGTGTGAAGAAATTACAATCAAGTCTATATTGGAGGTAACGAAGAATTATTTATTAACACACAAGAAATAATAGTTTATATGATGTATATTAAATTACATAATTGTCATGAATTTTATATAGGTTGAATAAAGTTTATATTGTTCTATTTAGCTCGATTTTACTTGTTAGACGGTATCTTTTACACTTGGTGAGACGTCCTCCTGGCGTGCGTGTCCTCCTCCTGGCGTCGCTCTCCTCCTGGCGTCCTCCTAGTTGGCGTAAGGCTCCAGCTGCAAATCCTCTGCACGTCTCGCTGACGATTCTGTCGAAACTGACAACGCCAAATAGATTATACACACCAATTGTCACTCTCACAATTATTAACGTTCTCGCTCGCAAAAGTTATTATTAATTTAGAACGTTATTAGTTATTCGATCTCAGGGTGGTATGGGTAATTATTTAAAAAGCGGTGTATTGAACTTACACCTTCCGGCAAAGCTTGAAGTGTTCAGTAACTCCCTATGAGGATATCTTGCACTAACGCGAAAAGCACTTTAATATAATAATAATAATTATACTGTGGTTGTTCACCAGCTTGGTTCTTTACGCATAGCTCGCAAAGAGTTCCAAGTTTTATTGTAATTTTAGATTTCTACAAGTCCATACGAGAAAAACTCTCGTAGACGGACACACGTTCACACCGCGTATGCTATCGATGAACTGTCCCGATGCGTGGCACACACAGAGTACGAATATTACTGAAATTGGGAGTATCTGATTGGTCAATCAGCGGTCACATGGTTGATAGAAACAAAAGATAGTTGGGTTACAGGCAAGTCTTTGTATAAATTAGCAAGAGCCTGCACAGATTTTATCTATAAATTTTATTACTCTACCATTGATAAGAGTTAAAAGTTGAGTTTTTCCTTATTAAAAAATCATATTTATAAAATAGTTGATAATCACAGAGTATATAGAAAATGTATCTATTTCCCTAACTAATTCACTGTTAAAGTTTCAAGTCGATGGGTTAATATACATGGAAGATATAGCGAAAAGGTTTATCACACGCGCACAATTTCACACACAAAGTACATGACATAAAAGCACAAACTTTATTAAGAATTTGGTACAACCTAAGTCCTTATCCATCACTAAATACAAAACTTGTAGCTAATAGACAAAAAATTGAATAAATCCATTTTAAACATGTCAATGTTCGTCATCCATGCTCAGATACGCTTAATACAGCTCATCATCCTGTGTTTTGTTGCAATATATAAATATTCAAATACTTTTTGCTACAGTCCGTTTCTTGATGTATATAATATATTTAATATTTATACTGAAATTACCTCAAGATATTTTTTCCCTTATTAGGAACATGTTTCGAGAACCATTGTGTTCTCATCCTCAGCCTTCGTGGGCTGAGGATGAGAACACAATGGTTCTCGAAACATGTTCCTAATAAGGTAAAAAAAATAGCTTGAGGTAATTTCAGTATAAATATTAAATATAATATATACATATATATATATATATATATATATTATAATGGTACTATTTTTGCAAATATAAGTTTATTTGTGTTTGAGGAGCCCCACGACATTGGAGCGCCATTATTATACAACGATACATATTATTAAATGTAAGCGTGTCCAGCCCCAAGTTAACGGGCAACAAAATTATATAACAACACAATTATATATGCAGGTTGTAAGTAATTATAACAATACCAGGTGTAACTATAATAAGAGTATTAGATTTATGAGTATTTAAAAATTCATATTTATTGTTTTATCAAGCATTATAAATAATAAAACATTGTTAATAATCTTAGATCAAGATATCACTCATTATTAAGTGTTTATCTCTTAAACTATACGGTGTTACACACATTTAAATCACTCTTACATCTAGACATGTTAACAATCTTAATCTAGACATTTATTCAATTTGATTTACTAAAACAAAATAAAATTTAATGTAATTTTAATTGAATTATTTAACTCAGATCTGACCTCAGCTTGCTCAGTCTATACCAATGTTTAAAAAAAAATAAATTTAAAATTATATTAATTTCTCTTAGACTGGCATTTGTTTTATATTCAAAATTTAAATTATTCTTTTCTACAAAATGCAAATATCAAATCATTTCAATTGTTTACTTTGATAAGCAAATATACTATCTCAAATTTAAACTCTTTTTTTTTCTTTATTTCTCTATATATGCGATCGCTCATTCTTACGACTAAAACATTATCTAAGACTCTATTACACTATTTCTAATTATAAACTTCCTTGTTTAAATTTATTGTCACTTTATATAGTCTTTATGAGCTCTTTAAAAATATCATTTATAAATGCATTATGCGTGTCACCTCGAGTTTTGATGATCTTACGACTTATTGACGGGGTCCAGCGTTGTCCAGAGTTGGGTTTCCGTTACTTCTGGCTTGGCGTGGTCCTGGGTATGTCCAGAGTCCAACGTCGTTCTCCAGCAGTGTGTGGTCCGTCTCAGAGAATTGCTATCTGCTCCAAGGTGGATTTCAGTCGTCGGTTAGGCGTCAAAAAACATCTCCTAACGTCCAGCATCCCTCGTCGCTCTTGTAGCTTCTCCGTAGATACTCTTTGTAGACTTAAACGGTCCCGGTACTTTACGCTTCCCGAAATATTGTCAACATAATTACTGAACGTCTTTATTCGTTCATCAATGAGACTTATAATAAAAAAAAACTGTTCTGCCGACGGACAGCATGTCCGACTGCAACTGTGTCTTGAAATGAAGAGAAGGGTTTCATTAATTACACAGTCGAACCCTTAATTTATACCCTCTCGGGATTCCGCACCTGTTGGTTCCGAAATCATCCTGTCGAGACCTGCAGATCACATGCTAGCGCCCACTCCCGAACATTTTCATATATTTGCTATTTTTTGCACATGGCAATGTTTTGCACGGAATCGAGATAGCACAAATCATAGCTAATTTGATTAAGCACTCACTGTATTAATTTGAGCGTCTTATTGCAATTTGCGTATTTTTGGCACGTTTATTTCGCACTGACTTCGCGTAGTGTGTCCTATTAACGTCATTTTCTCACTGGGGATAACTATAAAATTTACACACACTTTGGTGCCTTTTGTTTGTTTATACACTAATTAGTTTTCACACAAATAATTAAAGTAATTATTTTAGGAATTACTTGGGGAGGGTAGCTGAGATTCCTGTCTGTACATGCATCACTAACACACACAAGATACACGCGTAACACACATACAATCGAGCAGGTGTTCCTTGCTTGTCGAAACAGGTTAATTTCTCCCCTAATATAACAATGAAATATTTTTACAATCTCAGACCTGTCAATTTACCCCTAACTTATAATAATTCTACAAATTTTATATTTATTTAAATCAATGGCCAATACAGCATATGGTTGTATAGTTGCAATATATATATTGCAACGTTACGAGTATTATAACGAAAATTACACAAATACATTACCATGTACTCAACACAACTATGAAGTGTATTACACCGGCCAGGTCGCAGGATTTTTTAATTCTCGTTGCGTCAAGAATATTTAGTTGCACAATAATTAAATAATTTTCAAAGAGGAGTGAGATGTTGTTGACATGAAATAATTAATTAAAACCGTTTCAAAATAATCATTCTATGATTTATTAATATGAATAGAATATATGCAAATATTAAAAAATTTGAATCTTAGATAAATAAAAATATTTATCTTTTATAAGTTTACACACATACAATGTAACCTTCTATGCTGTTCATGACATATAAAATAAACAACCATATAATCTTACTAGCTAAACAGACATGTTAAACAACTTATGTAAACCTTTTTATTTCAGTGTGTCTGACTTTGACTCAAATTTTAAATAATAGCAACTCATTACAAACAGACATAATATTCACTCTCAAGAATAAAATTAATTGTTGCTATAAACAAAATAAAAAATAAAACATTTACTTCCAACCTATTATTTATTTCTATTGACACACCCAAATTTACATATAACAAAAAAATAGTATTTTTAAATTTTCTTGTTAAATTAAATTATTTTTTTAACTACTATTTAAATTTAAAAATTTAAGTCTTTACTGTTCATATATATAAAAACCTCCGCTCCACAGTCCGTTAAGGACCAAGGCGTACCCGCGCAACTTTTTGTGTTAGTGTGACGGTGTATGGCTAGTACTACGCGCCACCAGCCGCTAGTTGCGGTATTCACGGCCAGGAGGCGGCGCTGTTATCTCAGCGCCTACTCAGTTTGCCTCACGACGCTGAGTGCACGCCGTATGGAGCCTCCGCCGGGAATTGAACCCGGGACCACGAGCGCATCAATCGCCCGCGTTAGCCACTAGACCACCTGGAGGCTCGTTCATATATATATATATATATATATATATATATATATATATATATATATATATATATATATAAGTTTCTTTTTGAGAGTTCTTTACACAAACAAAAATATAATTGTTTATTCATCACCTGCGTACTGCCGACGTTACCGTTGCGCGCGCGCGTGTGTTTGTGTGTCCTGAATCCTGAGAATTTGATGATGATGATGATGGTGCTGATGCTGTGTTCTCTGTCTCTACGGGTTGTTGTTTGTGATGGTCCAGAGTTCCTCCATAAGTCTTGGTGTGTGTGGGAAAGATGTCCTGATCGATTGGCAGACCAGCAGCGTGACGTTGTGTGAAGATATCTTGAGCCTCTGAGCGTCCCAAAATTGCCGGTGGTATTTATACTGGACGGCAATCTGACAAGTCTAGGACTGTTTTCGACCTGTTAGGTATTGTCACTTCGTGCAAAGCGTCCTGTAATTTACAAATTACTTTTTGGTTCATTTTCGCGATTTCGTAAACATACTCGTAGCACAAGCGATATCATCGTTTGCGTAATTTTTTCCTGGTCACTCACATATAACACACTTATTAATTACTATTTAATTACACTAGTAATTAACATTAAATTACCTGGCGTCTTTATTATTGCAAATTTCTGCAATACTTTTACATCACTATATTCGTTAAAAATTCCTTAAAGTAATGGTGTTTTTATAATTGGGATAAGTCTTTGTTCACAGGTTTAAAACGTATTAATTAGTTAATTTTTATCCGGTTAAAAACTGATTACAAGACGTACGCATCACCCCATCTTTGCCTGTCTTAGCTTGCGTTAACACACAAGCGCTGTATTCACTTGCGGGGGCAGGTGTCCGCTTTCTGACAATTCTTATCCTGCATAATATTGTTAAAAACTGTTCATCATATATTTTTCTATGCTAAATATTTCAAACATACCGCCCTGGGCAAATATATGTATTGTTGCAATATATATATAGGGCTATGTTTTTGATATAATATTGAAAATTATGTAATTTGAACTTAACTTGACCATGATCATGTTCATTCTTTACTCGTGAAATTAACTGTAAAAATAGACATAAATGCTTTAGACATTACGAATATATACACAAATGGAAACGCGCCTTCGTGATTTTCTGATTTCTCCGCTTTTTCCTCACTTTTCGGTATCGGCACTAATACCTGCCACTAGGCGGCAGGTTTATTGCTTAAAATGTCCTCTGGTTCCACATCCATTTACCAAATTAGATGTACTACTGTTTTATTAAGAAAAATATCTCGAAATAACTCTTGATGATAAATTGATGTGAAACCCCCACACGACTGTGAAGAAAGCTCAGATAAGGCAAAACTACACAAAATGGACTGGCTTAACGGATTCAAATCGTAGTCCATTACAAAAAATAAACTCTTTCCGTACAAGCTTGCAATAAAGTCAGTGTGCATTCAACTCTATAACAAAGGCGCCCGATATAAAGTAATACAAAGACTGTAGTAAATAATATTAAGAAAAATATACAATACTGCTTGATATGTCAGCAACAGAACGCTTCACGTCAACTCAGACATACTCTTGCAGAAGACGAAATCAGAAGAATCTCTACGAGCTATCTGGAGCGTCTATAAAATCATCCGAATGAAGATGCTAGACAGCTACTAGTCCCTCCAGTCGTCAGAAGAAGACTGAAAGGACTGAACATCCAAGGCACTTTATGTTATTAAATTCTGGAGTGCTGTCACTGGCAGCTTCTTCTATCCAGGCTTAAATTAAATTAATAAAAAAGAAACTTTATTCTTTTCTCTTTTCCTAGAATGGTATTCAGTGTTAATACTTCGAAATGGTTCCTGTTGACAACTTTGAAATCTAACCCCGAAAATCTCCAGTATCTAGAAGATATTTGTGTCAAATCCGAGTTATTGTTTGCATGAAATTTCTATGCAAGTTTTCTATCCTTCTCTACTGTCTTAGTAATTGTCTGTTTACCTCTCTAGATAAACTTTAGTCTGTTTACGTCAAAGCAAACTTTAGTCAGTTGGTTATTCTGGGATCCTTTTAACCGTGATATGTAGTTACGTACCTTCATTTTTACATTTTAAATTCTTTTCTTTATTCCATTTCACCATATCTGATGTATAGGCCTAATTCAAATAACGTTCACGCGTGGTTTATCAGGTAAATTAAATTTATGCTGCATCTTTGCTGGTGAACGTTTAAGCGACTTCCTACGGTTTCAACTACTTAGACGAGTGTGTTTTCTTTTCGTTTGCCAATGAAAATTCAATTAGTTACTTTTCTTGACATTTTCCGATTTTGTGAGTGCAACTAATCTTGTATTTTCCTGCAGTAACTGGATTCAACCGAGTTCAGATGTTCTTCCAGTTTCCCTTACAACCTCGAAATCCCATCTTCCAAAATATATCGTTCTTCTTCATCATCACCTCCAGTCACTGCTTCTTCTCCATCCTTGTTTGCCATGACTGTTGGAAAGAAGTTTATTTACTTTTTAAAGAAACTCCTTTACCGTTTTCAAAAAAATTATGGAGCCTAACTAGCATATGGTTATGGGCTCTACATTGTGAAGGTATTGTAGCCTACAAGTCAAACCGGCTTCAAAAATGAGATATTCAAAAAGTTTAATGAGATGTCTAAGATAAATAGAATTATGTTTATAAGAAAGCTGAATGAAGAATACACAAAGATGGGATTGGAAATAAACATAAAAAAGACTGAATACTTGGCAATTAGAGATGAAGAAACAACAGATTTAGAAGTAGACGAAAATGTTAAAATTAGAGGTACAGCTAAATTCAAGTAACTAGGATTCACACTGAGTAAACAAGGCACAACGGAAGAGGAAATAAAAAGTAGATTAGGACAGACTAGAACAGGGATTAGACAATTACACAGTGTTATATGGGACAAAAATATTAGAAAGAGCACCAAAAAATGATATATCAGACCATAGTCCAAAGCATTATGATGTATGCAGCGGAAGTATGGGTTATTAACAAAAAGAATGAAAGAAAGATTCTTGCAACAGAGATGGAATATTGGAGGAGGTGCTGTGGAATAACGAGAGCAGGCCGAATAACAAACGACGAGATCAGAAGAAGAATTTAAGCGGAAAGAAGTGTAATTGACTACATCGAAGAAAAAAGATTGGTGTGGTACGGTCATGTGGAGAGCCCAAAATAGGTGGATCAACAAAGTGACGGAATGGAGTCCATTAGGAAGGAGAAAAAGGGAAAGACCGATAAGATCTTGGAGGGACGAAGTGGATGAATCTATGCAACGTATAGGACTTGAGGAAGGACAAACGGAACATCGGGAGAATTGGAAAGCCAGGTTGATGGAAGGGAGACGGCACTAGCTGTAGCAACCCTATTATTTATATATATTGTAACAAATTTTCTATAGAAGCTTGTATACTGTCTTCTGTTAATAAAAATTTATTCTTGTTTTGTAAAAAAAAATTTATATTATTTTTTTTCTTGTTTTATTTTTAATTAATTTAATATTAATTATTTTAAAGTGTTTCGTGGTGTTTCGAACTTCTTATTAATTGTTTTTGTCGAATTATATCCTTTGGTGTATTTAGAATTCTTTTATTAGTTAATAGGATTGTCTCCAGGAACAATCGATTGGTGATCTTTCCTTATTTGCAGGTTATCTTCCTTTAAAGTTGTTAAATTCTGGTACTTATGTCTCAACTAAGATGATATATTATTCTATTTATAATTTAGGAATAAATAGGATTCAATTTTATAATATTCAAGGAATTTTATTAACAAATAATAATGTAATCGATTTTATATCGATTGATGAATCGACTCTCTCAGGCCAAAAGAATAGATTTTACAATTATATATTCTCGGGTTCTTTGAACAGTTATTTTATATATAGTCAGAGAAAAGGGCATAGGATAGAAAGTATAACATTACAAATTATAAGCTTATTAATTAAAATATAAACATATCATTCAATATATAATAGTAAGTAAAGAAATTTTTCGAACCGTGAAGATATACTGGCCGTGGCGCTTGGAATTGTGGGAACTCAAAATGGCCGCTTCGTGTTCATATGTAGTTAACGAATGCACCTCGACGAATTTGCTTAAAATAAATGCTGCTTTTCCAATGATTTCTCGTTCCTGCAGCTGTGATTATTCCTTCTGGTGTTAGTGGAGTGGTCCTAGTTCAGTGTTTGTGGTTCACTTCGATAAAATGTGTTGGATTAAGTTATATTTCACTTTAGTCTATTAGGTCGACAATTGCACCATTCGTACGGATATTCGGAATTATTGGTTTTAATGGTTTAGATTATGTATTCACTTATTTTCTGTTCTGTTTTAAGTTATTTTAATGTTTGTAAGTGTTAATTCCACTGAATTTAATGTTTAAATGAAATTTTACAAAACTCGCGATTTTCGCAGTAGACTAGGCTTATGGGTTGAACGCCATGCTTGTCTTCGCTATTAGGTTATTATTTAGCCAAACTCTCGTTCAAACGTGCTCGACAAAGTCTAATAATGAAGTAATTAACTTCCTTCGTCTTTTCCTAAAGTCTTAGCCAAATTAATATTAGCAATCCATTGTTTCAAAACTATTTTACATCCTGTACATGTGAAATTTTTACATTATACTACTGAATATATTTTTGTTATTATTCAAATTTATTAACTATTAAATACATAATCTTCTTCTTCAGTTCATTCTGCTTGATTTGATACCAAATAAGATAGTTTTACTAAGTTTTTTATCTAAAATGCTATATTTCCTTCATTTTGAAATTGTAGGCTTTAAAATTTACTTCCTGTCCTTCTCAAAATGTTTGCCATTTTATATGTTATATTTATGATTGTACTAAATCTCAGATTGGAATAAAAGGTTTATCTTCCCTTAATTTCTTGTAATTTTATTAATTGGTTATCTTTTTAAATATTATTCATTAATTTGTGACTCCCCTCTTTGAATTTTCAGTTATTACATTTGCATTTTTTCTTATAATTCTTACTATCTTTTTACAATATCCTTTTTAATTATAATTCCAGTTATATGACTCTATGACTGATTTACCTTATATAAATTTCATCAGTTTAACTATTTTACTGTATTTAATTCATCAATTTTAATGTTGTTTAGATTTACCATTTGGCCTAGATTTTATCTGTTTTTACATACAAAGTTTTTTAATAATACAGCTTGTTTATACCCCTTCTGACTTTCTATTCTGATACAATATTAATTAACATTTTCTTACTTTAACAATAGAACATTTAGTATAGAATTCATACTATTAATTCATAACAAATAATTGAATTCTTGGATTTCGTTGTCCATGACGTGTCCGTTACTTAACTAAATATCACTATAGTATTGACGACTCGGAACACTAAGTTTTTTATAAGTAAAAACGTAAAGTTTTACCTTACAGCCTAACCCGGCTTTCACCTATAGAAGGCTTCATCAGAGGCTGTCGTAGGTAGCGCTGTTCGTCTTGTTGTTGGCGACGGGATAGTTTTTCGAAAGATCGAAGCTGTGTGTGTGTGGTGAGATGTGTTCGAATAATGCGTGCGATTTGAATTGTGTCTGTTCGTTTAGGATGTCGTTTTTATTTGTTTTTGTGTGTTTGTATATTTCTAATTGTTCTAGAGTGTCTAGTTTTCTGCCTTTTGTGTGTACGTGTAGAATGTTCATGTTATTGTCATGTTTTTATATGTGTGGTTTGCTTCAATGAGGTGGTTTGCAAAGGTAGATTCTGTAGTGGTGTGGAGTGCTTTTGTGTGTTCAATGTATCTCTGTTTGAAGCTACGTCCTGTCTGGCCTATGTCGAATTTATAGCAATTTGAACAATTTAGCTTGTATACACCGAGTAGATCGAATTTGTTTTGTGCTTTGGGCATGCGTTTTGATAGTGTGTGTTCTGTTTTGTTAGTAGTTTTGTAAGCGATTCTGTATCCTGCTTTTTTGAATTTGTGGGCAATTTTTTCAGTTTGTTTGTTGATGTATGTTAGTGTTATGAATTTGTTGTTTTCTGTCTTTGTCTGTTTTTGTTTTGTGTTTTGTGTAGGAGTTTACTGACTATTGTTCTGTCATAACCGTTAGATTCTGCTAGATATTTTATCGTGTTTAGTTCGTCTTTGTAGTCTATTTCATCTAAGGGGATGTTGTTAAGTCTATGTATCATGGTTCTAAAAGCAGCTAGTTTGTGTTGTATTGGGTGATTGGAGGTGTTGTGTATTAGTGTGTCAGTTGTAGTTGGTTTTCTGTATATACTGAATTTGTGCCTGTGTTCTAGTTTTGTGATGGAGAGGTCTAAGAAGTTTATGGTGTTGTTGTGTTCGTATTCGGCAGTGAAGGTTATGTTTTTATGTATTTTGTTTATGTGCGTTAGTAACTGTTCACATTGTCTTTTGTTTCCCCTGTATAGGGGATGACATTCTAATACTATACAGGGGAAACAAACACAACAATACCATAAACTTCTTAGACCTCTCCATCACAAAACTAGAACACAGGCACAAATTCAGTATATACAGAAAACCAACTACAACTGACACACTAATACACAACACCTCCAATCACCCAATACAACACAAACTAGCTGCGTTCAGAACCATGGTACATAGACTTAACAACATCCCCTTAGATGAAATAGACTACAAAGACGAACTAAACACGATAAAATATCTAGCAGAATCTAACGGTTATGACAGAACAATAGTCAGTAAACTCCTACACAAAACACAAAACAAACAACAGACAAAGACAGAAAACAACAAATTCATAACACTAACATACATCAACAAACAAACTGAAAAAATTGCCCACAAATTCAAAAAAGCAGGATACAGAATCGCTTACAAAACTACTAACAAAACAGAACACACACTATCAAAATGCATGCCCAAATCACAAAACAAATTCGATCTACCCGGTGTATACAAGCTAAATTGTTCAAATTGCTATAAATTCTACATAAGCCAGACAGGACGTAGCTTCAAACAGAGATACATTGAACACACAAAAGCACTCCACACCACTACAGAATCTACCTTTGCAAACCACCTCATTGAAGCAAACCACACATATAAAAACATGACAATAACATGAACATTCTACACGTACACACAAAAGGCCGAAAACTGGACACTCTAGAACAATTAGAAATATACAAACACACAAAAACAAATAAAAACGACATCCTAAACGAACAGACACAATTCAAATCGCACGCATTATTCGAACACATCTCACCACACACACATAGCTTCGATCTTTCGAAAAACTATCCCGTCGCCAACAACAAGACGAACAGCGCTACCTACGACAGCCTCTGATGAAGCCTTCTATAGGTGAAAGCCGGTTTAGGCTGTAAGGTAAAACTTTACGTTTTTACTTATAAAAAACTTAGTGTTCCGAGTCGTCAATACTATAGTGATATTTAAATAATTGAAATTAACAATGGTATTTAAACTCAGACATTTTAGTTTTGATTATTACTAATAACACATAATACATATTTTATAATAAAAGTTTTATATTAAAAGAATTGTACTCTCAGACATTTCATCCTTGAGCTATTTGAACTTACTTATTCTAAATAAACAAAACATATCTGTCCTTCCATCATTTACACTATTTCTTATAACTAGTTTTATTTTCAGTCTTAGCTGTTTTTGTTTGATTTTTGGGGTAATGATTCTTGGTCACTTCACTTTTTTACTGGCCTGCTCTTGTTTTATTACTGTCATTCTAATGAATGTTGTATATAAAGAGTGGCAGTTATTTAGAAACACTTGTATTATTTGTCATTATAATACTCAATTAAATATTATTTATTGACACAATATAAAAACTGTAAAGTTGTATAAATGCACAATTTACTTAGTTTATGAACTCCAACGTTGACACATTAAGTTATTAAGTTTATTTAATACAATATAGAAACTTGCACTGGTCCCCTTTTTATTCTTTGAATTAGTTTTATAGTCTTTTTAAAATCAAGAAGTTTGTTTATAGAGGATAATGAAGGTTTGTTTTTTCTATTATATTACTAATTCACATTGGTTCACTTTTAATTCTACTTTATACACTTTTGTTTATATTTATTTTACATGGTTTTCTAAATTTGGGTTTTTTGTTGTACTTTCATTGGGTATTTTTTATTTTCTTTTGGGTTTTCGTTTTTTATTTTCTTATAAGAGCATTCCTTTTTATTGTGGATGTTGTCTTGTTCTGGTTTCTTCAGTGATTGCTCCTATGCTACTTGTTTCTTATAAAAGCATTCCTTTTTATTGTGGATGTCGTCTTGTTCTGGTTTCTTCCTTACTTACTCCTATCCTACCTGGGTATTTCCTTACTTCATTTTTAGTTTTTTGGTTTATTTTAATTACTCATCATTCATTGTATAAATATATGGTTTTAATGAAATTCTTACTTCATACTATGATTGTGCTTTACGGTGGTTCTTAATTAACTTTTAATGTTGCTTTCTTGGATTTAAATTTGTTTTTATTTTATTTTATGATCTTTCTTTCCATTCAGAACTATGGGCATTATCTGTCATGCTACAATATATATATATATATATATATATATATATATATATATATTGCAACGTTACAAGTATTATACACAATTACACAAATACATTACCATGTACTCAACGCAACTATAAAGTGTATTAGACCGGCCAGGTCGCAGGATTTTTTTTTCTCGTTGCGTCAAGTATATGTAGTTGCAGAATAATTAAATAATTTTCAAAGAGGAGTGAGATGTTGCTGACATGAAATAATTAATTAAAACCGTTTCAGATTAATCATTCTATGATTTATTAATTAATAGAAAAATATTTCAATATTAAAATTTCAAATATTAGATAAATCAAATATTCTCTTTTATAAGCTTCACAAATACAATGTAACCTGCTATGCTGTTCATAACATACAAAAAATAAACAACCATATAATCTTACTAGCTAAACAAACATGTTAAACAAGTTTTTTAAATCCTTTTTATTTCAGTGTGTCTGACTTTAACTCAAATTTAAATAATAATAGCAACTCATTTACAAAAAAAAGAATATTAAAACTCAAGAATAAAATTAATTGTTGCTATAAACAAAATATAAATAATACAATATTTACTTCCAATCTATTATTTATTTCACACCAGAATTTTAACATACAACAAAAGATTAGTATTTCTTTCCTAAATTTTCTTGTTAAATTAAATTCTTTTATTTACCTACTATTTAAATTTAAATCTTCAATTCTTTACTGTTCATAGGTAAGTACTTTTTGAGAGTTCTTTTCACAACAAAAATATAATTGTTTATTCATCACCTGCGTACATCCGCCGTTACCGTTGCGCGCGCACGCGTGTGTGTGTGTGTTCAGAATCCTGAGAATTTGATGATGATGATTATGCTGATGCTGTGTTCTCTGTCTCAACGGGTTGTTGTTGGTGATGCTCCAGAGTTCCTCCATACGTCTTGGTGTGTGTGGTAAAGTGTGTGTGTGGTCTGATAGATCGGCAAACCGGCACCGTGACGTTGTGTGAAGATTTCTTGAGTCTGAGACCGGCCCAAAATTGCTGGTGGTGTTTATCCTGGACTGCGATCTCACAGGTCCAGGACTGATTTCGACCTGTTAGATATTGTCAGTTCGTGCAAAGCGTCCTTTTAATTAAAAATCACTTTTTCGTTCATTTTCGCGATTTTGTAAACATAATCGTAGCATGAGCGATATCATTGTTTGCGTAATTTTTTTCTGGTCACTCACATATACCACACTTCTTAATTATTATTTAATAACACTAGTAATTAACATTAAATTGGTTAGCGTCTTTATTATTGCACATTTTTGCAATAATTTTATGTCACCATACTCGTTAAAAATTCTTTAATGTAATGGTATCTTTATAATTGGGGTAAGTCTTTGTTCACAGGTTTAAAACGTATTAATTAGTTTATTTTAATCCGGTTAAAACCTGATTAATGACAAACCAACAATTCGTAAGTGTCTCCCCTTCTCGTCGTTCAATGCAGGTCGGAACTGGCATACACACACATACACACAAACGCTGTATTTTAACACTACCGAAGCAGATGTCACTTTCGACAGGCCACAGCCTGTACTCTCCCGCACAAAATTGTTTAAAACTGTTCGTCGTATTCTTTTTACACTAATTATTCACAAAACATACCGCCCTGGGCAAATATGCAAATATATGTATTGTTCCAATATATTATAAGAAGGAAGGTTAATGTAGCCTATAGGCTATCATTTTCATTTTAAAATCCAGCCACCCTCCAAACAAAGAATACTAAGAAAATCTTTTGAAGACGATGGATAATTTATGGATTCCAGAGTTTACCTGCTGGTATCAACATATTGAATAGAAAACTACAGAACTACTGAAGGACTGCTAAGAAAACGGAAAGAAATGTATCCGAAATATAAGAAACTAGTAGCGTTAAACTCAAGATGAAAACGGTAATGAACATGTATACGTTTATTCTAGTGTTATATTATTTGTTACTCACTTAAAATGTTAGCCTATAATGTTTGTAGAAGCAAAATGCAATATTTTAAATGAGAGGAGATCCAAAAGATAAATGTCTTCACGGCTGAATTAAAGTACGAGGAGTAAGTGAGGAGGACGATCGTCACAACAAAATGAAGATACAAGAAAATAAGGTCCATGGAAGTGATAACGAAACAGGACAATTTAAGGTAGGAAAAGCGTCACACAAAAAGACGATACGGACGTATACAGTTCTAAGAAGGCGTGTTAGTTTATTTCATCTTTACTTTATTTCATTTCTTCGAACGAACATAATACATAATAAAAGTTTGTATAAATTCAGTCAAATACTTGTGCATTCGTCATCAAACGTGTGTGTTGACTGATAACAATGAAACAAAATTTGTTTAATCATCGACGCACTTGGCCAGTTGCAGTGCTAATGCATCCACATAAAACCGCTAGTTTTTATGTAGCTATTACATAACACATCTTATATACAAACTATACACAAAGATAGTTTTCAATGAAGAGCAGGTTCCAGTAAACATAAATGTAAGCTTTAGCCCTCTCAAGGGAGCTACAAAAACCTGTCTAACAGAACGGTAGGCATGTAAAAAGTACGTTAGTTGCGTTGTATCCCACACTAAAATCGTTCTGCCCCAGCCGTACGCCTAAACATGCACTTTTGGAAGCGCTGCTGAATATTATATCAGTCTGTAACTTAATGTTGTTTTAACGTCTGTCTATTTTTGGTCGGTTCATAGCATGTTAAAATGGTTTCTACAGATATTAAACGAGAAATTAGTATCGGAATTTTCTTTACAAACTTTAAGTTTTCTGTCAAATTTTACAAATTTCTACTTGTTTAAATCGTAATGTACAGACTCATGTCCTGCACCTTTGTGAATTTCAAGTCGTTGATACGCGTTGTCAACAGTTAATGTCTCAGAGGAACAGAATAAACAAGAAGTGTATAGGCCTATGACGATTCGGTATCATGTTATTACCTTGTGGTATTACCGATTTATTTGTGAAAGAGGAAGCTACTAGAAACATCTACAATATATTTCACATACATGCCAAGTATTCGATAATACACACAGTTCTATCGTTGCTCTGTCAACGAATAAAACTAAGTTTCAATACTTAGAGCATAGTCCGGTCTGAAGAACCAACAACCTTTCTTTTCAACATAGTGATGCATAATTAATCCATCCATATTCATACATTAGAGTGGTTCACTAGTCCATCCGTTAGAGTGATGGATACTCTAAAACACGCCTTATATTGCAGATGATCTAGAACAATGGTTTCCAACTTAAAAGCGCTTAAGGGCCACAACTAAACTCAGGACCCCATCAGCGGGCCGCATCATAAACGATCACTTTTCGAAAAGTAACGTAAATTAAAAAAAGGCAGTATTTAATTATAAATAAGTAAAAAGTGGTAATTTACACATTTAATTTATCTTTACCGGTACAATCTTTATTATGTCAGTATAATAATTATGATCTAAGAAAGATATTAAATACTGTATATTTATTTAAAATCTTGAATGTGAAAACTGAGGTTGATGGGGTGCAACCAATGAATCAGGAATTCCACATCGAGCTGAGTCGTCGCTAAACTCAGTACGTGAAGCAGAGAAGAATCCGTGAGGCGTCATATGAGATAGTTCTTGATTAACTTCGTTATGTAGAATACGTTTTCACAGGATGTATGTACTTCAAACATCGACGTCATTTTCTGTCCAAAATTTCACAGATTTGGAAATCGTTCATTGGGTAGCAGCTTAAAGAAATCCTTGCCTGGTCTGCAGGAAGAGATCGGCTTGTAAATGACACAAATCTACTTGAAAACTCTTAAACGTAACACTGAATAACCGATGTACCGAGTACAAATCAAGGACAAAACATTGGACAAGCGGGTCTGTTTTGTTTACCCGAGGGATGAAAGAAAGTAGACTGGGTCTTGTAATATGATGAAAATAAAAGAGCAAATACATTTTCCATTAAACAAAGTGGCATTCCATCAGTTACAATAATATTTTATTATTAATTTACTTATTAAAGTAAATAGAGTAATTATTAAATTGATTTACTATTTTATGCAGTCGCGGGCCTCATAAGAAGATGTTGTGGGTCGCATGAGCCGCCAGTTGGAAATCATTGATCTAGAATATTCTAAACGTATGCTAAATAAATTTGTAAAAAAACTTTAAGTGAAAGGATAATTAAAATGAATGTAATAAATGAATAATAAACGAATCAACACTTGGTTATGTCTGCGCGTAAGATCGTGTAAGATCGTGAGCGAAACAATCGCACCCACAAAGTTTGGAAGGAATTATATAAATTTCAAATATCTACACTAAAGAGTGACATGTTATTTTCACTATGTAGTTACTACAAGCAAACTTCCGAATAATACCCGATGGTTCAAGTGTCGTGCACACAGGACTCCAGTACAACATCGGCTTGTCAATAAACCGCTCTTCACACTCACTGAATCTATAAACTAATAAGAGTAGCCCTACAGTCAAGTAAACTTAATGTACGTGCGTGTATGTGTGTGTAAACATTATTTTCAAATTTAATTTAAAAAATGTAAGGGATATCGTATCCAGATAATAATGTTAGCATAGCTAGTAAGATACTTCCAAGGGTGATAATGAGTCCCAAGAAACCTCCCGATTTGTAATACAGCGAAAAATTTATAAATATGATACTTATACAGTCTAAACTTTATAAATATTACATAATATAATAGGCTTCTCTGTTTAATATACAATACTGGAACAGGCTTAGTGTCCAAAGGATTTACGACAAGGAGGATACAGTAGAGTGTACCTACAGTATTTCTTCAATATCGGTCCATCCCTGTTGTGAGTCACGGATTACTGTGATCGGCAGCCGGCCCTGACAGCACCCTACACGCAGCTCAACTGAGATTCTTCAGAAGAGTCAAGGACTGCTGCAGAGAGATTGAAAACATTTTTAACACAACGTTATAATAACTCGTAATCGGAGACAGGATGTAGTCACGTATAGACGGGTTAGGGCATCTTAAAGTCACAGTACCACAAACACGCGCACCCACTCATAAAGTACAGAAAGTGTAATTATACTTACTTGTGTTCCTGCAATAAAATTGTAAAACCAACAAATATTACCAAGAGACAAACATGAACGTTCACCAGCACTTGAGATTCTCGTAAAACATCGAGAATAAGCATGGGAAAATGTTTCAAGTGTAACAGGCCTACAGACATAAATTGTTTATGTTGTTTTCGTAACCATCCGCAAATTAGACTAAACGGCACACACGTAGGCCCTATAGTTTGACATTCACATCACTAAACAAATGGTAAATGACTAAACAATTCATTTCAATTTAGGCTTATACGAAGTTAAATGTTGTTGTTTAAATTAATATAAGTTTTTAATTTAAAACCATGATTGAAATAATCGGAAACGTGTGTGTGTGTGAGAGAGAGAGAGAGAGGGAACCTGTATACGTATATGCTCGTGAGTGTGTAGTTTCTGACATAGATAATATAACTAACCACACACATTGACGTAGATTGGGATATACGTAGGGAAACGAGAAACACAGTGAGAATGAGAGTGAGTAAGTGAAGTGAGTGTGTGTGAAAGAGAGAGAGAGAGGGAGTGACAGGTAGAGGGAGGGAGGGAGAGAGAGAGAGAGAGAGAGAGAGAGAGAGAGAGAGAGAGAGAGAGAGAGAGAGAGAGAGAATTATTACTGAAGCCACAGAGTAAATTTTGAACTTTCAACATAATAATTTTCGTTCAATTATCTACAATTACATGAAATTTTCTGTACAGACTTTGAATTACTTAAAATATAAAATCAATAGCTGAGGCAATAGGGGTACAAAAAAAACCAAAGTCAAGTCAAAACTTCTGAATAAACATTTGCAATCCATTACAGAAACCTGTCCTGGCCAGGAGTTGGAACATAACTTAAGCTTTGACAAGGAGAGGACATAATGAGCTATTCCTGTCTTTACTCGGTTGAAATTATTTATTGTCATACTATTATTGTGTGCATGTATGGGTTTACATGAGTGTGTATGCGTGCATGCAAGGCAGCAAACTAATATTAACAATATGTAATTGCAATAATGTAAACAGAGTACGTATTGATAGGCAAACGGTTAGAAGTAGGCGTATGTGCGCCAACTCCAGGGGTAGGCCTACACTGAGTACAAGACAAAAATTTGGTAATGTAACCAAAACGTGTGTAGGCCTATCCCAAGTTATAGTGAACAATTTAATAAAAGGTACGGGTTCGGGTACGTGGTAGAGAGAATCACGCAGTTGTATCACACCAGAGTGTGTGCGCGCGTGCAAGTTGTGTCCGCTGCCAGTGAGTATGCTAATGCTATGCTAATGTATTGCAAGTTATGTCCAGACTCTACGGATTTGTTGAATCTAATTTTCAAAATGGAGTCCATTGCGCAGCTGTTTTCTTTACTCTGACGAATCCTTGCTATGCTATATATCACAGGTTGCTTTCTTCTATACTTTATCCAAACACAGACTTACGTTTCGCTTTCAGTCGATTCTTGTATAAATTCACCGTGAATACTGAAGCATGCCTGCGTTTGTTCGCTGCAACCGTCTGATAAAAATTCCTTGAACGACTACGGTAGAATATAATTTTATTCCCTGAAGTAATTTTGTTTTTCGCTTACAGCCGAAAACAATTTCTACGAGTAAAGCCAACGTAACATAATATTGTTCATACATTATAGTGTTATAGCTTTAAGAGTTATAATGTACGTATGTGTGAAGTACAGTAGCCTATGTCGGGAATAATAACGGTTAAACTGTATCGCGTTTGGATAATACGGTAACATTTCCATAGTCGGACCCCGTTGGGAAATTTCACCTGATATAAAAACCACATTAATGAGACCATTAACCCAATCTTGTATATCGCTGTAGAAATGTGGCATTAATGCAGACCACATCACATTTCATGCCTTTATCATTTTCATATTATTTCTAAAAACACGTGCGTCACTTTTGGAATACAGGCGTGACTTTAACTTATAGCCCTACCATATGATTATTGTTAGTAAGAATAACACTATGTCCTGCTTGTATATTGTCAAAAACTAGAAACTACAGACACAAGGCCCCCAGCTGTTAATATTCTGTTTCGCTGCTGTTCTGATAAAGATTAGAATGTAATAACTAATAGGCATAGGCCCTATGTAGGCAGTTCGTTGTATCTGGATGGAGTGGTGGGCCTACTACAGACAATTGGTGATGTTCTATCCAGACTGTAACGTTTACCAGGCAGTTCATTGTATCTGGATGGAGTGGTGGGCCTACTACAGACAATTGGTGATGTTCAATCCAGACTGTAACGTTTACCAGGCAGTTCGTTGTATCTGGTAGGAGTGGTGGGCCTACTACAGACAATTAGTGATGTTCTATCCAGACTGTAACGTTTACCAGGCAGTTCGTTGTATCTGGTAGGAGTGGTGGGCCTACTACAGACAATTGGTGATGTTCTATCCAGACTGTAACGTTTACCAGGCAGTTCGTTGTATCTGGTAGGAGTGGTGGGCCTACTACAGACAATTGGTGATGTTCTATCCAGACTGTAACGTTTACCAGGCAGTTCGTTGTATGTGGATGGAGTGGTGGGCCTACTACAGACAATTGGTGATGTTCTATCCAGACTGTAACGTTTACCAGGCAGTTCGTTGTATCTGGTAGGAGTGGTGGGCCTATACAGGCAATTGGTGATGTTCTATACAGACTGTAACGTTTACCAGGCAGTTCGTTGTATCTGGTAGGAGTGGTGGGCCTACTACAGACAATTGGTGATGTTCTATCCAGACTGTAACGTTTACCAGGCAGTTCGTTGTATCTGGATGGAGTGGTGGGCCTACTACAGACAATTGATGATGTTCTAGCCAGACTGTAACGTTTTTATAGAGCTGCCGACTTTATATATTTTCTTCCTATTTTTCGTCTAAGTGTATATAACCAGTGGAAAATAATAAGCAGTCTTATTTTAAGTATGTTACTTACGTCAAGTAACGTGATACAGGCTATGGTAGGCTATATTGATCCTAGATGACTATAAGCGGGTGTCATGTTACAGTAACCCACTATTCATAAGGTGAATTTGTGACCTCAGTCGAGTGATCATAGTATTAATGTAGAACTGTTCTTGTCAGAAGATAATTAATTACTATGGCCCGAGTCAGATGAATTATGTTAATTAGCTGAGTAACTAATGTCATTATTATATCAACTACTTACTTTTACGTAGGCCTATATAGGCCTACATATAGCCTAGGTCTATAGCCTACAATAAATATGTAGGTCTATACATGTATGATGTAGGTAGACTATATTTATGTATACCTACACTTAAATTATACAAATACACAACACATATGTATACATTTGAGCCTGTAGGCCTATAGGCCTACATGCAAAAATGCGAACATACATATAATAAGTATACATATATTCATGCGCGCGCGCTTGTGTGTATGATTTCTAATAACTGATATTTACTTGTTTCTTTACATAGGTAGGCTATCAAGTGTGTTTAATACTTGGTGTACATTTCGCGTGCTATAATGCTTATCTTCGTCAGTAATGCGAACTAAATTACTTCACTGTAGTATGAAATATATTAAGTGTTATTTGCATATACAATTAACCTTTGCAATATATATGCCTATAGGTAGTCGCCTTATACCTACACAGCACACAAAAGCACGTATTCTCTCTTTCTCTCTCTTACTTCGCCACTCTCTCTTCGTAAAGAATATTGTAATTACAAAATGCAGTTGACGATGTGTCTGATTCCAAAGAGTATAACAATCAAAGTAAAGCACCGTGTATTTTACTCTTTAAAATTAATTATAATTGAATTCCATTAGAAAGTTTTTTTTATTTAGAAGTTAAGATGATACTAATTTTACATTTACACATAGTCTGTATAAAGAACAAGTGGGGGTACTGAGCGTCTGAGAATAACATATAAGGAGCCGCTTGGTAGCCTAGTTAAAATATAAACTAGTTAAAAAAATATAAATTATCAGAGTGTAAGTGATGACAACAAAGTTATCGTACTGGTTATGTAGACCTACTGTCTCTGGGAAGCAGAGCAACAATCCTTTTAAATGTTGCTGAGTCGATTAGGCTGAAGTCAAATGAATCCTTTAGTTAAACTAACAGGCAACTCGACTTTTAACGTAAACTGTGTTTAATAAATTATTTATCAAGCTAGTAACGAAATATTTTAACTTTAGTAATCTATTAGCATGGTTAGTAACAATTATAGGCTAAATATTAAATTAGTATTAAGACTATATTGTCGAATAATTATATAGCTAAGAGGACTAAAATAGCTTTAAAATTCAACAACGTTTTCAAATTTACAATTACGCCAATATTTTCCGCGTATTTTCAGTAGCACGGCATTAACAGATTTGTATTTGTAAACGAACTTCAGTCAACAACATGTAAAATATTACAGATCACAACACTGTGTACGCTACAGGCTGCAGTGGAAGTCCCCCGGAGTCTAGACGTTAGATGACTTGACAAAAGAAATATAGGCGTGTCTGTGTAATAGTTTTTTGTTTGCATATTTAACCGACCAGATTATTGAATAATAACAACAGAAAATTGTTGTGTGGGTGTCTCCCTCCCTATACATGAACGAACTTTAAGGTACACGTTCGACTTCTAAGAAGATGATAACTTTGTATTTTAAAGACTCGCACCGGTGCTGGCCGTGAATTATGTTAATGTGGCACCACGAAACGCTTGCGCCTGTATTTGATAAACGTTATCTCGGGAAAGTAATGCCGAATTGTCTCTATACCGTGTGTTGTTCTGCCAAAGCAATACTGACGTGTGGTAAAAAGCTTTCACTACGGTAACATAATAGTAGGCCTATACATATTTCGTCTTCGTTACCAGTGTTACACGTCGTACTGCCCAATCTGACGATGAACGAGTTTCCCCTTTACTCTATTTCCTTGTCTAAATTTCTCTTACAATCCATTTTTGGCTTCCCCCGCTCCTTGTATTTCCGGAATTTTAGAATAATACAATTTTTGTTAGCATAATAGTTTCCTTTCTATTTTATTTCATTTTAATTTATTTTTTAGGGATACGTAAATCCAATTTTTCCTTTTCCTTTAACTTTGTTTTGTACGGGTTCCTGACCTCTTCTGAACCAAGCCATTAAGGCACGCATTCCTACTTCTCTTTAGTTTGTTTGTTTGTTTGTTTTTTAGATACTCAAACCTTTTCGAAACCGCAAGAAGAATTAAAATCTGTACTGAAAATGCTTATGGCTTGTTGGCAGTATAATACAACGCGTCAATTACAGTACGCTTGAATACAAATCATTTTGAACTACCCTACCCCCAGTCTTCGCTCAGTTTGATCGTCAAAAGTTTCTTGCAAGAAGTGGTCTACGGGTTCGAAGACAAGACGCATACGTACAATAATGATACGAGATTCATACCTATAATTACTGGTACAGTTAAGTACCATTATATCATGGCGCGGTTTTCATTCACTAGATGGAAACCTCCCTGGGATAGTAGGCCTAATGGGCGGCTGAAGCTACTAAGTGCTACACTACCTTCCTTCTACGCCGAACAGCTTAGTCCTACTTGGGCGGCCTATTCTGCCTGTCTCTCTTAAACTGTTTCGTTGATAAAAAAATGAGCCAACGAAAGTTTATATCTGAAAATGCATTAACGAAAATGCTTTATTACATCCAAAATCGGTTTCCGAGTACAGTTTATTAAAGAATACGCAGACATTTTTCATTGCAGGTTTCTGTCAAGATTCGTTTTATTCTATGAACTGTTGTTTCATTGTCCGTTTACAAATATTCCTTCATTCTTTGTCTACACCCCAATTTCATTACAAACGGTACTGAGAAAAACGTATAGACCTAGACTACTGGCCATCATCTTTGAAATCCTACTTTTGGTACGATGTAGCGATTTTGCACGCACACGCGCGCGCGCACACACACACACAACATGTAGCCTGTAACAACATTTACTACATAATATAATCTAGATTTCTACTTAAAAACTGTGATAAATGGATAATTCAATGCTGTGAAACCTCGCAATATTGGCATCAGACGTCTCAGGACTGGTTGCCCACAAATAATGTACTAAGTTATAAATATGATGGCTGACAGATAGTCTTTCAGTGAACGACACAGGGACTTCATTTTCAGATGTACACTAACACAAATTAACCGATTGCAGAAGAAAGCTTCTGTGGCGTAGGCCTACTTACTGCAGGGGGGGACGAACAGGACCGGACTCCTCTCCAGAGGGTCAAAAAAGTTGACGTTTTTTGTAAAATGTCTTAATTTTTAGGCTGTTTTATTACTTTTTCAGCTGTGTACGGTAATATAGCAATAACTCTTTTTTAAATATACAAACAGGTTTATTACACAGCATTAGGATATACAGCTAATTTTAACATACTGAATATAGATAGGAAAATCAATTTAGTTAATAAGTATCTTGAAAACGACGTTTCAATACCCGTATTTTTATTGTGTTATTGATGTTTACTTTAATGAGACTTTATTGTGTTATTGACGTTTACTTTAATGAGACTTTATTGCGTTATTGACGTTTACTTTAATGAGACTTTCTTGTGTTATTGACGTTTCCTGTAATGAGACTTTATTGTGTTATTGACGTTTACTCTAATGAGACTTATTGTGTTATTGACGTTTACTTTAATGAGACTTATTGTGTTATTGACGTTTGCTTTAATGAGACTTATTGTGTTATTGACGTTTACTTTAATGAAACTTTATTGTGTTATTGACGTTTACTTTAATGAGACTTTATTGTGTTATTGACGTTTACTTTAATGAGACTTATTTCATTCGCTCTAAAGATAGTAACGTTGATTAGTCGTAACTTTTTTCTTTTGTATGAAGCCAACCCTACGTCGGACTCCCCCCCCCCCCAGAACAAATTCTAGATACGCCACTGGAGAGCTTCATGTAATAAACTGTTACTCTACGACTGTTAACACTCTCAGCGTCGATTGGTAGGCGTAATGTTAACCCCATTCGAGACCATAGGCCTATAGGCCTATTATTAGAGATAAACAGTAGGCCTACGTATTTGGTCCTTCTTGCCGTTGTGTATGCTTATAGGCCTAATACTTAATGTATGAAAAGAGCAGCGTGGACTGGTACGTCTTACCGAGATTGTTGGGGGGGGGGGGGGCTATTAAGTGTAATGTACATAACATGAAAATTTGCTTTAGATTTGAATTTTTACATATTTCAAAAAATATTAAATGATGAAGATTATTAGACCTACAGATGTGATAAAAATATGTGAAAGGCAGTGTATCCTACTATAGTCTAGTACCGCCACTGCAAGCAAAGGACAAACTTCTTACTCTTCATAAAAATATCAAGTAGGCCTATGCCCTATGACATATAAAGTTAAAAAAACTTAAACATTTTGTTATTTAATTGTACTTTTGTACTTGTACGTTTCAATTAGTTTGCTCTTAAATTGATAGGCTATATAAAAATTCATACTTTGTCGCTCCTACTCCAGTACACAGGCATAGGCCTACCTGTCCTTAGTCTACAAGAATTCATAGAATTAAAACATTTATCAGTATAAGAAATTATCTATTGAATGTACAGTATTACGTTTTAAGTTGTTGAAAAAAAGGTAGGGTAATTATTTTTACAAAGAACAAACAGAAATCCTTATAACTTTTAGACCTACGTATGTTCTGCAACAGTGGCGTAACACTTTTTTCTGGGCCCCCTCTCCAGGACTCCTTAGCGGGCCCCCCTACTACCCTTATTTAATTCATCCCATTGTTTCCTCTTGAATATTAACCCCTCTTTATAGCTGTGGCAACTACTAAACTTATATAACGTGAACAGAGTAACTATTCATTCTTGTATGATGTACTCTACACTTAGACCTAATTAATAAAATAAAACTTTTGTTTCAATTAATAGTTTGATTTGTTATTTACTATCGTTTATGTCTTAGATCAATGTAAAAAAATACTAATTATCAGACATGGCACTTGTAACCAATTATAATTTTGTTATTTATTGACCTAATAATAAATAGCCTATAAAGATTGGAGGAGTGAAGATAGAACAAGTCAAACAATTCAAATATCTAGGGGTTATAGTAGACAGTAATGGGAAACAAGAAGCCGCATTAAATGAAAGAATTGAAAAGGCAATAAAAGTATACTATGCATTAAACAATAGATTTATAAATAAAAAGGAGATATCAAGAAAAACGAAAATGAGTGTGTATAAAACAGTATAAGTTATAGACCGGTTTTAACATACGGCTGTGAGACGTGGGTGCTATCCAAAAGCCAAAAAAGTAAAATCCAGGCGGCAGAAATGAAATATCTTAGGAGAGTAGTAGGAGTAATAAGGAAGAATAGAGTTAGGAATACACAAATAAGAGAGGATCTAGAAGTGATATCGATTCTGGATTTTATTGAACAGAGACAACTATGCTGATTGGAACATATGCAGAGAATGGATAGTGATAGAATGGTAAAACAGGTTTGGGAGGCAAAATCAGGGGGGAGAAAGAAGAGAGAAAGACCGCGACTGACTTGGGATGGAATGATGGGAAACATTTTGAGAGAAAGAGGCTTGGGCTGGAGGGAAGCAAAGATAGAATGGATAGAGTAAGATGGAAAAAATTTGTATATAGAGTGTAGTTGATGTACTTATCATATATTGATGTAACCCGACACCAATATGGTATAAGGGTATTTTGATAATAAATAAATATTTATTGACCTTATAGGCCTATGCATCCTGAAAAAAGTAGGCCTACAAATTTTATTAAATTCATCTTCATGAAGTCAGTGAAGGTTTATATTAAATTTAATATCGTAGCTTACCCTGTATTAACTAATCTCATATTTTTAAACAAACCAAAAATCTATTTCATTTTTAAAACTTTCTGCCTTCATCTCCTTATACTGTAGCTTCATAATTTGCAATCATTTTAGTAAGCCTATAGGATTAATATTGGCACTGGAATTAAAGAAAAATATTCTGATATAAAAGACAGCATTTTTGTATTTCAAAACATTACTTGAAATGCAATTCTTAACTGGCCTCGGTGCATTCTTAACCTGAATATCCGCTCTACTGTGCAGTTAACCAAATAATTTATACTCTCAAAACACATCATTAGATGTAAGTAAGAAAATAAATGTAGGCTATTTGTTTTTGTGTTAAATACATACGGGAAAATTTGACTTTACTTAAGTTCAATGGTTTACACCCATTCGTAAAACATTAAAGGAAATGTTTGCGGCTCCCTCCCGCATTACGGGTATGCGGATCCGGCAGCTATGCACTGTTCTGCACAATCAAAACCTCGTTTAACTCATCAGACCTCAGACCTGTGTACGGTACGGTATAATGCTAAAAGTTAAAATTTCACCTAACATAGTGTTCTCGCATTTTGGTGGCCGACAGGCCTATATCAAAACATGAATATTTAAACATTTATAACAGAACATTTTTAAAAGAATTTAAAATAATGTAACTTCGAAATTAATATCTTTATGGGCACCCATAGAACCATCTCCCACATTTTGTCTCCTGCGGACAACGTATCAGTTACTGCTCAAAAACACGTTAGGCTACGGGTAGGCTATACTTCTGCAGCAGGTTTAGTGTAAAGTGTGGGTGGCTAGGCTCCTTGGGTCGACAGTGTTGTGTTATTGAAATTACCCACCAAAATCCCCCTAAATTATAAGAAAATATTTACATTTCATGTGTATTTTTTCTTTTATAAATTAATAGTTTATTGTTTTTAATTTTTCTTAATCGCTCACTTAAAATTCTGGACTTAAGATCATTGTCGTAATTACACGTCTCCGCATCCCATAGTGCCAAAAATGCATTACCGGTACCGATAAGTGAGAATCTTGACGTGGTCTGATTAACTTACTCATCTTACTCATTAACTTACTCATTAAATACCAGTAAGTTAAACAGACCACGTCAAGATTCTCACTTATCGGTGCCGGTAATGCATTTTTGGCACTATGGGATGCGGAGACGTGTAATTACGACAATGATCTTAAGTCCAGAATTTTAAGTGAGCGATTAAGAAAAATTAAAAACAATAAACTATTAATTTATAAAAAAAAAATACACATGAAATGTAAATATTTTCTTATAATTTAGGGGGATTTTGGTGGGTAATTTCAATAACACACACTGTCGACCCAAGGAGCCTAGCCACCCACACTTTACACTAAACCTGCTGCAGAAGTATAGCCTACCCGTAGCCTAACGTGTTTTTGAGCAGTAACTGATACGTTGTCCGCAGGAGACAAAATGTGGGAGATGGTTCTATGGGTGCCCATAAAGATATTAATTTCGAAGTTACATTATTTTAAATTCTTTTAAAAATGTTCTGTTATAAATGTTTAAATATTCATGTTTTGATATAGGCCTGTCGGCCACCAAAATGCGAGAACACTATGTTAGGTGAAATTTTAACTTTTAGCATTATACCGTACCGTACACAGGTCTGAGGTCTGATGAGTTAAACGAGGTTTTGATTGTGCAGAACAGTGCATAGCTGCCGGATCCGCATACCCGTAATGCGGGAGGGAGCCGCAAACATTTCCTTTAATGTTTTACGAATGGGTGTAAACCATTGAACTTAAGTAAAGTCAAATTTTCCCGTATGTATTTAGCACAAAAACAAATAGCCTACATTTATTTTCTTACTTACATCTAATGATGTGTTTTGAGTAGAATTGAGACTTGTAGTATATCATCGGGCTGTGACGTTAAGTTTTCGAAATCTGGTTACAGACAAATAATTTGGAACCTAAATAAATAACATAATTAAATTACTTTTAGTTTGACCTACTCTAAACTATAGGCATTATTTTGTTAATGTCTGAGTTTCTATATTCTATTTTAAGTGGTTTAAAATTAGACCTATTGATGAGCGGTATTGATGGTGCGGTTCTAAATCAATGACAAAAATATTAAGAAAACAGGCCCAAAGCTCAGGGTGAAAGTCGTGTGTTCATTTCTCATTCTTTTCTTGTTATATTAATCATTTCAAACGTACATCTCCTCTAGATTATAGATTTTCAAGTATGTGTATATTACATATTCCCTCTGTCACTCCATTCAATCTCTATTACAGACTAGAATCTAAAGAAAAATTTTAATGTGCTTACAGATTCTGTTACTAGGTGTCGCCAGTAACAACGATGCTATTAACACAAAGTGTTTTTCCATTGGCTCGTTGTCGCCATACTGGATTTGTTTCCGCGCCCATAACATCTTAGGTCAATACCCACCCAAATATATATAATTTTGTAATCGACGCACGCGCGCGTGAGCGTGACTGTATACGCACGTACTGAGAAATTATTTTTAGGCAGCTGTTGAAATGGGAAATCTTAACGTTTACGTTTATCGCAGTGATTTCTCTTATAAAGAAACGAGTTCACTGTTATTTCAGAAGTTTATTAGAAAATGTAAGTGAGAATATAAAAGACAATATCCACAATAAACATCGTCTGCTACTCACTAGGAACTTGAATCTTTTGGTTCCAAGTTAATTAAACCTAAATAATAAACAAGATAGGCAGTTAAAAAGATTAGGGTCTGTCTGTACTGTAGCCAGTAGCAGAGGGTAGCTCATCAATAGGTCTAATTTTAAACCACTTAAAATAGAATATAGAAATTCAGACATTAACAAAATAATGCCTATAGTTTAGAGTAGGTCAAACTAAAAGTAATTTAATTATGTTATTTATTTAGGTTCCAAATTATTTGTCTGTAACCAGATTTCGAAAACTTAACATCACAGCCCGATGATATAAGTACTACAAGTCTCAATTCTATTTGAAATCAATGATAAGCGGAGAAGCCGGTGACACTCTCCTTAAACAAAATAGGCGGGTGAGTTTCGAGTAGGCTACAGGTTTCTACAGACTGTTATGATCGAAAGAATAAAAAATTGTGAAATTTACTGTAAACAGTGGCGTATCCACGAGAGAGAGAGTCAGGGGATTAATCTTTCCTAGAGTTATTAAAAATTTCAGCGAAACTTCACAATTACTTAACACGTAGACCTATTTCTCTAAGCCAATTGGTTTACAATAAGGCTTATAAATAAGTGTACAAATAAAAGGAATTACAATATTTGTAAATTAATAAAATACAAAGTTTTCTTAGTAATGACAATCACTCAACATGTGATAAATAACGTAGGCCTATGTAGGCCTATCAGTACGAAGTAGCCTAATTACGCACGCGCCGAAGGCAAAGCCTATTAGGCCTAATCTACACTTAGGCGTACCTTTCGCCCAGACACGCTTCGCCTTACCGGATTGTTTTATGTCATGACGCTCGAGTCCAATATCTCTATTGTTTGAACCGTCGTCTTTGCATAGGTAGCCTAACCTTACAGTTTCTTGACTTTAATTCGGAAAACGAGAAGATTATAGGCCGATTGCTGGATTTTACATTACAAATAAGGTTAGTTCGCCTAAATTATTAACACGAACTAGTCTACAAGGAGATGCAAACAGTCATACGTCCTAATTCCTAAATTAAAGTAAAGGGGTACTAAAACTTTTTTTATTTTATTTATTTTTTTTTTAAGAATCACTTCAGAAAGACTCATTTTCACAATATTTATTAAGAAAACAAATTTATAATTTAAGCAATCCAAATGACATAAGATTATCATTCGGCTATTTGTTAGTGCTTTTCGGATATTTTGCTTTTCCATATCAACCCTTAGACTTCACGTTGGTTTCCTCAAAAACTTTGATAGGCAAAGAATTAAAAAAATTTAGGACTATTTATAAAATTATTTGGGAAGAATCAGGAATTTCTCCTTTGTCCTGAGGAAAATGGCTCAAACCTTCAGACTAGACTCATAACCCCCCCTACCACCTCCACCACCACCACCACTAGTCCCAAGCCCTGTTTTAAAATAAATTTGGCATTAGTAAATTAATAACATTACGTGTTAAATCGGGTGGACCATAAGAAAATTTTTAAAGGGTTTTCGGGGGGGGACTACAAAACTGTAAGTCCCCTACAGATAATTAGGCCTACTCATCTGCTAACGAACGGAACATAATATAACGATTAAAAAAAACATACATACACACACTTAATCGCTACAAACGTAGCAAGAAAATATTTTTCACTACGATACTGAATTCCAGTTATGCTGAAATTTAAAATACAGTTTTTGACTATTCTTAAACGGCGTATTCAAATATTTGGAAACAGACTTAAAGCAGACATTTTAAGGAAAAGTAAAATAGACACCCTACATTTCTTTCAGTAGAGTTAAGGAAATTTTTTTTAATGTTGGGAAAAGGGAATTTACCTGATTTCCCTTGCTGTGGTTCCGCCTCTGCGACTCACGTCAGACATTAGCCTAATATAATATAGCCTATAGGCTAAGTTTATTTGTATTAGGCCTGATAATAAACATGCAACATGCTTGCGCTAACACATTATGTAGTCCTATCTTTCCCTGAAAATATCTCTAGATACGTTGTTAAAAATCTGGCATAATATTCTCTATAGGCCTATCAACTGATTACAAGTTAATTTTTAACTAATAGTAGTAGGCCTAGTAGTAGTAGTATGTAGCCTAGTGGCTAAAATTATAATGTCCAATTAAAATTTATTTTTTAAACAGTCTAAAGAAATTTTGAAGTTCATAAGTTTGAATTTACGATATTTTCACACAGTAGCAAAATATGTATAGGATAAACATAGCCTACATTTTTTAGGCAAACTAGGTAGCGACCAAAGGGCGTTAGGAATTTAGGAAGCCACTCTGCGCCTGTCATTCCGCAACCAGCAAATCGTTACAGCATTCTTGCAGATCGTGACCTAACACAACGGCGCATTAATATAGACATACTTCACGATGGTTCTCCTCACTAATCTTCTATTTCACTTTTCAGTAGCATTAAGGATAAATAAAATGTTAACGATAGTTCCTTAATAAGAAATATGACCATAGTTCCTCATTCAGTTGTCATTTTAACTTTGAACAAACAAAATTAAAGCATCTTAACTAAACGCTAAACTTGAAAGGTGCTATTACATGTCGTGCCATCGATTAACGTAATCAGTACAACAGGTAACAACACTTCATTTAGTTCTTAATTTATGATCTACACTTATATTTAATGAATATTACTTTATCTGATGTTTCGATATGTAAGTTTTAATGCTACTTAGTATGAAATGACTTAGTTTCAATACACAATCATGTAACAAAACAAATAGGCCTAAATAGGTAGATACAAAACTCTGTGCACAGATCAATATCAGTAATGAATTGATTAACTTATTAGCAGAATTAATAACCGTTTTAAACACAACTAAAAATAAAGGTCACTAAATTGTCTGTTTTCTAAAAATAATTAGGCTATTAGGCTATTTTCTTTCTAAGAGTCTTACGGAGCGTGCATAGAATTTTCATACGTGATTTATTCCGAAACGTTTTATACAACAAAACCGAAGAACACTATGTAGGCCTAGGCATTCATTTAGTAGATTCCTAATTCCTAATTTCGATACCTCGTAGCAAAGCCAGATCTGTCATAAGCTGCCTACAGGCCATTCAGTCCTTAAGGAAACACATTTTGTTTAATTTAAATATTTCCTTCAAATTAGGATTGGAAGTTAGGCCTTTTGAAATTAAAAGTTGAATAATTTTAGATATAGATTCAAACAAGTTCTTTATAATCTATGTAATTTTTAAGTAGACATCTTTCTTTTCCAGATTTTGTCGACACCACTTGTTCATTTTATCCGATCTCACTGGTGACGATCCGATACCGGTAACAAACCACTTTTGCGTGGACTTCCAACTTTACCTTTTTAAAAATTTTGTTGCATTTTTTTTTTAATTTCGTTCTTTTTAATTCTACCTATAGACTACGAGAACTAAATCAGCAAATACACTTCAGTCATTTTTCTTAGATTCTTGCCGTTTTTCGGATTTTAGAGGTTATTTTCTGATTGGCTGTTATAAGTTATAACTTACTTTATTAATGATTATGAACTAGGAGTACTTATTTACGTCGTGTTTTCTACAGAAGTCGTTCGTTAATTTGAGTTTACTAGGTGTAGCAAAATCTCTTAACGTATTACCATTCATCATCATCATCATCATATTATTATTATTATTATTAATCATCATTGTTATTACTTATATGGCATGCCCGAACCGGACTCATAGTGGTAACCGGGAAGAATGGGTCAAGAAGGCAATCATTACTCTCAAAATGTTTTGCTTGTCACAGTGGACGTAAAGAATGCATTCAGTTCTGCCAGGAGAACTTGGAGTGACATTCTCCAAGCACGTAAACATACGTTTACTGTATCTCATTATCTTCTCTGCATGATAAGAAGTTACCTCAATGACTCACTAAGCAGGCTCATAGAAAATGTTGGTGATGAGTTGCAGATTACAGTACAAAATCAATCCTTCTGTACGGAGTAGAAATCTGGCCTGACACGCTCAAGTTGGAAAAATTCCACGCAAGGGGATGGAACATCAAAACAACGGCGTGGGGCACTATGGATAGCTTGCTTATCTGAACCGGAAGGTATCTGAACCGGCAATATTAGTTGTTGCCGGGACGATGCCTATTGATCTGTTGGTACGAGAGCGAAAACTGAACTTTGAGAGAAAATGGAAGTTGGAATAACTGCTGAAGATCAAGTGAGATTGCAGGCCATACGTATTTGGCAGGAATCCAATTAAGAACCTAGAGGAAGGTGGACTTGTTAGACGTTTGCAGAGAAGGATCAATCGAGTGTGGACTTTCCTGCAGCGAACATTAGTCTATCACAAATTTCTCTCGTAAAACAAAAATATTAGGCATACATACCATTTGCTAAAAGATTTCATGTCTTATTATGGACTGTACCCTGACGTTACTCGTTTTTGGATTCAAACCTCCTGATGTTGTAGGTGCTTAGTTTATTACGTTTATTTACGTGCTTTCGTAATTCCTTGTAAAATATCTATGCATCTTCATCTCTACCATCTGAAATATAGTCTAAATATTTTCTATTACTAATGTAACATGCAATTATGATCCTTTCATTTGTACAGGCATAGTAATAGGCATGATATTTAATCTTATTCTTCCATTTCTGTTCTACAAGAACGGCTACACCACTGTTTGTTCGCTGTCTTCACTACTCCATTATTGAGAACTAGGTAGTAACTTGTAACTTGTCATCTTCTGTTCGTTTTGCGTTCGTAGACCCCTACTACTTTACAACGTTAATTTTACATTGTGTCAGATATTGGATGAATTCCACTTTATTAGTTGTATCCCCTCTGACATTTCTAAATGTAGTATGTTGTTAACAACTAATCATTGACCTTAACTTAGCAGGATCATTGATGCCAGCGACGTAGCTGCTCCTGGGGGGGGGGGGATGAGTCTGTCTTGAAGGTTGGATCACCTTTTCCTCAAGTCAAATAAGAAATACATGTTTCTTCCCATACAATTATATTTTACAAATTCTTCGCGTCTCAAAGTTTTTGAGTAAACCAACATCAAGTATAAGAGTTAAAAGAATATGGAGAAACGCTGATTTAAAAATATTCTTAATTGGTGATTTAAAATCTTGATTAATTGTTATACAACCCTTTACTGCTAAATTTGCATTCTTAATCAATTTTGTGAAAAGATTCTTTCTGGAGGTAGGATATATTGAAAAATCCGGCATTATCCCTTCACACTTTAATTTAAGGATTATGTCCCAAGAACGTTTTAAGCATCTTATAGTTCGTTTAAAGTACATTATTTTTTATATAACATGCAGCAATAAAACCTTTTCATTTTTTGGAATTAAAGTCAAGAAACTGTGCAAATACGACCGACAGTTCAAATAAGAGATGTTAGATTTAGGTGTCATAATATAGACAACCCTGTAAGGGGAAGTGTCTGAGCAAAACAGATACAGGTAGATTAAAGGCTTTGCCTTCGTTTCCTTTGTCCGCGTAATTTTTTAATGTTATTAGGGGAAAGTCTTACAGTACCGACCACCTTAGCTATTTTGATTATAATATGTGCAACTTTTGACCAAATCGTATTTAAAATGCAGTTTTACATTACCTAATAAGTTCTTAGTGAATGACAGAATATGGTTTCTCTTTTTGTTTATTGAATGTCTTAATATTTTATAAATATGAAAAAGTCTAATTTTCTGGGTGTGTAGAAATTGTCGTCCATTACCGACCACTTACTTTTTTAAAACTTTTTGAGGTCAAAACAATAGGCTAACGAGATTAATAATAGAATTTGTATTTAAGAACTCAAGAATACTAAGTTTAATGACTTAAATGTTAGATTTCGTAACTAAAATAATTGAAGAAAGTCAACCAACAAAAATTAAAACTGAAATTCTACGAACTAGGCTTATATTCTCAGGGACAGTTCAGGATGACGTGCCATAAAGTCATAATAAAACTGCTTCCCGGCAACTGTATGATTCCTATTAAATTGGTGAGGTACCTGTAAATGCTCAGGCAAATCAAACGTTAATTTCAAAAATTCTTTCCTACTGAGAGGCATGAATTTGTTGTCCAAATCTTTAATATAATAAACGAGCTGTTTTTCCATGCTCTCGTCAAATGTCTTTTTATATCTGTCCATCTGAGGCGTTAGATTTACAGTTTTACCTGCTTGAATGGCTCTCAGTCTGTCCCCTAGCGTGGTTTTTGGCACACAAAAAGCCTCAGATGCTTGTCTTTGTGACATTCTATTTGACATTACTTCGTTTATTGCCGTTTTCATATCTTCCTCAGACCATTTTCCTTTTTTTCTTTTATCGTTTTCAGCCATTTATCTCTAAAAAATAGAAATAAATAAATAATACTTTTGCCTTTAAAAAACTAAATTTGGTCGGTACTGTACGACGCCACGTGGTAATGATAATGCAGATTCTAGTGTAGTTATATAAGATGTCGCAAAACTGTTACTAGTTATCTTAGTAGACTATAGATCATATTAAATGAATAATCAAATCAACTACATAGCTTAATAAGAAGAAACAAGATCCTTAAAATAACTTGTCGCGCGTAAAATAACGAAAACAACATTCAACGCCTCACAGTTTAAGAAACACTGAACGAAAAAAGTAGTCCACGGACTGTGTTACATATGACGACAGTATACTTCCTCTCATGCCTAGCAGCTGCTGCTATCTGTGACCAGAAGCGAAAACTAGCGACTGGTCGGTACTGTAAGACGTGCCCCTACGTCTTTTATTTATTTTTATTATGGTATTTACCAAATGTTGAGTGATTGTTACAGTTAAGAAAACTCTAACTTTATTTTATTAATTTACATAAAATTCCTTTTATTTGTAGCATATAATTATTTTTAAGCCATGTTTTAACACACGCAACTGGGTTAAAATAGGCCTATGTCAAGTGATTATGAAATTTCGATGAAATATTTATAGCTCTGAGGGAATTGCTCCCCCTCCCCGCGAAGTAACGCTACTACAATGATATATAGATCCCGTTGAGACTTATTAGTAGATTAAAGTTTGACATACGTAGGCTAACCCCCAATTTGTTGATATCAGATCTGTAAACAATTTGTAATTTATATTTTCTAATTTGTGAACAAGCTAAGCTTCCTCTAACTTCCAGCGAACCAAATTCTGCATGCATGGCAGCAATTATACCGATTCTGTTAAGGGCTTCATTATATCAACTGTCGTTACATCAACCCTAAACACACGGATGTCACTTCTGCTACATCAACTACGGAAGTCCTCTTCTGGTATTTGATCATATACCGGGATGGTGGAATGGTTAGATATCGCTATAGGCTACTGGATGTTCTGTGGAACTTAGCCACAAGGGCTAAGAGTAGGGTCCATTCCCGCATCATGAACGTGTCCATCGAAACCTAAGTAGGCCTAAGTTTAGAGAAGTCCCTGGTTCCCCTTAAGACGGATTAACGACTATATATTTTAAAATCCGAAATCTCTGGGCGTCAAATTGGCATGGGCCCACCAAACCCCACAGTCCTTTGAATCTAGGCTTATATTCGATATTTCAGTTGAATATTTAGATGACTTAAGAGTTACAAATCAAATTTAACTTGCCAAAAATTCTGTTCCTGTAACCCTATAGGTTCCCATATTTGGGCTGTCCGTTTCGAGTATATCTTACCCATTTCCTAACACAATAAATTGCAACACAGAAGTGTGTAGGTCTATTTGCATGAAATCAATACTGAGACATTATTAGGACTAAATAGAAAGTAACAGTTATTCATTACGCTTCATTCAGTTGCACGTTGCACCAACACTTAATTTTGAAACTGTCCGGCTGTGAGTTAAACAACATTTTTTGTAATATAATAAATTCTGTCGGTCGACAGCGAGTAGTGTACACTCTTATCATTATCAGTAAGAGAACTAATTGATTTGTTCCGACCTAATGCAAGTTGAAACGGATCTTTTCACTACTGTCAAGGTAATACGTACACCATTAGTTCCTAGATTATAATGTACCTAGCCACGTATAACTGTATTTCTTAATTTTTACGTTACATTGAAAATATTCGATCTGAAAAAATATTATAAACATATGAATCACCATGCAGAAGCGCTCTTAGGGTAGTGCGACAACAGAGGCGTAGCTGGGGGGGGCACGGGGGCAGCCGCCCCGGGCGGCATAGGAGGGCGGCAAAGTGACCATAGACTTGAAAAAATTGTTATTAGTTTATAAAACTAGTTTATACAACTAGTTTCTTTGATATGACTATTCCTTAAAAACTATAGGAATAACTTATAAGATTTTCTTAATATAAGATTAAGAACTACAACAAGTTCCAAAGAGTTTATGCAGTCTTTTATTCAAGGAAAATCGAACCCTGAGTCTCAAAATATTACAATTAACAAGGAATCAACTTGCGATCATAAAACGGATGTTATTAGCGATGAGGCTGTTGATAAATACAATAAAGTCAACGATGTGAATACTTCAAACTGTGAAAGTGTCAAAGTACGGTTACAAGATTCAGTTGGTTCTAGTACCATGGATGATGTTGCACCGTACAGTTTTGAAATTACAGGCGATGAAGGACAGAATATTACTAGCAACAATGTAGACCGTGTTCCCGGTTCTGCTCTACAAGAAATGGGAGCTTGGCCAAGCGAGAAATCTCAATCCTTCCGAGATATAATGGTGAATAGATGCAACAAGTCAGTTGCAGAACAAGGACAGCCTTTTCCCTGAAGATGAAGGTGGACTATCGTTAAACAAATATTGGTGATAAAACCTTGCAAAATGGCGAAAAGGTAAATTGCATTTGGATGTATTTTTCTCTAACTGAAAAGTCTCTATTGTGCTTTTGTTGCACTTTATTTCCACAAAAAAAAAAAAAAACAATCAAAGAACCCATTTCAATATTAAAAAGGGTTTTCGTCGTGGCGAAAATTAAATCCCCCTATTGTAATGTAACAAAATAGGAAGACTAAATAAATGTAAAACTCAAAAATAAAGACCTATAAAAAATAATTGAAAATAAAACAATAATAAATGACAATGAAGTATAATGCATTTAGTAAATGGAGTAATGTACCATAATATATAAACAAAAAAATGTGTATAAGATTGAATGATAAGAATGTAGTGATAATGAGCATAAACCAGTGAATAATAATGAGTAATAATCAATCAAACAGGATTGAGAAAATTAGTGTCAGTGTTTAGGTGACTTGATAAATCATCACCATAAAATCACCACAAATATGTGGTGAAAGCTCATAGCAAACTAAGTATTTTACAAACAACGATCACAAATCAAGTGATAATATTATGTGTATGAATAACAAAGTTAATAAGTAAGGGTGGGGCAAATGGACACACTAAGCACTTTTTTCACAATAACTCCTAATATATTTATAGTATAACAAAATAAAATATAGTACAATTAAGCTTGAACATTGTTTTGAATATTAATAATAATTATGTTTATAACAAATGTCTTATCGTTAAGCAATTTTCAGTTAATAATATTAGTCCACGGGTGTCCGTCTGCCCCACCAGGGTGGGGCAAATGGACACTTGGTAGGGGCAAACGGACATTATTTTGTTTATTCACTGTCATCACTCAGGCAAGCATGGCACACAAAATAAGCATCGTTTCCGTTGAAAACACACTTTACATGAAACCACAACAAACACTGTAGGCACTGCACCCAGTTTTCATCTTTTTTATAAATTTTTTTACATACCCGACACACATCACTTTTGTTTAATCCATCGGATTTAGTTTTCTTGCTATTCTTGTTAGCTAACTTCATTTTCTTTTGTTTAATTTGGTTGATAAATGCAGGGTCCGTCAGTATTTGTGATTCACCAGTTTTTCGTTTCCTGTTTATTGTCTTTGAAGTTGAAGGCACAGGGCTAAGTTCCTCGAAACGCCTTTCAGATAAATCGCCCGTTTCTTGTGGCACTATTGTTGTTTTATCGGGTTGGTTATGGGCGTCTTGTGGCTGTTGAAGAGTACTAGATGGTTGCTGAATTTCTTCATGAACAGTCCCAGGAAGAAATACATGCTCAGGTAGGCGATTGGGATTGAATGGGTGTATTCCGCATGCATTAAAACCCGTCACTGCATTCCCAACTGTGGCTGCACGACTCCATGCTTCCGCAAAAATACCACCAAAAACGACTTTGTTGATGCCTTTTCCTGGACTTCTCCTTACATACGCTCTACACGCATCATTGTAAAATGTTTTTAGTGGTCCAAAGAAAGACACGTCTAGAGGCTGAAGTTTGTGTGTACTGTGTGGGGGCAAACACAATAGGAACACGTTGTTTGCAGCTGCTTTCTCCAGGGTTGGGGGATCTGAGCAATGTGATCCGTGACCATCAAGGATCAAAACTACGGGTCCAGAAGGTTTGACACTGATAAAGTGGTCTAAGAATTGGGAAAACTGCTCCCATTTCATGTAGCCACTCTCTGAAAGGACGATTTTTGTACCAGGGGGCATTCCAATTTCGAAATTGTCATTGTACCTCTGACCTTTCATAACAACAAAAGGAGGTACGTACTGTCCCGTGACAGAAACACATGCCATAACACTAACCGTTTCGCCCCTTTCACAATTGGTTTGACTAACAACGTCTCTTTTGCCACGCACAGATATCACTTTCTTAGGTTTATACACTAATTGCAAACCTGTCTCATCGCAATTGTAAATGTTTGTAGGTTTGTCCCAAAGGTTGTGCTGATCGAGCAATTTACACAAGTTGTTGTAAAACACACTAACTTTTTCTTTACACATACCTTTCGCACGAGCATATGACAGTGCCTCTGCAACACGCAAGCTGAGATTCTTATGACGACTTAAGAAGCCCCGAACCCACTCTTTTCCTGCCATCTGTAAGTCATTGTTGAACGGGTGTTTCATACCGTTGGAAAATGCATACCGGTACACCAGACCTCGGAGTTCCTTGTACGTTAATCCATATCCAATGGCATCAAGCTTCAAGAGGTGCTCCACCAGCTGATTTTCCACCTCCGATGAAAATGTAGTATGCTGACCAAACTTTGGTAGATTTTCGTTACTGCAGACTCGTCTCCTTAATGTATTCCGTGGAACGGAATACATTTTAGAGGCTGTTAAAAGCGGCATGCCGTCCAATTTACATGCTTTCACCGCTAACTGCATGTTCTCCTCTGTCCAAGAACAACGGTCTGTCGTTCGTTGACGATTTCGTACCATTCTGTAATTAAAAAAGTAAAAGAATTAGGAACCTATGTAGTTGACACATAAATTATAATTATATATTTAAATTATAAATATATTTTATTTATATATATAACATATTTAATGAACATCTAATCCACTGATTTAATGTGCCAAGCTCACGAATAAAAATTATCTTTAAAACTACTTAAAAGCATTAAAAACTGTAAGTGTCCGTTTGCCCCTGTATTGGTGTGTCCGTGTGCCCCCACGTGTAGTGTTGTGTCTTAATTGTTAAAATCTCTAACAGATGGCAGGAGCATGTAGTTTAAGCTTATGCATCGATACAGTGAGCATTGGCATTACTGAACCTCGTGGCAGTACGTTAGATGAAGTTATTGAATCCGTAAAAAGCTTATATTCTAAACGCATATTTCTACTGTCTTGTGTTACTAGCTATAGTTTTTTCTTACCTGTCAAGGTTTTGATGAGGATGGACCGTTATATTTGAAGATATAATTGGATATACCACACAGTCACTCGCCGTTGCCTTATTTAACGCTTAGTTACACCGGAACTAGAGTTGCCAACTTTGACACGTGAAATAATGACACTTTCCTTAAGGGGTGTCCGTCTGCCCCCATGTCCGTCTGCCCCACCCTTACCCATTTATTTGTATACTGTAGTACAAAATTTACTAGGTCGGAGGTGTCCTAATTGTTTATGTTTCCAATTCCTTACTACTGTAGAAACAGGACTATATTTAAGTGAAAGGGCAATCGTTAATTATCATACAAAAAGAATTATCAATAAATAAAACAGCAAAATGGGCTGAAAGGAGACATGGTTACTATGTGTTGAACATTATATAGATTAATTGGAAAAAAAAATAGTTTAGTTATGCAAATGTTCATTAGGATCATAGCCACATGGGCATGACAGTAAGTTAATATAATAATATGTCTTTTGTTTGTTAAAATAAGAATACATCTATTGTTTGTTAAAATAAGGTAATAGGAATATAATGAAGAGTATAGCTTAAATAATTCACCAGAAGGTAATAAAGTAATAAAAAACAATACAGTTGGTAAAGTTAAAGCAGTATACCAAGCAATAGGCCAATACTAGTGTTTTAGGATTGGTCATATAACTAATTATGGTAAACTGCAGAAATAAGAAAATATTATGGTATGTTAAACAGTATAGTTGTTGAAAGTTAATTTAAATGTTGAAAATTTGTTAGAATACCAGTCATGGAAACATGGCTTGAATTTAAATGTTTATAAAATTTGTTAATGAATAAATAGAATAAGGGTATAATAAATTTTAATACAATGTAGTAGAATTACAGAGAAAATTTGTAATTAATCATAAGACTTTAAATTAACAGGACAAATAATGATTGTAAAAGAACAAAACAAGGAATTAAAGAAACAACAGGGCCTAGGCAGATGTTAAACATTAAAAGTAGTATCAAAATTAGTTAACAAAAAGTCAAACCACTGTGAATTAGTGAAAGTAAGCCAGAAATGTTAAATAGATTTTATTTTTTATAGTAATCATAATGTAGTAATTAGTTTAAGGAATTATAGCATGATTTTGTGAAAGTCAAATGACTAAATGGCCTATAAAACATGATTTTGTAAATCACAAAAAATACTTATTAGGTCACACACACAGATCATATCAGGTATCAAATTGTTTGTAATAAAATAAGGAAAACCATTATGTAAATTAAAATAAGTAAAATTAGGTAACAGTTAGGGAGTAATTTATACTGGAAGGTGAAAAACCATTTATTTGAAATAATACTAGTCATGTGACCAGAGTTCAGCTGAACTGACCAAAGAGGAATTAGCAAAATTTGGTCAAGACTGTTTGAAAGAGTAAGAAAACGAATTAATTCATTGTTAGACTTAAATGCGAGTAGGTCAACTCCGTGGAGCGAACAAAAAGTTCAACCGAGTATCAATTCCGATTGTGTCAAAAAAGAAGAAATAATTAAATAAACCAAGACGTTATTAAGAAATGAAGAGAATATAAATCAACAAGCATAAAATAAGAAAAGAACAAGTAATAAGTATAAAATAAAAATAAAGTGAAATTGTTTCAACTAAATATGGTAAGAATAACCTTATTCTAAAGACACTATTAACGACCACATAACACCAAGAATAACTTCACAGACACTTTTAAACAACATCACAGTGAAAGAAAAAGACTAAATAACTATTATTACAGTGAACACTTAAAACAAATTCATTTATTTAAATGAAACAGTAACGGAAAAACATTCATATTATTCGAGGTAGAACGCAGTCGGTCAGCTTTAAAACAGTTCGTCATCGTTTCAAACGAGGCCAAACAACGCCATGTTTATGAACTCTGGTTAAACGAATTAAATAACTATTAATTTATATTTTCAAACAAAATCAACTATTTATGTATTAGTAAGTAAGATTCATAATTATTTGTAAGTATTGTACTTCTAAAATGCATTTCTGACTTTTGGTAGCAGTTAAAAAAGAACCTGAAAATTAATATAATAAGAATAATTAGTAAAAATAAACTTTGTGAAAATCGACCCGAGGTAAAGAGTCGATCCGGAAACGACATTTCGACTCAAGAGTCTTATAACAAAATAAAAAGAATTAATTACTACTGAATTGAGTTTTATTTGGTAAATAAATTTAGTTAAAAAGATTTTAGGTATCAAAGGAAGGAAGAACACACGTTGATGATTGGAACGTCTTCGAGAAAGAGTGAACAAAAAGATAACCTATATTCTACGAGTCGATTCCACAATCGAACCAAACTTCCTCAAAACATTTCTTTAAAATAAAATTTTACCGAACTGATGGAAACCAAATAAGCTTTGAATAATAATTGTCAACAGTTTAATCCCGAATTAATTAATTCGGACAAAATTAAAATAAAAATACGAAGAATTAATAAATAAATAATAAAATACTTGAAAAAAATTAATTTTTAAATAAAATATTTTTTTCTATAAATAGGCCTACTATAACACTATCTTTTGATAACGAAAAATAGGAAAGTAAACATCACGTTACAGATTGGCGCTCTAACGCGAGGCCTTAAACCAGCAAAAAGAACCAAAACGTTACACTATTCAGGATCATGAAAATATTCCCGCTCATCGCTCTATGTTTTTTGAATTGAAGGAATTGGAACGTTTTTTAAAAAAAGAGGAAACTTATTGATGATCTACTTCAGCAACAAATAGTAAAGCAATTAAGATATGGAAAAAAATCCTCGAACGGTTCGTTGCCACAATACAAACTCTTGCACAACAAAGTCTGGCACTGATAGGACATCGAGAGTCAATTACCAACGACCCAAATGCTGGAAACTTTCTGGCTTTGTTAAAATACTTTGATAAATTTTTAACGTATAAATATATACTTTGTGCATAATGTGTTAAAATACTTTGTTATGTTTTGGATAAATAAAGCATTGTCACTTCTGAAGACACTAACGGACAAATTAAAAGTTTGGAGGAATGAGCTGTGTGACAATATCGTTACTAAGGCAAAGCAGGTAAGTAATGAATGGAGTGTCAGTATAGCAAAAAGGATAAGAAGGAAGCGCAAGATCCCAGTGGAGTATGCAAACGATTCTGCATTAACCGTTCGGCAAGAAATGCGATGTTCTCTAATAGAAATTTGGACAAACTGTCAGTTAAAATTTCATGCCGTTTCTCTAAAATAAAAGAGTTAGAAAAACGCTTTGTGTTCCTCTGTAAATTTGAGGCGTACGTAAATGATGGGGATATACATTTTAAGGAACAGCTTTCCTAAATCAGTATTAAGTACACAGTGCTTCCAAAATTGTATCCACATGACCTAAACAGTGAAGAATTGTTCAGTGGCTTGAAAGACGTCATACTTTTATTTAAATGGAAAACGTTAACGGAGAACAAAAAGATTTTACACCTCAGGACTGCTACAATACATTTCTTCAATGAGATTAGAAGCCTGCAAAACACTACCAATAGCTTTAAAAAATTTTCTTAATTTACTAGTGTCTGTGTCTTCTTGTGAAAGATCTTTTTGTAAGCTTCAATTGATTAAATCGTACCTACGATCAACAATATTTCAAGATAGGGTATCAAATCTAGCGGGACTTTCAATTGAAAATGACATTGCTTCGTCTTTAGATTATAGTGATTTAATAACCCACTTTCCAGCAATTAAGACCAGGAAAGTTACATTTTAAAATGTCTCGTTTTAAATATTCATTAAAAATTAAAAATAAATAGGCCTATTAAGTGTTTATTAATAGAAGACGGAACTATTAACTTATAATGGTAAGTGATTTATTTTATTACTTTTCATGTAATTCTTTGTTTAACTTTATGTTGCTTTAGGATATTGTTTTGACGTTGCGCTTTAGACCTACAAGGAAATTGCATGTTTATTAGAACATTTTTACGTTACAAATTTTTTATATTACTACATTTTTATAGTATACATTTGTTAATAATAAATGTATACAAACTGAATACCGGTATAATTATAATATGTGATTTCTTACTTTTGACTTAAAAAATAATATTGTTAAAACGTTTGCTGGATGTCCTTTCGTACTAACATCTACACAATTGCATTTATTAAGTACTTTGTTCACTGGATGAGCCTTCAATTTTGCTCTTTTGTCCCCGTTTATTTGTGAAGGTGAGGCGGCCGACGATCTCCTTGCTCCGGGCGCCAAAAAGCCTAGCTACGCCACTGTGCGACAAGTCAGGTTGTACCCCGTGCTTACTCAGTAATAAAAACGAGGAAATGAAAGAAAGTAAATGAGAGAAAGCGAAGGAAATACTTGCTTGTTTTCAATTATTCTACTTTTCGCTTTTTTACCACTTCCTGTTTAATTTTTTAAGCGTTGGTCGCTGAATCTATGTATACTCAAACATCGGCAGCAAAATGCTAAGTTATGACTAGTAAGACCAAAATATTTCGAGTAAACTCACATAAATTCGAAGACACAGGCGGCAATTACAATAGATACTTTATACAGTTAGTCCAGGCAGCAGTGCAAGGCGTGAAACAAATTATTTCACTGTGTTCGGCATGTATTGAAAGAGGAAACTTAACCGTTGAAACTTGCTATATTACATATAAAATCACTGATAGTTTTATTATCAACACTGCTAATACTGACTATTGTAATTATGAACAGAGAACAGATATGGAAAATATTGGCATCCTGTCTAACAATGACAACATTTAATAACATCTGAGAGATTTAAAAGAATAAGTGATAAGTCACTACAGAAAAATAATATAAGTTACTTTAAAGGCAAAGCAAAAGAAAATCACTGCGTAGCTAAACACTTTGTGATATCAAAGTTATTTGTTTTGTACGGTGCAACGAGTATCTGTCCAAAAATAGGTTATAAGCTGTAAGTAATCTGTCGGTACTGCATATGTCAAGTGATTACAGCTGTCTACAGAAACCGACAGAACATCGCCGGTTTGGATTGACAGCCTATACCGCCAACAATAGGCCTAGTCTGTTTCCTCTTTATTCATATTGTGCCATTGTGTCTGTGACTGTTCGATGTTTGTAAACTATAAGTATGAACAGTTTGTGTGATTAGGCTTTAGTGTGTGTGTGTGTGTATTACCAGTTTTTGAGCTCGAAACAAGTTTCCTAAATAACTTTGTATTTCAAATAATAACACTGTAAAGGAACAGCGAGAAGCTTATGGTTTCCGAATCTTTTCTTTAATGTATCTTGTGACAAATAACATTACGTAATAAACATCATCCTATTTATTTAGTTGTACTTTAGGTATTGTAATGACATGCTACCTGGGTCAATTTAGGTTCAAATTGATAGGAATAATTTTTTCTATAACTTTAAGAAAGTGCGAAGAATAGAATAGACCCATGCGAAGTATAGAAGGCGAGAAATTGGTTGAGGAGGCTGGTTTTGATTTTAGGGGTTATGGGGAGTTATAGGGGGCCCGCATCTGTTAAGGACGGGTCTGTCACCATGTGCCAACCACTCGGTGCAGAAACCAGTTATTTTCAACTAAAGCTTTGTAAAACGTTTACAAAGGGCTGCCATAACTTTAGCCTATATAATTTCGGGAGTATTGCTACCGCAACAGGAGTGTAGACTATAATGTTACAGTATTGTTACAGTGTGACATGTATACAGTTGAAGTTATTAATTTTGTCTTTAACGTCAGTGTTCTTAATAGAAACAACGTCATATCTGAAATAAATAAAACAGATAAATATTTCTTTATTATATTTCCAGACACTTTTTCCCTCTAATTTGTGAAATCGTTAAAACCAATGCTTTTCTTGTTCCTGAAATTTTAATTCCGTTATTTTATACTGTATGGCTACAGCCTGCAGGTAGCCATTTACAGGTTGTCTAACAATTAGTTTGTGTTTTTCAGTGAATGACGGTGATTTGACGTTACTTTTCACAGTTTATTCTGTCACAAGCCATTTTGTAATCTAATGATGCTGAATATATATTTTTGTATTATTAAAACTGGTCTAACAGACCAATCTACTTATAATGGTAACTAAACTTAAAATCTATAGTTCATCTGTGCCCATAATTTTCGTTGTGTGGGCCTGACAAGAACCCACAACACTCGATCACTATACTCCGCCAGAATACCAGCTCTATAGTCAAAGCGTTTATCCTACTCAGCTTTCTTGTTAAATTAAGTCTGGTCGTCCACTGAAGGCGACTGCGCCCGGTTGCGCGCTACGAGCGACTCGAGCGGCAACAAGCGGCTACAAGATGAGCGGCGTCGTGCGGCTGAAGGGACAGGTGGCATCCACTGGAGGGGTCTTAGCGCTGCGCTGCTCAGTTCGCAGCCAACTCCGTTGTCTGGTAGAAAGTGGTGAACGTCTGTGTTGAATTCACTGAAAAACTCGTTAAAATGGATGCTGAGGACTTATACTTATTGGACAACCCCTATGTGATGAGGCGTTGGATGCAATCTCGAAGAAGACGATCTTGTTGGGTGAACCCAATTTTTAAAAAAAGGAAATCACTGGGGGAATTTCACCATCACCACAGTGATTTGGAAAAAGACCCCCAGAAATTTCTTGACTATCACCGTATGCGCCCAGAGACGTTTAAGTACATTTTAAATTCTATAGAGCCGATTATCATTAAAGAGTCTAATTTCAGGGAAACAATATCACCTGCGGAACGCCTAACTGTAACTCTAAGGTAAGAAAGAAGCATTATTAATTTGTTAACAGCTTTAATAGTTAAATTTGAAAAAGATTTTTTAACATTTTTATAACACACATTTTCTAATTTCAGTGGGATTTTAAAGTTTGAGTTTTTGAAATGATTACAACGCGTTGTTAGAATCTAAACACACACACAAAAACAATTAATACAAACTAATTAGACCCCTTTTCACTGGGGCGTCTCTGGAAAATGTTCTATGTAGTTTCGTAATTCCTGAATGTTGGAGCTATCGAGTCGACCCGGTTTAACAGCCCGTTCAGCACCAGCCATGGATATCAGGGTAAACAAAGATGTTAATTCAGTATTTTCTTGTGGTTCCGAGGTCCAGGACGACGGAGATGTTAGATGGAAATTAGGTTCCGGATCAGATGTCCAAGAAGACTTAGGTGTTGGATGACAATTAGATGCCGTATCAGAGGTCCAAGAAGATTGAGATGGTGATGGGACGGTGACGGTACATGAGAATGTATGAGAGGGCGGTTGGTAAGAAGGTGTAAGGTTCATCTTCGTCTATCAGCACTTGCTGGAGCTTATTCCGCACAGTCAATTTTCGTTGATGAGGAACCTTCTTTAAATACGGAAGAAGGCTTATCAAAAATTGGTAGTCGCTGTACCCCTTCTTTGCTGTACTCTCGGAGAACAGTTTCAATTTTGCTCTCTCTATCTCTAAAAACTGTGCTTCAGATCTTTCGGTCTTTGTATTCTCTTGCTTATTAGTCGTTTTCTTGTTTTCATTTCTTTTATTCTCTGTTTTCTTGTCTTCTACTTTGTTACCGTCCAGTCTTTTGCGTTTACCCTTGGTGGGTGTGGTTGCTGGTGGCCCCATTTCCACTGGTTGTACGGATGAGCAGCTCGGCTGAGATTCAGTTGCACTAGTGTCCCCTGTTTCTGAAGCAGATGAACTGTATTGATGTTCCATCGTGCCTTTGTCATCCTGGGAGTTATTTATTCCTGATGTATGTTTTTCAGGAGATGAAAGACTGCCCTTTAGTTCCCTAGGCTCCATTACCTCTGATAAAAACAACTTTTGTTCGAAGAACGGCCATGACGAGGTGAATTCATCCGGTGCCTCTTGTCCAGACTTGGAAGCTTTTCTATATTCTCTTCGAAATGAATCACGGAGTCCTTCCACTTTTTCTTCACTTCAGCGACTGAAACAAAAACATAAAACAATTTTGGTCTGAGAACTGTTAGGTTTTAGGTAGTTAGGTCTAAATGATGATGTACTGTTCTTTTACATAAATTCTTATTTTAAACATTTCGGCTACAATTATTATGTTATGACGTAAACTATTGCTAGTAAATATGTTTTTATTAAATCGAAAATGTAAGCTAAGTTTATAGTTATAAATAAACATCTTATAATAACATCTAATAATAACATTACTCACCATCACGTCCAACGTCTTCTGCAACTTTGGCCCACAGTTTTCGCTGAATATCATGCGAATGGTATCGCTTGTCCTTCAAATTCCACAGAGGGGTTTTGAACACACCGCACCTATTAAGTTATGAATTTCCGCGTCCATGGCTAAGCAGAACAGATGACAAAACAGATGTGAGACGGAGGGCAGAGGACAAGGGAACAGGTCGGTGCACGCAGATACATGCGGCTACGAGCGACGGATCCCATCCCATTGGGATCCCTCACTCTTCGCTCATACCTGCTCCAAGCCGCCCGCTCGAAGTCACGTGAAGTGGACGAGGTTCAGTTGCATCATATGTATCAGGATCCGTCGCGCGTAACCGCTTGTTGCCGCTCGTGTCGCGTGAGCACGTAGCCGCGTGTGGTCGCTTCCAATGGACGATCAGCCTAATACCCAGGAGATAACATTGACGCTTGAACGACAAACTCGTTGACAAAATTCTTTACCTGTTTCGCCACAAGACGTTGTAGAAGCGTTATAACAATCCCAAGATCGCTTTGAGTATCATTGATATGGACATAGTGTATTCAACCACTGTGTATTCATTCACTTACGATCCGTAACTCTTTATTTCGAAATCATCGTATCCTATTTTCTGAAATTGTTTACATCACTCCATTAGTTAGATGCTATAATTTAAGACTGGTTTCAGTTATGACTGTAGACCTATATAAAAAATACTTAATTTTCTCAAGTGGAAACTGCAGTTAAAACCTCAATAAAATCTTTTATGATTTGACCCAATTTTTTTTACACAGGCTTCTTCCATGGCAGTAGTTTATCTAGAAGGCACTTAACATTGCCTTCGTTAAAGGTACATACTAGTATGGAAATACTACCTGAAATCATAGGTAGCACTAAGAAATTTTGCAAATTTTTGTTAGTGAAACAAACATGTGTTGACTTCAGTTTGTCAGTTTTTTCCTATTTTTACAATTGTACTGCCTTCCACACTCTTCTCCAGTTAGCAATTAATCACTGTCTTTCATAGATTGTCTCTTCTATTTTTTCTCCCACGCCAAAATTGCTGTATCGTCAAATAAATACAGATCATATGGACACACTAAACCATACAGGATATTTCACAATAATGTTGAGTAGTTAAAAATAGACCATTTTTTATGTTATTGCTAATGTCTTCTAACTGAGCAACCTAGACCCTCTGTCCTTTTATTCTACTAGGTCCAATCCGCGCTCGCAGACGCCGGAATAGGCAGCCTTTGGTACTTTTGAAGTAAGTGTCTTGTACATTTATGACGACACACCAACACTTTCTTGAACGGGCTTTCTTACCGCATCCCCAGTAAGTTCCTGGGAGATTTTTGGGCCGCCGGAATGACCGATTGAGAAGCTGAGGAGAATCTGTTCTGTTGGTGAGGTTCACTTCCATGATTATGAATGGGGTTACTACGAGTCCGCTACCGTGGCACACAACCCCTACCATGGCCCCCGTAATCTGCCGGTTTTCGTGAAAGGGGCGAGTAACGTAGTTATCTTCTACAAGCGATAAGTAGGCGTGGGATTATTCACAGTCTGGAAATGAATCCGAAACAGGCTTGACCTAAAAAACCTTAGGGGTAATAAGGTAAAAATGTCTTCCACGTTACCGAAGCTTATCTTGTGGTCACAGCCTATCTCCAGACTTATGGAATCCAATTCCACATATTAACTCCCAAGCTAGGAAGCCCCTATGACTCAAGGTCTAAATGTGCAGACTGGCCAACAATCTGACTCGGCATTTTGCGATTATACAATCTGCTCACTGTTGCGTGCTCCTTCGGACTCAGGGCGTGAATGCTCTCATTTGGTTCCTGGTAGATAAATGCGGAGCAAGTGAAATTCGACTCATTTTCACCCCATGGTTTGGTTTCGGCGTGTGCGTGGAGTAGGCTATAGCCGTTCCTCGGGAAAGTTGCCCAATGTCACAGACGCCAGCGCTTGGGCAAATGGCACAATTCGCCAGACTGCGTGAGGTTTTCTCTCAATCACCTTGCCCAGGACTCCTATCCGTTGCTGCATCAATTGTGACCGCGGCCATCTGGCTATGTACCGTGTACAAGAAGAAGATCCAGTGGGCGGAAGCAAAAGGAGCGTCTTCTTTTATTTAAGTGGTAAGTGGAGAGAGAGATGGTGATGGGGAAGGGGGGATATAGAAAGAAAAGCTACCAGGAGGTGATGGAAACTGAACAAAACGGCAGAATGGGAGAGGCAGTACTGTTTAGACGTGTGATTTACTTTTTATAACCGTGTTATAGAAATTGTACGTTGTCAATATAAACTGTGTACAAAAGAGCAACTATTAGGCCTATATAGGCCTACTAATTCATTTAATACATTATTGAGTACCTGATTCTTGACAACAGTGAGAGTTAAAATGAAAGAATCATTACTTGGGAAAAATTTAATAATTTTTACAAACGTTTTCGAAATTAACGATAAAAAGTTTTTTATTTAAAAACTGCTTTGTATTTATTCGCACTTTTGCAAAAACTCTAAAGAATACATTGTAAATTAATGACAAATAAGTAATTATATTCTTGAAATTAATATACTATATTTTAATTTTTCTAATGAACAAAAAAAGAGCACTTTTACGTAATTGCAAAAAAACATTATTTTGTTAATCTCTTGTGGCAAATGGGAAAGTGACTTTCGTAGATAATTGTACACTCTGGTAAACTGATTTTATGACATTCTGATACTAGATAATTATTTAAATTTTGTAATAGACATTAAATTATAACTTCTGAAACATAAAAGAATACATTCTTACCCGCCTGTTCTAAGCGACTATTTTACTTCCGCAAAGTGAGCCATAAGTCGCTTATAAGGAAACTGGAAGTTATTTTTAGGTTAGTAAAGGTTTTGTATGGTACGCACAAATAGACAAAAGGTTTTGTAAGGTTTAACTATTAATAGAAAAAAAATTTTCCAAGGTTTTCTTTCAGGTAGCTGGCACTCGTGCGCTTCAAATAGCCCAGCGCTACAACGTCCAGGTGCCGATGCTCCAAGCGTACGTTCCCTGCTAAGTGCCCCCTGGCTGCTTCGCAACCCAAATTGCAGGCTGGATGTAGGCAGCAGAAGCAAGAAATCGTGCCATCCAACTGAACTGAAACTGAGACTCCTGTTTACATCAGTCCTGGAGGAATACGTCGAGGAACACACCATTGTGTACACTGACGGGTCAAAAACAAAGAGCGCAGTGGGTAGTGCGTTTATATCGAAGGCCCCTCCCATTTCTGGACACTGCCCAAGGCGGCAAGTACAAGGTCGAACTGTATGCGATGTGGCAGGCTCTTCGTTTTTGTAAATTCATCTATGACCTAGATGAATGTTGACCGCCACAATTGACACATTTCATTGGCTCAGCACAGAGATCATCACCATGAGCCGACTTCCCACAGAACCATGTCTTGACCCGAGCACATCTTGATGCAGTGTGCCCAAAACGCAAGCACTGAAAACATTGTATCGGCTGAGGAATGAATGCATACTCTCACCTTTTTCGCCAAAGTTGTCCTGGTGAAGGTTACCAGATGGGAGAGTCTGTCCATCCCTTCGCACTGTTAGTCTCCGAGATGCGACATCTCAGGAAAGATGAGGTTGGAAAGAAGATCGCAAAACACTAAGAAAGGCTGCGCACCCTTGAAAAGTTAAAATAGCTTGGGACGAGGAGACGAGGGCGCTGGACCGCGATGCTGATCAAACACGTAAGGCCGTGGATTGAGAGAAAGCATGGGGAGGTCGGTTTCTACCTGACGCAGCTTCTGAGCGGCCATGGATACTTCCGATCCGATCCATAAAATCAGTAAAACCTTGTCTGCAGACTGTCCGTACTGCCCGGGTACAGAGGATAACGCGGTGCATACCTTCTTCAACTACAATAGTTGGACCACAAGAAGAGCGTCGCTGGTTGCGAATATAGAAAGGATAGCTCCAGATAACATCGTCGGAGGCATGCTAAGACGGGAGGACGTCTGCAATCATGTAGAGGGCATCCTCCGGGTGAACAAGAGAGGCTTACAGCGCCTATAGAATAGATCAATATAGATGTGAGACCACTGGACGCAGCAAAATGGCCTAGTTTGAAGTAGTGTGATAAACAGTCCTAGGCCAGTGCTCGTTTGACGGAGAGGGGTTTTAGTGTGTAGACCATTTGAGATGGGAATCCCACACTTCGTGCATAAATGCATTTCCCCTCCTCCTTAAAAAAAGAAAATTAGTATATTAATAGTCATATGTGTGTTAATTATTACTGTATTTCCCGTCAACGGGAATCCTCATAATGACAACAGACTCTTTGACGTAACGTTGAGACAAACGTTTTACAATTGTGTCCACTTAATAATCGACTCTCATGAAACGTGTCGCCACTATCAGTTATCAGAAAATGCTTTTTTGTCATACATTTATGATTTTATATAAAATATCATTATTTGTATAAATTGGAAGAACAAGAATAATGTGAGTAAACATAATTTATGATGTTATATCCTTTTTACTATTTCTCAGCGAAAATTAAATTACAATTTTTAATTTGACTAAATAATTTCCTTCGTATAGCTATTATTACAAAATAATTAATTTAGTCGTAACTTTTAATCTAAATGTTTAGTAAGGGTTTTAATTAATTAATTATTTTGTAATGACTGACCTGGACGGCACTAGGCCCTTGAATGACACTAGGTTAGAAGGTAAGAAGTCTGACCCTACATTGTGGAGGGTTGATAAGGTTTGCCACGTGCTTGCTAGCGGCTTTCAGACACCTCAGAGTTATAACGCCAAAAAAAAGGAACCATATGTCCTGAAATGACAGTGATGTATGTAGAGAAACTATGAGAGGAAAGTTGGTACACTACAAAAGAGTGTGACATCCTTTAACGTCGGTGTGCAGGTGTATGGATGTATCATAAAATCTAACAGTGCAGCTGGACGCCAGAGAGTAGTACGATTAGGGTTACCGAGAAGGACACAACGGAGGCGAATGAACTAATTAACAGTGGAGCTGGATGCTTGGAGAAATTTAAGGGATTGTTCTGGCTGAAAGGCATAGAAAAACGCCAGAGAGAAGTACAACTGTGAAATACTAAGAAAACTACAGCAGAGGTGATTAGAGACAGCTGGATGCTTAGAGAAGCTAAAGGGTGTTCTGGCTGAATGACATAGAAAGACGCCAGAGAGGAGTACAATTAGAAAATACTAAGAAAGCCACGCATGAGGTGATTGAACTAATTTAACAATTGCAGCTGAACACTTAAAGAAAATAAGGGTTGTTCTGGTTAAAGGGAATAGAAAAACACCCAAGAAAGATTTACCAAGAAAGCTACAGCAGAGGCGAATGAACTAATTTACAGTGCAGTTGGACGTTAGAGAACACAAGGGTTGTTCTGTCTAAATGGCATAGTAAAACGCCAGAAAGATTTACGAGTCTGATAATCGGACAGACCGCGGCAGAGGTGGTTGAACCAGAGCCAGAAATAAGGAGGGAACAAACGTGTCCTATTAGAAAACATCTTTAAAAGTAGGCGGGTTCCAGGAGTGAATTTTCCTAGAAGAAAGCAAGAAGGACAAATTAAAACGGAGCAAAGTTAAATGTAGAAAAACTAGTGGGGAAATATGTGTATTGAATATATACAAAGAACTGAGGCGTGATCGAGGAGTCTACGTTAAACTTTTGGAAGTCTTGGTTTAAAATCGGAAAGAGTCGGTAGTCAAGTTTCGGGAAGTCTACTGTAAATTTTCGGAGTCTACGATGAAAGTTCAGATAGTTTACTTAACATTTCCGTAGAGTCAACATGAGTAAACAGTTTGTGAAAATTTAGAAATCTATTCTAAATTTTCGTAGAGTCAAAATGAACGAACAGTTTGTGTAACGGAGTTAAATATCGAGAAACTGAGAACTAGAGTTTTATTAGTTTTGTAACTCGTAAAAACAAACAATCGAATCGTATCATGTGCTACTAACGATATAAGCTATTGAAACGGAATAAGTCGTTTGCAAACTGTAAGTTATCGTAACGAGAGTAACCGTTGTGAACTTGTGAACAGTACTTACACTAATGTAAATGTCGGAAGAAGCCAGATATACTTAGTGAGAGCGAAGTGATTAAAAGTGTTCATCAGTCATCCACTACGAGACTGATCAACACTATGAGTCATCGAAACGAACCTATATGCAAGGGAGTCAGGAGAGGATCTACAGCTAATCAGCGGACCTAATGAGATGGAGATGGGATCACAGTACATCAGCCCGCCGTAGACAGGAATATTCGTACCAACAGTAAAATATTAGGTACTAATTACTAATTTACAATACACCTGTCTGTCCTTCTAAAAGAACTTAAGTATGAATTACATATTAAAACTCGAAGTAATCAGATACGAATAAAAAAGCGAACTAAGCACTTTCAATTAAGAATATTTATTCATATATTAAAATTAATCCATTTGGAATAAATGTATTTTGTTGTAAGATAAGTAATTAGATGTAAATGTTATTCATGCTTATTTACAAAATCTAAGGAACCCTGAGATATAGAGACTTTAGCATATAAATTGTTTATTGGTAAAATCATGTTTAAAATAATTAATGATAATAACATGTTAAAAGCCATAGAGAATTGATATTAATGACAGCTAATTTAATATAATAAATGTGTTGGTTAGACTGATAAATGTGTCATTTTTTTTATTATTTAAAGATTAACTTTATGGATTATACAACACTATTACTTGAGATAGTTTTCCTTTACACCAACAAAATAATTAAAGAAATTAATTAAAGTTACATTTGACACCACATCTAGGGCAATTAGCGTTATATTTGACGTAACAACGCTGGGCAAAACAAAAATAGTTATAGAGTGTTACCTAGGCAATGTTGGTATCGGAAACAGGGAAACCGAGTCCATCCAAATCTGCCATTACCCTTACACATTTCTTCGTCGAAGGGACTTTCAGGTAGATAACGTCCTCTCGTTATTGTTCACTAATGTGCCGAACCTGAAGTCATTACAGAACGGCTCGTTGTATTTCCATCTAGAAAGCTTCCAGGCCTGGACTGTGTTTGAGTGTCGCTATCCGACGCTTTCCTCAACAGTGGATATATTTAACACGTGGCTCAAATTGACATATTAGCCTTAGAAATTAAAGAAGTCATTAGTGATCCCGAAGCATAGTAAGGACGCTCTACACTAATGCGGTCTATCATCAAATTCTTGTCCACTCGACCCTTAGATTCGTGGATTACCGGTGTGAGATCATCTCCGACGTTTTGATTTCCGAATACTTCGGCTTCGCTTAGGCCACTCCACCACTTGTCAGCTGATGGCATGATGAAAAGCACAATATAAACCGGCTGCGAGATAAACAAAAGCCTCTGTCTTTCGAGATGTGGAAGAAGTCTTTGACCGTGCCCGATTCAAAGTAGTGGTATTCTAATTGGGTTAAGCCGCTCATCATTGTCATCACAACACATTAACCATACTTCAGAATTTTAACTTTCTTAAAAATGTGTAACTAAATTCTACAGCTTACCTGGATGACCGGCTCACTTGTTCAAAACCAGGAGGAGGCCTCCTAGTGGAAGAAAGGCCTCGTGCTGGGGAACCATTAGGCAATTGAATTAATGAGGTGACCTCAATTTCCAAACTCAACAAACAACAAATTTATTGGTTCTCTAATTCCTTTTCAAAAAGCCTTACAATTTTATGTACAATGCGTGTACTTCATAGTACCCAGAATATAGAAGTATTTACTTAAAATAACAATAATCATGCAACAAAACCTCTCCGGTAAATTTTAAAACCTTTACAAAAATATAATTTCGATATTTTGACAATAAATTATTATTAACATTAATAAATAAAAAGAAATAAATCTAGAGGTTTTCAAAATTTAATACGTCTAATAACAATAATTTATTAATAATTTAATACTGTTTGATTTATTATTAACATCCATAAATAAAAAAAAAATAAATCGAGAGGTTTTCAAAATTTAATACATCTAATAACAATAAGTTTTTTTTTTTTACAGGACATCTCTGGTTGTACTATTTTAATTAATTTACACAAACAACATGCACCATCTGAAATCTCAATCAAAAAACTAAGAACAACAACAATATAATTAGTAAAGGTATAATGTTAAATATAATTTGGTGATTATGTTCTTTAGTATGAAATTCACAATGTGTGTGCTCAATTTTTTTACTAAACTTGTATGGCTCAATGGTATTCTGATTTCATAGTGTACACCATTATTAAAAAAAATATCAAATAACCAGGTCTCTCAAACTGTAAAATGTTTTATACATACACATGTGTGTATACGAATGACTAGATCCATAACACTACTTATATATACTCATCACTCAACAATTAATTAATATAGTCATTCAACATGTTTTAAACTGAGCCAACATTATTAAGTTCCATTAGATTTATGAATATATATATATATAAAAAATTTTAACATTGATTTGAAATTCACAGAGAATTAAAATAAATTCTAAATCCCAAAACGTGTAGGGATATAACATAGTTTGAACCAATGTGATGGACAGTTCACAGCCTGTCATGCCACGGAGTGCACACAATACATATGACTTCATCATTTTCTTTTAACTTACATTCACTTAACAATTTTCACACAAAACAGTTACATGGATAACACAGAATAATACTGAGAGACTATCTCAGAGAAAATAAAGGAACCAGGTATTCTTCACTCTAGTAGCGCTGGGAAGTGCCTTCACACTGCAAGGTTTAAATAGATACCCATTCACCAGTAGTATCTTAACACATATCTTTTTTTTTTTTGTAAAGTTATATTTTGTTTTCTTTTTATATCTTAAAAAGCTTTGCAGAGAAGGTATTACTATCACTTACTAACAGCATAAGAAGCTGTCCTCACAATTAAAAGAAATATCAGATGCCAGTCCAGTTCAACAGAATTTTAAAAGAAAAACTTGAGTTCAGAAATGAATTAGCAATTATTAAAATAGCCTGGGTATTCCAGATATTAAGTAAGGTAAAAAAACATCAAGAATTAAAGCAAAAGTTTTGTTGTTGTTGTGTTAAGATAAGCTGCCAGTACCTCACTTGACGAGAGAATCAAGTAATAAGTTAATAATTTTCTTTTTGCAAAAATTCACCTCCACAGCACACGAGAAACATTGTTCTCCAGACATACCTGTAGAGATTGGCATTAGCACATTAGCCCCGTATAAGTTCCTTGATCTTCTTACATTTCATCTTGGTCTGACACTCGGGTTACGGTAGAACGGGCCGCAGACACCCCAGGGCACACCTCTTTACTCAGCCGGCCATAATAAAAATCATACGCCCGGTATTTAAAAAAGAATTCAAACTTTCTTCACAAGCCGGGAAGCCACGTCTCGCCGCTTCGAAGGCTGAAAACGGAGAGAACACAACACGTGTATAAGGCAACAACCAGCACCGGCCCCTCACAGCGGGCAGTGAAACTCAAGTCGCGACGCATCGCTACTAGATGGCGTGCGGGTGTCCACATATCACGTAACCACGGACCACACGGCAAAATGAATGCTTCTATTGCCATAATTTGACTTAAACAATATTCGTATGTTGCCGTAACGAAATTCCATAGTGACGGCACACCCCCACAACAAAAGGAGTCCAACGGGTTGGACGACACTGGGTCGGCCACAACTGGAGGGAAGGCGGGGACTAACTAAAACAGATTAAAAGGTAAAATTAGTCGGAAGTTGAAAACGAAAGGACACCGGAAACAAGGACAAGGTGTGTGTGTGTGTAGCTGGGTGTGTGTAAGTGTGGAAGATACCTGGAGTGTGAGCGGGCGCGACCTAAAGAGATAGAAAGGGGAAAGGAAAGGGGAGAAGCTAAAATTCCGATAAAACACTAAAACCCCATTTAACCCCCCTTAAAAACAATTAAAACACTAAAAAGTTAAACATTAAAACCCAAATCCTCCAGAGAAGCCCCCCGAAAACCAAACCCAAGGACCCTAATTAATCCTAACTGGGGTAAGAAAAAAAAATATCTGTATCCTTCACTCAATGAACCTCCACTTGAGCACATGCCTTCAAATGCGACACATGGGCCACTCTCACCTGCATACCGTCCTCTAGACCCACCAGGCTGGCAGTGACCGGAGAGACAAACTCGGAAATACGGAAAGGTCCCAACCATCAATAACAAAGCTTGGCGGCGCGACCTTCCACCCTAGAGCTGAGTGGGTGGCTCCTACAATATACCAACTGGCCCACCTTGAAAGGGTTGGGGACTCTCCCCGCGTTATAACGACGCCGCACGCGCTCGTGCGATCGGAGCAGAGCTCTCCTCACCTCTTTCCACCTGTGAGAGACCCCCCCCGTTCGGCAAATCCGGGAGAAGATCCTCCAATCTCCACAAATTGCTAAGGGGATGAGCAGGGGAGAAACCAAACATGACCTCAAAAGGCACGGCTCTATGACTTTCATGAAGAGAGGAGTTAAAAGCCATTTGTAACCACTGAAGATTCTGGTCCCACGTGTTCTGCTGTTCCGCGTGGTAAGCGATGAGGGCGGATCTAAGATTGCGATTGAATCGCTCAGCGTGGGAAGGTTGCGGGTGATAAGGGGAAGTGGTTACATGTCGAATGCCGTGCCTGAAACACATGTTTCGGAACTGCCTCGAGATGAATTGGGGGCCATTGTCTGAGACAATGATGGAGGGAAGCCCGAAATGCTGAAAGATGCTGGTCTGAAGGACTATGATGGTAGTAGCAGCACTTGCCTGACGCAAGGGAAGTAGCCAGACATACTTAGAGAAGGCGTCCACACAAACAAGGAGGAACGAATTCCCAGCCTTGCTACGTGGGAAAGGACCCACGTAGTCGATGAAAACCTTCTCCATAGGTCTGCCAGCCACCTCAGAAGACAGCAACCCCAACTTGGTGTTCTGAGCGGGCTTGCTCAGACTACAGAGATGACACCACTTCACCCGGGTGGCGATGTCCCGGTCCATGCCTTTCCAGATGAAGTTCTTTCGAATCGCGGCGATGGTCTTATAAACACCCAAATGGCCTCCTACCGGGGAATCGTGATAATACTGGAAGACCATGGGTACAAGCTTGCTCGGCAGCACTATCTTAGGAACCCGTCCTCTACGTTCCTTGCAGCAGAGGACGCCCTTGGACAGATGATAAGGAGCCTTCATCTCGCCGGATTTAATTTTTTCGATGATCGGACCCAACGTCTCATCATCAAGCTGATGAGGCATAACATCAGTAAAGGCGAGGGGAAACTCCAAGAGTAAGGCGCAGGGTTCATCTATTGGCTCCTCACTGGGTAGTTGGTACATACGTGACAAAGCATCGGCAACAACATTTTGGGTCCCCCGTATAAGCTGTGCCCTGAACTTAAAAGATGAAATTTTGACCACCCAGCGGCCAAGTTTACCCAGTTGACGGGGGTGCGCCAGAAGCCAAGAAAGAGCCTGGTTGTCGGTCTCTAAAAGGAACTCAGCATGTTCCAAATACCTTCGAAATTTGTCCAGGGCGAAGACTACCGCCAAACACTCCAACTCATACACAGAGGATTTCTTTTCAGTGTCGGTGAGGGTCCTGGATACAAAAGCAAATGGCTGCCGAGCACCATCCACCTCCTGCGAGAGCACGGCGCCGATCGCCACAGAGCTGGCGTCCGACTGCAAAATAAAGGGCTTCGTGAAGTCTAGTATCCGAAGCACGGGCGGTGACAGAATGGACTCCTTCAGGGTCTCAAAGGCTCGCTGCTGTTCGTCGCCCCACACAAATTTGGCACCCTTTCTTCTTAAGGAATTAAGGGGGGCAGCAATCTCTGCGGCCCCGGGGATGAACCGCCGATAAAAATTAACCATCCCCACAAAGCGGGCCACCCCTTTAGCGTCCCGAGGAGGAGGAAAATCCCGAATTGCCTGAGTCCTCTCTGGGTCTACCGTGACCCCTTTATGAGACACAAGGTGACCGAGGAAAGAAATTTCCTCCTGGGCAAATTTCACCTTGTCGGGGTTTACCGTAAGCCCCGCGCGCCTCAAGCGACACAACACCTCTCGGAGATGATCCATGTGTTCCTCTAAGGTAGTACTGTAAATAAGAAGATCATCAAGATAATTAAACACGTACTGAAATTTAACATCGTGGGACACCGTATCTAGTAGACGTGTTAACGTCTGAGCACCAACGGCCAGTCCCATGGGGACTCTCTTATATTGGTACAGGTTCCACGGTACGCAAAAGGCCGTGTACGGCCGAGAATCCTTGTGTAAGGGAATCTGGTGGTAGGCAGAATTAAGGTCAAAAATTGTGAAATAGCGGGCCTGCGAAAACCAGTCAAAGGCCGAATGCAGGTCCGGGAGGGGCACCGACTCAACCTCTATATTTTGATTCAATTTACGATAATCAATAACCAGCCGATGCTTCCCTCCTGGTTTAGGCACCAGGAATGTTGGACTGGCATAGGCCGACGTGGAAGGTTCAATGACACCCTGGTCTAACAGTTCCTGAACCTTCTCACGCAAAATGGTCAGTTTGGGAGGGGCGAATTTATAAGGGTGCGAACGGACAACCGAGGAGTCACACAGGCGGATACGATACTCCAGATTATGTGTGAGGCCGAGATCGGCCGTCAGCACCTCGGGGAACTCCTCACACAATTGACGGAAAGTGGTCTGTTGGGACTGGCTTAAATTATTAATAGCCGCCGGGGGTTGAAGTTCTTCAAGTCCCTCCCCCGACTCATCCCGATATCCAAAAAAGGGAATGCGCACGGCACGGTTAAACTTGAAGAAACAAACGTGCCCCTGGATATCGAGAACCAGACCACTTTTCATGATGAAGTCCGCACCCAAAATACAATCGACGCTCAGATTCGGAGCGACAAGAAACTCCCACACCCACGAAAAATAATTTATTTTGATTTTGAAGGCCACCAATTTTGAGGTAGGCAAAACCTCCCTCGAGGCCGTCCAACACACCACCGACGAAAGAGCACTCGCCTTAATTAGAGAATCCCTAACCAACTGCTGGTAAACCCGGGAGGAGATCAAACACCGCGCCGATCCCGAGTCCACCAAGGCCTTAATACGGCCCTTTCCAACCTCCAACTCGAGATAGGGACACACGGAGAGGCCGGGACGAATCGGCTTAGGATAGGGCTCCCCGGATGAGGGCCCAGTTTCAACCGCACATAACGGAACGTGAGATGCGCTAACGCTACCACGCGTAGGGAGGGACCGGCGCCCCATCAATCCCCCCCCCCACGCGGGCCATTTTTTGAAGGGCGGTTCTCACGCGAGACCTCGGACCTTTTGAAATGACAATTCCCGGCCAAGTGCCCCATCTTACCACAAGTGTAACAACTATAATTTTTCCTTTCAGAGTTGTCACCTCGTTACTCCCGGGTAGGTGGCCGCTGTTGACCAGATGTGGAACAGGGGACTGGGAATTCGGAAGTGCCGGAGCGAGTCTCATCATTCATCTGGATGGTGCGGGCGAAGACACAAGCTCTGCTGAGATCCGCGAAGCTTCGCGGTCTCTCCAGGAACACCAACCTTGACCTCTCCTGAGGATTGAGTCCCTCCAAGATGACCCGCACCACCTCAGCCTCCGACACATCCACACGCAGCACACGGGCAGCACTTTTGATAGAATTCATGAACACGTTTAACTTTTCCCCGTGCCCCTGAACTCTATAAAATAATCTTTGCCGCATCTGGTCACGCAGCCTCCCGGGCATAAACAGCTCCAGAACATCCCTGTGGAAAGCATCAAAATCCCCGCCCGCGCCGAGACGCCAGACCACACGATCCAGTAGAGGCACCCGACAATAAGGGTAGATCATATTTAAAAGCGAGGCACCAGTCACCCCAGGGAAGTCATAAATGCCGAAAATCCCTTCAAAAAATTTTACCAGCTGGTCTAGATCCAGACCGTCGACCACGGGAAGCCGACGGAGGAGGTCATAGATGGGGTTCGCCAATGACTCATATTTTACGCTGGCAAGGGTGGTACCCAACCCACGAGGGACTTCCACCTGATCACCCTGAAATCCCTGGGGGCGACTGCCCAACGAAATAAGAGGACGTTCCTCGACCAGAGCACTACATGCTTCCCCCAGGAGATCCACCCGCTCAGTTTCCACGGTCTGGCGCGTGAGCATCTCTTTCGGTCTACTAGGACTCTCTGGAGCCTCCCCAGGTAGGCAAATTTTTGACTGCAGGGTCGTCGCAGCCCGCCTAACCTCCTCCTTCAGATCGTCCTGCAACAACAAATTACGGAGACGAGCGGACAAGTGGTGCATTCTTTGGGTCACCCGCTGCCAAACTCGGGTGGAACTCCCTATATATTCAGAGTCCGCTTGTCCGAACACAAGGCTAACTCCTCCCCCAGATCCGCAATCTCGACTCTCTGGAGGGGGACATCCCCCACCAGCAGCTCCCGCAGTTGTCTTCTCAAGGACGCTACATCCCTCTGGGGAACCCCACCCCGCAAGCGTATCTCAAACTGGAGCTCATCTTTATTAAAATACTCGGGCACCAGACCGCGACCCTCACGCCGACCACTACTCTGCCCCGCCACTGACATCGTTTCACAATACAAGGACCTTAATACAACCAAGCGATAACAATCAATGCACCCCAGGGTACCCGACCCGACACCGGACCAACAACCAAGACCAAGACCATATGCTGTAAGACCAACAAAGACAATGACAAGAACACGAACACAAACAAACAAATAGACACTTAACGGCGAACACCCCAAAGATACAATCCGGAATCACTAACCTGTGCTCACCCCCAGGTGTCCCGGCCCGGTAACCGCTCCCCAAGACCAATTTTTACAACAATGGTAAACACATAATTACAGTAAAAATATCAGAATCAACCCTTTTCAGCTCATTACATTCTTTGAGATATGAGAACACACCACAAAACTCACAGTGCATGTCCAATTAACGTATTGAGGCCACCGCATCAATTACCAATTTTTGGTTCAGAGGTGGCCAGGCCTACGTCCAACCACGCTCTGCTACCATTTGTAAGCCGCTCATCATTGTCATCACAACACATTAACCATACTTCAGAATTTTAACTTTCTTAAAAATGTGTAACTAAATTCTACAGCTTACCTGTATGACCGGCTCACTTGTTCAAAACCAGGAGGAGGCCTCCTAGTGGAAGAAAGGCCTCGTGCTGGGGAACCATTAGGCAATTGAATTAATGAGGTGACCTCAATTTCCAAACTCAACAAACAACAAATTTATTGGTTCTCTAATTCCTTTTCAAAAAGCCTTACAATTTTATGTACAATGCGTGTACTTCATAGTACCCAGAATATAGAAGTATTGTTACTTAATAACAATAGTAGGGGAAAATGAGAGTTCTACCCCGGAACTGACGTCACACGGCGGGAAATTCAAAAATTGTGGTGGTGGGGGTAACCATGCGGTAGTTGTCTTTCGGCCATGTTGTCGTCGTCGCCGCCTAAAGTGGGGTTAACGTGTGCGTTGATTGTCGGAGGCGTGGCTATGTTCGCCGTTCGCCGTTCGCCGTTGACGTCGTCGTTGACGTCGTCATCGTCGCTGGGCGGCGGCCTGGTGGTGGCTTGATGGCCGCCCGCCGTGGTGGGGCGCCGGCGGCCATGTTGGAAAAGGTGCGATGTTGTCGAGTGGTGTAAGAGTGTAGTGGTTAAGGTACGGCCTGGTTGCAGATTCGTGCGTGTGTTATAGTGTATGGTTATGTATATGTAAGGGGTTTTTCCGGAAGTTCGGCCATGTTGGAAAAGCGTCGATGCGGTGTTGCCAACTGTTGTAGGCTCGGTGTTATAGTGTACGGGTTGAATGTATGTTTCGTCATTGTTGCCAACTCGGTGTTATTGTGTACTGGTTTCGTATATATTTACCCTGCCGTGCCGATATCGTCGATGTTGTGTATAAACATGGTTACTCCCACCACCACAATTTTTGAATTTCTCGCCGTGTGACGGTCCAGGCTAGAACTCTCATTTTCCCTGTAAGAAACACACATGATATTCAGTGTTCGATTCACTTATCTGAACGATTGCATTGTTGACAACTGTGTGTCTATGTGTTAAGTAAATTGTAGTATGCGAAAAGGATAGTTGAAAATAAACATAAAAATATTATACGATAAAAAAAATCCATGCTTTTCACATGTGGAGTTATTTTTTACAACAGAATGCTGACAGACCACTCGTTATTACTGGTGTGTATGTAATATAATAGGGACAAGCGGTAGTTGGCTCCCACACGCTTTTTTTTTTTTTTTTTTTTTGGGAATGTAGCAGTTGACTCCCACGTGCATTTTGCAGCTGTCTAGACATCTGTTTAGCGAGTCGCTAAATTAATTGCATCCGGCTGTCTGAGCGTAGAATTAATTGACACCATCTGTTAGTTGTCGCCGTCTGTCTGAGCGTATAATTAATTGTCGCTGTCTGTCTGAACATATGTTAATGTTGGGTGTGAACGAATTTAAAGGCGTACATAAATTATTGTGTGAACAAGTCAAGATAAGTATGCGTGGCAGTAGTTACTTTTTTTGTTGATGATGTAATCGGCCCGTCTGTATGGCCATCTGTTTATCGCAGCGTGCGAACGTGGTCGTACATAAAGTTTTTTTTAATAACAGAACAGGATGTGTGACACCATCTGTTATCACAGCGTGTGGGAATTAGAACGCAGACCGAGCTAAGTGCGTGTTCATGACTTTGTGTGTGGGAGCTTTTTTTGTTGTTACCATCTCTTTCGTGTACATCCTTGAAATACTATATATAAGCCTGTACGAACTGCTCTCCAAGACACATAGTTCATCGCGAGACTCAACTGGAACTTGTATAAGGTCAGTTTGATTTTTAAATATTCTTTAATTTCTAAATTATATTATAATCATACACTTGTTGTTTAATAAAATTGATTTTTTTTTATAATAGTGTTAATGTTCCAAGGAATTTTGAAATTAAAAAAACAATAAAAAGGTTAAAGCAATACTGTTTAATTACAAATAATTAAAATACATGTAATCAAAATATATTACAATTTAAAATACATAATATGTAAACGCACACAGTAGTGAAAGTAATCAAAATATATTACAATTTAAAATATATAATATGTAAACGTACACAGTAGTGAAAATTACAGTGCACTATGACATGACAAATATGTACAAAAAATGAAATAAACACACACAGTAGTAACAATTAAAAAAAATACAATTGTATACAATTATATCAAATGAATTATGTGTAAGCACATTATTTTAAATATTATTGGTAAACGTGTGCAATGACAATTATGTACAAATATATTTGTTAATTCTGAAGATGTCTAAAGTGTACAACATGTAAGCCTTGTTTTATTATCTAGGCATAATCAAATGAAATATGTGTAATCACATATATTATTTATAATTAAATGAAATAGAACTAAGTACATGTTAATATATATATATATGTAATCGTACGTGACAAATGAAGATGTCCATTCGATACTACTGTACAATTTCTACTATGTAAGCTCTATCCTTTTCTCCGCGATAAATTAGTTGCAGCGAGCACGGTAATAAATTTTTTAATTCCTCATCTTCAAAAACACCTGCGTATCTCTTTGGTAGATATACACGATATTTTAGTCTAGGGTCTTTGTAATCTTGAAGAGTGACGAGTATAGTTTTACCGTATTTTGCGTCTATATTTTGCATTTCTTCTATCGGATATTTTACACCGATTATCAATTCCTTTATTTTTTTATACTCGATTGCGCTAATAGTAGCAAACTTTTCAGTGAATGATGCCATTTTAAAATAAAGAACTTATAATAATTTGCGGCACGTCTCTCAACGAATTAACGAATAACGCTTGCGCGCAGTGGAATATATAGGGAGGTAGTTGTGGAGGTGGAAACCGGAGAGGGGGGAAACCACTCAACGCACAGTAAGCGTTTATTTTTAACCGTGTGAACAGGTCACGAGTTGATTTCTCACGGCTCGATGGGTAGGTGGGGAAGAGGGGAGTCGGTTATTTTTTTATACGTCTAGACAGCACTTGTGCTTGTTCGAACATGTCGCCGACGTTAATTTATTTTTAACTGTGTGAACAGGATGCAACTTGATTTCTCACGGTTCGATGGGTAGGTGGGGAAGAGGGGTGTCGGTTATTTTTTTTTATACGTCTAGACAGCGGTCGCGCTTGTTTGAACACACTAATTTATTTTTAGACAGATGATGTAATCGATAGAAAGGCGACGACTGTTTTTTTTTTTTATGTAAGCGCTAAACAATAATTTTAGTAATTTATCAGAAACGTATTGACTATTCTAAAATCTGACACAACCCACTCGCGTAAAGCGTGTACTCTACTATTTGTACATATTTCCGGACATAAGCGGTGCGTGAGACAGGCTGTACCGTGTATTGATTGTAATTGATCGAGTTTGGGACATCCGAAATCTTCTAAATTTATAATATTAAAATGCACGATACGCTTCTGTAGAAATCTTTTTTTTTGCAATCCTTTTACGAACACGAAGTTAAAAGGAAACGTATACTTTTCTAATATCGGTACAAGATGTTCGTACGATGTGTCCCCGTCCGTCCACGTTAGTCCATGATAATGGTCTGTTAACCATCTGTTTGTCCTCACATGCTTGTGATTCGAAACAATCGTCTCTACTGGATGTGTAAATATCCAATGCCTGCTGGCAAATGCAGTGACGTCCATAACGGCTAGTTCCTTAACGAGTTCGTTTCCATCGTTGTCGATAAAACAGTGAAAGTCAACTATGACTGCTAGTTTATCCTCGCACATCCTTTTTTCGTTATATACAACGTGTTTGGTTTTACTAGGAACGTTGCAGATCCGTCCGTCTTACGGAACAGACACGTTGTATATTGTGAAACGCTCGTAAAGAATTTGTTCGGAACGTTTATTTTGTACTTTATATTTTCGTCACGGATCAGTGCAACAAATTTACATGTCAGAACGTTGTATACAAAAATTTCTATAGGGTACAGTACTGTATGCTTTAAGTCACTGCAGCGTATGTACTCGTACGGAGATAGCAGCTCCATGCGTCCGTCTTCAACGCGTGCTGTTCAAACACTGAGGTATGCGATATTAGCGGAGGTTGTATAAAACACTTTTGTCACAGCAGCATATATATATATTTTCAAACCTGGTGTTCAATAGACGCGTGAAAACGAACTAGAAGTACGCTCTCATGTAAGCAGTGTATGCGGTTCTACATAAGGGACAATTATGTAGGGTTATGGCACAATTCACACATGTAATAAAATGTCGACAGGGAATAAGTACAACTTCCACGTTTTGTGTGTAACAGACTTTGCACATCGTATCACGATTCGAGCTTTCTTCTACGTTTTTTATATTCTCCTTGATCGTGTCGGTGCGTTGTTCGTTCTTTGCTGTCACTGCTACAGCTGTTGGTGCTTGCGCCTCGGTAACAATACCCAGTGCCTTGAGGATAAAATTTTTATCTTTCATTAACATTACGTAAGAGCACGCAGGGAAATGTCGTGCGTGTTCCATCCAAGCATATTCTCCACGTTCCCATTTGTTTAATCCGCCTCCACAGCAAAAACAAATCACTCTATCGTTGCATCCGGTGTAAAAGAAACCCGCTTCTGATAATTCTTTAGGTGTTATCGTTAACGATACAGGCCATTCTTTAAAACTCTTTAAACGGTTTTCCAAGTTTCTGTAACGTGGGTACGGAGATGTGATTTTTTGAATTAAGATGACCTGTACTTCTTTATCGTCCGGTGATAAAGACTTGATTGATGTAGTCGTTGCCGCTTCACCGCATTGTTTGAAATAGCGGTTGTTGCTGTTGTGATTGATATCGTCAACATAGATATCGTGTGAAAGCATCTTGTACGTCCACTCGCGACTCGTGCTGATGAAACACTGAACGAAGAATAGGGAGAAGAGGAGAATCGTTTTCCCCCTCCACAAAAATAAAATACATGAAAATTGATTACATTACATTCTATTTACAATAAAATAAAAATACATGAAAATTGATTACATTTTTTTTTTTAATTAAAAATTACATTCTAAAAAAGCAAATTTCTATTTACAGTAAAAAAAAAAACATTAATATATAGTAAGCGTTTAATTATGTCTGCGCACCGTGTTGGATAACGGAGTGTACACATTTATTGAATCATGCAGTATCAAGCAGTAGGCCGCTGTCTGAGCGGGGAAATTGGTCGATGACTCGAATTCCAATCTGACGTCGACTGGTGATGACTTGAGCGATTCGTCCTGTCTGCTACAATCGAAGACGAATAACGGTGCTTTTGCTATGAACTCTGTAGGTGTTAGAAGTACGTTGGGTTGACTTCTGTGGTAGTACGATTTTTGAAATCGTGTATACATGTCGTACAGCAATGCGTAACGTCCGTTATCGATATCCAGGTTCAGGTTATCGTACGGGTAGTATTTGTCGTTCAGAAAGAGTCTCGTGTTTGTCACATTGCAGTGATCGAATTCGCCTGCGTGTTTTTTCAGATTGTTTTTTCTGGCGGTCTGAAAGGTGAGTATCACGTACCGTGGTTTCTCCAGTTGTGTAGTTGTTTTCACTGTCCAAGTCTGTCTGTCAGTCGTCGGTAAAGCCGGATACTCGTGCAGTTCCCAACTACGAAACGGTAAGAATAGCGGTAGGTCCTTGCGTATGATATCCAACAATCGTATCCGTACTTCGTTGTTCACGTACACGAACGGAATCATCCAAGAGATTTTGGTCAGTTCTATATCGGCGTTAGCGGGCGCATCCGTGGACGAGAACAAAGCGTTAACGTTGCTGGAAGTGCGCAACAGTATAAGTTCCTGTTTCATGTTTAAAATAACATGCGTGAAATCCTCAGCGAATCCCATCAGCATCCTCAACGGTATGCAAAAATTGAATTCCTCGTGTTGGCCGGTCGGTGTTATCTCGTTAGCTGTAGGAGCAACCCAACCGGCGTTTTGCATCGAAACAATGTCCTGCTTGCCGGCAGATAGCATGGTTTTAATAGTGGACGTGATGCCGACGCTCTTGGTACGATCCACTTCCACACCGGCCAGTTCGTAACGGATTTCTTCGAAGAGAAACGCGATCGCGTTGTTGATCATTTTCACGTTCACACTACCGGTGCTGTCGGTCTTTTTGCTCAATTTGCCTTCAACGTACAGGAAACTTTCCATCGGTAAAGTGAAGACTTCCTGTTGCAGTATAGTTATGCGTATCTCATCGTTATTTCCGTATCGTGACGCTGACGCGTACGGTGCATGAGGATGATATTCGTAATGTGTGATGTTGTCTTCGAAGAATGGTCGACGTTCAACCGATAAGACGATACCGCTGTCCGCCATATTACTTGTTTTTCTTGACTTTGAATCCTAATGAAATCAGGTAGCGTCGGTTAGTTGCTGTTAACCGTGTCAACGACGAACGTCTACTGATACCTTTTCCAAAAGTGTTGACCTCTTTTATCTCGTGGTGCGAGCCGCCGCCGCCACCGCTCTTCATCACAGGGGTATCGGTGAAATAAATTCCCATGATTACTACAGACGTTTCAAATGTATACGTGCGGTGATGACTTCGCCTTGAAAATTCACAATATCACCGTCCTGATCGTGTACGGACAGTGTAACGTTACGCAAGTGTAGTACGTTAAGTGGAAAATAAATGACGTTTCTAGGCGTTTCTACTATCTTGAATCCTGGCTCAACCGTTGGATAGAACGAGTGCAGTATATGCTCGTTTCGTCCCGTCTTGTACGAGCCTTGTACAGCGTTACACCTTATCTCCAAAACGTTCACTTTGTTAATGTTTACAGGCACGTCCGACGTGTGTAATATATACGCTTCTAACTTTCTGTTCTTGGAAAAACCCAACATGGTACCGATCGTGTGTTCCGTACATCCGAAATCGATATCGTATGAACAATAAATTTCACATTTCAACGTGTTGTTGTTGGGTCGTAGAGAAAATTTCGGGTCTGCTAGTTCTTTCTTCAGGTATGTTTCGATATCACTGATTTCGTACACTCCGGTCGGTATATTGACGAGTTCTAACGTTTTACGTGCTCCCTTTAGTACGGGAAAGATGTTATTTCTTCCGCTTTCCACGTTCGGTATAGAGTTGTACGTGGTAAAGTCCAGCAGTCCCGCGTACCATTCACCGTTCGTCAGTTCAAGCGGTGGAAAGAAGTCACAAACCAGTGCGCTTGGATCCGTTCCTGTGACAGTGACCGTAAGCGAAGACATCTTGGCGTTTACTGATCGTTCGATATCAAAAACTCTAAACATAAATGTCCGCAGATGACCGTGTTCGATGGCTGTTTCTGTGCGTAATTGTAATGAATGTCGGTCACGTTCGATCCAAAGTACCGTATTAGCTCGACAGGAGGGCGCAGATTGCCGAATCCATCAAAGTATCAGACTCTGTCGCCTCGCTTCTTGTAGCATACCCAGTGCGTGCCCGGTCCGGTAGCGTCGTCCAGATTCACGATTGCGCTTTCGTTCTCCCACGGTGATGTACTAGGAAGTGTGTCGCGCATGTACACGCCTCTGAAATAAGGTATACGCAATAGTTTCGTGTACTCATAAAGATCTCGATCGGACAACGGACGCACGGGTATTTTGATTAGTTTTTTCGGTACGGTCGAAGGTATAGTCCTGAAGCCTTTTTACCATCGGTCCGTCTTCGTCGACGTCCTGCCCCAGTTGTCGTTGTCCTCCTCCTCCTCCTCTTCCTGATTATCGTGCGTCGAACCGGCTTACGTCGTCTGGTGCGACGTTTACGCACACCGCCACCGCAGCATAGCCCGCTGCCTAACGCTGATTTCGCCTTCATCGCTGCTGCTACGGCTGCCGCGTACGCTCTTTCACTGATGCCGGAATTCAAAGCTTTCACTCGTTCCCACGCTTTACCGGCTAGCACACGATCCGCTACACGTCGTCGTTCGTTGTCCTTGTACTTGCTGTAAGCGATATCGTGTTCACGACAGGCTTCGTCCAACTCGTTGATTCCTCGATCACCGCGAGCCAATCTCTGCTCTAGTTTCGTTCCGGGTCCACAGAACCTGTAGCCGGGCAGATGTAGTTCCACCGGTAATACGTCCACCGCTCGATTGATCAGTGTAGGTACTGACTTCACAACGAATGGTACCGCGCTTTTAACTATTTTTCCGATAAGACCACGCCCTCCCTTTTTTTTTCGGCTACGTAGTTCGTACATGATTACTGTTTCGCTTGCTCTCGATAAAGGGATCTCCAATCGTGCTCGTCCTTAGATTTGTCCAGATCACTAATCAACTCGTTCGTCTCCGACTTGTTCGTAAGTAGTAAGTCCGCCTCTTCGGCACCAAGTGAAGTACGCGCTGCGTGCTTATGCAATTTATAGATATACGATACCACTTTCTCCCAACGATGTTGGAACACTTTTGCGAGTTTGTACGTTTCGCTCTTCGCGTACCGCTTCGCCTCCTCCAATTGACGTGCGTTCACCGCGTCCGTAGCCCGTGCGCCACCGTCGCCGACGTTTAGAATAGTCTTTCCTTGTGCGTTGAAATAAGCGTCGTTTACCGCGGTGATCGTGTGTCGGTTCAAAAATTCCAAATTCACCGCGTCCTTGTTGTTGACTGGTGGCGCTAACTGTGTTATCCGCACGTTGCCGACCATTAGGTTAGAGTTCGTATCCTTCGGTATGATTTTCGAGTCCACGTATACTTTGGTCGCAGCGTCTCTCGCACGAATCGGTTCCCTCAGAGACTGTATGCGATGATCCCGCGCGTCGACGACAGCTCCGTTCTTCTTGTTCGGTACCAGCTGTGTGAAACGTAAGCACGAGTAGTCTACGTACTGCTTGTTGACAGCGTCCCCGAGATCGACGGGAGCGCCGACGTTGACGAGCTTACGACCTTTCGCGTCTATTCCTTGCGTCGTCGTCGTCGACGACGGATCGTCGGCAAACAGACAGTGGTCACGCACGAAGCGCAGTGGAACGGCATCGTTACCGTCTTGCGGTTCGCCCAAGTTGTGTATTTTTTTCCCCGCTACGTCGAAGTGCCCGTCCTCGGTCATCGAGATACCAATATCCTCCCGTAGACTGCGACGCGTCTCCCTTCGCGCTCTGACAGCGCTCTGGTGTCTGCCGAACTTGTCAACACTCATCTTGTGAATGATGCGTCTCGTCCGTTGTTCACGGCATTTATACGTACTCGCGTAATAAATCGATTAGTTTTGATACGATCGTACTGTCTATGCATTTTATTCCGACAACGGAGAGTCCGTCGCTATGTTTTCCTTTTACTTATGTTTTTGATCGTATTTAGAAATTCATCGTACACGTATACGCGTGCGTCTTTGAAGAAATAAATCTTTCCGTCGATGTATCGGAACGCACTGTCGACGGCTTCTGGTAAGCCGACAATGTTTCTTGATCGTGAACGTGCACTCGTCTATTTCGCCGTAATACATATCGTTGTACAACAGAAGAGTTCGACCCGTGTACGTGTGTATCGCAGCGTTTATTTTCGTCATCGTGCGAACACCGAGCGTTGTGATCGAACGCGGATACCCGTTCAGCGGTTGCAGACTGTGTATATCGAACATGTATACGTAGTTGTCTATGAATAGCACCACTTCTTCGGTTCGCGGTCTCTGGTACATCGCTGAAACGTTGGTGAACGTCAACGGTAAGAAAGTCAACCAATCCGTCAACAGAAGCGGCGACGACGGACTCGATCGCTTCGACTCGAGATCCAATGTCCACAAAAAGTTATCGTGCACAATATACAGATGTCTGTTGATTATTAAAAATTGATTAACGTTCTTTAGCCGACATAAATCCGTCGTCCGAACGGTGTCGTTCGTTGTCGTCGCCGTCGTCGTTGACGTCGTCGTTGACGTCGTCGTCGTAGCTGGCGGCGGCGGCGGCGGCGGCGGCGGCGGCGGCGGCGGCTTCCCGTACAAGCGTTGAATGCCTTTTATATCGTCGTCTCTCAGGTCGAACGGACCGTTCGAGCGTGGTACGTAGAACGGGTACATGATCGAATCCTTCTCGAGGGAATGAGACAGTCCTAACGCGTGTCCGATTTCGTGCGTTAACACCTGAAGGAAACTGGTCTGATCGTCCGGTATTTCGGTTGCGTTCGTATAATTCCACGATTCGTAGTAGTCCATGTGTATTTCGGTAGTGTTATACGGTAAATCGGGCGGGTAGTAAGCGTGAGCGAGTATACCTCCTCGTCCGTCCAAATCGTACCCGCAGATCGTGCACCTGGAAGTCAGACACCTGTGTTTAAAATATTTCATAGCAATGACCATGTCGGCGTTTATGTCGTTGGGTCGATATTCGAATTCCAGGTTCGAATGTTTCTGCCATACAGCGAACGCTTGTCGCGACGCTTCTATAGCGCTGGCGCTACCGTGAAAGAACCGCCACGACAAACGTCTCTTGGCCCACGGTGTTCGTAAGGTGTACGACACGAAATCTTCGTTACCGCATCTCCGCGCACGCATCAGATTCATCGTTTCGTTGTTCAATTCTCCATTTACGGTTAAATTGTAATTCACTTGAAACGTGCGAAGGTAGGCGTCCATATCGATGGTGGCGTTGTCCGTGAGTCGTAAACTATCGTCGGGTACGTAACCGTATCGCACCAAGTAATCTATAGCGAAATCAACATCGTTAGCGTTAACGCTCGATGCGACAACGGCACTTGTGCACACGATAATAAACAGTAGCACGATATCCATGTTGTCACAACCAAACGTGGAATGTCCCCGGCGCATGTACGACAGTATTATTTATACACTTTATCGGCTTTCAGAATCGAACCGCTCTTATTATACGATTATGCCTGCTTCACGTAGTTCTTCCACTATGGAGACGATTTCGTTCGTGTGCCCACTGTTTCCAACACGTTGTGATGCCATTAACAGTCGCAATCTGTCCACCAGTTCGTTCGGATCGTCCCAGTGCACGTAATCGATTTTGTCTTTTTTTCTCGTTAACGTCATATACGATGTATCAATATTATTATGCCCCTGTCCTGTACGTTTTGACGGAAACAGTTGCGATATTATTCGTTTATACTTTACACCTCTGTTCGCGTTCACCTGTGCGTTCGCTAAGTAATACTGCTTATGCGCGTTGGTGTTACGCAGTATATCTTTGTACGCTTTCAGATCTGATTCCTTGTAAATATTTTCATTAGGATGCTTCATGAACACTAGTTCGTAGAGTCCTGGTGTACCTTTGTATCGTTTACCGTTGATAAGAATCGAATCGTCCGTATCGATTTCGAACTGTGAATCACCGATCATCCATTTTCCGTTTTCATGTCTTACACCGTACGTATAGTCCATCAGACGATCGCGTTCGGACGAAACAATCATACGCATGTACTTGTTCGCTAATGATTCACTGTCATATTTGTCCTGAAAATATCTACGCGCTTCACGTCTTCCTTCCGGTGTGTCTAGCATTTTTTCAATGTTGAGACTGGGATCGTCTTCATCATCATCATCATCATCATCATCGTCTAATGTTTCGGCTATCACGGGCGTTTTCAGGAAACGCGGTGGCTTCGTTCGGGAACGAGATGGTGTTCCCGCATCGATTTTACTAATTGCACCTGTCGGATCCTCTTCCTTCTCCTCTTCCTCATCCTCTTCACGTTTCATCTTTTTCACTCTTGAAGGCTTTTCATTTGTTGATTTACGTTTCTTTTCAAGCAACGCTTGCGAAATATTTTGTAACGGTTCTAGAATCGGTTTGTAACTTTTGGATAACGATGCTTCTTCTTCACGAATCCCATGTTTTAACGCACGGTATTTCTTCCGTATATCATCACTGATCGTGTCGATATCACGTGCTAGTCGTTTCTTCTTGTCGTCCATCTCGATAAACGGCAGAACATCAACTAAAGTCGTTGACAGCAGGTCATGTGTATTTAGCTGAACGTGTGACTTTTTTTTGTTTAATCGTTAGGCGCGACTACTATGAAACGGTCAAAACCGACTCTATACCTGCCAGCGTCGATAGAAGAATCCTTGTCCACAACGAGAAAGCCGTAACGATCTTTCCACGCCTCAGCGCACATATTCTTAAACGTGTCATATTTCATGTCCGTGTTGACGTGATCGTTGTACGCATGTTTCAAGTTGCGATCGTCCTGTTTGAACAACACTATTAGATTGGCATTGTCACGAACCAACTGTTTTGGCACTTGACTGTACGTCTGACAAAGGTAAAACGCGTCCACACCGCTGTGTCGTCCCATAGAGAAATACTTGCGTATGTTGTGTTGCCTTTCGCAAGACACGTCATCGAACACCATAATAGAATTGGGATCGACCTCGTCGGGAGGTGGTACCTCTTCGTTATCGTTGTAGGCGTGATAACCCATTCCTTCGTCGGAAAGTCGTGTCATCAGGGTCTCCAGCATCTGATATTTGGGTTGAAATAGTGATTTAGAAAACACGTATAAGTTCACGAATCTCAATCCGTTTACATCGAACAACAGGTTGAACATGACGTTTGTCTTTCCGCACGCGGAAGGTCCGCATATAATCGAACGAACGGTATCGGGCAGAAGACGTCCGTGTTTACGTTTTTTTCTGCCACTCCCACCATCGTCGCACAATTTCGAATAGTCCACGTCCTGTATTTTTAGTCTGTGCGCTTGTTGCAATATTTTCATGTTGTCGTTCTACGCACAGTCTATTTAATAGTCGCACTATATCGTAGCAGTCGGTAGATATGTAACTGCATACACATGTGTCCGGACCCGTTTCACAGTTCGGATCCGACCAAACACATTCTTTGTAGTGATCGAATCCGGTGCCAGTTGGTACTATTTCGCTGAGTCGGAACCTCGTCACGCGATTGGTAACCCGTTGCCAGTACTCGTACACCGTCAAGATCCTGCGCATGCGTTCAACGTCGTTTGCGGTCGTGTTCACGATGTACTCATCGTAACCAGGATGTGACACAATGTCTTTTACACTGTACACAGCGCGCATGTTGTCATCGTAACGCATCGACGCATACTAGTTCTATTTCCTCGAGTCGAATCGTTGTTATACCAAGTTCTTCTTGTGTATCCACGAATCGTGTTTACCATCGAATCCTAACCATCTGACTTTCACACGATCGCCTTTACGTTGTACGATCTTTTCTACCAAGTACACGTCACCAACGTTCGATTTACTGATTTCGTGTTCATAAAAACCACCTTTCAACACTTCTCCTGTATGATCCTTTAGCGAATAAGTGACGGGTACGCTGCCGGTACGCACTGTGTGAACGAAGAATATCTCGTTTGTCCAATTCGGTGTGTATCCTTTAGCGAACGTCATTTTGTGTTTGCTTATACGCACACGATCGCCTACTTTGAACTTCGGTCGTTTATAATCGATGCTCCTCGCTGTGTTCACACGAATCCTGTGTAACACTGTACGTTCGTTGGATTCGTTCACCTGTTGTGGTTTCATTCCAATCGTTCTGTGCACGGTGTTGTTATACGTGCTGACTAGTTCCGGTAACATATCCAACCAACGGTAATGACCTTGTTCGCTGAACGCGCGATACATGTGCGTTTTCAACGTACGGTTGAAGCGTTCCACAATGGAAGCCTTTTTCTCACTGTACGTGGAATAGAGTGTGACACCATATCTGCTCAGCAATTTTTCTACGGTACTGTTGTAGTACTCTTTCCCGTTGTCCGTCTGCAGATATTTCATTTTATTAGCACGCAGAATCGGTTCCAGAGCTCGTGCGACCTCTACACCCGTCTTCGTTTTCAATGGAACGGCGTACGCGTACTTGCTAAACGCGTTAATCATCGTCATAAGGTACTTGAATCCCTTGTTCACCTTTGCGTGCGGTATCATCTCTACCAGGTCTGCTTGGTACAAGTCGTGAAGTCCCTTCAACTCGACCGCACGTCTCGGAAAATTCCTTCTTACCGGTCTGTGCAACTCCGTCGCGATAGTCTTGCGAACGCTCTGGTGTATATTCTTCACAGCTCGTTTCATTTTCGTGTCGTCGTGCGAACCGTGATTCGCAATACGCTGGAATGTAGTAAACTGTCGGCTCGGTGCTGAATGTAATTCTCATCGATGCCGTTCTGGCACGTCCACCTTCCATCACGCGACTGTCACACCACCACCGCTCCACACCCGCTTATATCATCTCGACCGAACGGAAGAACATCGCGTTCTTTTTTCGATTGCGCAAGTACGTTAAAACATGAGCTAAACTGATTTTCATACGCCCATTACGCACGAGGCTCATACCGATGTAGTATCTCGGGAGCGCATGTTGTTTCGAGTCCAACGCTCTTACAGTCTTAACAGAATTCATGTCTTTGAACATGACGCTACGTATAACGTTGTCGCGGTACTCGTGCATTTCCGCGACTATGACGTTATCGTTCTCAGGTAGCCACTCGCACATGTGTTTAGCTTTGAGTTCAGCGATTGGGCGTTGACTTCTCGATTTCGTATGCAGGTGTATCAGATACGAGTTCAACAACCAAAATTCGTCTGCCATAGAGCCCGTGCAATGCTGCCACTGTTCGTACAAACGCTGGTCTTTCACCGTGTACCCTTGTTCGTGCGAATACCGCAGACCAAAGTATTCGCAATACTTGCGGAGTGTAGGCAATGCCTCCTTCAGAAAGGCTACCGAAAATAATCCCTGCGCCTTGTTGTTCACCAACGCGAACTGTTTCCCTCTCGCTAGTGTCGGTAACGAGGACGGTGGGCAGTGCAGGTCAAAACTTACGTTGTAGCTAGGATCCAGTGCGCACTTTGGCACTATCATCATCACGCTTCTGTATATTTCCATCGGTGTGCGTATCGGAATAGTGCGCTCCGTAAGGACGATGCAACAAGAAGCGTGTGGTATCGAACTTCCGTAGGCGAGCATGTCCGTGTATACAGTAGTGTAGTTCATCTGTCCGTGTGAATCGTGTAAGCCGTGCACACGCTGAACAGCGTTATAGAGTTCAGGAATCGGACGGAAACGTGAAAGAAAATTCCATCCGTGACGTACGGTACACTTGAACATATTCTTTTCGTAAACCACAAGTTCTATCGGTACGTTATTTTGTTCGCACTCTACGATAAATTGAAGCCACCGTGATTTGTTGTGTATACGATCGGATACTATCATCAACAGCACGATCGGCGGCAAATCACTGCGGTGTTTTTTTATGTGACGCCAACAACGTGCGTGATATTTGTCAACGCCGAATTTGTAACGTGTACAGTAGTTGCCGCAAAATCGTCTTTCCTTCACAAAATACATGGAACATAAGTTGGAGCGTATCGCGCTTCGTGAAGCTTTGGTTATTGTGAAATGTTTCCCATCATCATATCGATAGATGTCCATCGTCTCGATGATCTGCGATGTGAGTGATACGCTATTAATCGTGATCATGATATTTATAGTGTATACGCATATTGTTTGAGTAATTTTTTTTTATGTGTCTTCACTCACACTTTTGGAGTGAATACTGTCGTTCGGTAGTAGTAGTAGTAGTAACACCTAGTACTACTAGTACTACCCAAACGGGCATGTTTGCACATGAGTTTATGTTGGCTCTGAAAAGAGCCGTTTTTGCGTGCGTCGACTTCTACAAGTGTTCACGAACGAAATCGCATGCGGGCATTGACGCCTTATGGACTTGGGCGGGATCATCACCCACTGCCCAATCCATAATTCGTATTTTACACTTGCAGCATCTTACAACATCACCATCGTCTTCGTAAATAAAGCCAGCTTTGGCTAGGTCAAAAATTTTTACGTTCGCATTCGGAAATTTATGAACGAAAAATTTAATGTTACCACGACGACTGATGTTGTAAAAGCTTTTTAAGCGGCTTGCAAAAGAATATGTGGACACATCCATATCTGAAGCAAGAATGTTGGTTTGTCGCGTTGCATTTCACCTCCTCAGCGATAGCTGCGCGCGCATCCGTAGTGGGGATGGCTGTCGTCAATTGGTCGGTATGAAATAAAGCACGGTAGTGGGAGCAGATAGCTGCGCGCGCAGTTGGTAGTGGGGGATCGTCGGCGGTAATAGTTCGGTAGTGGGAGCGGATAGCTGCGCGCGCTACTGTCATAGATAGTATAAGTAGAGCGACGATCACCGCCAGCGTTCACCTTCAAGTCTCGCGCAGTGTAACTTTCACGTGTCGCATATAAAATAGTGCTTATTTTCTAATTTCGTATCAGTATTCAATTGTTCTTCAAGCGAGCAAGTAATTGTTAAAGTTTCGTGTTTTCATTGTTGTTGATAATGCAGTCATTTGCTGTTGAATGTAAATATTCGTTACGCGGCGCGTTGGTATTGCGCGTTTACACGCCTATCACAGATGACGAAGAATGTGTCAACGATGTCATAACCTTTTTTGATGAAATGCACGATACGTTACGTACGGACATTCTAAACGAACTGACACGTTTGCTTTCTATAAAGTGGCATATAACGGTTAAAGCGAGATTTGTCAAGTACATCGTAAACGCTGACACGACCAGGACGAAGAAGTGACGACTGAAGCTTATTTTCACGGACGATGTCATACGACACTGATCGCTGACCAAGATGTATTGCCCGATCGTTTAGAAGCTTCATACGAAAAGATCATTGAATCGATTGATAAATTCACACGTGAGGGTAGCGGTTGGGTGTTAGACCGCATAATCTCCTTAGAACTCGTTCTCTCACGATACCAACCGCTAACCGCCTCCAGTTTCATTCGTACACCTCCTGAATTGTCTCGTACTAAATCCATCATCAACGTGAACAATACAGGCGATCAAATGTGTTTCGTATGGTCAGTGTTGGCCGCTCTGTTTCCACAACACTCATACAACGATCGTGTATCCAAATACAAGCCGCATATCTGCAGTATCAATACTTCTGGTATAACTTACCCCACCCGTCTATCCGACATTGTGAAGTTCGAACGAGACAATCCTAACGTTTCTATAAATGTTTTCGGTTACGAAGAATATGAAATTTACCCTTTAAGAATAACTCCTTCCAGCGGCAGACAACATCACGTTAATCTATTACTTCTTACCGCTGACGACCGAAAACATTACTGTTTAATCAAAAATACAAGTCGCTTATTCTCTTCACTAAGCAACCACAACGGACGTTCTTTCTATTGCAATTACTGTCTGCATAGATTCTGCGAAGAACGACTCCTTACCGAACATATCCCCCACTGTTCACCATATGGTGAACAGAAAATTCGTTTACCCACGACAGCGGATGAGGAGAATGTGATGTATTTCAGAAATTATACATACTGCCATAAGGTCCCTTTTGCGATATACGCAGATTTTGAATCATTTATCGTCCCTTGCCATCGCTGCGACGCTCCTCCGCACACATCGTCCACCACAACGGAGTCGTTACATCTTCCTTCAGGTTTCTCCTACCTCATAGTCGACTACGAGCGTAACATTTTCAAACCCCAGGTCGTTTATCGCGGTGAGAACGTGGTAGACGTTTTTCTCAATAGACTGGTCGCTGAAGAGCGAGAACTTTTCAGAATCATCCGATCCATTGTCCCTATGACTATGAGTGACCGTGATTTGTTATCTTTCGCAAATGCCCTCGTATGTCATCTCTGTGAAGAACCGCTGAACGAAATCGACAAAGTGCGCAACCATTGTCATCTGACAGGACGATACCTAGGCGCAGCTCACAACATCTGTAACCTTAATTTCAAAACTCCACGACACATACCTGTATTTTTTCACAACTTACGAGGTTACGATGCACATCACCTAGTACAAGGGTTGGGTAAATACGACGATCTCGCTTGTATCGCTACCACTAGCGAACGCTTCGTATCAGTCTCGTTGGGTCGTCTGCGTTTCGTAGACACGCTTCAATTTCTGAACACGTCCTTGGACACACTTGTTGGAAACTTGCACGCGAGCGGTGCGGATTTCGATTTAACGAAGCAATGTTTCGAAGAACACTTCGAGCTACTCTTACGTAAGGGCGTGTACCCTTACGATTACATGACGGGTAGCGAGAAATTCAACGAAACACGTCTGCCCGCACGCGAACACTTTTTCAACAGGTTGAGTGAATCGCCAATATCTGACGAAGATTACGCTCACGCGCACAACGTGTGGCGTACTTTTGGAATCAGTACACTGGGCGAATATCACGATCTGTATCTTAAAACAGACGTGCTGCTACTGGCCGACGTCTTCGAGGCGTTCCGTGAGATGGCCATGCGGTACTACCAGATCGATCCGGCTCATCTTTACTCGCTTCCTGGTGTCGCTTGGCATGCGATGTTAAAGATGACCCGTATGCGACTGGAGCTGTTGACGGATATAGATCAGCATCTCTTTATAGAATCGGCTGTTCGTGGTGGCGTTAGCATGGTACCCAACCGCCACGCCAAGGCCAACAACCCACTAATTGTCGATCAGTACGATGCTTCAAAGCCAACCTCTTTCATATTGTACACGGACTGCAACAACCTTTACGGTGCAGCCATGTCACAACCGCTCCCTTACGCCGACTTCAGATGGTTAGATCGTAACGAGATCAACTCACTGGACGTGCGTACTCTGTGCGATGACGGTGACGTGGGCTACATACTCGAGGTCGACTTACACTATCCACCTGAACTTCATGACCTCCATTCCGATTATCCATTGGCACCCGTCCGTTCCTGTGTCCATCCTGACGTACTTTCACCGTACTCTCGACGACTCCACACACGACTGCACTATACAAAAGGGTATAGCGGATCGGAAACGCCTTCGTCGTCCGTTCCCAAGTTGCTGACGACTTTGGACGACAAGCAAAATTACGTTCTTCATTTTCGAAATTTAAAATTGTATCTGAGTCTCGGTTTAGAATTGAAAGCGATACATAGGGTGTTGAGTTTTAAACAGAGAGCGTGGATGAAACCGTTTATCGATTTCAACACGCAAAAGAGAGCAGCAGCCACCAACAGTTTCGAAAAGGATTTTTTCAAACTGATGGTCAACGCCGTCTATGGCAAATCGCTGGAGAACGTGAGGAAATGAATAGACTTCCAACTAGTCTCTAACGAACAACGGCTGCAGAAAATTGTTTCCAATCCTCGGCTAAAGCGTATGATCCGCTACACCGATAACTTGGTCGGACTGGCCTTACGAAATAGGACGATATTCCTTTCCCGTCCGGTGTACGTCGGCTTCACAGTACTCGATGTCAGCAAATTGATAATGTACAATTTTCATTATCGGTACGCTGTCGCCAAGTACGGACAACGATTGACCTTACTAATGACTGACACAGACAGTTTGCTTTACAGCATTCAGACTGACGATTTGTACTCAGATATGAAAGAGGATCTCCACCTTTTTGACACATCGGACTATCCCGCGGATCATCCTTGTCATTGCGACGACAACAAAAAAGTCGTGGGGAAGTTCAAGGATGAGACCAATGGAAAACCCATCAGGGAATTTGTCGGACTCAGGGCGAAGTGTTACTCGCTCTTGTTGTCCGACCGCACCGACAAAAAGGTGGCGAAAGGTGTGCCAAGGACGGCAATAAAAAAAAGGTTACGACATCAATTGTACAGCGAGTGTCTTTTTGACAGTCGTACCGTATTCACCTCTGCTGACTGTATACGAAGCAATCATCATAAGCTGTACACGCAACGTATAACAAAACTTTCCCTGTCTCCTTATGATGATAAGAGGTATGTACTGGACGACGGTGTAAGTACACTCGCGTACGGGCATTACATGATAGCAGCAATAACCAACGACGCTGCTGGTCCTAAGGCAAAAAAGAGAAAGTACACGGACCGATAACTAACGGTAAAGATGATGTTCAGCATTACACACACACACACACACACACACACACACACACACACACACACACACACATTAACTTTATGTTCTTTATTTACTTATTTTACAACTTTTGATACGTTTTACAGAATGAACAACAAGAAAATTGTGAAAAATAAGACAGCAGAGCAACGTCGAGTACGATGGTAAATATAACATTTTTTTCTTTATTTATAATGCACAAAAAGAATATTCCATTCGATTGATGTGTGTTTTTTTTTTTATAGTTCACAACGGTTACGTCGTTCTTTGACAGGACCCGGCTCGAGTCGGTAAGACCGTTTTCATTAATAAACTCTTGTCCTAATGCGTTTACCTCCGGTGTTCAATTATATATTTTTTTTTTATTTCAGTGATACCGACGAGGCACCTGTCACCACTGATTCTCCCGTATCTCCAGAACCCGATTCGAGTCGGTAAGACAATTGTCATTTTAATAAACTTTTGTACTTTTGTGTTTTTTTTTACCTCCGGTGTTCAATTTATTTTATTTTTTTTCAGCAATGATGCTGCTGCTCCCGCTGTTGCTGTAATTCGTCCCCAATCTCCGCAACCTGGCACGAGTCGGTAAGACAATTTTCATTAATAAACTCCTGTGCTCTTACGTTTTACCTCCAGTGTTCATTTCATACATGTTTTTTTTTTTAAGTGATGCTAACGCTCCGACTGGTGCTGTTGCTGCTGCTGCAGATTGTCGTCGTCCCCTATCTCCAAACAGCCTGCGATGTTTTAAACGCGCGTTATTTCGATTACAGGCTAGTGTGTTGCGGTAAGTCAGTTTTCATTAACAACAAAGTCTTATACTATTGCGTTTACCTCATGTGTTCAATTTATACTTTTTTTTCAGCGATGCTCTAGCTGCAGGAGTGGCGGTATTTCACCCTCGACCCAGTACGAGTCGGTACGTTTGTTTTTAATTAACATTCATTTGTTCTCTTACGTTTAAATCTGGTATTAAAATTGTTCCTTTTTTTTTGTTTCAGTAATGTCGAGTCCACAGAAGAAGGTGAAGTTATGGAGGTGGAGGACAATCAAAGCGATGCTGATACGCTTGAATTAAATCCGAACGGTAATGATGATAGTGACAGTGATGATGACGATGTAGAAGTCCTCGACATAAATATGTAAGTCATCTTCTTATGCGTACATACTGCTTTGTTTTATTTGCGATTATACATAATTTCTATGTTGTCTTTTTTTTTTTTTAGTGACATTCGCCCGATACCAGCGCCGCCGCCACCTCCACAACCACAACCGATTACGCCACCGCAATCACCACCACCGTCACCACCGCCACCACCGCAGATGCAACCTCAACCACGCCCACAGCCCATTTATCAGCAACAGCAGCAGCAACTATTGCGGAGAGATCCCCGTTTGTGGACCCCTCCAGAAGACGCGCTACCCGTCTTCTTTGAAGTGCTACACGCAACCGAACCGAGGACGCACGATGACCCAACAACATTGAGACTCCTTCTTAGAAGGAGTCTGCCGACATGGTGTTGGCGTCGCGGTGAGCCCTGTCGTGTTCAAGGTATGATTCCTCCACACAATACATGCAGTATATGCATAGAATCATACAATGACGGGCAGAGGCTCCTCGGTTTGGTATGTGGCCATACATACCATTACCGATGCGTCCTCAACTGGTTCCAGGCGGTAGCGATGGAGGGGACACCACCCGCATGCCCACAATGCAGGATGTACGTATTCGGAAAGTCGAATCGTACGTTTTATGGGCGTATGCAAATTTAAGGTATATTACAGTGTTAATAAAGGTTTTAGTAATCCATCCTACTTGTAATAACCACATATCACTAATACTCTTACTTTTTTGTTACAGATGGAAATTAACCACCGGATGGAGACTTTTTAAAAAAAAAATACCTGATTGTGAAATGTATAAATTTGTATATATTTTTTTATTGTATATTATTTTTATGTTTATATATTTGTAAATATTAGTTGTAGGAAATTAACCACCCGGATGGAGACTTGTAAAAAAAAATACTTGATTGTAAAATGTATAAATTTGTATATATTTTTATGTTTATATATTTGTAAATATTAATTGTAAAGCAGTTATTTTTTCTTTTATGTTTATATTTGTAATAAACTTGTACATATTTTTTCATTGTATAAGTGTTTATTTTCAACTATCCTTTTCGCATACTACAATTTACTTAACACATAGACACACAGTTGTCAACAATGCAATCGTTCAGATAAGTGAATCGAACACTGAATATCATGTGTGTTTCTTACAGGGAAAATGAGAGTTCTAGCCTGGACCGTCACACGGCGAGAAATTCAAAAATTGTGGTGGTGGGAGTAACCATGTTTATACACAACATCGACGATATCGGCACGGCAGGGTAAATATGTACGAAACCAGTACACAATAACACCGAGTTGGCAACAATGACGAAACATACATTCAACCCGTACACTATAACACCGAGCCGACAACAGTTGGCAACACCGCATCGACGCTTTTCCAACATGGCCGAACTTCCGGAAAACCCCCTTACATATACATAACCATACACTATAACACACGCACGAATCGGCAACCAGGCCGTACCTTAACCACTACACTCTTACACCACTCGACAACATCGCACCTTTTCCAACATGGCCGCCGGCGCCCCACCACGGCGGGCGGCCATCAAGCCACCACCAGGCCGCCGCCCAGCGGCGAACGGCGAACGGCGAACATAGCCACGCCTCCGACAATCAACGCACACGTTAACCCCACTTTAGGCGGCGACGACGACAACATGGCCGAAAGACAACTACCGCATGGTTACCCCCACCACCACAATTTTTGAATTTCCCGCCGTGTGACGTCACTTCCGGGGTAGAACTCTCATTTTCCCCCTACTAACAATAATCATGCAACAAAACCTCTCCGGTAAATTTTAAAACCTTTACAAAAATATAATTTCGATATTTGGGCAATAAATTATTATTAACACTAATAAATAAAAAGAAATAAATCTAGAGGTTTTCAAAATTTAATACGTCTAATAACAATAATTTAATACTGTTTGATTTATTATTAACATCCATAAATAAAAAAAAATAAATCGAGAGGTTTTCAAAATTTAATACATCTAATAACAATAAGTTTTTTTTTTTACAGGACACCTCTGGTTGTACTATTTTAATTAATTTACACAAACAACATGCACCATCTGAAATCTCAATCAAAAAACTAAGAACAACAACAATATAATTAGTAAAGGTATAATGTTAAATATAATTTGGTGATTATGTTCTTTAGTATGAAATTCACAATGTGTGTGCTCAATTTTTTTACTAAACTTGTATGGCTCAATGGTATTCTGATTTCATAGTGTACACCATTATTAAAAAAAATATCAAATAAGCAGGTCTCTCAAACTGTAAAATGTTTTATACATACACATGTGTGTATACGAATGACTAGATTCATAACACTATTTATATATACTCATCACTCAACAATTAATTAATATAGTCATTCAACATGTTTTAAACTGAGCCAACATTATTAAGTTCCATTAGATTTATGAATATATATATATATATATATATATATAAAAAATTTTAACATTGATTTGAAATTCACAGAGAATTAAAATAAATTCTAAATCCCAAAACGTGTAGGGATATAACATAGTTTGAACCAATGTGATGGACAGTTCACAGCCTGTCATGCCAAGGAGTGCACACAATACATATGACTTCATCATTTTCTTTTAACTTACATTCACTTAACAATTTTCACACAAAACAGTTACATGGATAACACAGAATAATACTGAGAGACTATCTCATAGAAAATAAAGGAACCAGGTATTCTTCACTCTAGTAGCACTGGGAAGTGCCTTCACACTGCAAGGTTTAAATAGATACCCATTCACCAGTAGTATCTTAACACATTTCTTGTTGTTGTTGTGTTAAGATAAGTAGCCAGTACCTCACTTGACGAGAGAATCAAGTAATAAGTTAATAATTTTCTTTTTGCAAAAATTCACCTCCACAGCACACGAGAAACATTGTTCTCCAGACATACCTGTAGAGATTGGCATTAGCACATTAGCCCCGTATAAGTTCCTTGATCTTCTTACATTTCATCTTGGTCTGACACTCGGGTTACGGTAGAACGGGCCGCAGACACCCCAGGGCACACCTCTTTACTCAGCCGGCCATAATAAAAATCATACGCCCGGTATTTAAAAAAGAATTCAAACTTTCTTCACAAGCCGGGCAAGCCACTTCTCGCCGCTTCGAAGGCTGAAAACGGAGAGAACACAACACGTGTATAAGGCAACAACCAGCACCGGCCCCTCACAGCGGAGCAGTGAAACTCAAGTCGCGACGCATCGCTACTAGATGGCGTGCGGGTGTCCACATATCACGTAACCACGGACCACACGGCAAAATGAATGCTTCTATTGCCATAATTTGACTTAAACAATATTCGTATGTTGCCGTAACGAAATTCCATAGTTACGGCACAGGGTGACTTCCTCCCATGGATGGCTACATTCATTGGTTATTAGATTTCTCACGGAGAGGACTTTCTGAATGACTATGAGGAATTAGTCTGTTTCAAGAGGCGTATTATTTGTTTGTCTGAGCCATCTTCTAACATCACGATGTACCTAGGAACTTTTAGAGTCCAGCTGTCGCCGTATGTTGACGACGCGGCCATACATAGTCACGATCGTAACAATGATAGGCCGGTCACACCACCCCGATAAGTTCCTTGATTGGACTGATAATTGGAGATTGGCCGTTCCTGCGACTACCAGTACCCAAGAGCGTTCGTTTATTTTTCAAACGCTATAATGAACCGCGAAAGCGTCTGCGGATGACTTCAGTAAATTATCTCAATGTAAATCTTGATACTCACCTGGCGTACACATGCTGAAAATTATCTGCCCCATCTGCGACAACCGTTTCTGCTGCTTGTCTGCCCGGGTGTGAAATGACAGAGTGGTATTGGGTAGAGTGGTATTTATGGCACTTCTTGCTACCAGCTATTACGTACGGCTGATGCACATCCAGTATATATAAACGAACCTGGTAGGGAGTTCTGGTTAGCTGCCAAAGTAACTGTTGATACTCTTCTTGAGAAGTGGATTTGGTCTTTGTTCTGTAGATGAAACGTGAAACACCTTGAATGAGATTTTTGTCACCGTATAAGCAAGTTCCTATGTTCAAGCATTCCATTTAACTGTATTAACACCGACCGTGAAAGTTTAAGTTCTTTCATCAGTTAACTGATGTTTACTGATTACAAGATATAGTCTTGTTACGCTTGCTACACTTGTTTCCTCATCGGAGTTATATCGTAGGTGATTATACCAGTGTTTTTATCGCAACAGACCAGAACACACGACTGTGTTTATATTGCAGATAATTAGTTTTCTAGTGAACTATTACTATACTTTAAATATAGAAGTGTTTAAACGATTAGACGTTACTTGAAACTGTATAAAAACATTGTGAAAATTAATTTACCCAATCCAGTTTACTCAGCAAAATAATCTATTTCTAGTATTAATATGCAACATGTCTCTTATCTCTAAAGTAAAATATTGTTAAAACTAGGGTGCTATAATTCAGATTCAATATTTATCTTTAAATACGAAGTGAAGAAGGGATCGCTACAAAGAGCCAATAAAACTTGTCATTAAATTTGTCAGACCTCCTTCTGACCCAACAAAGTCCCTCAACTAGAATAAAAAGTAGGTCACAGAAGACCAAATAAACTAATAGCCTGAACATAATTAAACAGCTACATACAATAAAGTTTCGATCTGCTGTAACCAATTTGCAACTGAACTATGTATCAGTAGTTTAAAACTCCTAAGCGACAGACGATTTCTATTAGGTAAACCCTTTACTGAAACTGCCTCCGTCATAATATGTTTCACTTGACGTTTCGATCCATGGAATCTGGGATCGTCCTCAAACGGTGTGAGTGGCGGTTGAAAGGCCCTGCTGAAACACCTAACAACGAAGGTGACCTTACCCTGTTGGTAGGTCTCTCATCAGGGTCTTTCAGCCACTCACAGCTTCTGATGAGGACGATCCATATTCCAAGGATCGAAACGTCAAGTGAGACATATTACGACGCAGGCAGTCCGAATAGAGGGTTTACCTGATATATATAAGTAGTTAATAGCGACATAAGAAATATGCTTCAAAGAGAGAAAATAACGAAGGCAAACCTAGGGACATAATGAACAAAGAAGTGTACATACCCCTCGTTTGGCTGCTGGTTAAATTTGTCGTTCTAGCGAGACTGCGGGATTTACAGGCATAGATTGTTCAATGTATCAGAGTATGTAATATTCAGGCTATAAATAATTTGTCGTATCAGAAATAATAAACTAATTATTTCACATTAATGATGTATTTTATTAAAGTGGATATGGCTAGAAAACAAAAAATCGAAAACGTACTGGGACACAAGTTTGACGTTGAATAAACAAATAGATCTCATATTATATAAAAAAAAAAAATATTTTGGATTTATACCTCGTTTAATCGCCACGTGTGTGCGCGCGCGCATAATCTACACCGAACGTTTTAGTGTGTTTAAGCACTGAACATTTCACGGCCTACCACGTGTCTATCATATCCGTCTGGTCACTTTCACTAGGTCTGCAAGGTTTGAAAATGGTTCATTGTCTGACTCTTCTTAATCTAGATCAAATCTCCATAAGAGTTTCGATTCTTTTCTTACCTTGCAATTTGCCTTTTTTCCACCTTCAAATTCTAATGTCTTTTACTTCCATGTTCCTTAAGGAAATGGAAGTATGGTGATGGCAAAAAAAATCGTGTTCGAGATTATTGCAGAATATGATTGTACTACACTCAAAACATGAAAAAAAGTCATTTTTCGAAAAGTGTCTCTGTGTGTGTCTGTGTGTCTGTCTGTGTGTGTGTGTCTGTCTGTGTGTCTATCTGTAGATTTTTTCTATGGCAAACGATAACAGCCGCAAATTCAAACAGATTCAAATAATTTTTTGCATACAGCCCTGATTTGTAGAGTACTCGCGACCTGTTGTTTTTGGTGAAGATCGATTGAGGGAAAGGGGTAGTTTACCTGCAACGGTTTTTTTTTATCAAGGGTAATTTTGTTTGTTTGGCAAACGATAACAGCCGCAAATTCAAACAGAATAAAATAATGTTTCGCATACAGTCCTGAATTGTAGGGTTCTCAAGATCTGTTGATTTTGGTAAAGATCGGTTAAGGGAAAGGGGTAGTTTACCTGCAACGTTTTATGTTTTAACAAGGGTATTATTTTGTGGCAAACGATAACAGCCGCAAATTCAAACATAATCAAATACGTTTTTGCATACAGCCCTGATTTCTTGAGTACTAAAGACCTATTGTTTTTGGTGAAGATCGTTTAAGGGAAAGGGATAGTTTACCTGCCACGTTTTTTGTTTTATCAAGGGTATTTGGTATGGCAAACGATAACAGCCGCAAATTCAAACAAAATCATATAATATTTTGCATACAGCCCTGAATTGCAGAGTTCTCAAGACCTATCGTTTTTGGTGAAGATCGGTTAAGGGAAAGGGGTAGTTTACCTGCAACGGTTTTTTATCAAGGGTAATTTTTTACTTTTTCTATGGTAAACAATAACAGCCGCAAATTCAAACAGAATCAAATAAGTTTTTGCATACAGCACTGATTTGTAGAGTACTCAAGACCTATTGTTTTTAGTGAAGATCGGTTAAGGGAAAGGGGTAGTTTACCAGCAACGTTTTATGTTTTAAGAAGGGTATTTTATATGGCAAACGATAACAGCCGCAAATTCTAACAGAATCAAATGATTATTTGCATACAGCCCTAAATTGTAGACTTCTCAAGATCTATTGTTTTTGGTGAAGATCGGTTAACGGAAAGGGGTAGTTTACCTGCAACGTTTTATGTTTTAACAAGGGTATTTTATATGGCAAACGATAACAGCCGCAAATTCTAACATAATCAAATGATTATTTGCATACAGCCCTAAATTGTAGAGATCTCAAGACCTATTGTTTTTGGTGAAGATCGGTTAACGGAAAGGGGTAGTTTACCTGCAACGTTTTCTGTTTTAACAAGGGTATTTTTTCTGTGACGAACGATAACTGCCGCAAATTCAAAGAGAATCAACTAATGTTTTGCATACAGCCCTGAATTGTAGAGTTCTCAAGACCTATTGTTATTGGTGAAGATCGGTTAATGGAATAGGGTAGTTTACCAGCAACGTTTTATGTTTTGTCAAGGGTGTTTTCTATGGCAAACGATAACAGCCGCAAATTCAAACAGAATCAAATAATTGTTTGCATACAAGCCTGAAATGTAGAGTACCCAAGACCTGTCGTTTTTGGTGAAGATCGGTTAAGAGAAAGGGGTAGTTTACTAGTTTACTTTTACTTCCATGTTCCTTAAGGAAATGGAAGTATGGTGATGGCAAAAAAAATCGTGTTCGAGATTATTGCAGAATATGATTGTACTACACTCAAAACATGAAAAAAAGTAATTTTTCGAAAAGTGTCTGTGTGTCTGGGTGTCTGTGTGTCTGTTTGTGCGTGTGTCTGTAGATTTTTTTCTATGGCAAACGATAACAGCCGCAAATTCAAACAGAATCAAATAATTTTTTGCATACAGCGCTGATTTGTAGAGTACTCGCGTCCTATTGTTTGTGGTGAAGATCGGTTGTGGGAAAGGGGTAGTTTACCTGCAACGGTTTTTTTTTTATCAAGGGTAATTTTGTTTGTTTGGCAAACGATAACAGCCGCAAATTCAAACAGAATCAAATAATGTTTCGCATACACCCCTGAATTGTAGGGTTCTTAAGATCTGTTGATTTTTGTAAAGATCGGTTAAGGGAAAGGGGTAGTTTACCTGCAACGTTTTATGTTTTAACAAGGGTATTTTATATGGCAAACGATAACAGCCGCAAATTCAAACATAATCAAATACGTTTTTGCATACAGCCCTGATTTCTAGAGTACTAAAGACCTATTGTTTTTGGTGAAGATCGTTTAAGGGAAAGGGGTAGTTTACCTGCAACGGTTTTTTATCAAGGGTATTTTTTTTATGGTAAATGATAACAGCCGCAAATTCAAACAGAATCAAATGACGTTTTGCATACAGCCCTGTATTGTAGAGTTCTCAATACCTATTGGTGTTGGTGAAGACCGGTTAAGGGAAAGGGGTAGTTTACCGGCAACGTTTTATGTTTTAAAAGGGTATTTTCTATGGCAAACGATAAAAGCCGCAAATTCAAACAGAATCAAATACGTTTTTGCATACAGCCCTGTTTTGTTGAGTACTAAAGACCTATTTTTTTTTTGTGAAGATCGGTTAAGGGAAAGGGTAGTTTACCAGACACGTTTTTTGTCTTATCAAGGGTATTTTATATGGCAAACGATAACAGCCGCAAATTCAAACAGAATCATATAATATTTTGCATACAGCCCTGAAATGTAGAGTTCTCAAGATCTGTTGGTTTTGGTGAAGATCGGTTAAGGGAATAGGGTTGTTTACCAGCAACATTTTATGTTTTATCAAGTAAATATCACTATAATATTGACGACTCGGAACACTAAGTTTTTTATAAGTAAAAACGTAAAGTTTTACCTTACAGCCTAAACCGGCTTTCACCTATAGAAGGCTTCATCAGAGGCTGTCGTTAGTAGCGCTGCTCGTCTTGTTGTTGGCGACGAGATAGTGTTTCGAAAGATTGAAGCTGTGTGTGTGTGGTGAGATGTGTTCGAATAATGCGTGCGATTTGAATTGTGTCTGTTCGTTTAGGATGTCGTTTTTATTTGTTTTTGCGTGTTTGTATATTTCTAATTGTTCTAGAGTGTCTAGTTTTCGGCCTTTTGTGTGTACGTGTACTATGTTCATGTTATTGTCGATGTTTTTATATGTGTGGTTTGCTTCAATGAGGTGGTTTGCGAAGGTAGATTCTGTAGTGGTGTGGAGTGCTTTTGTGTGTTCAATGTATCTCTGTTTGAAGCTACGTCCTGTCTGGCCTATGTAGAATTTACTGCAATTTGAACAATTTAGTTTATATACACCGGGTAGATCGAATTTGTTTTGTGCTTTGGGCATGCGTTTTGATAGTGTGTGTTCTGTTTTGTTAGTAGTTTTGTAAGCGATTCTGTATCCTGCTTTTTTGAATTTGTGGGCAATTTTTTCTGTTTGTTTGTTGATGTATGTTAGTGTTATGAATTTGTTGTTTTCTGTCTTTGTCTGTTGTTTGTTTTGTGTTTTGTGTAGGAGTTTACTGACTATTGTTGTCATAACCGTTAGATTCTGCTAGATATTTTATCGTGTTTAGTTCGTCTTTGTAGTCTATTTCATCTAAGGGGATGTTGTTAAGTCTATGTATCATGGTTCTAAAAGCAGCTAGTTTGTGTTGTATTGGGTGATTGGAGGTGTTGTGTATTAGTGTGTCAGTTGTAGTTGGTTTTCTGTATATACTGAATTTGTGCCTGTGTTCTAGTTTTGTGATGGAGAGGTCTAAGAAGTTTATGGTATTGTTGTGTTCGTATTCGGCAGTGAAGGTTATGTTTTTATGTATTTTGTTTATGTGCGTTAGTAGCTGTTCACATTGTCTTTTGTTTCCCCTGTATAGTATTAGAATGTCATCAACGTATCTGTGCCAATATAGTATTTTATGTGAGTGTCTGTCATTGTTTGTGAGTATTTTTGTTTTTTCTAAGTGTTGGAGGAAGACTTCTGCTAGAATGCTGGATATGGGGGAGCCCATGGGTAGGCCATCGTTCTGTGTGTAGTATTTATTGTTATAAGTAAAGTAGTTTTGTTTTGTGATAATGTTCAGAGTTTCTGTTATTTCATTGATAAGTTCGTCTGGTGTGTTGTTTTGTTTGAGTTTGTTTTGTAGGATGGTGATTGTTTCAGAGATGGGGATGTTTGTGTACAGGTTTTTAATGTCAAAGGAGGCTAATGTGGCGTTATGGGGGATGTGTATGTCTTTTATTTTTGTTACCAGGTCAGTGTTGTTTTTTACTGCAATGTTGTTGTCTATTTGTGTGTGTTGTCTAATAATTTTGTCTAGATATTTTGCCAGTTTGTGTGCAGGGGCATTACGGTAGTTGATAATGGGGCGGATCGGAATGTCTTCTTTATGGATTTGCTTGGAGTGTAGGTGCTGATGGTCGGATTTGTTTCATGTAGGGCTTTTGTTTATGTGTCATAATGTGTTTGGCTTTGTTGACTATTTGTTTTACTGAGTTTTGGTATCTGTCGGTGGGGTCGTGTTTTATTTCTGTGATGTTGTTCTGTTCTATGAAGTCTTGTACTTTTTTGTGTAGGTTGTCTGTGGGGATATTTACAGTCGTGTTGCCTTTGTCAGCTTTTACAAATGTGATGTTGTGTTTGTGTGCCTTTTCCCTCAGTTTGATGGCTGTGTGTATTTCTGAGTTGTGGTTGTTGTTGTCTGGTGTCTTATGTACTCCTATTGTGTTGTTTATAATATGTCTTAATGTGTCTTGGTGCTGTGTTTTGTATATTTGTTTCTGTGTCAATTATGAGCTTTGTTAGTGTTTGGTTGTTATGTTTGTAATGTATGTTATGTTTTAGGCCTTTATCAAGGAGTGTTTGTTCGTTTTTTGTGAGTGTGACGTTCGTGAGGTTTACTGTACGTGGGTAGAATTTGTGCGAGGGAATTATATCTGTTTTGATTGGTGTCAGGTTTTTATTTTTCTGTCGTGTTTTGTCTGTATGTTATTTATTTGTTTTTTTTTTGTCCATTCATTTGTGTGATGTATTAGTTCAGTCATGTAATTGTGTCCGTATGTGTTGGCGATATGTAGGTGTAGTGTTAATGCTTTGCGATTAAGGGCGTCTTTTTTCTTATATAGTTGTTTAATTGATTCTTTTATGTATGTTCTTTGTGCGATGTTTTGTGTTATTCGGGCGGCCTGGTTGTTATGTTTAATTTTGATTTGGGCATATTTAGGTGTTAGTGAATTGTTTATGCATGTTTTGTTGAAATTTATGTGAGCTACAATCTTTCTAACCTTCAAAGTTGTGAACTTGTACGCTTGGACGTTGGCTCGTCTTGCTGAGTTAAATTCTTGGATTTCGTTGTCCATGACGTGTCCGTTACTTAACTAAATATCACTATAATATTGACGACTCGGAACACTAAGTTTTTTATAAGTAAAAACGTAAAGTTTTACCTTACAGCCTAAACCGGCTTTCACCTATAGAAGGCTTCATCAGAGGCTGTCGTTAGTAGCGCTGCTCGTCTTGTTGTTGGCGACGAGATAGTGTTTCGAAAGATTGAAGCTGTGTGTGTGTGGTGAGATATGTTCGAATAATGCGTGCGATTTGAATTGTGTCTGTTCGTTTAGGATGTCGTTTTTATTTGTTTTTGTGTGTTTGTATATTTCTAATTGTTCTAGAGTGTCTAGTTTTCGGCCTTTTGTGTGTACGTGTAGTATGTTCATGTTATTGTCGATGTTTTTATATGTGTGGTTTGCTTCAATGAGGTGGTTTGCGAAGGTAGATTCTGTAGTGGTGTGGAGTGCTTTTGTGTGTTCAATGTATCTCTGTTTGAAGCTACGTCCTGTCTGGCCTATGTAGAATTTACTGCAATTTGAACAATTTAGTTTATATACACCGGGTAGATCGAATTTGTTTTGTGCTTTGGGCATGCGTTTTGATAGTGTGTGTTCTGTTTTGTTAGTAGTTTTGTAAGCGATTCTGTATCCTGCTTTTTTGAATTTGTGGGCAATTTTTTCTGTTTGTTTGTTGATGTGTGTTAGTGTTATGAATTTGTTGTTTTCTGTCTTTGTCTGTTGTTTGTTTTGTGTTTTGTGTAGGAGTTTACTGACTATTGTTCTGTCATAACCGTTAGATTCTGCTAGATATTTTATCGTGTTTAGTTCGTCTTTGTAGTCTATTTCATCTAAGGGGATGTTGTTAAGTCTATGTATCATGGTTCTAAAAGCAGCTAGTTTGTGTTGTATTGGGTGGTTTATCAAGGGTTTGTATTTGGTTTTATCAAGGGTAATTTTTTTTTTGACGAACGATAACTGCCATACATTAAAACAGAATCAACTACTCTTCTGCATACCTTTTTGAATTATACAGAACTCAAGGTCTGTTGATTTTGTTGAAGATCGGTTAAGGGAAAGGGGTAGTTTACCAGCAACGTTTTAGGTTTTAACAAGGGTATTTTTTCTGTGACGAACGATAACTCCGGTAAATTCAAAGAGAATCAACTAATGTTTTGCATACAGCCCTGAATTGTAGAGTTCTCAAGATCTATTGTTATTGGTGAAGATCGGTTAATGGAATAGGGTAGTTTACCAGCAACGTTTTATGTTTTATCAAGTGTGTTTTCTATGGCAAACGATAACAGCTGCAAATTCAAACAGAATCAAATAATTGTTTGCATACAGGCCTGAATTGTAGAGTAACCAAGACCTGTCGTTTTTGGTGAAGATCGGTTAAGGAAAAGGGGTAGTTTACCAGCAACGGTTTTTTTTCAAGGGTAATTTTTTTCTATAGTAAACGATAACATCCGCAAATTCAAACAGAATCAAATGATGTTTTGCATACAGCTTTGTATTGTAGAGTTCTCAATACCTGTTGGTGTTGGTGAAGATCGGTTAAGGGAAAGGGGTAGTTTACCAGAAACATTTTATGTTTTAACAAGGGTAATTTTTTATATGACGAACGATAACTGCCGTAAATTCAAACAGAATCAACTAGGTTTTTGCATACCTATTTGAACTAAAGAGAGCTCAAGGTCTGTTGATTTTGTTGAAGATCGGTTAAGGGAAGGGGTAGTTTATCAGCAACGTTTTATGTTTTAAAAAGGGTAATTTTTTTTATGACGAACGATAACTGCCGAAAATTCAATTAGAATCAAATAATTTTTTGCACTCTTTCCTGAGTTGCAGAGAGCTCAAGGTCTATTGATTTTGGTGAAGATCAGTTAAGGAAAAGGGGTAGTTTACCTGCAACATTTTATGTTGTAACAAGAGAAATGTTTCCATGACGAACGATAACTGCCGCACATTCAAACAGAATCAAATATTTTTTTGCATGCTTCCCTGAATTGTAGAGGACGGAAGGTCTGTTGATTTTGGAGAAGATCGGTTAAGAGAAAGGGGTAGTTTACCTGAAACATTTTATGATTTAACAAGAGTAAAGTACTTAATTTTTATAAATAAAGTATCCTGATAAGAAGCTCATAGTAATCCACTGTAGAAACGTAGATGAAATATCTATAAATGAAGAGGTTAGGTGAACGGGGTGGGGGTAATTTTCTATTATTAAAAATTATAGTTGAAGGTGGAGGGCAGAATTTATTATATGTGTACTACGTTATCGGCAACAAAGAAGTAGTTTTTTGTTAAAATTGCTTCCCGGGCTCTTTAGCCGTAGTCCAATGTTTTCTGCAAAACCAGACTTTTCGGCAGTGCCATCGACTGCCATCATCGGTGAAAATCGAGTGCGAAAACGTGAGGTGGTATACGTTAGTGACGACAGTACTGTGGTTAATGCTGAAGCAATAAGTAGAAAGAAGTAGTTTCTATGGAAATATTTCATTTCGAATATGATTTTAAATATAAATCTTAGAACATGGAAGTCATGTATGGTTCTCCATACCGATATTTTTCGTATTGTCTGCGTTTAATTTCTTTAAAGGCCCTTTATGGAACTTCTTGTCAGTAGTCACAATTATGAGATTTGCGACCTCTGTTACTTTTCTTGTTGACATTAAGAAGAGGTGAAATGGGGAATGGGCTGACGATCTTTAAAAATCCTGCCTAAAAAAGTAAATGTGAGTTGCTTACTGGTGACTGATTGTCTGTATGTGGAACAGTCTCTTGTCACTTGGACTGCTATCGTAGTTTTTGACTCAGATCATGGTGTGCTGAAGGTGGTGATTGAGGAACAAGTATGCATTTCTTGAGTGCTTTAGTTTCAATGTCCTTGTCGAATAGTATAATGCCTGTTACACGAAAACCCTGCACTGCTAAGTCTATGTTTTGAACTTTCCGAAGGGCTCCATGCTGTCGTATTGACTGATACAACCGCATGAATGCAGAACACCTGATGAGACTTGATGTTTAGACGACCTACACAAAGCTTTTGTCGAGAGGCTGCACACTTTCCTATTTTGCTATTTCGACCCAACATTGTATGGACGGCTAAAGGGAAACATGAGCATATAATGTATACAGAATCCCCGATTCAAAGCACTCTCGAGTACAAATTTTGCGCAGCTGCAACAATGAAAATTCAACTGATCTGACCATGCTCCACCTATTTTTTTCATAATAAATTAATTTAATTTACCTCCGTCTTGTGGCTGCCTGATAATCTTCTTACCACTAACGCGTTTCGGAACCTATGATTCCATCATCAGAGTGTAAAATTAATCAGTCTAAAAGACGTCGTTAGTCATTAAACATAAAAATAAAATTGCACAAACACACACATAAAAACGAAATCTTAACCGCACACGCGAGTCTCAGATTTTTTTTCTGTTTTTCTGTACAAACCTGGCTACTAATCTAGAGGTCCCGGGTTCGATTCCCGGGCCCGCACCATAAAATCAAGGTGCGTTTTTCAGCCCCCAGGTCGACTCAGCCTGTTGAAAAATGAATACCTGGGATAACATCCTGGGGATAATAATAGGCGGCTGAAGCGTAGTGCTGGCCACACTGCCTTCCTTGTATACCGTACGGCTCGCATAAGGTAGCCTACCCTGCCTGACTCCTAAGCTGCTTCGGTGGTCACATGGGAGCCATTATTTATATTCTGTACAAACCATTTTCGACAACTATTTTGTAGACGTCTCAAATCCGTTATGGTGACTCCGAAAAAGCAGGATTCCAGCATCTTTTCTACAGCTGCTTCTAAGATAATCTTTCTCCCAAGTTCTCAGAGTCTATTTATTGAGAAGTGAGTGATTTACCTAAAGTCTGTTCTATGTTTCAAGAAATACAAATCCTCCACATAAGCTTTCTGGCAAGAAGACAACTGGTTAGGGAAGGATCTTTCAGAAATTAAGGATGGCGTCATTCGGCTGACTAGAATGGGACGTCACTGTTGACAAAGTATTTTGAGTTTTGCAAAACCTACAAGAAAGCAGAGGATCAAGAGCTGCTACTATCGTGAAGAAAGGAGGATATTTCCACCTGTGTAAGGTTCTCGAACTAATAAGGTCTTGAGAAATTTCTGGCACATGAGAATACCCAAACTTACAGAGAAGATGTAATGAAGAATTATATCTGTTTAACTTTGGAAGAACGACAATTATCCAGACCAACCATTCCTTCAGTTAATGATCGCGTTAATGATGAGATGAACAGAGGCCGCTCGGTCCTTACAGCTATCTTTACTAAATCGGGGTTCCTTTTGCCAACAGTAAGTAAGGATACGGGATAAGAAAGAACTAAGCTCAGATTGTCTACAATTGCTATAAAGGCGATGTTTCTGAATTTACAAATGCGTGGAGCTACAAGAACAAGGGGAGGGCTACAAGTACTTTCCCATGGCGTTTAAACTGAAATAGTTGAAATAATGAAAAGATGTTGTTCGTTCGGTGATAAGCCAAATCAAGAGCTGCAAGTATGGTCGACGAGACGTACATCTCCATTCACGAGCAAATCACTCTTTACGTACGTTTGCGTATAGGCCTACGTGTATTTAAAGATTTCGTTGGTTTGTTCGACATTGGCAATGCTAAAGCAGAATATCTCGTTGACACATTGAAGGACACTCTTGTACGTTTTGACCCGCCTTTTGAAAATTTATGGAGACAGTGTCATGACGGTGCATCGAACATGAGTGGAAGTGAGAGGGGTCCAGATATTAGCCTAGTATCGGATCTGCAGCTGCAGCCAATTAATTGCGCAGCTCACCTTTTGAACTCAATTGTAGAAAACAGTTTGCGTCATCTGCAGACTATGGGAGATACAATGAACTTAGTTAACGATCAGACAAATAAAGTTAGGGTCTCCCCGGAAAGATTACATCTGTTTACAAATCTTCAACGTCGAAGACAAAATTGTGCCGACAAACCTATTCACTGTGCTCTACCAAGTGAACAATAAGAATCTCCAGTGTGCTGAAGATTCGGAAGAACAACGAACATTTGTCGACAATTTTTCTGCAGAAGACGTGATTGCTGCACTATCAAAACCTGTACTTGTACAATTCAATCATATTTCTTCATCTACTTCTACTGTCACGCGTTGAACATTATCAAATATGTGAATTCTAAGGTCAGAGATATCCTTATAGACAATTGTAAAGATTTCGAGAAATTTTTAGAGGAATGCTTACGGAAAAACATCTTTGTAGAAGATTCGGTGTCGACCTGTCAGCGAAAAGTTCCAAAAAGGCCAGACAACCCTTACGTCACTACACCTCCCAAATTCTAAGGCCTTAAAGAATATTTTCCACAAATACTCGTATACATCGAAATAATCGGTGCCATAATAGTTGTGTAAAAAAGGTTTCAATTCGCAAAGTCCTATTTGTAGAGAAGGAGTCTCTGTCGCCAACAGTAGTGGCGTCAGTTTCGAACGTGCAAGGGCGCTCTTTGCAAACGACTTAGACGCTGACAGGCTCTCACTATATCTGTCATTGGCAGACAAAGAAAACGATGCGAGACTCTTGACCACTATGTTCAAGTAAGGAAGTTTTTGCTGAAGACACTGCAGTATGCAAAGTTATTCCTGAAGTCGCTAAATATATCTCGCGAACTCGAGATATCTCGCACCCCTATAACAGAGTATAACAGAGGCGGGTTTAACGGTAAGCGGACTAAGCGGCCGCGTGGGGCCCCGGGATACCATAGGGCCCAGAATTTCGCAGCATTCAATTTTGAAGTGAAAACTTCTTTAGGCGCGCCTGACACATTTTTTGCATGAGGGAAAAATTACAATCTCGTTACGCTACCTACTCGGTTCGAGAGCCGATTATACCCGAACGTCGGCGAACCACTCCGGACTGTTACTCATTGAGTTATTTATGTTTACGAAGATCCATTTCTTACTTTATAGATTTTATAGTCACTGTATATTTCAAATACAGTAAGTATAGTTTTTATTAATAGCTTAGTTAATTTCGTAGTTGGTACTTCTTCAAACAGCGAACGTTTTGGAATCAAAATTGTACAGTTGTTGTCTCGATAAACTTATTTCGTTATAAATAGTAAAGTGAGTCCTTCGAAGCTTGTAACGAATTTTTATACTTAAAAATGTAAGTTATTATAGGATGTTGTAAATAATTTTAACAGAATTTAAGTCAAACCCATAATCGTTAGCAGTAGCTTAGTTAGGCGTTTTGGCGCCCACTAGTATTGTGACATAACCAAAAATCAATCTATAGGTATAACTAAGTCGCACGTTGATTGTCGTACATAATAGAATTAGCAGTTCTATAAGTCCACATAGATAAAAAGTACGCTTGTAGTTTTTAACAACTAGTATAAATTATTCGTACAGAATTTGCATATATTGGGAGTTGATTGTAAACCCTGAGTATATAGTCTACCTATATTTGAACAATAGATCTCGTTTTTGCTAACCTCTTAAGAATTGGACAGAGCCATATTTGTATATTTTGCAAGTTAGTAAAATGTACATTAGTTGGTATTTGTAAATATACTTAATAGCACAGGCTATATATACAAATATATTGCATTCACACTTTTTTATTCATTGTGCGTGTGCTATATAAAACTTAAGTGAATGATATAGTTTTCATAATGAATGTTGAATTTGTTTGGTAAGGACAGACCTTTGCATTTGTTGTTCGGTGTAATATTCCAAATATAAACGTTAAGCTTTCTTTGTTACCCTAAGGAAGTTATTTTTACGGTGTTTGTAGCTTGTTCTACTTTTGTCAATGGCCTGTCGTTCTGTGTATAATTTACCGCCGTACGATGTCAGTTTATTTACAGAACATTAAAACAAATTATTTCTTTACAGTAAAAAATGAAGAGACATCAAAGTGGGGCAGAAAAGCGAAAAAAAATGAAGTAAAATCTGGAAATTGTTGAGAGCCAAAGAAATGCATTGCATAAGTTTTTAACAGTAAATTCAGAGACACAGTTGCCATCAACATCTACTTCAGATAAATTGTCTGCGCTCGAAACTTCTCTGAACCACACAGGTCTATAAGTGAAGAAGAGAAAAAAGAAGAACAAGTTGAGCATCAAGAGGCTACTGATAAAAGGAAGTGTGAAGACGCAGAAGATAGAGATAGTCCAGACAAACACTTGAATATAGACATCGAAGTAATAAATGATATAGCTTTATGGCCAATAATTTTTTCAGATGCTATTATTGACCATATTCTTAAACACAAACCAAAAAATATCGGGAATATAGAGAATTTGAAATCAGTGTATAAAGACAGAGATGAAGTTTATTACAGAGGACTTTCTTATGATCATTTTTACAGAAAGAAATCAAATGGAATTATGGAAAAGAGAACTTGGCTGATATTTTCAGAAACAAGCAACAGTGTTTACTGCTACCCTTGCAAACTCTTTTCAAAATCAAAGTCTAAATTAATAACTGGTTTTCAAAATTGGAGATCAATTACTGTTATTTTATCGGACCACGAAGTTTCAAAAGAACACATGTCAGCCATGTGTATTCTGTACAACAGATCAACCAAATTTAATAGAATTGATACTCAACTATTACAGGAAAAGGAAAAAGAAGAATGTTACTGGAGAGAAGTGTTGAAAAGAATTGTGTCAACAATAAAATTATTGAGTCGCTTAGGATTAGGATTTAGGGGTCACGATGAAGGCAGAGATTCCAATAGGAAAGGAAATTATTTAACCTGCTTGGAATACCTAAGCGAATACGATGAGTTCTTAAAATTCCATCTACAAAAATATGCCAACCAAGGACGAGGAAATGTGAACTATTTATCTCACAATATTTGTGACGAATTTGTAGGCCTTATTGGCAATCAAGTAAGAGCTGAAATAATTGAAGAAATCAAATCTGCGACTTATTATAGTATAATTGTTGACTCCACTCCCGATATTTCTCATGTCGACCAACTTACTTTTGTGATAAGATATTATGTTTCATCATCTTGTAATATAAAGGAAAGTTTTTTGGGATTCATTCCCATAGATAAACACAACTCTTCATACTTGGAACAAGAAGTTTTGGCAACTTTAACAAAATTAGGAGTGGATATTAAAAACTGTCGAGGACAATCTTTTGATAATGCTTCAAATATGTCAGGAAAGTACTCAGGTTTGCAAAGACGCATTAAAGAACATAGGCCAAGTGCGGTTTTTATTCCGTGTGCTAACCATTCTTTAAAGTTAATTGGAAATTTCGCTGCAGAAAGTTGTAACGCTGCAGTTCAATATTTTATGTTTGTGCAGACGTTATTCACATTTTTCTCTGCGTCAACTCATCGCTGGAAAATTTTAACGAGTAAACTAGAAATGTGTAAAGATAAACAATCCGTCTCACTGAAAAGAGTTTCTGATACAAGGTGGTCAGCAAGAGCAGACGCTGTATTAGCTATAAAACTTAAATTCGCCCATATAAAAGAGGCTTTAAATGAAATTTGTAGTGCCGAAGAAGAAAAACAAGTTACGATAGTGGAGGCGACTTCACTTCTAAAGAAAATGTAGAAATATGAAACCGCCCTAATGACAGTGATTTGGAATACTATTTTGCAAAAATGACATTGATGTTTGTACTTTGGAAGATGAATTGGACCATTTCTTAATATTTCTAAAAGAAAACGAGGACACCATAAAAACCACACCAGACAATCCAGACATCTTAGGTTTCTCGTGTGATAGTGGTGTCGAATGTGTCGATAGATATCACATCTGTCGAGCCGCCAAAGAAATGTCTTGCACATTTCCGAATATTGAAATATTATTGAAGATTTTTCTAACAATTCCCTTATCTAATGCGTCCGGAGAAAGATCATTTTCTGTTTTAAAGAAAGTAAAAAATTATTTAAGGAATACAATGGGAGAAGAAAGACTAAATAACTTGGCCATTTTGTATATAGAGCAGGAAATTTTAAACCGCATTGACACTGACAAAATAATTGATGATTTTGCAAGAAATAAAGCAAGACGGAAATTCATAATTTAAAAATTAGGGGCTTACAAGATTCTTTAAGTAACCAATAGCTAGTGTTTCTGTAAATAATAATTACATATTAATTTGTTCCTCTGCATACTGAAAGTGAAGTGAAGCTGTCCTGTCTATGTTAAATAAGACATTTTTGTTTTGCATAATCAAACGAATGTTTAACTTTTGATATTTAAATGTTAAGTATATACTTAAGTATAAGTAAATGTTAAGTATACTCTGTGTATACTCTGTGTTTTATATCTTACATTTAATATAAACGTATTGTAGGCCTAATTAATAAAAAAATAATTATTTAACAAATGTGTGTAATCTTTCTGAACTTTCCGTATGTCAGGGAAATTTCTTGAAACCGCCAGGGTATGTCAGGGAGTTATACCACACTACGTTCCAGATATTTTGAATACACCATCAATGTTAAAAGCGTGAAAATACCTAATGCTTTCATGTGTAAAGTTAGGAAAGATTATTTTGGGTTTTAGTAAATTTTGTAAAGAAAGCAATACTCTATTTGATGAATGTAAACATATAATAATTTAACTAAATGATTGCAATACAGTGATATTAAAAACATAAAAATAATGGTTTATAGTTTTAACACATTAACAAATGAAACACGGATTTGAAGTAAATGAGTGTAGTTGTAAAACACTTATTTATTTAATGTGTAACGGTATGAAAATTTTCATTACTTTTCTTTGTTGTTAATACGTTTATGAGGGTTTTCTTGCAACTTCTATTTCTAACTTGAGTTTGAGGGCCCCAACATTTTTACCGCTTGGGGCCTCCACTTGACTTGAGCCGCCTCTGCCCTATAACACAGTGTTAGTTGAAAGATCATTTAGTGCCTTTCGCCGCTTAGCCTAAGATCCATTTGAGCTCTACGATGGGACAGAAGAGGCTGAACAACACTGCTATCCTTAACACTCATTAAACTGTGCTAAAGACAGTTTGGACCTAAGGCCTCTCATCAATGAATTCGAATTCATTAGGAGCAGCCCAATGTGTAACACAACTTTACCTTGTAGCCTACCCAGTATGTATTTTTAAGGCGAGTCATCTCTTTATCTTTTATATCTTAATATTCAACTTTTTTGTTTAGATACATATATGGACACAAAGACATGAATAAGAGCACTAAAATAAACTGAAAAAGAGAACTAAATAAGAGACAAGAAGTACTACTAAAATAATTTTACATTGCTCTTTATAATTTACAAATAATATCTCCAATAAAGTAGACCTAATTGTGTAATAGGCCTGTCCCCATGCTCTCTTTATTTGTTTCTACCTATTTACACCTAGCAACTTACTAAAATTAATCTGTATTGGACAAAAGATTATACAATGTCAAGGAGTCAGCTCCATTACAATGGACGTACTCATTAGACACGACCTAACGACAGCAGCAGGCGACTGTGCAGAATGTATACGGTACCTACAGGTTAAATTTAATAGCCTTAGTATTTGTAATTTTCTATTAGTAGGCCTACATTTTTTTTTTAACGAATGTTATTAATATGTGGTTTTATATTCAAAAACTCCAAAAATATAAAAAAAAAGTTTTGATAACGTTTATGATTTCATATATTAGTTTCAAGAGATAAGACTGGTTTCAAAATCCGTTGTTTTTTTTTTAAGCTTTAGTTATAAAATTTCCTCGGGTCGCAGCCAAAACCTTTGGGGTACGGATTGTTTCTGTACCGGTACCTTCTTGAACTGTGGTCACCAGCATTTTTAATAAGTGGGTTCCAATGCACTGTTCCTCTATTTATATGCGGGTCAGTAATTATAGTTGAATTCAAAATATAAACGTATCTAATTTTTATTACGGGTACCTAATTTATGTAACGGGTACTTAGGCCTTAATTACGCATTAGGATATACGTACCGGTACTTTATATAGGGTACGGTACTAAGGTGTCTAAATTTGCGTATATATTACGTGTGCTGGATAATGTAATGAAGCAGAGAATACGAATGGGGCATGATAAGCTTTTACCTAAAATAATTAAAAAAGCTTTAATACGTTAATTAAGCTTTTAAAAAGCTTTAATTTAGTGTTAACGTGAACATTTGACTTAAGCCTACTAAGCAGTGTCGTAAATTTATACCAGATGAGAACTTCATGCCCACTATGTTCAAGATATACATTAAAAGAAAAGGCCTACATAATCTGGTCTTGTAGGCTCATAATCTTAATGGAAAAATCATTGGAGAAAGACCGTACAGAATCTTCTTACAGCACTGATAAGAAAAACGCAAGTAAGAAGAGTTCAATGACAACGAAACAAAGGAAGTTAAACGAAATGGGAGGGGGCAGAAACAAAGAAAATGATAAAGAGCAGTGTAATATTCTGGTAATCAACAAGCAAATATGTTTGTTTGCATTTTGATCTTTTACCACAGTGTAGGCCTATTATAATTGTAATTAATGTGCAGAAAACTATAGTGTATGAAGCGTTATTATACCTTATTGTATATAATATATGCTTCTACTAATCATTTGAGTAGAACTTGATTTAAAAATTGTAATAGAAGTGAACAACAGTAAATTAAAATTGATAATTTAGTTATAATTATATTTTTATAATCTGTAGCGTTACTTATTGATACTTATCTTGTCACAAGAGCAACATTGCGTAAGATACAGAATGCAACAGCTGTTTTTGTGAGGAGTGCGACAGTGAGACTATCATTTGACTATAATCAAAAATTTTTTGATTAGTTGTTTTTTTTTTTTGCCTACAGACGAGAAAATTTTTAGTGAAATGTGTATACGATGTTAGCGTATAAAGAAACACGTATTTAAACAACTGTTTTATTAAGTTTACATGTTAGTAAGTTTAAATCAACAAAATGGCGAATGAGTAAGTGTCATAACCTAACAGTTATTTTGTTTGTTTATATTGTTCTGTAATGTTTTGGGTACATATAGAATCGAAAATTCAAGTAATGTTTGTAATGATTAATATTAAAGGTCGTTCTGCCGGAACGTGTAGTATATTTTATAACTTGGTTTTTAGCAGGTTTTTATAAGTCTTAACGTGTTGATTTTCTGAGATTCTACAGATTTACTGTTTACCCGTGTGTCTATATTTTTATCAGATAAATATCATTAAATTGAATGATAATTATCGTCTTTAAATGTGAGGCACAAAACTGTACGTAGATTAAATTAAATATTTTAAGAACATGATGCATTTACAGTTATGCCTGTGTAAGTTGCCTTTGTTAACAGTTTATCCCTTTATGTCAAGTGTTCTGCAATAGATTTTTATCATTAACATCAATGAAAAAGTGTACATGGAATAGTGGGATACGTTTGTTAGTAAAAAAAATACAGCTGAAAATGTAGAAACAGATGTATATAATAATGATTTTTCATTAACTACACATGATGGACATTGATGTGCACATAATATATACATAATCGAGTAAGTCAAGTTATATTTTATTAAGACTTAGATTCTGTTGTGACCAGAATGTGTTTGGATGTTTCTGTCTTGTTTCATATTTGCAGATGTGTATATTAAGAAAGATATATTAAGGTATTTGAAATAAAGGTACTGGTACCTATTGTCAACATTAAATTGTGGCGGGTCGGAAGATATACGACTGTTTTAGTGACTATCTTAAATATAGAGAGCATGAAATTCTTGTCTGGTATAAATGTAGGACACTGCATAGTAAGCCAGGTGTTCACATTAATACATGTTCTAAGTGCATGTGTACACGTAACTAAGTATGGTATATTAATCTAATTGAAGGCATTAAGTACAAATGGCAGTGCATAAGGCTTTCTGTTATAATGCATTCCTATCTCATCCCAAATATAATCTAGATGTACTACACTGCAACAAAGACATGTCATGTACAGAGTAAAATTGGTATGACATCACCAAACTATTTCCCAAATTGTAAGCGTTAGTTCACACAACATTCTTTAATAGTGTTTCTTTAATAAGAGGCTATCCTTTCATCTGCTAATTTTTTTCGTTTAAATAACGTGAAGTGTGCCTGTTTCTCTTAAAGAAAGATGTATAAAAATAGTCTAAAAGCAATTTTTATTTCTCTTGTGAATGCACTGAATGTTTTTTATTTCGGAATAACGACTGGTGCATGCACAAATCTATGTTAGCTTTCCTCCCAGCAGTATAATATTATATATGCAAAAGAGTAAAAAGAAACTGAAATAGTGTATTACACATAAATGGATTAATGGACAATGAAGATGAACAAGTTTCTTCAACAGATTTTGTTTAGATGCAGTTTGTACAATTTGACAGGTGAGTGAGAAAGCTCTGGAACTCAGCCTGCTCGCATTGTTTTGTAGATTGAAACAAACCATTCGAGAGAATAATTTTACATGACATTTTTAATATTCTAACGAGAAGGAAAATATTCACACAAAACATATAATTATAAAAGGTATATAGCCTAACAGCATAAAAATCAAGTATAGGGTGGAATAATTATAACCAATCACTGTGGAAGGAATAAATCAAGACAATTCTCGTGACACCCAACTTTCATCATAGTAATGGAAAAATAATAACCATGCAATAATATAAAAAGTTATGGATAACTTCAACATTGTGTGTAATGCAAATAACACAGTTCTTATGGCGGGCAAAGCAGACAATTTACAAAGTTTTTTAGTGATCTAACAGTACATGCAAACTGTATACAATGGTGATCTGTATAGCCAAATAACCAAACCTGAAGTTATCACTGGCACTGTAACTTTATTGAATTTTTAAGTTAATAGTAGATGATGAAAATGTGATATAGGTAATTGAAGTCAACTGTAAAAGGAAATGGACTGCCAAATTATAAAAGTAAACAGGATATCTGGATCATCAGTGATGTTATCAAAAACAATGAATTTCCAAAGTTTAGAAATTAAAACATAAATACATAAAAGTATAGTGAAATCACTGACTTACAGAGCAAAGCAAGCCCAGACACCAGAACATGTAGAAGACAAAATAAAGTCACTGAAATTAGGAAGATTAGGAAAAGGTGCAGAGGTAATAAATTTAAACACTCTATGATATGCAAATTGCATCAGACATGGCAAATTGGATATGCGAAAGACAACTACACACAGTTGACCATATCGACAAAATGGATGAGGAGTAGCTAAAAAACAGTTCTAGATTGTTATTTAGAAAGTTAGAAGAATTGAATGATCAAGAATGAGATGGAGGAACTGCGGAGAATAATGTAGTCACTTATGAACAACGGTGTCTTGTAAATGAAGAGAAGCAGACAAAGTCTTAAATACCTAAATATAGAGAAACAAAGTTTTAATGAGAAAAATGTTTTTGCTTATACATTTTTTCATAAAATAACTTTTGAATGGTTTAAAAACCCCAGTACCATATAACTTTTTTTTTTAAATGTGTACATGGGATGTTTATTTACAGATGGGTTGGTTGTAGAGGGTGTACTTTAAGTGAATCATATGTTAAAATTCAAACCATATTTTGAAATCCTTATATTAAAAATATAAATTTTTAAAAAGTAAGTTGATTCTGTTATACTGAGCAACAAAACTGGAAAATTATTAAATTATCCAACCTTCTGGATATATCCTACTGTGGTGTGTTCACATATACACACATACATACAGACGTGTCTTTATATGCAAGCAGTATTATATCATATTAATAGTGGCTAAATAAAAATGAATTGATATTTTGGCATAGTATATATATGAGTCTTAAAACAAATAACAGATTTACATGTATTGAATTTGCCACTTTTAAAATTACAAGAACCATTTTTCCTTTCCAAATGAACCACATAGCACCCAAAATTAAACATTGTAATACTGGATCACGTTTTTAAGTTGTTTTATGAGACAAAATTGATTTATCATGTACATGAACCAAATTGCGTCAAAACAAGTAACATATCATTTGAAAGAAATGCGCTAGAAAAATTATTTTTTTATTGGTATGTAGATGCGTTGGTGTGATTTGGTTGTACTGCTACTATTGGAAGCTGTATTTTAGTTTAAGGTGTCCAGAGAAATGTAAGCGTGATATATAGGCCTATATAAAAGATCGTCATATATTAAACTAATAATTTTCATATTTATATTAAATTAGTGAAGGAAGCTACTTGTTACTCACACTGTTGTTTATTTTTTATATATATAAGACCCAATTAATTATGATTCAAAGCAATCCAGTGATGATTTACATTCAAAATGACTATTGTCAGTATGCCCAAAATGCTTCCAAAATGGTCAAACATCCATCTATTCTTGTAATAAGAAGATTTGACTAGGACACAGGGTAATGAGTTAGCTAATGAATAAGGATGACATTGACTTTTCATGGTGTGTTTCTCTGATTTGTCAGCTGAGGATCAGCATCACACACATCAGCTGACTGATACAAGTGTGTGAATTTTATTAAACCTTAATTTCTAAAAAGGCACATTATTAATCTTTTTTTTTCTTGGATTTCATTGTCCATGACGTGTCCGTTACTTAACTAAATACAACTATTACATTAACGACTCGAAACACAAACTTTTTTTTCAAAATGGGGTGTCCCAACAGTTGATATATTTCAGAAGACCGTGAATGAGGGCAGAACCTACTGTTGTTGAACAGTATTTTGTAGAAATATTAAAAATGTTAAATTTAGTGCAACATGGACAAGGAAATATATTACTTGAAATAGAGATAATATTTCATATGGAATGCATACAATTGTTAAGTCAGTGAAGGAGGAAAAAATAAATATATACAAATATGTATGTGTATATATATATATATATATATATATATATATATATACAGTAAACCCTCGATTTAACGGACCTCGGTTTAACGGACTTCGGATTTAACGTACAGAATTTAAAAAAAAAACCTTAAAGCATGATAATGTTTTTAGGCTTTTGAAACGTATAATGTGCATAAACTGCAGACTCTCCTGTTCTGGCGATATTGCTTGGCTATCGGAGCATTCTTTCGTTTCTTTTCTTCTTGTTTTGAAACACGCACATTTTCTCATCTTCAATTGTATTTGATGAGAACGGAGTATTCATCAAGAATTCATTTAATTCTTCATGATCCCTGTCTTTGCGTTGTCGTTGAAGCAGGCATCGCACACGTTCAGTGGAAGACATCACGACGACTAACACTGAACAATATACACTGATATGCATCTTATTTCACTGTGAAATATTCGTCCATCAGCTAATACAGCAAGCATTACAGTGGCACGTAACTTTTCATTACCCGTAATCGTTACTGTTACAGATTTGGTTCCGTTTTGGTCCACAGTAAATATACGTAAATAAAAAATAAAAAGTACGGGCGTTTCATCGGCATTTCCCATGTGTTCAAGTGAATAATTATGCTTCTTGCGTAAATGAATGACAAACCGCTGGGGAGTTTTTCTTCGTAGTCACTCGGTAGTTTTAGCGCGAGTGATGTACATCATTTAAGCGCAAATCCATTTCACTGCATCATTCGTCTTTTACACCCGAAGCTGGCTTTGAAACCGGAAACTTTTAATTCTTCTGGGATTTCTAAAGCTTTTAATTTTAAAACATGTCTAGTGACAGGGAGTCCTTGCCTTCTTAAAAGCCGTTAAGTATTCACAGACGCTGGACTCTACTGCTACAAAACGCCCAACTTGAGGTCCCGCGAATGCTCGTCGTGCAGTATTTGCATTTAAAAGTCGTTCCTTCTGTTTTCTCCATCGTCGAATACAGGATTCATCAATATCGAATTTCCTTGCGACTTCGCGATTGTATGTTTTTTCTACATTTGTATCACAAATAATTTATAATTCGCATCGTACGGGTTACGTTTAATTTGATCTGACTGCATGCCTTTAGTCTCCACAATATCACTCATGCCGCAAACGCCGAATAAAAACAAAGTATAGATAAGCGATGTTGTCGCTGTTACAGTAGAAAACCACACTGGTAGTTTAGCCGTTATTTAGAAACATGTTACTCACACCCCTCTACTTATCCTTCCTTTGTCTTGCTGCCTACAGAAGGGTGCGAACACGCGTGTGTGCGCACGCACTTACACTTTATCTTCCTATTCTTTCTTCAGTTTCCTGTTAAAACATTCGGTTGTAGTCATAAATCATAACGCCAGAGTTAACTACAGCCAGGCAAACTGCTGTTGCTTAGGCAGTAAACAACTCATAGATACTAAAAGCGTTCGTCCCGCCAGAAGTCAGGTATAACTTCGAATTTCGTTAGCGCGCGAATGCAAGCCGCATGCCAAATTAGCGACCATGTTTTTAAGAGAAAAAGTGTGGCTTGTATTCGGAACAATACGGTATTTGCATGATATTAATAGTATTAAAATTTCAAGTGTTATAGGCCTATTCGATTTAAATATATCCTCAAAAAACAAAATAGCGATTTTACGGACTTTCGATTTTACGGACACCCCTCAGCCCCAATTAGTCCGTTAACTCGAGGGTTTACTGTATATATATATATATATTCAATCACTTTCTGCTACAGTCCGTTTTTGATGTATATAATACATTTAATATTTATAATTAAATTTACCTCAAGATGTTATTTTTCTATTTGGAACATGTTTTGAGAGTTCCTGTTCTCTCATCTTCAGCCTTCGCGATCTTCAGGAGATCACGAAGGCTGAAGATGAGAGAACAGGAACTCTCGAAACATGTTCCAAATAGAAAAATAACATCTTGAGGTAAATTTAATTATAAATATTAAATGTAATATATATATATATGTATATAATATATTGAAAATTTATAATTACTTTACCTCAAGATGTTTTTTCTCTTATTTGGGACATGTTTTGGGAAACATTGGCTTCCCATCCTGTGTCCCATGTTTGGGAGGATGGGAACAATGTTTCCCGAAACATATCCCAAATAAGGGAAAAACATTTTGAGGTAAAGTAATTATAAATTTTAAATATATTATATATACATTAAGAAAATAGACTGTAGCAAAAAGTGTTTGAACACACACACATTTATTTATTTGTGGAGTGTGATTAAATTAGGCCTCACAAGGAGTCATAGTGTAAATTCGGGGCTGTTATGGAAATAAAAGAAATATTGTTTATATTCAAATGCTTGTGTAAACATGTTACTGTCAGTGAAAGAATATCTTTTTGTTGCTTTGATCTCAAAAAGGCCTTTGATTGGTCAATTATTCCAAACTGATCCAATTGGTTCTTAGTACTGGACTTGCTGATAGAGCCTACTGTGCATATTTGTATGTTAGATTGATCAAAAACTTGGATACATTAGAATTCAAAACACACACACACACACACATTTGTTAGGCTATACACTTATCTTAACTGGCATCACGAATGCAGGTCCTACATTCCGTTTTGGTAAAGGTTGTCAACGATAGAGAAGCGTATGTGCAGTGAAACACGGAGTGGAATAGTGGGGGGAGTGGGTATACCTACCAATGTTGTCGTGTATCCCCACCTTTCTCCCTACCGGCACAAATTGAGCTTCTCTAACGTTGACAATCTATAATCTCGTTTTCGTTATATCTCACAGTAAGGAAAACATTTAGTATTACTTAGCACAATGACTACTACAGTACGATATTTTATGTTTAGATAAAATAGATAAAAACACATGCCAACACTGCCAACTTACTGATATTTTATATCCACACAAAATGTTACATGACAGCATAATGCACAGTGTGGCACTAGAATTTGCTAACTCTGCCTTACGTAAAGACTGATTCACAGAAAAGTTAGGTAAGGATGTACATTACAACCCGGGTTCTGTAATTTAAACCGCACTAGTAAAAAAAAACTAGATGACGTTCAGTAACAATTTTAAAAGCATTTAAGATGGTCTAAATATTAACTAAGACTAAGGCAACATGATCATAATAACAGGTTCCAACGTGTGCTCAATAACACGATACACCATGAAGTGTAAAAGTGCTATTTGATCTTAAAGTGTAGCCCCTACATTCATCTGCCTAACTAGAGGCCAATACTCACAGGAAATTAGTGGAATTGCACAGAATTGTTAAAGAAGTGAAGTAACATCCACATAATGCTTGTCATCACTTAATACATGTCATCAATCAAAGTGACTTTTATTGGTCATAACTAAGTTTTTATCTTTACCCATGTAGTTGTGTCCATCTGCACATCACTTAGACAGCGGCCTACACTGACAGCAGAATGACAACACAAAGGGTCATTGAAGGTGATAAGCTGCAGTTGATGAATACTAATTGTGACAGCACTGTATCCATGTAGACTCAACACGAGAGTGTTGTTTTACTAATGGTACAATCTGGTTGGTTCACAGAGACAGCATCATGACATTGTCACAGTTTTAATAACGCATTATTATATCAAAGTCTTTCAGCTGTTATCCTTTTGGCTGAGGCAGTAATACAGTAACAATCAGTTTTACAGTATTAACTATTTAGTTTCTGTAATTCAGTAACTATTAGTTTTACAGAAACAACAATACAAAGAGATTAACATCATTAACAAATGGTGTTCGTTTGATAGGCAAATCCTGTAGGCTACCACTCTTGTCTCCATTGGTCTTGTCCCAAGCCTGTTCTTTAGTTCTCGTAAACCATCTTCTCTTAATTGTCTCATCAAAAATACCATTAATATTCTTTTTCCTCTTATAACATGTTTATCAAATTTCCCTTCTTCAAGATTGCATGTAAAAGTTTTGTTTTCTGAGATTTTATTCAGAGCGTCGTCATTACACACTCAGGTCAATTCATATTATCTCCATTTTTCTCCATAACTCAATCCTGTCCCTCCTCTCCCCCTCTCATAGTCCATGTTTCATATTGGTACAACAGAATGCACCATACACATGACTTAATTCAACTTTATACTGGATTATTTCTCCATTTTCAGATCCATATTGCTGCAAAATAATTTCTAATTGTTAAAGGCTTTTTTGTTTTGTTTTTGTTTCGTTTCTTTCTCCAATTCACTTGTCCAGTCCTCCTTATTACCATATTCCCCAATTGCATGTATTCATCACTTCTCTTTTGCCATGATTCTTGTCATCTTAACTGGTATTACTACGTACTTATATGCCTACATTATATTCATCTTATATTTCTTTATATATTCTTCCAATTTCACTAGATGATAGGTTAATAGATTCCAACTGTACAGATTAATAGTTGACTACACTTTACACACTCAAAAAATTACAAATGTTTTTATGTTTTCATTAAGACATTTATAAACACACGACACACGTGTGTTGTAACATTAGATACTTGGAAAATATCAGATAAAATGTGAAAGTACCATAACAGAAGTTCATTATTTATATGAAAAAAGTGTAATGACATTCAGCAATGTTAATACATTTATTGGGAAAATAATTAGCATGAAATTAATTAATAACTAATTTTGCATAGAATATTTACCTGTGGTATATTCTACATAAAACGTACAAAGAAATACATGTAAAGGCTAAAGTAAATCCCAAACTGGTTGCTAGATTATTTTTATTTTATATAAACTTTGTTGTCTTTTTTTTTATTGTTTCAGAGGATACCAAAACACAGTATTGAAAATATTAATCTGTTTGCTTTATTTGTTTGCATCTGTTTTAAGAAATCCCATATTCATTTAACTAATATTATAATATGTTTAATGTCTCAATATCTCGTCACCGGGGGTTGGTGGACATCATGCCAATTGTTTCAGACACTGATGATGAACTCCGATGGTGGGGCCGAAACGTTTGTCAGCAACTGTGGACCATGGCCTAACAGCTTGGCTAATAGTAGCAATTTCAGCTATGTTAAGAGTTGGTTACAATTTCCTTTATTCTGCTATCTAGCCTGGGTTTTTACGATTTCTTGAAAATGTTTATACTTTTGCCTAAAATTTTGAAATTTCCAAAACTGAATATTCAGATCTTGGTAAAAATTCTGTATAATTTGATTCTCAGCAAGGATTTTGTGCTTCCGCCCTCAAGTCATTTTCAGTGGATATTTTATGTACTCGTGTTGGAATCAGTATTATCAGTTGAGAAGATTTAATAAAATATGATATTGCGAATAAAATATGTAATTTAAATAGTAAATTGGCTTTAATATTTGATTGTACATATGACCGTCATGAGAAGAGTACTAACAACGCATATGAAAGAAAATCTTATTCAGGGGGAAAAACTACAAAAAACTGTTTGCGCAACTAATGGCTATATAGTTGATATCACTGGTCCATTTTATGCTATGCAAAATGATGCTACCATAATGGAAATTCTTTTATCAGATCCAGATGGCTTAATAACAATTGTCAAAAAAAGAGATACCGTATTGCGTTTGTTGACAGAGGCTTTTGTGATGTGAAAACTTGTATGGAAGCTATGGGTTACGAATTTCATATGCCAGCTCTTGAAGGGAAACGATCTCAATTATCAATGGAGGAATCCAATTCATCACGACTGGTAACTAAATTACGTTGGGTAGTTGAAGCAGTTATGGGATATTTGGCAACAAATATAAACTTTTACATCACCAACTAGATAATAAGCTATTACCAAGTGTGCAATTATTTTGTCAAGTTGTTTGTTTTTTAAATAATACATTTGGAAAATGTTTGTGATCTGATAAAGGAATATCAGACATTATAGTTGAAAAATTGTTACATCCAAAATATGCAATAAATACTCTAGTGCAGGAAGTATAAGATGGTAGATGAGGAAGAAGAAAGTCACTGTTCTCTGAATTTTCATCAACTGTTATATTGGATTTTCCAGAAATCAGTGAAAAAGAATTAAAATATTTTTCACGGGTTCCTACCAACTGGCACAAGGAATTTCATGTCTTGGTGAAATAATGGAAGATGATAGGCCTAACTGTTTAAAGCTGCAGTATTTAAAAATTAATGAAAAAATAATTAAATTTTTTGTCATATCACATCATATTAATAAAAAAATCTGTAAGTGTTATATGAGCCGAATTACAGTAGCATAGAAGGTATAATATGTACAGCAGACAGCAGCTAAGAAGGCACTTGGCCGATCAATAAAAACACTGTACTGTTCCTGATACCGGCCACCCCTTCGGTCATGCAGTCGTCATCCCTGTGAGTCAGCGGACGTGTGAAGGTCGATGTCTGCGAGACAGCATTGTTTGCCCTCGCCCACTGGTCTCGCCGGGTCCAAGTGCCTTCTTACCTGTGTTTGAGTGTATGTGACTGTGCAAATGGGCTCAGGACCATAGGCTGCTGTTCCCACGTTGCATCCATCATTTATTACCTTTCTCATGCTAGATATTTAGCAAAGATGGTGAGACCAGCGGAAATTCTGACCCAACATTTTACTTCAGAAGATATTGATCCTGTTATCGAGGAAGATAGCGATGAAGATTGAAAATTTAAATTAATGTATTTTAATGTTTAATGTAAATTTAAAAATACTAATAAGTATAACTTACTTTTTATTAGTTTGTGCATTTTAATAATCTTGAAACTAAGGTAGCTATAAGTTGACAGAGAAAGGCCGATAACGAACGGTATACGGGATTACGGTTTTTATGCGAAATACTGGGATTCCACATACGGGGCTTAGTTAATTAACCAGAATTTGAGTTTACAGGGAAATTCCATTAATCAAAAACACGTTTTAAGAAATGCCAGTAAATCCGAAAACTAGAATTTGTAAAAATAGACTATTGTAATTGAAACATGGTTACTTTTAAGCCTGAACTTTGGGATTTCATCTTCACTACTTGTATGTTAACTGGCATGCATTTTAAGGCATTTGGTCAGACAACATTAGAATAGAAATATTATTATAAACTTCATAGAAAAAGAAAATGTATCTCCACTTTTCTGTACACTCTATGATAAAAATTTATTGTATGGCTGCGTTGGTAGAGTGAATTGGCAAGATAGACAGATACATTTAACTATGTAGATTACCATGCAAAAAAAAAAGATTTGGTACATTTGGAGTGGATTATAAGAATGAGAAAATTTTTAAGTGTAGCACCAAGTAAATTGTCATCCTATTTGATAATTGTGAAGTCACCTATAATTCTTACAGGCATAAGAATAATTGTTTAGAACTTTCACTGTTAATGGGCAATTAATCCACTACTCATCCTAAAGAGCAATTAATCCTCCTAAAGAGATGTCCTTCAACATATTTCATAGACATTTTGCCAGATTTGAGTTGTGAATACACAGTCTGATCTCAAAAAGTAAAAGAAAATACATGTAATCATTAAATTTTATTGGGAGAAGGTGAATGTTTACTTTCAGTACAGTTTAAGTTAAGGACTCTGTTATAAATATCTACAGTATGGCACAGGCTGATTTATGACTAGAAGATAAGAAAATAATTCTCAACATGTCTACTGCATGAGACTGAACTCTGTGTCTATAATGGAGGGGATAAAGTATGAGTGAGTGTGTTTGTGTTAGTAGCGTTAGCTTGTCAAGGCCAATGATTTATGATAGCTGCCAAGCCCTGTTCACAGTCAGACTGGCATCCACTGCAAAGGCTATAAAACACTTTGTAATTTTACTGCAGTCTGGTATTCACCTTTGTGGTAGTAAGTGCATTCAAAGACTATGTATTATTGGTTCTGTGCTTACAACTTAGTACTTTTCAAGTAGTTGTGTTATAGTAACATTAACAATGCCAATTCGTGAACTGTCGTTTAGGATTAGTATACTTTCAGTTAGTGAGTGAATTATCCTGTTATTTGTAGCTGTCTGTTCACAATGTCTCTGTAAGGGTCATCGAAAGAAAGAAAATGAAGTTTCGTTGTTCACAGCAAAAGAAATGCAGTCCAGAAGGAAAACTTGCCGGAAATCTCTTCCGGGAAAAATGTAAAACATGTGAGGAAAGGAAACTTTTTGTTGATGATTCTGATAAGTGTATAGTAACAATTATCGTTCAGGATTTTTATAAAAATCAAAATTTTGTGCTCACTGTTAAAAAAATGCCTACCTATCATAAAAAAAGAATCCATTTTTCGTGGGGCACAATATCATTAACGCGAGTGTTTAAAAGTGTGGGATTCAAGTGGAAGAAATGCAGAAGTAAAAGAAAAGTGTTAATTACAAAAAAAAATATTGTAATAATGCGTTACAAGTATCTTGTGCAAATTAAATGTTCTTGGGAATCTGGGAGAAATATATTTTTTTTAGATGAGAGGAAATCCAGCGTTGAGTGAGTTTTCATAACATAATGTGAATCAGTGTTTCTCAGTAGTCCTTGGTTTGTTTACACCTCTGAGCGTGCCTACGCGTGCGCATGTCTACGCTCTCTTTCTAAGCTGCATACCTCTCGGAGACATGGAGTTCAGTCTAAAGCAGTACAAGTGAGATATTTCTAAAGACACATTCACTAAAGATACAAATATTTTTATTATATTTACTTACCCCTCAGGAAATGTAAATCCAAAAGCTGGTGAATTTAAGATTCCAAAAATGTTAAGCAGTTTCACTGTAGGATGAAAAAGGTGTATCAGTATGCTACAGAAATTATGAACTCAGTTCCACTGATGCAGAAATTTTCTTATTACAGACTATTTTTACATATTGATTGAGGTGCTCAGTGAAAGAATTTGTATAATGTTTTAACAGTTGAAAATTTAAAAAAAATCGGCTTCTTGTACAAGCTAAAGTTTGTGAAGGGAAAAATGCTGACAGAAAACATTTCTGGAGTTGCTGGTAGAAGAAGGCTTCTGCATTTGTAGTAACATTTCAGGACATTTTTGTTTAACTGTAGAGTGACACGAGAACATATATTTCTGTAAACTATAGTGACTTAATTATTGTCATTTGTCTAAGATAAGGTGGATGACTGTGTTACATTTAAGTGTAATTGCCTTGTCATATTCTCTGTATGCCTTTGTTAGGTTTCATTATAATAAAATGTGTTATAAAAAAGTGTTTTATTATTATAAAAAATAGGTATTATTATTATTATTATTATTAAATATGCTTATTTTCAGAGATGTAGGAGGTGGGGGTGGAAATTGGTGGGATTCCTGGGTGACTGCAGCAAAAGTTAAAGTAAGTGTACTGCATAGCACTGTACAGAATTACAGATCATTTCATCTATTTACACACACACACACACACACACACACACACACACACACACACACACACACACACACACACACTTGTTTACGTTCTTGTATATCAATATATGCAAGTTTATAATTGATTAATATTATATAAGGATAATTAAAATAATATTATTATCAACTTGTAGTTGTAGTGTGTATGGGTGCCCAAAGTAGAGATATTCGTATAGGCCTACCTACAGCCTAACAGGTTGCTAAAACATAAAGAACTTATATGAATATTATTTGTACTTATGATATTTACAATATTTGTAATGTGAGAGAGGGGGGGGGATAGAGAGACCTGATGTGAGGAGTAGGAAGTTCTTTGTGTGTATGGGGGGGGGGACTGAGTAGGGAAAAAGGTGTGTGTATGTGTGTGTACACGCATGGATGTCAATGTCTACATAATTTTACAGAAGACTATAGTACTCATTAGAAATCTAAAATAATATTAATTTAGAATAATGTAAATAATAATTAATAACCATTGTCACATGATAGATTTGTTTACCATCATTTTGTGTTTGTAATATTTGTAATTCTGTTAGTTCGCATATAATTCTCTAATTTACAGACAAGATTGTTCAATACCAGTAGTAATAATTAACTACCAATATCACAAACTCAGTGAGTATGTATTAAGTATATATTAAATATGTATTAAGTATATTAAGTATATATCTGTTTATTAATGTACATATTCAAACATTCCTTCACTTTGTATTCAGCCACAACATATTTTTAGACATGTATTGCTATCCATCCTAAATACAACATACATTGGATTATAACTGCGTCTGTAATTATGATTATGATGTTTAATTATACGCATATAATTAAACGATTATTACCGTACCCGTATGTTTTTAGAATATTATAATTCAACGTATGTATTTAATATAACAGTATGTGAGAATAGTAAATTTTTGCTGATGTAACACACACACACACACACACACACACACACACACACACACACACACACACACACACACACACACACACACACACACACACACACACACACACACACACACACACACACACACACACACACACACACACACACACACACACACACACACACACACACACACACACACGATTAATTGATCTGTTTGTGTGTTTTATTATTTCTCTGTTGTTCATACACAGGTCCGGATACATGGGCAATAAATATTGTCAAAACATCAACAGAAATGATATAAAAATTATGTGTAGCCTATACCTACTGACCAATCCTCACTAAACCTTCATTATATATAGATTCACAATCACTACTAATTTAAGGATTTTATATATATATATATATATATATATATATATATATATATATACATATATATATATTATCACTTAACAGAGTTGCACCCTTATTTGGTGTCTTCTCGTTAATCCTCTCCGTTGTGAATGCCAATTTATAATGTATCTTATTTTAATATGTGTTATAGTAATGTTTAAGTATATCCCAGTTCCTCTCTATTTAATATAATTGTGTTATGGTGGGTGTTAACTATGTGTATAGTGTGCAATTCGAATTTTTCGCTCAAGCCTATTCTGCGTTGAAGAGAAGAGAATGAATTTTTATTGTATTCTCTTTCTCTTTAGTACCTCAGTAGTCCGCGTATAGCGCTGTGGTTCCGAGACGACGGAAATTTGTATGTTAGCCCACCGAATACGATAATTCTCAGTTACACTCTCTACTATCTTATATCTTGTTTACACTACACTAAATCTTATATAAATGAGAAGATATCTGAATTCTGAAAGGATTCTTTATTAATAATTAATATTTCTTGTCCAACAAAGTTGTTTCTTTTACGTAGATACAAAAGGCTATATGTTAGGAGTAATCGATTAGCCTATCGATCGGATTCAAGGTTTTATATTATTTTTAGTTATGATTTTATATTTCTTTAAATACAGGGCGTGAAGGTTCTTTCAACTGTGGGTAAGATCAGAAAATGCATAAATAGGAATACAAGGTATTACAATATAGAATTAATTTTTTATTAAATAATATTTAAAATAATTGTAGTTACCGTCCGCTCGGCCTCGTGACTCGATAAGGCAGTGTACAGATAACCTCTGCGTCTTGTTTGGTCAATAACAGCATGCAGATGAATTTGCTCTCGTCAGTCTTCGCTCCAAGTTGAAATAAAGTTTAATGCTTGGTCCTGGGATGATGCAGAAATACCGCTCCTTTTGTTCACCAATGTCCGAGTTTTGTGGTTACATGCTGCGACGAATTTCGAGTCCAACTACGTTTTTCTATTGAATTGTGGAAACTGAAGTTCCGATATAATTTGGTGTTTTATTTTCGTTTCTTTTGCGTTATGGGATTATGTCACTTTATGCAGGTAGTTATTTCTCTGGTTTTGTTAATTGATTAAGTTAACATTTGTTAATTATCTGGAATTTTGCAATCAGAGTTCTTCCTTTATTTTTCGTTACTTTCGTGTATAGTTTTTAGATTGTCCAATTATATAATATGGTTAAATGATAGTGGACCATACTATTGTGATTTATTATTCATTTTGTTTAAATTTCTATGGACTTTGTATTTAAATTAAATCAAATCTTTCCTGAGCGTCTTAACTAAACCGTCTTCATTCATGTAATTTTTACAATCATCAAATCAACAAATTTTATCTCTTTCGTCGTCCCTGGCAACCATCTTTTTTATTCTTATTGGATATTATGTTATATTATAATCATTTTATATAATGTTCTTCCACTCATCAAAATAATCCCTTTCTAAATTTCATTATATCCTATTATAATTTTACCTATTGCTTGTTACTAATTTTTATATATTTTGCTGTTGTTTCCTCGTAATCTATTTATTTTAACAAATATTATTTTTCTGTTACAAAACATTATCTATCGGTATCATTGCACTATGGCATTATAAGAATTTATTTAATTTGAGTTTATTTATTTGTTATTATCAATTATTGTTAACTTCTCCTAACTCATTAGATTTTATTTAGTATTTGTTACCAATTTCTTTACCTAACCTTTCTGATCTGACTTACTATATAACGTTACTGGTTGTTAGGCCTATCATTATACCTTGATCTACTTCTGAATTTAACTTGTTACTATCTGCAATATTATAGAACCTTTTATCTATTTATGACATGGTTATACTAAACTCTTTTGTACCTCGTTTACAATTATAGCCTTTTTGGCCAAGTTTACAATTATAATCATCCTACTATCTAAGTACATGTATACAAATAATTAACTCTATAAAGTCTAACAAAAGCTTTATCGTGACCTATGGGTAACACATAAAATGAAATTAATTAGTACTCAATTACTGAGTTTAACAACTCTATAATGGTAAATTGATAATACATAATATTTAATTACCTGGTATTCTATTAACAGAATAACTTCACTTGCTAACACACAAATATAACATCACTATCATGATAACAATATAACATGATACAATTAATAACAGGTACATTTGAGTAACTTAAGTCATACAACATTTACTCATTCTCATCTACTTTAAAACATCAATTATTATGACACAGTCAAAGTTAGTTTTTTTTTCATTATTTGTCAATGTCCGTTGTTTACCTCTCACTGAACCTTGAGGTTTATTATTATTAACATTATTAACTTCTTATCTTTCTACATTGTATTCTTACTTTATTTAATCAATCATGGGTTGGGTTTCTGCCCTTTTACAAGTGTGGATAATTAATAATTTTTTCTCTATTTTAAATCTTATAGGTTGATTTATGTAACGTCGGGGACCGTATTTTCGTTACGTTACAATATATATATAAATGGTTTGAAACTGGCAGAAACTGCCCACTACCCCCTGCCAAGAGAAAATTAAACAGATTTTTATATGTACCTGCAGGATATCTACACAACTAGTGAATCTTATGCTTTAAAAGCATGTTTTTGTCCTATTATTTTTTAATTGAAAACATCGTTTGTAGGGAGACACTAGTTAGTATCAGAAACATATTGTTACGATGGTCTACTCGATCGTTGTAGGTACAGTGGAAACAAAATAAGTACATGACACCAATCTAGTCACTAATCACACCTTTAATTGTTACAGTAAAACAGTTCGTAATTAACAACACAGTCTCTACAACAAATCAAATGAAAATTGTTCACACACAATAAAATGTCCACAAATATTAAAACTCAGTTGTATTACAATTATACCGTCCGATTATAAAACGCAACACTTCACTAATAACTACGTGCGAAGCCCGGCACAGTCGAGAAGATTCTCGCAAAATGCGTTTACAAGCACGTATGCTGCACGCTTACGTTCTGGATCTCTCTGGAACATTCGATAAACATGTAGATTGTTCTGTGACGTCGTAACACTGCCTCCTCCTTAAGCCTGTTCGTCCCGAACTGACAAACCGTCTCTAAAGTTGTACTTAGCCAGGTGATCTAGGTGGACGACCTTGAACTTTTGCTGCCCTTCCTGTTGAATCCGATAAACAACATCGTTAATTCTTTTTTTCACAGTGTAGGGTCCTTCCCAGTTAGACTGAAGCTTAGGTGAGCGACCACGACGGCGGTTTGGATTGAACAACCAGACCTGATCTCCTTCTTGGAAACCCACACTATTGGTGCGAATGTCATACCGAGTTTTCATTTTATCACTGGCAATCTTCAGCCGTCCTCTTACCAAGCGATTCATTTCTCGCAGTTGGTTTTCTAATTGCGAGGAATAGTTCTGCGGCTCTTGGGACTGATCCGAACATTAAGTCCCCAGGAAGACGAATCTCCCACCCAAACACCAATTTTGCTGGAGTCATGCCGGTTGTGTCGTGTACTGATGATCTGTATGCCATGAGGAATAGTGGTATACGTTGGTCCCAGTTAGTTTGGTGCTCGTCAACAACCTTCGAAAGATGTTGCTCAAGTGTCCTATTGAATCTCTCAACCATCCTGTCCGACTGAGGATGCAGAGGTGTTGTCCTGGTCTTTCAAATTCCGAGTAGACGGCATAATTCTTTAAACACTCCTGATTCGAAATTTCTCCCTTGATCCGTATGGATTTCCATAGGGGCTCTATAATGGCAACAGAAGTTGTGAATTAACCGCTTTGCCACAGTGGTAACCTCCTGATTTGGAATTGCGTAAGCTTCCACCCACTTAGTAAAGTAGTTACCTACAACCATGATGTACCGGTTTCCATCGTCAGTAACTGGGAATGGTCCAGCAATGTCTATGGCAATTCTCTCGAAAGGTAGTCCAATGTTATACTGTCTCATTTTTCCCCTGCTTCTGTTTTTTGTGGGCCCTTGCTTGCAGCACATATTTCACACGTCCGAACCCATTCCTCTACGTCGTGGCGAACATGAAGCCAATAGAATCGCTTCCGTATTTTGTCAAGGGTTTTGTTAACGCCAAGATGGCCTCCAGATGTTCCATCATGCATCTCCTCCAAAACAGACTGCACTTTACTTCGGGGAACTATCAACTGCATGACCACATCTCGTCCATCTGCACTTTCCCAAGCCCTCTTCAGCAATCCGTTTTCTAAGGTGAGAGATTCCCATTGTGCCCAGTAGCCCTTCAGCACTTCGTAACCAGGGCAGATATCTTGCCAATCCGGGCGGCGACCTTCCTCTTTTTGTCTTTCTTCTGTTTCTAGCATTAGTGTTTTTTGACGTTCCTCAGCTTCTTGTCTTTCCTGTCTTTGTTCTTCTTTTTGTCGTCTTTCTGCTTCTTCCACCTCTTGTCTGCGTCTTTCCTCTGCCTCCAACAGGAGGATTTTCTGTCTCTCTTCTGCTTTATCTGCATCCTGTCGTCATCGTTCCTCTGTCTGCAACAACAGCGCCTGGAAATCATCTGACTGGCATCCATTGTTTTCCGATTTAATACGAATTACACTCGTCTTGTACAAAGGGTCCACTGTTTCCACTGTTAACCGTTTTATCCCACTTCTGATATCACTGTTACGACAGTCTACTCAATCGTCGTAGGTACAGTGGAAACAAAATAAGTACAAGACACCAATTAAGTTACTAATCACACCTTTAATTGTTACAGTAAAACAGTTCGTAATTAACAACACAGTCTCTACAAAAAATCAAATCAAAATTGTTCACACGCAATAAAATGTCCACTAATATTAAAACAGGGTTGTTAGCACGACTGGAAAACCTGGAAAATCATGGAATTTTATTATGTGTCTGGAAAATCATGGAATTTTGGAAAGTTTCTGGAAACTTTAAACGATCTCAATCAAATTGTTCAAATCAACTGTAAATACATATCCGCGCATTTTAAGAAATCTTTAACTTCTTCCTGTATATAGTCCCATGTAGGTACAGTTATTAAAATTACTGCATAACTATTCTACACGAATTTTATTGGTCACTATGGGTGTTTCTAGGTATGAATTAGAGTGATACCTTGTTTTTTAACCATGCCCGTTTGGCTCTTTCATGGAGTCAAAACTTTATCAAGTTTTTGTGTATTTCTTTGATGTGAAAATTTACTTTTATTTTAATATAAAATTGCACATAATTTTAAACCTACTTGCACATAATTTTAAACTCTTTAATATCATGTGTATAAATTTTCAAGTTGAATGATTTAATGGTTCGAAAAATATGAACAAATAAACTTACTTTTTTTTTACCAAAAAATTCTATTATGAGAAAAAATATACACTGTTTTGAACTCATTTTTCTCCGAAAAATTGGGATTTTCACAAAAAATTAACTGTGCCGTTAGAAAGAGCAAGAAAAAATCTTTCGAAATGTGTGCCCCACATTTTTTTCCTTCCGCGCGCGTCCGCTAAGAAATATCATGAACGCCGTCACATAATATGTACGTTGTACATACGTCGTATGGGGATGTTTATGTCGGCACCAGTGCTTTGGGTATAAGCTATAGCTATATCTATATACAGTGTTTTATATATAGATAGTTATATCTCTATATATATAAGCGGAGAAGTCCTGACTGACTGACATAGAATCAACGTAGAGCAAAAACAACTGAAGATAATGATCTCAAAATTTGAAGATATATTCTTATGGGGTCGTAGATGCTCACTAAGAAAGGATTTTGCAAAATTTTAATTTTAAGGGGTAAAAATCGCAAGAATTTGAGGAAACGCAACGCTTCGTATAGCTAATACACAGAGAATACGAGTTCGCTCTCAAAAGAGAAAAGTACAGTCGACTCCATTAGGAACTCCCTACAAAAAATTTTATGATTTCACGGTTTAATAAGAAGGGTCAGAAAGATTTTCCCGGCCTCATTCACACCTTTTCATGTGTTCTATAAGCATTATAAATAAATATTAAAATTGCATATTTTGCGTATAATCATAAACTATTTTATTAATAATATTTCTGTAAATTATAACATTCAAATAGGTCTTTGATTGATAGAAATCGGCCCATAAAAACGGAAAATAAAGAATTTAATTAATTTAATAAATCTAATTTTTCGGCAATTATGGTCCGATTTTCATCATTCAAAGTTTGTTCAAGTTGTTAAAATTTACGTGAATTAATTACAAAATTAATAAAATAACATTCAGTTTTCATGAAAATAATAAACATATATAAACAATATTTTATGAATGACTTACCGAGAAAAGATTCGGAAATGCTGTTCACAATAGAATTTTATGGCCCCGACGGAGTCCTGGGAGATACCTTAATGTTTATAATTTTCATAAAAACTGAATGATTTTTTATAAATATATATTGGAATTGAAAAAAAATAAAGGTATTAATGATAAAGATATTTTATTATTCAAGACAGACTGTTTGAATATTTTTAAGAGTTTTGTTGAGAAGATTATAGAGAAATCTCCTATTAAATATAAGATTGTAAAAGCATCAAGTTTCTGTGATCCAAAAATTATAATAAATAATGAGACAGTTTGTTTAACTCGCTTGAAAAGTGCTATTGAAATTTTTATGGAAAAAACCACATAACTAGTCTTGAAAGTGAAATCGTTGACAGAGATTTTAAAAACGTCATAGGTGATGTTAGTTTTAAAGAAAAGACACAAAAATTCTTAAAGGGCAAAAAATCGAGACTGGATGATTTTTGGTCTGATGTACTCGGGAATAATGTAAATGAATATAAAGCATTAAGATTACTTATTCAAATGATACTCTTGATTTTTCACGGAAACGCTCAAGTTGAGAGAGGTTTCTCCGTAAATAAACAGTGTGTCATGGAAAATCAAAACGAAATTTCGCTAGTTAACATGAGACATGTCTACGATGCAATAAAGGCTGCAGATGGAATGGAAAAAATTGATATCAACATAAGGATGGTACAAAGTGCAAGAAACGCTTACGCGCGATATAAAGAGTCATTAAAAACCCAAAAAGATTCATTAGAAAGAGAAAAAGAAGAAGAAAACAAAAAAAAAGAAAAACTATAGCCCGAGAATTGGAAGAAAAAAAAGAAAGATGATGGAAGATTATAATAAAAGTATAGATTTAATTGATCAAGAAATATCTTTACTTTCAAAATAATTTTGCTTTATAAAAAATCAAGAGTATATTAAATTACTCTTTTATATGTTTTTTATTAATTACTAAGAATACACTTTGTCATAATCAGAATTAAAAAATATATATATAGGGTCTATATATAAAATACATCCAGTTTGTTAATTTATAATCTTAATAAAATCTATAATTTTCATTAAATTAAGCTGGCTTTACTCACAAAAAAGTCTGGAAAATCATTGAATTTTTTCTTTGGAAAGTCTGGAAAATCATGGAATTTTCAAATAAAATATTGCTAACAACCCTGTAAAACTCAATTGTATTACAATTATACCGTCCGATTATAAAATGCAACACTTCACTAATAACTACTTGAACGTACACAGTAATAATTCAAACCGCTCTGGAAATATATCACAGCTGTACTGAAAACTAAGGCCGCTACCGCCATGTATTTATAGTCCCGCTCACACACCAGAAGCTTCCAAACTGTGTCTTATCTCTCGTGTGAATTACGTAATTAACTACGGCCTTGATACAGTCCGAGCGCCCGAGCGAAGCCCGGCACAGTCGAGAAGATTCTCGCAAAATGCATTTACAAGCACGTACACCACACGCTTACATTCTGGATCGCTGTGGAATGTTCGATAAACATGTAGATTGTTCTGTGACATCGTAACAGTATGTTAAGTAGTTTCTGTTATAAGTAGTATCTGTTATTAATCATCCAGTCAGTAGTGACGTACCATAATAAACATAAAATATATATTTCATTATTTTCCAGCTTTCTAAATACAGTGCATATTTCAACAGTAAGGCCCAATTGGTTATAAAGAGCAAGTGGCAACACTGATTAATTCACACATGCGCAGTAGCTTAAACAAGTAACCGCCATATTGTTGCCAGTCCATTGTTGTTTGCCTTTGCATGACAGCGTGTTATAATAAGTACAAAAATAAACAATCCCACCAGCTGTGAAGTCCAATTAGCTTTCTAACCGCAAAAGACATAATGCTGCTGAAATTTACTGTCAATTGTGTGAAACATATGGGCCTACCGCAGTGAGTGAAGGAAAAGTGAGGCAGTGGTGTCATGAATTTAGGGAAGGCCATTCAGATGTTCACAATGAAGACAGGAGTAGTAGGCGTAGTGTCCGGACTGGCGATATCGCTGAGCATGTCAATGCAAAATTGAGAGAAAATCACCGCTTTACAATTGGTGATCTTTGCATAGAATTTCCAGATGTTTCAAAGACAACATTGTTCAGAATTGTGACTGACACTCTAAGCTATCGTAAACTTGTGCACGATGAGTGCTGAAAATGTTGATAAGTGCTCACAAAGACCAGAGATTGACATTTGGACCGCTTTCATAAGGCTGCTTTCACACCAACCCAGTGCAGTCCCATCACGTCCAGTCGCGTCAGACGCTCCGAGATTCAGCCGACTGGTTCAGTACTGTTTTAAAGCGAGACGCATTATATTCTTTCAAACTGAGTCAGTCCAGTCAAATCCAGTCCAGACCAGTCACGTCAAGACTGGCGTTGACTCAGCCGGTTGAATTTTCATCAGTCCTCGTGCGTCTTGTAATCACTTTACATGCTGCTGTTTTGTCTGATGTTCTGTTCTTGCAAAATTCCTGCCACATATACGATGGATATTGAAAAGTTAGTTAGTTTAGTGAGAGACAATAGTGAGATATACGATGCGAAGTATCCTAAGCATCGAAATAAAGATGCTATTGCTAGCATATGGAGAGCTATTGCTATTGAATTGGAGACTACGGGTAAGTTTATTTGTTTTATAGAATGTAACTGAATAACTAGGAAATAAATAAATACATGAAGAAGATGAATCAAATATAAAATAAAACCAGTAGTGTTTATTGCATAAATCGTCATACAATGATTCTTATAAATAAGTAGGTCTCTAGATAATGCAAAATACAAATTTAGTCACTAATGACTAATTGAACTGATGTAGGAATTAGAGATGGAAGATCATTCACGCTTCTATTTTCTTCCAAAAAGTTATTTTCTAAAGTACCATCTCCCTCTATTTGCCTTATGTAATTGTGTAACACGCATGCACTTCGTATTGAAGCCTCAGCTAATTCTACATTAGTAGCTATAGGTTTCTAAAATATACCAAATTTTTTGGTTAGTATACCGAATGCACATTCTACAGTTCGACGTGCAGCTGATAATCTGTAATTAAATATACGTTTCGAATAATCAAGCTGCCTTCCAGCATATGGTCACATCAGATTGTTTTGCAATGGAAAAGCCTCGTCACTAACTAAATAAAATGGCATTAAAATATCTGTGCCTGGCATTTCTCAAGGATTGGGAACGTTCAGTCTGCTCGACATAAAACCTTTTCCCATTGTTGATTCATTAAAAACGCTACTGTCATTGTTGCGTCCATATCCACCGACATCTATCATTATAAAGTTACTATTAGCATGTGCATTTGCCATTAGAACAATTGAGTGAAAATGTTTATAGTTATAATATTGCGAACCCACTTTTTATCGGCATATTATTGAGCAACGTTTCCCATCTAAACTACCAATACAATGAGGCATTTTACAGATATCATACAATGATTCTGAAATCTCACTCCATTTTTGGGTCGTTGGCACAGGCATGTATGTGGGTTGCAAAAGTTTCCATACTGCTTCATTTAACTGTGTAACAGTGCTGTGGATGGTACTCACTCCAATTCGGAATGTATAACTTAAGGACGTAAACGATTCTCCTGTAGCCAGATACCTAAAAAAGAACATACAATTGATAGATTTCTCAAAAATTTTAAGTTTTCTGGGTGATTTAATAAATTGCACTCATCAGTGCCGCTTATTTTTTCAGATACAGATGCAAAATTAAAGTGGCAGAACCTACGAAGCAGTTATATGCGAGAGAAAAGAAAAGTAACTCATACTACTTCAGGTTCTGGAGTAGAAAGTACTAAAATAAGTTGGCCATACTATTCTATGATGTCGTTTCTAGACGAGAGCCTGAAACTCAAAAAAACTGTGGGCAATATTCCAGAAATGTATACTCGTGCTATCCCTAGTGGATCCCAAGATGCAGGTAACAAAGTTCATGACACAACTAATGATGACTGCAACAACAATGAAGAACAGAGCTCTGAATTACAATCTAGTAGTAACGTTTATCTGTGGAAATGTTTCCAGAAACGCATCCACTGTATCGAAAAAACGCAAACTTAGATCCACAAATGATAATGATATTGATTTAATGTATCTACAACATTAAAAAAAATGTCAGCAGCATCTGAGGAAGCAAACGATCCAGATCTTTTATTCCTGAAAAGTTTACTTACGAGTATTAAGAAACTGGGACCAATAGAAAATCGTGAATTTAAAAGCGAAGTTATTCAGTTACTGAAAAGTACATTGACTCCAATTTCTACATATTATTCCAATCCATCTTCAGCCCGCGGTTGTTCTTATGAACATTATCCACAACAAGTAATGGATCATTCAGCCCAATATATTAACAGTCAGTCACAGTTGCCTTCAAATGCTGACAATAATTCAAGTGTTGTTCTTAATTTATAACTAATATAAAATGTCTTAAGAGATATTTCAAATATTTTTTGTAATAAATCTAAATAAATTTACATTATTTTCTATTTAATATTGTTAATTATTTTGAACCTTTTTTTGTTTTACAACAAAACTGTATTTTGCGTGCACGGCTCAGTACAATGTAAAATGAACAAAATAACCAATTTGTAATTAACATACAAAGTAATTATTTACAACAATTAATTTCTAATACTGTATTAAAAAAGTTCATCAAGACTGTAACATGTACGATATAACAAAATGTCTGCAAATTAACAAGTGTGATATTTTTATAACATATTTTGTACACTTACCTCAAAAATAGTGATAATCGTTCTGGTTGAATAGCTCGGCGGTAATTCGTATTTTGCATTAATATTGTATCATGTAGCAAATTTTTTAAATTGAGAAAACTATCCAAGCTTATACGAAAAAAGTTATAAAATTTTGTTGAATACGAAGAATAATAAACATCCGCATCGATCACGTACATATCTAGTTAATGGATTAAAATTGAAGTTTATACGTACGTCACAAGCCAGTCCCGTCAAATACTGGTTTGATGTAAAACCCCTTGACTGGACGCGACTGACATGACTGGACTCAGCTGGACTGGACTGGTTTGGTGTGAAAGCTGCCTAAAGAGGGGAACGCATTGTTTTCCTATATTGTCACTGGTGACAAAACGTGAATTTTGTACACCAATGCTGAATCAAAACAACAATCCATGCAATGGTATCAGTTCACCCAACCTGAAAAAATTCAAGCAAAATCAAAGAAAAATCATGGCAACAGTGTTCTGGGGCCAAAAGGGTCTGCTTTTGGTTGATTTAATGGAGCATGGAACAACAATCACATCACAAGTCAATTGTGAAACACTTTCTGAACTGTGCTATGCCATTCAAAACCAATGATGGGGAATGCTGAGGTCCTTCATAATAACGCATGTTGGCACATGCCTGCCTGCACAACTGAAACCATTAAATAAATTCTGATGGGGAGATTTTTTATCATTTGCCTTATAGTCCTGATCTCATGCCTAGTGACTACCATCTCTTCCTACACCTCAAGAACTTGATTGCATCTTGATGAGTCGAGGAAACTGGAGAGTTGAAAAAGCTTGCTTCATAATATCAAAAGTTTTTGGAACAAAACAGTGACTACATAGAAAAATAACATAAGCATGTATGTATTCAGATCGGCTAATAAAATTTTTTACTTTCTCATGTGTTCTTATTTTATAACCAATCAGCCCATACTTTTGAAATATGCCTCATAGCTACAAAAAGTTATTTGTGCCAGAACAATTTTAGATTGGTTTGGTACATAACATTTTAAAGCCTATAAAATGCATGTTAAAATTTTTTTTAATTCCAATTCTCTATCTTCAGTATAAGCTATAAAATTAGTGATAATATAAACAAAACATATACCTGTAATATCAATACTTTGTAATATATTTTTTTAAACCCCTTTGTAATAAATGCTATACTGTATTGTGTTAATGTTAATTAATGTTTGTAAACATTAAAAATGTAAGATTACTTATTTCTATAAAATTTTTAATTTTAAAAAACTAGTGGGAAAAAAATTGTTAAGTGTGGAATTCTTGCTTATCTCAGTTGGTATAACAGTTGTACAATTTTGTTTGTTTTAAGTCAAAGGGCAGGGAAAGGCACAGGATTATTTATCATAAAATTACCTCACAGCAGTGCAGTGTCCTCATTTCGTACTTAACAGTTTAGTTATTTGACAATCTGTATCAAAAATGTGGGAATGTAACATATAATTTGTAATTTTTATTTCCAAACATACTTTAGAAATATAAGAATTAATAAAACGTCTTTTCTTGAGTAGTGAGTAAGCTCTTAATGAAATGATAAGTTATATCATGTAAAGTGGTTGCTTCCTAGTTGATATTGATAGGCGTCAGAAGGCTTCTTATGTTTAAATTTGTTTTTGCCATTGCCTAATGAAACTGAATTTTCAATCCCCCTTTCTAGTTATGCACATAATTAGAAGTAAATTTATTTAGTTAATCTTCTGACTTCGGCAGTCACTCCTGTATGTTTTATATCATATTGATACAGAAAAAAAATAACAAACAGATCAAATAATATAGATCAAATAATTTAAAGTATTATTATTATTATTATTATTATTAGCTGTACATATTTATTAACTTAAATATAATTTAGTTCATATGAATTTTGTTATTTTTCAGTCAGCTGAGGTATATGAATTTGTTAAGCGTGATTTTGATGAAATTTCTTCAGTTGTCAAGAATGAAGCTAGTGCAGTAGTGAATAGCACGGCATCTGTTGTCAAGGAAACATTACAGGTGAGACAGTTAACTAGTAAGTGTGCTGAAAGTTTTATATATTTTTTACACGTTTTTATCATCAGTTGTGGAAAAGTATAACAAATGATGGTCTTCTCTGTCTCATGTTTTTATTAATTTGGAAATTTTCATAACTTTTTAAAACATTCTTTTCAGCACATTCATTTACACATGATTTTTTTTTTTGGGTGGGTTTGAAAACTTAGTAACAAAGTTGGTTTGCAAAATTTTGGTTTTCCTCATTATTTTCCCTACAAGCAGGGATTTTTCCTGGATGAACTATAATATGCAACTTTAGGGAGTTAAGTGTCACAAGAACAGGAAAAAATGATCCTTGCTTCATAGAATTTTATTCATACTCATACGTTCTACCTATAATGCCGAAAAGAGCCATTCATACATTTATTAAACAAGTCCAATCTTTGTAAGAATCATGAGTAAAAACCATGTAAGTACAGGCTTACTTATTTGCATATGCTTACTAAATAATTTAAATTACTTTATCAGTAGACACTGACTTTATTTATTGAGATAATAATACAATAATATGGTTAAAATAATCAGACATTAATGAAACGTGCACGGTGTAGCGGGTATAAGGTGTGAACAGTGTAATACACGTGAGTAGAAAAAGGCTACAGTTGAAAATATTAGCCTGTTCCCTGAATGAAGAGTCCACATACATAGGTTTTGATTTCGATTAGTATTTTGACAGAACTAAACAGTACATTAAATGGATGTTTTGTAAGACAAAACAAACAATAGACACAATAGAGAGACCTTATAAAGATTTCACCATGTTATAAAATATTTTAATGTTTTGTACTGCAATAATTTTGTAAACAGTGATTTGGCATGTTATGTGTTAAGCCGCGTCCACACCACCGTGTTGCGCTGTGCTGCGCCAAACCAAAGAGGCAAGAAATTATCCCTTTGCCAAAATTAAATAGGTGTATAACGAAACATCAAGGTAATCGCAAGAAAGGTAAAGCAGCCATTACAAATCCAGCCCTTACAAAGTAGAACGTTTGAAATAAAAAGTAAAAAAAGGAGCCAGAAAACGAAATAAAAAAAAAATAGAAGCTTAAGGAAGCCAAAGTATGAAATCAACCAGAATAAAACCTAAAGCCAAAAAGGGAGAATTTCGTGTCTCTAACAAAGAAACTCCTGTCAGTTCTTAGTGAAAACGTTTTGTGGAGGACTCTGAGAAAGATTAAAATAATGACTCAGAGTGCTTTTATTGTAGTGGGACTGTATTCAAAATGAAAGTCGAACGATGAATGGAAAAAACGGTCTGGATGCCATAAGTGGCACACGAAGAGTGCTGGCTGTGATGAAGAAGACAACCAGTTAACACTGTCATCAATAATCTGGTTTTTGTAATTCCTTGTGAAAAACTGTACCAAACTTTTTTTGTATTTGCCTATTATTTTCTGAGATATAGTGAAAGTACAAGTTATAATTTGGTAATATCTATAACACATTAAATAAATTTTATGAAAAGTAAATCCACAGGACATTATTTAAATTTGTCTTTGTACTTGTGTACTTTGTACCGTTTACTTGTGTTAGGTAGGTTAAAGTGGCCATTATGTATGACATTTTGTAAAAACTTATTACAAAGTATTAAGTTCAGCTGGTGCAAAAATAATATTTTTACATATTTTAGATTTGAATGTAGTTTAATAAAAAATATTTTGATGTAGTTTTCTTTGATGTACCGACACTATCTGGATCACGTTCATTGGTGCTCGAAATTGCACAGTATGGCGCAGTTTGCTGTCAGAACAGGCCATGCCATGCCACGCCACTTTGTTTGGTTTGGCACAGCGCAGCGTGGCCGGTGTGGACGCAGTTTTACTGTGTGTTTCTCCTAATCTCCTAGCCGCTCCTAGAGATAACAATTTGAAGGGTATTATTGAAGGAATTATTGTATACTTTGAAGGATATAATACTTTGTGTACATGTTCCAATTCAGGGAAAAATGTAGAAATATGTAGTCTGTAACAGTACATGTCCCTATGCCACAGTAAATTTGAAATCCCGTGCCAGTAAATACAGTGAAGTAATATCTAGAAGGTAGAGGGGCAAGTGTATGAACATGTAGGTATGCAAAAAATAAAAAAGAAATAAATTAAGAAAATATTAATAAATTGTGTAAAAAGATGGCAATTAATTTATTGAGATGTGCAATAGTCATATTGGTACATTAAAATGAAAGTAAGGATTACACAGTGTGATGATTAGTGCCTATATTGACTCGCGTAGTCAGGATAGTGTCTGAGCGAAAAGTAGTTCACTATCTATCTTACAAACAAAAATATGTTGTGAGCGATTAGAGGCCAACAATTGTGTAAATGGGGCTGTTTTGAGATGATGGATGGAATAAAGCCTTTAGTGAAGCAAACAAGAACAAGTCTGGTAGCTGAATAGTTTCTTCATACAATTTTTGCTGGCGTCATGTTATGGATACCACGTGGATTCAGAGAGTATGGACGTTTTTATGCAGTACAGTGTGTGTAAAAGTATTCAAACATGTGTTGGCGTGTGTCAAATCCTAAAATACTAAATGTGTGTGTTAGTCTCAAATCCTAAAATAGTGTCAAGCAGTAATCGGGACAAAATTGTAAAAAGGGGAACCATTGGAAGGTTTGAAATATTAAAGAGATTTAATGCGGGCAATGAACTGAGCCCGTGGTGTCAGTTACCGGATCATGAGTGCAAGACTATTAGTTGATGAATGGTTCGGACTTCAAACTTAAAACATAATTAAAAAAAGGTTCAATAATGTGCAAGAAGGAAATACATGACATTGCAAGATATTGTAATGAGAGGTGACGTCATCTGTAAGGCCCCAAGCTGTAGAGATGGCATACGCCATATGCCATCACCACAAGTAAATAAATTAAAAAAACAGAAACTTCTAAACCAGGTATGAGTGGACATAAATTGTAACAAAAAATTGCCATCTCAAAACGTATATATGACAAAAGAAGTTGACAAGGGAAAAAAAGTGACCGCATTGGAATTTGTTATACCACTTGTAACACCTCGTGTATTACTGATAATTATCTTCGTCTTTACCTGTACTGTTTGAATCAATGAAATAAAAGATTTAAAAAAAAACTTTTGTAATTTTTTTCTTTTTTTTTATAATTAATTATTTTGCCATTATTGGGTTAATTTTATTTTATTTTTGTTTAATAAAATACACGCACGCGCGCACGCGTGTGTGTGTGTGTGTGAACTGATGCATAGAGAGTAATGATTGTGCCCATAAAGTGTTGAATGAAGAAATTTGTGTTAGTGGTTGAAATCACAATCAGAATGATCAATATTGCACACCACTAATAAAAATTATTCCGATTAGCGCTTTCAAGCTTCACAGCTCATCGTCAGATCAGGAATAGACAGGAAATATGTAAAACCCAACCGAGAGGGGTGAAGGGTTGGGTTTTACATATTTCCTGTCTATTCCTGATATGACGATGAGCTGTGAAGCTTGAAAGCGCTAATCGGAATAATTTTTATTAGTGGTGTGCAATATTGATCATTCTGATCATAAAGTGTTGGTAACTGGTCTGGAGGCTTTCAGCACAGAATGAAATGTGTATGCAATGTGTACCTATTGTAATTTTTGTAAAGAAAGTATTCAGTTTTGAAGGAACAAACTATTTTATGGCCATGTTTTAGTAACTATTTGTATTTAGAGAAAGCAATCATGCCAAAAATTCTGTAACAGCAACTCACTTCATACTCTGTACATACATATGTAGTAACATTTGTACATTTTGGTTTGAAAAGTTTCACCAACTTTGTCACTACTTATTGTCACACTGCTAAATACTTCATTCTTGACGAGGCCTTTCGGTGTCTCCACCATCTTCAGGTCTTAAACGACCAACAGGTTTTGTCATTTAAGACCTGAAGATGGTGGAGAAATGTAAATTAATTTTCTTATTGAAGTTCTGAAATTGCCTAAAGTTTTCATTGCTGGAATGAAATTAATATGTTTTGTATACTGATAATTTGAAAATACAGAATCAATATGGTAATAATTTTAAGTGCTTTTATTTGTTACCCGACCCTAACCTAACCTGTGCTTGTGGACCCGCTTAAGTGGACTTGGCCCTCCTCATCTTCTGGTAAGTAGTTATTTTGGGTATCCGTTGTCTGTTGGGAATGTGATACGGCTCCCACACACTGTCTGTCAAGTGTGGGTGGCGACCCTGGGTATTTCCTTTTTGTACTACTACAAGTCAGCAGTGCACTGGCATCTTAATTTGTTTGAATAAGTAACACCAATAACAGGATCGAATGTGAAATGTGTGTGTGTGCATTTTAAAAAACAAGCAGATGAAAGAACAGGAGAGACAATATTAATGTAAAAATTATACCAAAAATAATTTAAGTAATTTAGCACATAATTACTGACACTCAGTTACTTCCACTCATCTAATGTTTCCTTCACTGTTATTCTCACACTAATTGTCTTCACTGCTGGTAATCTATCCTTTATTAATTTTGAAACGATCTGTTTCATTTACACTCGGTCCAATCTCACATAATATTTTCAATTTTCATAACGTGGTCACATCCTGATGTCCAGTCTGTAGGAGAAATGCAAACAAATTCCTTTTTTGCTAAGTTTATACTGTCTATAGAAAAAAGCATGGTTTTTGCTTTTAACATGCTACTTCATGGTAGCCCAAATCAATTGTAGGATTAAGATCTGGGTAATACGGTGAAACTCGTAAAATGGAATCTCCATGGTTTGCCGAAATAGTGTTTATTTGAAAAGTTTTGAATGTTGGTTTATTTTTTTTAATTAGTGAATAGAACTTATGTTTTAACATAAATGGACTAAAGTAATCCCCATGATTCACTAACCAGTTAATCATGTCTGTCTCTGTGTTAATGAAGTTTGTTGCAAATGGATTTATTTATTTATTGGGTTTATCAGTCACTTTTGTCATTGTCTGTCTGTCTATGTTTTTGTAACTGACGAACTGTGAAAATAATTTTTGTCTGTGTATACTATGGGCACATAGTATGACCGTTCCTTCTGTGAACTGCTGCAATTTTCTTATGCATCAACTCTTTAAGTTTCTAATGTCGTGTTTTTCTATTAAATGTTTCCTATTGGTTTTGGTACCTTCCCATCGAAATCCTATTTGACAAATAATGTAGTTTAGATTAGATACACTACCATTATAATTAATTTGTTATTTGAAGTTGTTCAGATTAATTTAATGTTGGTCTTTCCTCTTCTATGGATTGACATTCGTGATAAATTAGTCGAATAGTACACTTGTCGAAATCATCTAAATCAGTTTTTATTTCCTTTGTTGAACGTTTTTTGTGGGGAATGCTGAAAGATTTTATATCACCTATATACCCCGATGCTTCTTTAATAATTCTAAAGACACTACTTAGAGACATACTGCACGCCTGAGCTACCCGTTCCTGTAACTTTCTGATATTTCCATACCTTCCACTTTAATACACCTGTACACGTTACAAATTATTTTCTGACTCTGACCGTGTCTGACCTTCCTTTGAACTGAAGTCGACAGTGATCCAGATGATTCATTTCACTCTCCAAACCAGAAAATATAGCAATAAACTAAACGCCAAGCTTTTGATGAAAACTGGTGTTTTTTTAAAAATACAAACACAAATATATTGCAACGAATCACAGGATCATGATAGGCGGGGCAAGTCATATATTACACAGACAATGGACATTCATATTATATTGGTAGATGGTTAAGTTTGGTTGTTATCAATTGTATTTAGTAAGGTTAAGGGTTTAGTTTAAAGAAGACTGTGCATTATTATTTATGGTGATCCATGTACTGTGTTAGTGGAAATGTGCGCGCGTGCGCGAGTGGTAAACGTTTCCCGGGTGGCGCGTGATGTATTATCGTTGTGTGGCCATTAAATGAACTTAGACGTGTGTATCGCTACAATCCCTATACCTGTCGGACTATTGTTTACGTTCATGTATATTATAAATAGGTAGGCAGCATGCATGAGATACGTGTAGTCTGATTACCGCTATGCATGCTGTTACAAGGTAAATGCACTCTAATGCATGAAAAGTGCATGGTCACCTTACTAACCATGTGACTTCCATCCACCAATAGAATGCTGACTGGTGGTTGGAAATTTTCTTATGCCTGTCGTTACACAGGCAGTTCTTCTACGCCATCTACCGCGAACGGGTCGTGCACTCCTTGTACAAGAATTCTCTCGCTTGCAAGGTGTTGTAAAAACTATTCGTCGCTAGTGAAACGGGAAGACTCAGAACTGTGTGTGTGGTACATTTGCACACACCAGTGTTTTAACGCATTGTGCGAAAAATTACAAGCAGTTCTTCACTGCTGCTACCACGAACGGTACATACAATTCCTTGTACAAGATTCTACCGCTTGCAAGGATCTGTTAAGACTTTTCGGGGATAGTAACGCGTGTGACGCATAACAATTGATTTTATATCTTTACACACGATATTAATATTGTAGTATTACGTGTGTAAGAAGTGAGTGTAACTGTATCACTGTGGGAGATTTGTCCGCAGTGACGGTATCATTAATTGTTACGCAATTGTTCCATCAAGACGTTTCCGTGCTAGTGCAAGATTTCCTCATAGGGTGGTCTGCCGATTGCGGTAGACCTTTGTATTCGCGAGAACACTTGAAGAAGCCGGAGAGGTATAAGTTCAATATACCGTTATTGATTAAACTCACTGTCACCTGAGATATTACTTGGTCTTAAACTCTGTATAAGTTTTGCGAGTAATAAAATCCGTAGTACGTTGTGTGTGCGAAGTGTCGGATTCATCGTGGGAATTGCAGGACATCAGCCCAGCTGTTACAGGACATCAGCCCAGCTGTTACAGGACATCAGCCCAGCTGTTACAGGACATCAGCCCAGCTGTTATAGGACATCAGCCCAGCTGTTATAGGACCAGCCCAGCTGGTACAGGACATCAGCCAAGCTGTTACAGGACGCCAGCCCAGCTGTAAACGTTTCTGGTGAAACGTCTGTCATTTGTAAGCCACACCTGACGAACCATCTATACCGCAAAGACCGGCCCTTCTCTTCAACAACATCATCGTGGGAGTCTTCTTATGTAACGTATCACGTCTTGCGTATGAACATTATTTAACATTTTAGAAGAAAGACTCTATATCAAACATTACATTCTGTACATTACAAATATACCATATAAACTATAACTTGTGTTTGTACAATAAATAATCTTAAACCCTCCAATATAGACTTGTAATTTGAAATACACATACTATCATATCCTATGCGCCAATAGTTTAGTAATTTGTGTTGTCGCATAGAGATATTTTGGCGCTTAGCAACGTAGGGCTCGTAAAATAGCGGTAAATTTACGCTATTATATAGTTGTCTATGAATATAAAATTTGTTGGAAAAATCCGACGTATAAATATAATTAACGTAATAATTGTATGTGTATTGTTCATGTGAAAAGCTGAGGATATAATTTTTCAAGTGTGCATATTCTCTTGTATATCATATATGAACAGATTTTATCAGTATATTGGAGGTAGATTATTAGTTGTTGTATGTTAGATAAGGTATTTACATGTTGATATTTTGAACTGCTTTTTCTGCGTGCATATAAACTGGTTACCATATGTTCTAATCTTGTTGTGATAATAATAACTTGCTTTGCGTATAAATCAATAAATTTAAATTTACTAAATTTTAAATTAAATTTTAATCATTATGGCGGAGTCAAAAGGGATAGAGAGTGCTTTAGCGGCCATATTAGCTAATATGAAAACTATGGAAGAAAAAATGGATGTGAATATACAGAAGCTTTCAGCAGAAGCCGGGAAACAAAACAAATCACTCCATGAGGAGAACAAGAAATTATACGCGGCCGTGCAGGAGCAATCTAAACAAAGCAAACAAATGATAGAAGCGGCAGAAAAGCGTATTAGCGAGACCGTGGAAACTATGAAAGCTAATATAGAGGCGAATTTAGAAGTAAATAAGTCACGGCTTAATGAATGTGAAGCAAAACTCTCTGGTATGGAAGAGCAAGTAATACAACACAGATCTACGGTGAGTGAATTAATGGCTGAGCAAGACGTGCGGATTCAAGAGCTGCAACAGCAAGTGTCACGATTGCAAAGTACCTCGTCACCACTAAACTGTACTACGTATGTATATAAGACTTTGGATGACGTTAATTCACAGCAAAGATTTTATGGACGGGAGAATGAAAACCCCATGGATTTCATTCAAATTTGCCAGCGGGATCTGGAGCAAATTGGTGATACCTTAAGTGAAGCTGATAGAATTAATTTCATAGTGCGGCGACTTAAGGGTACCTCTGCGGAGTGGTTTAGTATCGTCCAGGATAAAATCAACACGTTGGAAGACCTGGTAAGACATTTCAGAGCTAGGTACTGGAATGAGGAGATCCAGCGTAAGATACGTACGCAGCTGGAGTTTGGAAAATATTCCAATACCAGAGGGCCTAAAGAAGCATATGTGATGCAGTTGATATCCAGAGCTAGATATCTTGAGCCTAGCTTAACCGAACCTGACATGGTAAGTAAACTTGCGCACCACTTTGGACGCGGGATACAGGTGGCCGTCCTTACGCAAGGAATTAAGTCGTGGGACGAGCTACTCACATTACTTGCAAAATGGGAAGGTATCGACAACCCGAATATAAATGGTAACGGTAATGTAACACCGCATAAAAGTTTTCAATATCAAAATCAAACTAAGCAAACACAGTCGCAACAACAACAAAGACCTAAGATGTCGAATAGAAATACCAATCAAAAATTTAGTGCCAATAAAGTAGCAGTAGTAGAGGAAGAGGATTCCGATATAGAACAGTCAAAAAACGTGTAAGGCTGCACGGCGTGAGTCCGTGCAACAGAATAACTAGTACACGTAAAGGTAGGAATGAAGTTTCAAAAGCCCGGTGTAAATATAAAAAGCAGTTCAATAAATCAAATGTGAAAGATGTTAATTATAAGAAAAACTTTGTAGTGTCCGGCCTATATCCTGCCGTAATTAGAGATAGTTTAATTTGCAATAACCATAGTAAGGAAAATGAGAAAGGTATTAGCGTTGAAAATGACACTGACCTCATTGTCAACGCGAAAATTAATGGATGTGTCGGCGAAGTTTTATTTGACAGCGGCGCAGAAATTTCGTTAATGGATGAGCGATTCCTAGAGAGGCACAGGAAACATTTTAAAAAAATCCCGATTCTGCCAGCAGCCCACAAAATCATAAAATCAGCGACAGGTGAATCTCAGAGGGTTGACCGTCAAGCTATGATAACAGTATCCATTCAGGGAATGGAAATAGAGGTCACTGTGCTTATGGTCAAGAAACTCGTGTATAATGTTATTTTGGGAGTGGACACATTAAATAAACTGCACGCGACCATGGATTTTCCAAATAAAATACTGAAATGTACAGTAAATAATAATAAACACAATATCAGGTTAGGACGCAGGAGGGGTAAGACGGAGTCTGATTGTGAACCTATTACTATAACTCGCCCAGCGGTTCAACTTGCCGATAAGATAACACATAATCTGCGGACTCATAGCAGGCAGATAACGAGCAATGAGCAAGATAAGCTGCAAAGTATGGTTGATAAATTTGAATCTGTGTTTTCCAAAAATCCTACCGTCACGAATGTTTATGAACACAGTATTCAGGTCACGGATGAAAATAAATTTGTACGGAAGACGTACCCCATCCCCCTTCACTATCAACAACAGGTTGATGCCGAAGTTAAGAGTATGCTTCAGAATGGTGTGATTGAACGAACTGATAGCAATTTTTTAAATCCTATGGTTGTTGTTAAAAAGAAAAATAACGACATTCGATTATGTCTCGACATGAGAAATCTAAATTCTATTACAAAAAAATGCTACGACTGTGCTCTGAATGTGGAGAACTTATTCATAAAGTGTCAAGGGGTTAAATACATGTCTCGCCTTGATCTCAAAAGTGGATTCTGGCAGATTCCCCTTGCCAAGGAGTCGAGAAGATACACAGCATTTCTATATCGAAATAAATGCTATCAGTTTAAAGTAGTTCCATTTGGTTTGGTTACCAGTTTAGCGGCCATGGTCAGATGTTTGGAGTTAGCTCTGGGACCCGAGGTGGAGGACTTCGTCAGCATATTTGTTGATGATATTTTGGTCATATCCAAATCATTTGAAGAACATCTTGAACATCTCAAGATTGTATTTCAGAAATTGCAAGCCGCTAACCTGACTCTCAATCTTGAAAAGTGTGAGTTCGGGAAATCGCAAATTAAATTTTTGGGTCATATTATCTCAGCGGAAGGTATAACAACGGACCCGGAAAAAATACATGCGATCATGGAGTTCCCGAAACCCACAAAACCCAGGGATATCAGAGCGTTCCTCGGATTGACTGGTTACTTCAGACGTTTTACTCCAGAATATTCTGGGACAATTGAGCCGTTGTTAGAACTACTTCGTAAGAGTAATAAATGGAGATGGGAGGAGCGTCATCAGCATGCTTTCGACGCGACTAAAAATTTGTATAGTAGAAACCTGCACGTGTTCCATCCTGAGAAAAGGGGCACATATGTCCTGAATTGCGATGCTTCTGATTATGCCATTGGGGGGGTACTCTACCAACGGAATGAGAAGGGCGAAAACAAAATAATTGCGCACAGTAGTAGGTCACTAAAAGGGGCCGAACGTAACTATTTCACATCGGAGAAAGAAATATTGGCTATTGTGTACTGCATTAGTGAATTTCGTTATTACCTGGTTGGACAACACTTCGAAATCCTTTCGGACAACCAGGCCTTATCGTTCATGTTGCGCTGCAAGTTAGCGAACGCTCGCATATCCCGTTGGATCATGGCCATCCAAGAGTACGACTTTACCATTAAGTACTGTAAGGCAAGCGAGAACCAAGCAGCTGACACGTTAAGCCGATACCCTCCAATGGTGGAAGAACGTCATGCGTCTAATAACCAGGAGGTTCAAATTCTAGCTGTCAAATATAAATTAGAAGACAGTCTCAAAAATAAGCTAAGAAATATTGGTATGGAACAGCAGCGTGACACAAAGTTGAAGCAGATATATGACGCTATCCGGATACAAGAAAACCCTAAGTACAGAATATATAAAGACGTAGTGTATAAAATTATCAATGGTGGATGGAAGATTATGGTACCGGACGCCATGGTGGAAGACCTCACCTGGATGTGTCATGAGAGTCTGGCTCATGCGGGGCCTTATAAATGTTACCTGGCAATGCGGGAGGATTTTGTGTGGCTAAATATGACCAGGAAAATAAAGGCCATACTCCGCTCATGCCACATCTGCCAAACAGCGAAATATCCGAACCAACATACACAGGTTGAAATGGGTAACATTGTCGTCCGTAATAAAAATGACCTTGTATGCATTGATTTTTTGGGTCCACTTCCTCGGGCGGCACGTGGAATGAAGAACCTGGTGGTTGTTACGGATGCCTTTACCAAACATGTTAGCCTATATGCTATTGGTAGACCTACTACGTCGGCTGTCATAAACATTATGCTAAATAAATACATGCCGAAAAATGGTCCCGTAAGGAAGATACTCTCAGATCAAGGTAAGCAATTTACGAACACCAAGTGGCACTCCGAGCTTGAGAAACACGGGGTCCAGACGGTCTTGACAGCGATCCGGAGACCGCAAGGTAACTTGGCCGAGCGGGTCAACAAGGAGTTGGGACGGTTGTTCCGTACGTACTGTAATACTAACCAGAGTAAGTGGCCGGAATTCCTAGAATTTTTTGAGTATGCCATAAATGGAAATTATAATTCTACTACTGGGTATACTCCGAATGAACTCCAAACCGGAGAAATGCCAGGCCGGGTCTGGGGTAAACACATTGAAAGGATAGCGACACATAATATGCCTATACCAGTTGAGATAAAGAAAATCGAGGCTAGAAGACGCATTAAAAAGTGCGCCGAGGAGCGCACGGAGAAATTTAATGCGGAACATAAACTAGTCAAGTTCAAGACTGGAGAGAGTGTGCTTTTACGAGCATTAAATGTTGGAAGAAGGGAGGACAACACAGCCGCGAAGTTTTTTAGGCTGTATAATGGTCCGTATACCCTGTCGGAGCAAGTTGGGAAAAATACCTTTATCTTAACCAACCCAAATACCAACCGTGCGATTGGTAAATTCCATGCGTCCTCATTGAGGAAGTATTATACAAAGGATCCGTAAACTCAGAAATAAATGTCAGGATATAGGGGTAAGAATGTGTAGTGATGTTAAATATGTCAAGTTCAGGTTTAAATGTTGTATGTAAGATGACTCTGAGAGTGAACAATAATCTAGTTTAGATAAGGAATGTTGTCTGTGTACGCTATGATCCTGCATAAGATTTCGTTATCTGTGTGTCAAGAACATGTGTGTTTGTTTTGGTTTGAAGGTTACCACGTGTCTTTTGATTTGATGCTTCTGTCAAAGTGACAGTTGGAATTGTTAGTATTAATTGAGGATGTTATTTGATTTTAGTTCGAGGGTATTATTATTATTATTTCTGGATTAGGAAGTTGTTTTAGGTATATAAAAAAAAAAAAAAAATTTTTATTTTTTGTTAGTTAACTAAAAAAAAATTTTTTTTTTATGCGGGAGGGAGTTAATCCTGCAACGAATCACAGGATCATGATAGGCGGGGCAAGTCATATATTACACAGACAATGGACATTCATATTATATTGGTAGATGGTTAAGTTTGGTTGTTATCAATTGTATTTAGTAAGGTTAAGGGTTTAGTTTAAAGAAGACTGTGCATTATTATTTATGGTGATCCATGTACTGTGTTAGTGGAAATGTGCGCGCGTGCGCGAGTGGTAAACGTTTCCCGGGTGGCGCGTGATGTATTATCGTTGTGTGGCCATTAAATGAACTTAGACGTGTGTATCGCTACAATCCCTATACCTGTCGGACTATTGTTTACGTTCATGTATATTATAAATAGGTAGCCAGCATGCATGAGATACGTGTAGTCTGATTACCGCTATGCATGCTGTTACAAGGTAAATGCACTCTAATGCATGAAAAGTGCATGGTCACCTTACTAACCATGTGACTTCCATCCACCAATAGAATGCTGACTGGTGGTTGGAAATTTTCTTATGCCTGTCGTTACACAGGCAGTTCTTCTACGCCATCTACCGCGAACGGGTCGTGCACTCCTTGTACAAGAATTCTACCGCTTGCAAGGTGTTGTAAAAACTATTCGTCGCTAGTGAAACGGGAAGACTCAGAACTGTGTGTGTGGTACATTTGCACACACCAGTGTTTTAACGCATTGTGCGAAAAATTACAAGCAGTTCTTCACTGCTGCTACCACGAACGGTACATACAATTCCTTGTACAAGATTCTACCGCTTGCAAGGATCTGTTAAGACTTTTCGGGGATAGTAACGCGTGTGACGCATAACAATTGATTTTATATCTTTACACACGATATTAATATTGTAGTATTACGTGTGTAAGAAGTGAGTGTAACTGTATCACTGTGGGAGATTTGTCCGCAGTGACGGTATCATTAATTGTTACGCAATTGTTCCATCAAGACGTTTCCGTGCTAGTGCAAGATTTCCTCATAGGGTGGTCTGCCGATTGCGGTAGACCTTTGTATTCGCGAGAACACTTGAAGAAGCCGGAGAGGTATAAGTTCAATATACCGTTATTGATTAAACTCACTGTCACCTGAGATATTACTTGGTCTTAAACTCTGTATAAGTTTTGCGAGTAATAAAATCCGTAGTACGTTGTGTGTGCGAAGTGTCGGATTCATCGTGGGAATTGCAGGACATCAGCCCAGCTGTTACAGGACATCAGCCCAGCTGGTACAGGACATCAGCCAAGCTGTTACAGGACGCCAGCCCAGCTGTAAACGTTTCTGGTGAAACGTCTGTCATTTGTAAGCCACACCTGACGAACCATCTATACCGCAAAGACCGGCCCTTCTCTTCAACAACATCATCGTGGGAGTCTTCTTATGTAACGTATCACGTCTTGCGTATGAACATTATTTAACATTTTAGAAGAAAGACTCTATATCAAACATTACATTCTGTACATTACAAATATACCATATAAACTATAACTTGTGTTTGTACAATAAATAATCTTAAACCCTCCAATATAGACTTGTAATTTGAAATACACATACTATCATATCCTATGCGCCAATAGTTTAGTAATTTGTGTTGTCGCAATATATATATATATCATGTGCTGTTGGCACAAAAACAGTTTATTCAGGTTTAGTAACCTTACGCTGATTTTTAGTTTATGGTTTAGTAATAGTAAAAATGATAATTTGTTTGTAAGTGTATATTAATAAACATATTAAGAATATAGTAATTAAAATGTTCTTAACTATTTTGTACATATGTTGATTACAACATTTTTTCCATATTTGGGGGGGGGGGCTAATCCCAAAACCTGCCTTGGGTGCACCACTGCATAGGAAGGCTAATTTCATAATTTGTGCATATAATCTGGAGATCAAAAATTGCTTGTAATTGACCCATAATTGTGTGAGCAGAATGAGCTGTATCTCCAATCTAATATAAATCTGTAATGATTTGATATGCTTGCACATTGTATGACAGATCTGTTTGGTCACAATTTGCCATTGTAAAGTAATAAATACCCATTATTCTTTACATATCGTATCAAATTAAAAAACAGCAGTTTAGGTGCCTTGTTTTTTAAGAATATTCTTTTGTTTTACAAAAAAGTTTGTGAAGCAACACTTTTTTTATTAAATCTTTTTAGTAAGAGTCACGTCAGGTTGTCAGTGAAACTTGCCTTTGTGGTTGGTGAGGCTCATTTGATTTGACCTGCCTGTTTGGGCTCATTTGATTTGGCTCCATCTGTCTACTGTAACTCTTCACTTTTGTACAGTGCCAACAAAAGGTTATTGAAATTCGTTGAAAAATACCAAATGTGAAAGGTACACTACGAATAAATCACTTTGATGACACTCTCTTGTAACTGAAGACATCAAGAAGAAAAAACCAATTAGAAAATAGGGAAGAACAGATTTTCTATTTTAGACAGAATGTGCAAGTCTTTTTCTTCATATTTCTAGGTCTCTCTTTTATGAAATTCCAATGTAACATCTTGTTTTCAAAAAATTTGTTCCGGATGGATCACATAACTTTTGTCAGAGGCACAAGGGAAAACAAATGAAGGGAAGGGAACAAAAGTCTCGTGACCTTTTTCTGATTGGTCTCATCAAGAGGGGAATGACTTTATCAACCATATTATGAGGGGTGATGAGACATGGATTTCACATGGAACAGTGAAAACATTGTGTCAAGTCAGTAGACTGATTTATGATTTTTGTCAGAAAAAAAAATATACTGAGCACACTGGATATTATGATGACTGTGTTTGTGTTGCGAGACCAGAAGAGCATCTTACTTACAGATTTCATGTTAAAAACAACAGTGAACTGACAGGACTACTGTCTGAAATTTCTGACTACCATTAAAAAAGAAAGAAAGAAATAGCACAGTACAATATCAAGCAGCATTAATTTAATTCATGATAACACTTATAATATCACCATATGGCAAGTCATTAACTACTTAAACATTTTTCATAGTGTTTTTTTGAATAACCGCCAAACAATCCTGATTTAGCTCTAAGGGAGTTCACTTGAAAAGGTGTAGTCATCACATATTAAAGCAATAACAGAGATGTTGAGTGCCATAGAGGTTGCTGAAAAATGGTTACAATGTTGGAATAGAAAACTAACACCTTTTATGATAAGTGTTTGCATTTTAGATTACCTTTGTGTTATATAGTCTTTGATGATGGTAAACAGAAACAAGTGAATAACATTGAATGTCTATTACTTATTGGATTTGACAGGTTTGGCGTACAAATTGTAACTGACTTTATGTGGAGAAAGTCGAATTTCTGTCTGATTTTTATTAGGATGTATACAATTGTAAAAACTAATTATACAAAAGAATTGCAATTTGTTGGTCATACTGAATTCCAGGCAACTGTTGCTGTAGCCATGTGACTGAGAATGTTTGCATTCTTTGCATTGCAGGTTTCCCTCTTTTTTACATAAATATAAATTTAAGTCCAATATATTTATTGGTAGTCATAAATTCATTTGTATATTGTTATACTGTACTTTTAAACAAACAGACTGCATTTATCGAACAAATTGGTAGTTTGAACTAAACCCATACCAATTAGGTCACTCCATTGTATACTAAATTTATGTTCCATTTTATTTCACATTTATCGCAAATTAAAATTGATTTTTCTGTATTGGGTATTAAACATTTTCTTTTGGCCATGTAAAAATTAAATAATTCTACCAAACTGTCATCTATTAAAATATCAAAATGAGTAATAATATAGCCAGAGAGTGTAGTTGTTATTCTATTGCTTATATTGTTAAGTTCTGAAATTTGTTATTTGAAACTGAAGAAAGCACTTTTAAATATCTAGTTGGACAAGCCAGACTCTACTGTTGGTAATATGAAAAGGTCTGTATCATCATTCCTTGGACAAGTTGGAAGTGTGTTGAATCCTTTGCCAGATGATGGAGATGAAGAAGCAATACTGATACAAGGCGATAATCATGTCTTCCTTAACAGGTTACAAGTAAGAAACATTACTTATTACATTTATTTTTTTATAAGTAAAAATAATTTTATATAATTGCAGTTAGCATTATAATTATATAAATGTTTGTCTTCACAGACCTTTGGGGTCTGTAAACCTAATTATGCAATAGCAACTGTAAATTGAAGACTGTTTGCTTAAATTAAATAACAGGATGTACTTTTGGATAACCATTTGCAGAGTGCTATGTTGAACTGTATCCAAAGCTAAACAAAATTAAGATACTTAGTGATTTTCCTCTTGTATCTTATTGTTACAATCATAATTTCATTTGTGATAATTTAAGTTTTGATTATTTGTTAATTAGTTGTTAATATTTTATATCTGATGCAGCTGATGAAGAAAAATTTACAGGCATTGCACAAATGCAATGCACAGAGAAGGGTATTGAAAATGCTTCAATAAATCTAAAAAATATATATATTTATGTTCATTCACCAATCAATGAATTCATTCTTCATTTACCAATGTGCAGATTATAAGTTAAATGTAGTCGCATTCATAAGCGAAGTTTTATATGTGCACTACGTTATTGACAACAAAGAAGTAGTTTCTATGGAAACTCACCTGTTCCCATTTTCGATCACGCACCAGCCGCAAATGTGGGACACGTCCTTATAAACATTTTCAGTGTTAAAATCCATTTTGTGATTTCACAGATTACTGTGTGTGTGAGGGGGATATTAATAGAAGTGTGTTTGTGGGGGGGGGTACAGCGGGGTTTAATAGGAGTTGAATGTAATTAAGAAGGTAGATTACTGCATTAACGACAATTTAATGACTGATTTCAATTGTATGTGAAGTATATAATTTATTACGATATGAAAGAAAAAAATTGCTATAATACCAAGGAATTGAGCTTATTTGAGAACCAAAGTTGAAAGGTTCCTAGATTCTTGTTACTTCATATTTAATACATTGTAATTTGAAAGTGCAATGTTAGGAAATATTTCAGTTAATTTTTTATTAATTCTTATGAACATATAAAACATTGTTTTGGACACAGATATTAAAATGCCTAGCATTTATACTTTCAGTTAAACCTTCGTATGAAATTAATCAACCTTTTTAAGAATATTGACATTAACTATTGATGGTATTACATTTTATAACTGTTTTTGTCTAGTCAGTGTCTCTGTTTCCTTTTCTCTTTTATTTATTTATTTTTTACTGTAATAAATCAGTACATGGTCATCTGATCTTATCAGTTGCTATTAACCATGGTGTGTGTGTGTGTGTGTGTGTGTGTGTGAGAGAGAGAGAGAGAGAGAGAGAGAGAGAGAGAGAGAGAGAGAGAGAGAGAGAGAGAGAGAGAGAGAATTTGCGCATGTTGATCCTCCAAAAGGTTGCGTGTGTGAGTTTTTCAGCCTTGATCTCATGTCCCGATACAACGTTCTGATAGATGACAATAACATACCTCGATGACCATATTGCAAGAGAAAATGGTATGCCAAAGTCTTGTGTGTGTGTGTGTGTGTGTGTGTGTGTGTGTGTGGTGTGTGTGTGTGTGTGTGTGTGTGTGTGTGTGTGTGTGTGTGTGTGTGTGTGTGTGTGTGTGTGTGTGTGTGTGTGTGTGTGTGTGTGAGGTCTGGTGTTTTATTCCTCTCAGACATTACTTTTAAATAGTCCTGGATCTGTCAGTAATTATTAGGACATGTGTTGGTTTGTACAGGTATTGACCCACTTACATACAATCCAGAAGTTATTTATGTATAATGTCCGCACTGCATCTGTTTTTTTATCATTCTGTAATTGTATTATTAACAGTATATTAATAATTACTCCCTGTGTTGTGTACACACAAATTTGCACCACTCCTTGTCTATGGATGTGAAAAATTATACACTATAAGTTGATAAACTTGGGTTTTGCACTGCACCTCGTATTTATTTACGATTTTGCATAAAATATGTTTTGTGAATGTTAAACTTTCTTCCAGTGTGGGTCTCTCTCTCTCTCTCTCTCTCTCTCTCTCTCTCTCTCTCTCTCTCTCTCTCTCTCTCTCTCTCTCTCTCTCTCTTACACACACACACACACACACACACACACACACACACACACACACACAACACTAACACTTCGCAGTTCAGTCTTGCCCCTCATGACAGTATTGACAACATTAAAACAGGTGATATGTCTGCTTATTTATTCATCGTTTATACATTATTTATGTTTTACATTCTACACCTCCCCCTTTCTCTTTTGAAAACACAATACAGTGAAACCTTGATATAACACTTTCCTGTGGACCAAAAAGCATTTTATAATGAGGGTCCCTTTATATAAAGGGTTCAAGTTTAACTTGAGAAATGTAAAGAAATTTCTAAAAAAAAATAATTGTTTATATCATATATACTGTCTTGGCGACACTTGGCAACCTAAACTTAATAATTATCGGAGTTAATTTGGGATGATTTCTTCTAAGAATTTTTATAAAGCTGAGCTCCTTGCAAACCATATTCCTATCTGGCAAATACAATCCAGTATCTATAACCAAATATCTATCATGCATTTATATTATTACAAGTTAAGTAAAAAAAATAATAATATATGTTGTAAATCATAAAGAATTATCCTAAATCATAAAGTTATCCTAAAACTTTTTAGAATTAAAGTTAGGGATGAAAAATAAAGAAAAAAACTTGTTAACATTTATTCAGTATTCTTAAAAAAAAAAAAAAAAAAAAAACTGGCGTGAGATTTCTTCCAAATACTATACTGATGAATACAAAATTCTTTTTATTTAAGATACACATTAAAAAACAGAAAAATTCAAATATGTTTATAAAAAGGAAAATCATGAAAAGTAAGTTTTTTACAAAGTGGTTTTCAGTTAATTTAATTATTTACTCAAGATTGGTGAAAGAAAGTGTAGTGAAAATCATTATAACAAGACATATATAATGCAACGCTACATTCTTATGCATGAATATTTTTGTTGATTGTGTCTAATATGCTAATGTACTCAACCAAGGCCTTAGAATTTTGTAGAGAGGGAGTATCATGAAATGAAATAATTATTATAAATTTGGGAAAGAATAAAATTATGTTTTATTTACAAACAAAAACTAAAAATTTAAATATATATGCCCCTTCTCATAAGTGTTCATGTTCATGTAAATAATCATCATATTAAGAACTTATATTTAGAATTACAAACCTTGTATTGATATATAATAAAAATGAAATTTACCTTGGGTGACTGACAGACATTAAGAAACCATTGACAACTGACAATTTAACAATTAAAAATATGAGAATAGATTGTGTTTCAAATAATGGTAATGTGAATAGAAACAGTATGCTCTGAAAGAATTATACAATCGTTTAGCATTTTTGTGCTCAGTTAAATCTTCATATAAAATCTTTATTTTCATTCTTTTCAAAAATTGTTATATCAACTATAGTATTTATAATTTGTATGAACTAATTATACGTATCATGGTTTCTGATGATGCTATTGTGTGTGTGGGGGGGGGTATTATTACTTTATCATCGACATTTTCACACAACACAGCATATGTAAGGTGCTGCCTGTTCCGCCTTCGAAGATCCTCCAGTCATCTTTTCCTGGCTCTACTCACCATTCCTTAGAATCGTCCATATAAATGTTACCAGATCCATTCCTTACCGGATTGTCCATATAAATGTTAAAAACAGAATGATCACTGTTGCACACCACTATATAAAAATTATCCCGATTAGCGCTTTCAAGCTTCACAGCTCATCGTCAGATTGGAACAGACAGAAATTATGTGAAAACAAACCCTTCATCCCTCTCACCCCACCCTGATCACACACAACAAGCTATAAATTAATGTCCCTTCCCCACCCCCTAAACCCTGTCCCACCATCTGTAGAGTTACATATTTTTCTAGCAAATTCATTGTGTTTCAGTGTTGTTTGTGTGTGTGTGCGCGCGCGCGCACGCGCGCGCATCCTTTTAAACTTACCCTCTTCCTCTCCACACACGTGGGTCAGTCACACACCCTTATTTTAAACCATCCAATTAGTACTATGCAATATAATTCTTAATCCTTGGATTTCGTTGTCCATGACGTGTCCGTTACTTAACTAAATATCACTATAATATTGACGACTCGGAACACAAAGTTTTTTATAAGCAAAAACGTAAAGTTTTACCTTACAGCCTAAACCGGCTTTCACCTATAGAAGGCTTCATCAGAGGCTGTCGTTAGTAGCGCTGCTCGTCTTGTTGTTGGCGACGAGAAAGTGTTTCGAAAGATTGAAGCTGTGTGTGTGTGTGGTGAGATGTGTTCGAATAATGCGTGCGATTTGAATTGTGTCTGTTCGTTTAGGATGTCGTTTTTATTTGTTTTTGTGTGTTTGTATATTTCTAATTGTTCTAGAGTGTCTAGTTTTCGGCCTTTTGTGTGTACGTGTAGTATGTTCATGTTATTGTCGATGTTTTTATATGTGTGGTTTGCTTCAATGAGGTGGTTTGCGAAGGTAGATTCTGTAGTGGTGTGGAGTGCTTTAGTGTGTTCAATGTATCTCTGTTTGAAGCTACGTCCTGTCTGGCCTATGTAGAATTTACTGCAATTTGAACAATTTAGTTTATATACACCGGGTAGATCGAATTTGTTTTGTGCTTTGGGCATGCGTTTTGATAGTGTGTGTTCTGTTTTGTTAGTAGTTTTGTAAGCGATTCTGTATCCTGCTTTTTTGAATTTGTGGGCAATTTTTTCTGTTTGTTTGTTGATGTATGTTAGTGTTATGAATTTGTTGTTTTCTGTCTTTGTCTGTTGTTTGTTTTGTGTTTTGTGTAGGAGTTTACTGACTATTGTTCTGTCATAACCATTAGATTCTGCTAGATATTTTATCGTGTTTAGTTCGTCTTTGTAGTCTATTTCATCTAAGGGGATGTTGTTAAGTCTATGTATCATGGTTCTAAAAGCAGCTAGTTTGTGTTGTATTGGGTGATTGGAGGTGTTGTGTATTAGTGTGTCAGTTGTAGTTGGTTTTCTGTATCTTAGTCTTAATATCTGTATCTCAATTCTTAATCTTATCTATCTGTCCTCTATCATTGTTAAAAAGAGTAATGTTAAAAAGAGTAGGTGATATAATGCACCTTTTTCTAACACTTTGATTGACAGATATTTGTTGAGACATCCTGCAATTATTTTTAACAGCTATTCTTGTTCTGTTATATAGGCCTTGTCATTATTACTTAATATATATTAATGTTAACAACATCATTCAGGAAAACATTTAGAAATTTGTATCGTGAAAAATTTTAACTGTAAAACTTAATTATAAATAGTTTTTGGGTACATGATTTCTTTTGATTCCCATATTTGAAAGTAGGTGTGTGTCTCTTATCTGGTAATAGAATATCCTATCACTTCTTTTGTAGAAAAAGACAGTTCGGAAGATAATTACTTTGAAATGTATTTTCTCATAAACAAATATGCTAAGATCCAAAGATTACTAATTTCTGCTAATTGATCACAAATTTTATGTGAGGCAAAAATGTAACATTTTCAGTGACATAATTAATATGTATCTCTTCTGTGTATTTTCAGACAAGATTGTATGCCTTAGCTAGTGATCCAAACACGTTTACAAAGGAAATTGACAATGACCAGATGGCACAGTTTGATGTGTGGTTGTCTGTACTTGAAGAAGACAAAATGACAGATGAGAAATTAAGTAAAATGTTGGCGTCAAATAAAGCACTACAAGAAAATTATGAATCATTGGTGCCACAACAGGTAAGATTTTGTGTGTAATTTGTGTGCTTATAGTGTCTCTTGTTTCTTACTTACAAAAAAAAAACTATATTCTATCAATTATTTATTTATTTGTATGGTATTTTTCCATACAGCAACCCATTAGTTGTTTTTTCTGATACCAGTACAACCTCAGTCATTCTTTTGTATATTTTTGGGGCTCAGTTTTATACGCTTCATTCAACAATAATGGGCCAACTGCTTGAAGTACAGTCATACCCCGCTTAACGCGAGTGATACGTTCCTCGGCGATTCGCGTAAAACGAAAATCGCGCTAAGCGGGGTTTCCTATTTTTTACCAACCAATACCTCGTTGTTTTAGTTTTTATTGCTTTTATATGATTTTCCTTGTCAAAATGTGTTATAAACATAATAAAATACGTATGTACGTACAAAGGTTTTGATAAATAAATATTCATAATACGAAATCTCAAAAAAAGCATTTTAATTTAAAAGATATACATACGTACATACAAACGAATATGTACAAAAATAATTTATACAAACATCTACCTAATTCACGTACAATTGATCACAAAGAAGATTCTTGAGAAGTTCTGGGTTGAGGTTCCTCATGTGGCTTCTCAGTCGCAGCCTTTTTGAAAAATGTGTGTCTAGTTGGTTGTGATGCTTTTCGCTTCCTCTCACTTAATAGTTGTTGATAACAATCTATTCCATCATTGACAACTTTTTTGACTTTCACGATTCTCTCCCAATCAACTTCATTTTGCTCTGTGAGGTTTAATCCTGTTTGAATTAACATTAAACCTTCCTGCAAAATTTTAGTTGACAAAATTCACGGTGTTCCTTCAGGAACGATCTCTTCTTTTTCCGCTTCATCTTGAGATTGTAGATCCAGAAGTTCTTCTTTTGTCAAAGGCTGCGCATTGGATTCAATCAATCCCATAATGTCTTGTTTTTCTATGGATTCTTCACTTAGCCTCCCTGTGTTGGCTAGCTGTGTGATGTCATTCACTAAATTTGAAAAAACTTTTATTTTTTTCATTTTTGGCCATGTCCGGCCACAGTTTTTTCCAACAACCATTCATGCAATGTTGCGTAACTTCTTTCCATGAAAGATCAATATTTTCAATGGCTTTCATAATGTTAAACGATTTTCACCATTCTTTGATTGACTGCTTGTCTGCTGAATCTGTTTCATGAATTAATTGGCCGAATGTGCGGCGCAAATAATACGCTTTAAAAGCAGCAATTGCTCCTGATCCATAGGCTGCAATAATGAAGTTGTATTGGGAGGAAGAAACACAACATCAACAGGAAAATCGGTTTGGAGGCTTTCCAAGGTAACAGAATGACCAGGCGCGTTATCCAGAACTAACAGGGCTTTATGTTCTAAGTCGTTCTCCTCACAATATTTTTTTACTTTGGGGATGAAATGGTTAAGATACCAATAATTAAACACAGCCATTGTCACCCAAGCCTTCTTGTTTGATGTCCATATGATCGGGCAAATTTTCTTTTTATAAAATTTAATCGCTCGTGGATTTTCTGAGTGGTACACCAAAAGAGGTTTTAATTTCAAATCTCCATTTGCATTACCCCCCAATAGAAGTGTAAGCCGATCCTTGGCCGCTTTGAAGCCTGGGGCCTGTCGCTCACTTTTAGAAATGAAAGTGCGTGAAGGTACCTTTTTCCAAAACAGCCCTGTCTCATCCACATTGAAAACAAGGTTAGGGGGATAGCTTCGACTGTTCACCAAATCCTTAAATGTGGAAGGATATTTATCAGCTGCTTCCATGTCGGCACTTGCTGATTCACCTTGAAGTCGAAGGTTGTGAAGGTTTGAGCGACGTTTGAATCGATCAAACCAACCTCGACTTGCTTTAAATTCAATGGTCGAAAATTCTTCCTCCTTTTTTTTAATGTCGTCAAACAGGGACTTAGCTTTAGCCATGATAACAGCCTGGCTTAAAGGCATTCACCACTGGTTCATGTCGTTAACCCAAACTGACAGTAGGTGTTCCATTTTTTTCTATAATAGAGGATCTAGACCGATTCACTTTTGTAGCAGCAATAGATGTACCCACAGACTGACTGGATAGCACAATTTTTTCTTTATTTTTTACAATTGTACGTACGGTTGACTCAATTATATGTCAAACTCACGACCGACTTCTGTGGCACCAACACCCGACTCCATACGATTTAAAATTTTCATTTTAACTTCAAGAGTCAACGATTTACGTTTAACTGCTAATTTTGACATTTTATCAGCACACATTGTTAATCCGTTCTAATTGAATGTTCGAACTAAACTGAAAGGAAAACGTATTCCCAATGTTTAGAAACAATAATGGTGGGGGGGGGAGTGAATGGTTTTCCAGGAAATTGGCCGAGACTTAAGTTCAACAAGGGGCCCTAAAAAGGATGGATTAACCTGAACTACCATTCCAAGAATGTAAATTAGTACGTATACAGTACAGTAATGTTTATTTGGCTGAGACAAGATAAATAAGAAACATGAATACATTTCTGGCGGGAATGGAAGATGCATTTTGCAAACTAACGCCTACGTCACACATGTCCGCCTTTTCTACAAACATTGTGCACAGTTTAATCAGAGTTGTGGCATCGGGAACTCAGAAATGGTTAATAAACATCAGCCACTGCTGTGTGTAGTGAAAATGTGTTGTGTCTATTCAGCGTCACCACGGGTCTCCAGCGCAGAGATACGATTTCTCATTCGTCAGAATCTCGCCAACAAGAGTATTCAAGGTCAAATAACATTTATAATGTGTAATGGCACAGCCACGTATGTTTACAAAACGTACTACTGTTTTGGCTGACACATATACAGATCTACGTCTGACCTAATGCAACCTCTTATTTATCTGTACAAATCAGCTGTCTGTTTTTACGTTTCCACTAAACGTGTTGGTAGGCTGACGTGTTCGAACTCCTTAAAAAATAATACATTAATGTAATTATGTGTTTATTTGTCACTTTCAAAATAAAATACGCAAACTTTAGTTGTTAAATTCAAAATTTACATATTCATTACATTTACGATGATACGTATATATACAATATTATTGGTACTGTATATGTAATTGTTAATATGTATAATAAATATTTTCTTAGAAAAAAAAACGCGTTATAGCGAATTCACGTTATGTGGGGTCGCACAAAGTGGGGTATGACTGTATAGTTGTTTTGGATGATTTACTTGTAGTCTGCAATTTTTCATGACTACCCACATACTTTGTTTTATCTCTTAGGTTTTGTGTCTTGCACTTTCTTCCTACATTGCTGCGCCATTGCTACAACTCCATGTTTGCTGAATTGGGCTTCTGTTATCATGTGTGCTAATGTTCACACTGCAGGTGTTAGATGCAGGAACTCTCAAAAATACTTATGCAGTTGATCTTTGTTACATATTTATTGCCTCTTAGTAGGTGGTAAGCTGTGGAATAGGTTTCTTCACTTAGTATCCAGTCCGATGTCTTTTTCCATTTAGTGCCTAATTTTTGCATTTAGAAAACTTAAGAGCAATCTTTACATTTTTCTATTTGTTTGAAAATACATGTTTGGACAGCTATATCTTTGTAATATGTGACCTTCAAAATGTAAAAGTAATTTTACAAGTTTATGTATTTGTTGCATGCGTGTATGTGTGAATGGGAAAACCTATATCTAAGGCCATGGTTGCAGACGTGCAAGTTAATTAGTTCTCAGTATCCATGTTCATTTGCTACAAGTTACCCATAAGAGCTTCATGATTACAGTACCTCCTAATGTTAGCAAGTTTTCGTCTTGAACAGGATTTAAATTGGCTGTATTTGTTTAAAATTTTAGAGGTTTAAGAAGTGCAAAACAAAGTTGGATTAATATTTTTCAAAAAGTGATAGATTTAGAAAATCTTTTTGTAGTTATTTCCAGGTCTATTGTAAAACCCTATCTCAGTGTCCCTGTTGTGGTATTCCATCTAATTTTGATCCTGTAAGGTCCTCATAGATTTAGATACTGTACATTCTTTAAGGTGAATTAAACAGTTCTGGTTAAATGACTATAGTTCCTGTGACAAGTGATAGTAAAAAACAGATTTGTTTGTTTTGTCTCTACAACTCGACAAAGTAAGCACATATTTTACCTTGACTTCATAAGAAGTGTAATCAAGCTAACATATTTTAATGAGTTTGTTTTACTTGTATGAGTAAGCTCCACTATTAAGCTTTTAACTCATGAAAAAAATTGTTCACTTTCAAACTGATAGAATTCAAAATAGTTCAGTTTTCAAATCGTCTGAATCATTCAATTAGGGAATCAACCTTTATGAAATAAAATGTTTAATTAATAAAACATCAAAATGAAAAATTATAGGTTTTGCTGACACAGTGGTGTGGTAGCAAGATCAGGATACAACACAAAATTGTGTATGATATCTACAAACCAATTTTTGGTATACAGCTTTCCAATCTTCTGTTAACTAGTATTAAGTAACACCCTTTGGTTCCTACTACCATAGAGTGTGTAAGTATTTATTCCAACTTGTGTCTACAGGTCTTATATCACTTACCAAATTTCCTTACGATGTAACTTCAGAATTTTTGTTTTAACTTGAGCATTTTTTCATTCATAATTAGTGTATGATGTCAGTTGGTAGGTATCTTCTCTTCTCATCTATGGTGGTACAGCCCAAATCGGACCCTGGTATCCAATCTTCACATCCAGTCCACTCTGTCTTCGCCACCACCTTCCAGTTCCTCATCCCCTTCTCTCATCCAGAACACCGTTCTCTCGTCTCTTCCTTGATCTGTGTATGGGTCTTGTCCGTCCCAGATAGCTGATAACATCCTTTTAGGGGTTCTGTCCTCCACCATTCTGATGGTATGCCTAGCCCAAATTGGAAGGTATATGGTGTCACAACATATGAACAAGGTATTATTCAAACAAAATGAATCTGTCTGCAGGAATGCAGCTAGAATTTTCTTCTAAGGGGAGGGGGTTCTGTTGGAGTGTTTAGATTTTTGTAAACAACACTACAAAAGTATTAAATAAGAAAAAGAACTTGTTATTTGGTACCTATTTTGTTGTAATCAAGAAGTAAGTGTGGGGACATAAGGATACATTAATAGATATCTGAAATTTAATGGTCATAAACAGTAAAAATTCTATAACACATTACATTATAAATAAATTAAACAAGACTACAAAACTGGCACAATTTTCTCTCATATTTTACAGACACTGCTAGCGTTTAAGTTTTATATGAATTTTTTAAGAGTGAGTATGTTATGTAATATATTTGCAGAAAATGGAATTAAATTGGTCTTCTTGTTTTCCCACAGAAATGAATTAACAATTTTTGTAAAGTGTGAACTACAGGTCAAAAACCAACATTTTGTAATCACACTACGGGATACATATATGGTTGGATGCAAATTTTGTCGCTAAGACACAAATAGACCACCAGTAGAGCTATGAAGTGTTGGTAAACAGCACTTTGGTCTTAGATTTAAATGTGATGTGTTTTTAAAATAGTAATGAACCACAGGTGTGTGTGTGTGTGTGTGTGTGTGTGTGTGTGTGTGTGTGTGTGTGTGTGTGTGTGTGTGTGTGTGTGTGTGTGTGTGTGTGTGTGTGTGTGTGTGTGTGTGTGTGTGTGTGTGTGTGTGTGAAAGTTATTACAGTTAAATGTTTATAGGAGAGGGATTGACAGTTGTCTGCAAGGGGTGGGGAAGGGATGTTTAGTGGGGTCTGATTGTCTGAAACTATACAGCACAGTGTTGTCACCTTGTAGTTGTTGTTCTGTTGTTTATGCTTTACCACGTGAACATGAACATACTAAATTAAATACCAGTGCATTTGCTTTTGTTGGGATTGAAATTTAACAGTTTTAAAATTTACAATATTATGTTGTATGATTTAGTGATATTTTTTAAATTTAGTGATTCACTGGTCAACACATGTTTTGTCCCAGACAAAATTTTATGTGATTCTTATGTATTTTCATACGAGGAATCCAGTTTTGCTATCAAAATTTTGCTATCACGTATAGTTTTACAGATACTGTATAAGAATAACGTTTTTTTTTTTCAATTTTCTATGTTGGAAATTGTATTATTTTGCAATAAATATTACTACAGTATTGACTTGGAGCACGTATTGTGTATTTATTTGAGGAAATGAAAACAAAAGCTACATGTGACATATAGACTTCGGTTAACCATTTGATCAGTAATCACGTATATATACGTTTTTTCTCTGAGGGACCAAATTCAGTAATCACGTACATGTACGTTTTCAACTTTTGCTGCCTCAGTATTGCCAATATACAACGTTAGTTGCAAAGTTATACATGCTGCACTCTGGTAGATTGTTTTTTAAACGTTTGGTATTCGTTGATTCTTGCTGTGATATAATGTGTGGCTGTGGTGAACATTTGTGCAGAAGTGTGCTTGGAGGTTATGTTGTGCTTAGTTTACGAACTGTCACCGGACAAAAGGCTTGCCGCTTGAAAAATGGCGCCAATCATACGCTCTAGTTATTTTGGTGGCCCTAAAAAGGACCTGGTGGCGAGAAGGCTGATGTTGGTCGTGCCGCGCTGAGATGTTCGGTGGCTGCGCCCGCTGTTCGTGGCGTACTGCAGTCCTCCGATGTCGTCTGAGAGAGGAGAGGAGATGAAGTGCATCCGATGGCGTGGCAGTGAAGAGTGCCCAAAATTTTCTGCCGGCCCGGGTTTTATGCACTAACCGGGATCGCTGATTGGCTCGTTCCGAGCACGTAGTTGGTCACGTCTCGGCTGCTGATCCCTGATTCGCTTGCTGTGTCCGCCGCTGGTATCGGAGAGCAGATGTTCGCATACCGCTGCCGTCACAACTCCCCCGGGTCTTGAATGCTCTTCGGTAGCCAGCCTACTGCTCTTCTCCGGATCTTGTAGAGGTGTTTGTTGGGCGCCATGTTGATTGGTGTGCCGGCTGGTAGCTCGCTGGCGTGGCTGGATCTTGCATCCGCAAGATGATTGTCGCCCCACGTTAGGCGCCACTTGTCACCGGACAATAGGCTTGCCACATGACAAATGGCGCCAATCGTACACTCTAGTTATTTTGGTGGCCCTAAAAAGGACCTGGTGGCGAGAAGGCTGATGTTGGTTGTGCCGCGCTGAGATGTTCGGCGGCTGCGTATTGTGTTCGTGGCGTACTGCAGTCCTCTTCTTTCGGCACCGGTTGTAGAGTCGGCTGCCGGCCCAGCGAAATCCATCACTGGCGCGGAACTGGAGGGCGAAGACGCAAGAACGCTGGTTCTATTCTTCGGCCGTTCCTTCCGGCTGACTCCGCGCCAATGTCGTCCGAGAGAGGAGAGGAGATGAAGTGCGTCCGATGGCGTGGCAATGAAGAGTGCCCAAAATTTTCTGCCGGCCCGGGTTTTATGCACTAATCGGGATCGCTGATTGGCTCGCTCCGAGCATGTAGTTGGTCACGTCTCAGCTGCTGATCCCTGATTGGCTCGCTGTGTCCGCCGCTGGTATCGGAGAGCAGATGTTCGCATACCGCTGCCGTCACAGAACATACAGAGGCGTGCAAGTGTATTCTTTTATAAACAACTCGTATTGTTTATTTTATCTTAAACACTGTGTTATTGTTCTGTATTAGTAGCTTTTATTTGTGTGAAAACTCAAAAATGCCGCGCAAGTGCCTAAATCATCCGGACACGTTTTGTTATGTGTGTGGTGAGTTGACTTTTAAACTTCAGAGGCAGAACTTTACCCCTTTAATAAAAAAGTGCTATCAACTTTATTTTTGTTGCAAGGTAGGAGATCAGGACAAGAGTTGGGCCCCCCCATATTTATTGTGTTACTTGTTCAAGGCTTTTAATGGGGTGGGCAGATGGCTCTCGCCATATGCCATTTGCAGTTCCCATGGTGTGGAGAGAGCCAAAAGATCATTCTTCCGACTGTTATTTTTGTTTAACAAATACAACGGGAATAACAAGTAAGTCGAAACACACTTTGAAATACCCCAATATACCTTCAGCGATTCGACCTGTTCTCCACAGTGATGATCCCCCAATACCAAATCACCCGGTATCAATCGATATAAATGAAAATCCAAGCTCTGAAGAGGATCAGAATGAAGATCACTCTGATTGACATGATCCAGGTTTTGAAGTTTCTAACAAGCCTCATTTATTGACACAAGGAGACCTAAATGATTTAGTGCATGATTACATTTATCCAAAAATCAGGCAGAACTTTTGGGATCACGACTAAAAGGGTGGAACCTTCTTGATCGCGGAACTAAGGTATGCTACTTTCGAAATCGTCAAGAGGATTTCAATAACTTTTTTTCTCAAGAAGGGGATTTTGTGTACTGTAATGACATTTTATCAGTGACGGAATAGGACAGCAGAGCAGTTTCCTTCTTCACAATGGAAACAAATTTCCATCAGTTCCACTAGCACATGCTATTAATATGAAAGAAACTTATGAAAATATGAAGATTATTCTAGACAAGATAATGTATGAAAAATTCTATTAGAACATATGTGGAGACCTTAAGGTGATCACTATGCTGCTAGGTTTACAGACTGGATACACAAAATTTTGCTGCTTTTTATGTGAGTGGGACAGCAGAGATCGCAAAAGTCATTTCAAAAAGAAGATATGGCCTTCACGTAAATCTCTCACACCTGGTCAAAAAAATGTTATGAATGCTCATTTAGTTGATTCCAAAAAGATCTATCTTCCACCTCTTCATATCAAATTAGGTTTGATGAAAAATTTCGTGAAGGCAATGGACAGAAATGGAAGGTTTTATGTATTTGAAGGAAAAGTTCCCCAGAATTAGTGATGCAAAAATTAAAGAAGGAATTTTCGTAGGACCACAAATAAGAGAACTAATAAAAGATGAAAATTTTGAAGGACGGTTGAATCACTTAGAATGTATAGAACGGATTTCTTTCAAGAATGTAGCGACGCAATATTTCGGCAACAACAAGTCTGACAACTACAGGGATCTAGTAAATCAGCTGCTGAAAGCAATTTAGGCTGCAATATGTCTCTCAATATCCACTTTCTTCACTCTCACTTGGATTTCTTTCCGGAAAACCTGGGAGCCGTAAGCGATGAACACGGTGAACGCTTTCATCAAGACATTTCAAGAATGGAAAAAAGGTATCAAGGGAAGTGGAGCTCAAATATGTTAGCAGATTACTGCTGGACTCTCAAAAGGGATGTGATGCAAAGTACTCCAGGAAATCTTCAACTAACAACTTTTAGGTATGTTGAACATTGATTAATTTCTTTACTGTAAATGTTATTAATGTAAAATATTTACCTAGCTGTCACACGAAACCCTTACGTGATATAGAAAAATGGTTGGCATTTTTGAATTCAGTGCAAAAAATACTATATAGATCAGCCAATAAAGTCTTAGGGAAAAAAGAAACTTTTTTTTTGTATGTCGGTGTGCCAGTGATTAGTCTGATATTCAGAAGTGATTTTGTGGTAAAATTTAAAACACATAGTGTATTAAGTGATAGTGATAGTTTATATTATCTGTTCAGCTATTTCCGATGCCAGTACGAGTGCTTCAGCTATATGCAAGACAAGAAAAAGGAAAGTTTTTAATGGACAGGCAAGACAACTTATCTGTTCAGTGCATGAATATTTTGAAAAAGAAAAAGCAAATGGAGGGCTGTAAATTTCCATGAATAAAGTTTTAGAGTGACAGCTGCCGCATGCGAAGTAGAAAAGAACCTGATAGTAGGTATAGGAAAAGAGAAAGACGATCTTCTCACTGACTTTAGTGATATAGAGCTTCAAACCCCTAATAACAAAAGCAATATAGACAAAAGAGTTAGAAAGTTAGATTCTTTCCAAGAAAATGCAGTTCGACAGCACATTTAGAGTTACTATTGTAGAAAAGAACACCCACCAATAAATAGTCATAAGAAGTTGGTAGCAGCTGATCTTTTTACTGATAGTCAATTGTCTGTTAGAAAAGTAATGCAAAATATCGGTTTTAAATTTACAAACATTTAAAACAGAAAAGTTCCAGTGGAAAGTGAAAGTATAGTTGCTTTACATTGTAGATTTCTAAGAGAAATTCAAACTACATCTATTGAACAAATAGTTTGTTTATATGAAACATGCATAAATATAGGTCACAATTTACAAAAAGGCTGGACAGATGCAGAAGGAACAAAGGTACCTTTAGGACGAGGGGATAGATATATTATTGTACATGCTGGGACATGCAAAGGTTTCATACCTAACTCTATTTATGCCTTTAAATCAAATAAAACAAGTGACTTCCACAAAGAAATGAACTCTGAAAACTTTACCAAGTGGTTCACAGACTCGTTATTAAGAAACCTCACAGTGCTGTCAACTATTGTAATGGATAATGCCCCTAATCACACAGGTTATATACGACAAAGCGCCAAAATTGGCTACATGTAAAGAAAAAATTATTGCCTGACATAACATTTCTACCACTTAGCATGGAAAAAGCAGAACTGTTGAAGCTGGTATCAGGTTGTAAACCCCGATTTTCAGAATATGTAATTGACAAAGTAGCGGAAAAACATGGCCATAAAGTAATAAGATTGCCACGCATCACTGTCATTTGGCCTTCTTTTGAGTTAATTTGGGCACAAGTAAAGAGATATATAGCAAGAAATAATAAGACTTTTACAGGAACAGAAGTAGAAAAATTGATACTGCAGGTGACTGGGGAAAAGCAGTGATGCACACAAAGAAAGTGATTTATGAAGCATGGAGCAGCGAAGGTATGGGGAAGACGCCATGAAACAACTGCTAATAAATTTGGGCACAGAATCCAGTAACTTAAGTAACTCTGGTAGCAACATAAGCAGCATAACACCTTTCGATTAACGACAACGCAGAAAACTACAGACAAGTAATAATAATTTTATTTGTAATATTGGTTAGAGGTAAAACATTGACTCATATTTTGTCTAGTATTTTTTTATTATTGTTAATTTTTATTTTATGTACAGATATTTATATGCTAAATTTATGACTGCACATCACATTTATCGTTAAATCAAAAAATTAAATATACTGTACATTTGAAGTTAATTAAAAAACACTGAAGTCAGTTAAATTTTAGTTTACTTTTCTCTTAAGAATTCAAATTTTTAGTTTAAGAATTATCTTTAGTTACAACTGGATAAATATTGTAGCATCATGAGATAACACAAAAAAGGAAACTCAATTTATTCATCAAAATTTATAGTAAAACTAATCAAATAGATAAATACTATGTAACTGAATGAGGAATGCAATAAAAAACGAGTAATTAAATGAGAACAACCAAAAATAATTATATAAGGAAGAATTATAATAACTAAAACAATAAACCATGAATAAAAATAAGTATTTTACAGATGCATGAATAAATTAAAAACAGGAATTAATAAACAAAAACAGCTTTGTAAACAAACATAGTAAATAACTTTACAAACAGATATAATAAAGGACTAGACTGGACTGTGACTTTGACATACTAATTACCCAATAGATTAGGGAAGTGATAATGTTGTAGTATGTAAGAAAAAAATGTATTTGGAGTTAAGCAAAATCATTTGTATCACACAAGCCTAAATTTCAAGCTAGGTCTTTAACCTAAGACTGGATTTGTAATTATCTCATATATAGTGTTATGGTAAAGACAAGGTAATTATTTTCATAATTGTGTTTATTCGAAAAACATACAAGGTGAGATAAGTGAATAAAAAAGTGAGAAATAATAATGAAACAGTGCAAATGACACAGTGTAAACAACGATAAAAATATAAAGTGTTATGAACCTAGTATCGCCAAAAGGTGAGAATGGCATGTATTTTATATAAAGTAACCATATAACAATAAAATCAACTTCCTTAGTGTGAGTGACAATATAAAATTAAGTGAAATAAAAACATAAACGGGACTATGTAAAAATAATCAGGAAAAGTAAGGTTATATTAAAAACTTATATTTACTGGAAGCAGATAAAACAGCCCTGAGACCGAAAAATACACCAAACAAAACAATACCTCTTATAAATGCATCTAAAGCTGGTTTTACAAGGAAGAAAGGTTTTTTTTTCTAGTGTGGGCGTTCAATGCAAAAAGAACAAACTAAATCAGTTGCCAATCCAAACAATATTAGAGAAGAAAATTATAGTAAAAAGACAAGTAAAGTTATAGGAGATATCAGTAAACTAACGAACAATATATATTCGACCAACCTGAAGAAGGAAAGCTGAAAATAATATCCTAAAATGGAGTACTACATCTTTGAATTTGGTGAGACCGTTTTAATACTAAAGCCATCTTGACCACTATCAACGTTTTACACAACACTTCAATACAAACTAAATAATGAACACATTTAGTGCGACTACATTTATAAACATAATCTACGATATACAGAGTGAGTGACACAAACTTATTTTGAACAAACAAAAGTGTAGAACTCATATAATTTTTATTAAACATTCAGTAGGGTGTATACAACTCAAGGAATATGGCGTCCCTTGCTTTATTTAACTGTTACTGAAAGGGGACAGCAGCGTGCCATGTTGAGAATTCATGAACTATGAGCTATATACAGTAAACACTCGATTTAACGGACCTCGGTTTAACAGACTTCGGATTTAACGGACAGAATTTGCCAGACAAAAAAAAAACATCAAAGCATGATAATGTTTTTAGGCTTTTGAAACGTATAATGTGTATAAACTTCAGACTCTCCTGTTCTGGCAATATTGCTTGGCTATCGCAGCATTCTTTCATTTCTTTTCTTCTTGTTTCTTGTTTTGAAACACGCAAATTTTCTCATCTTCAGTTGTATTTGATGAGAACGGAGTATTCATCAAGAATTCATTTAATTCTTCACGATCCCTGTCTTCGCGTTGTCGTTGACGGAGGCGTCGCACACGTTCAGTGGAAGACATCACGACGACTAACACTGAACAATATACACTGATATGCATCTTATTTCACTATGAAATATTCGTCCATCGGCTAATACAACAAGCACAAGTATATAGTGGCATGTAATTTTTCATTTCCCGTAATCTACTGTTACAGATTTGGTTCCCTTTTGGTCCACCGTAAATATACGTAAATAAAAAATAAAAATACGGGCGTTTCATCGGCATTTCCCATGTGTTCAAGTGAATAATTATACTTCTTGCGTAAATGAATGACAAACCGCTGATACTGTAGGAGTTTTTCTTCGTAGTCACTCGGTAGTTTTAGCGCGAGTGATGTACGTCATTTAAGCGCAAATCCATTTCGCCGCATCATTCATCTTATGCACCCGAAGCTGGCTTTGAAACCGGAGACTTTTAATTCTGCGATTTCTAAAGCTTTTAATTTTAAAACATGTCTAATGACCGGGAGTCCTTACCTTCTTAAAAGCCGTACGTATTCACAGACGCTGGACTCTACTGCTAAAAAACGCCCAACTTGAGGTCCCGCGAATGCTCGTCGCGCAGTATTTGCATGTAAAAGTCGTTCCTTCTGTTTTCTCCATTGTCGAATACAGGATTCATCAATATCGAATTTCCTTGTGGCTTCACAATTGCATGTTTTTTCTACATTTTGTATCACAATTAATTTATAATTCGCGTCGTACGAGTTACGTTTGATTTGATTTGACTGTGTGCCTTTAGTCTCCACAATATCACTCATACCGCAAACGCCGAATGAAAACAAAGTACAGATAAGCGATGTTGTCGCTGTTACAATAGAAAACCACACTGTCAGTTTACCCGTTATTTAGAAACATGTTACTCACACCCCCTCTACTCATCCTTTGTCTTGCTGCCTACAGAAGGGTGCGAGCACGCCCACGTGCGCACACACTTACACTTTATCTTCCTATTCTTTCTTCAGCTTGCTGTTAAAACATTCGGTTGCAGTCATAAATCATAACGCCAGAGTTAACTACAGCCAGGCAAACTGCTGTTGCTTAGGCAGTAAACAACTCATAGATACCAAAAACGTTCGTCCCGCCAGAAGTCAGGTATAACTTCGAATTTCGTTAGCGCGCGAATGCAAGCTGCAGGCCAAATTAGCGACCATGTTTTTAGGAGAAAAAGTGTGGCTTGTATTCGGAACAATACGGTATTTGCATGATGTTAATAGTATTAAAATTTCAAGTGTTATAGGCCTATTTGATTTAAATATATCCTCAAAAAACAAAATTTGCGATTTAACGGACTTTTGATTTTACACCCCTCAGCCCCAATTAGTCCGTTAAATCGAGTGTTTACTGTAATAGACAGTTATTTTTTTTCTCTTGTCAATTGTATTACTAATGTCTAATTATTATTTATTTTAATTGTTTTATTAGTTTTATATTTGTAATGTGTAATATTAAGTTTGTAAAATTATCTGAATTGATTTCTTTTTGTATAATGACAAGAACTCATATCCAAACAATCATACACAAACAACAATTAATTACTACACATTAAAAATTTTGTTTCTTCATGTATGTTATTAACGTAAAACTTGTTGTATGAATTTATAATTTTACTGAAGATGATTGTTAATTTGGCTATAACCCTGAGATAAAAAATGTTTTCATGCATCCGAGAGCTAGAACAGGAGCAGGAACCTTAAAAAAGGAAAATTTGTTATTAATTAATAGAAGAAAAGAAAATTATTATAATAAGAGAATTAAGGAATACAAATTTAATGATTCAGAGCAGCAACAGAAGTGTGTTCTCATTTATAAATAAATATTATTAACCATACAACTCAGAATATTGCTGAGACTAATTGAGCATTTATACTCATTTACTATAAGGACAAATCTAACATATTTGGCGCACCAACTCGAGGGCTAGGAAAAGGAGAGTGAAATAAATAGAGTAATATTGAATAACACAATAATTTACATTCCTAGTTGGCGATTGTACAAAAGAAAAATAAAAAATGTCAAGGAGAGGAACTTTGTGGAGGAGAACCAAAAGAACTGACACAGAAATGGACATGGAAGAAAAAGAGGCCCAACCAGCACATGAAGTGGAGGTGATAGCAAGTGATCCACAAGAAAACCAACCAGACAGACCAGCACGAACAGAGAATGTAAGCCTACAGGAAATGATGAGGGTTATGTTTGAACAATTAAGCCAGAAAATGGGAGACACCAATAAATCAATAGAAACAATAAAAGAAAATAACAATAAATCCAGTGAAACATTAAATAAAAACATGGAAACATTAAAAGAAGATAACCGACAATTAAGAAAGGAGATAGAAGATAACCACAAGAGAACAGAAACTAATAATCAACAGTTGAAGGAAGAATTAAGTAAGATGATGGAAATATGAAAGAGGATAATAAGCAATTGCAAGAAACACTAAGTAAGAAAATAGAAGATAACCATGAAAAAATGAGTAAGAAGATAGAAGAACAAATGACAGAAATCAGAAAGGAAATGAAAAATCAGATGGAGGAGAATAATAAGAACTTAAGACAACAAATTTCAGAGACTAATGAGAAGTGGAACCAAGCAAATCAGGAACTACAGCAAGTTAAGGAAGACGCACATACGAATAAGTAATGTAGAAGAAGATAATATAATTAGAATAGAATCATTGTAGAAGGAAACCCAAGAAGACATAAAAAGAGTACAAGCAAGAATAGGAGAAAGAATTGAAGACATTAATGGCAACATGAATAGCGTAAAAGGTCAAATAATGAATAATATAGAGAAAATAGAAGAGATTCATCAACGAGAATTAGTAAACATCAGAGAAGAGCTAGATATGATTAGGAGTAGGCCGTTTAGTGTCTCTAATGAACAACCTACCGATAATAGAGAAGTAATTAACTTTAAGAACTATAAGAAAAACCCAATGGAGTTCCTGGAAAGAATAGAAGAAAATATCGCCAGGCACCGAGAAACAAGGTGGACATCTATTAGGAGCATGTTAGATGAGCACTTCAAGGACATGACTGATAACTGGTGGACTGCAACCAGACACGACATTCATGATTACCAGGAATTTAAAACACTATTCAAGGCCAAATACTGGTCGGAATCTACCCAGAATATAGTTAGAGATAACATCTGTAATGGCAAATATGATCCGCATAGAGGACAATCACCGACAGCATATTTCCTAGGTAAGGTATGTTTAGCCAGGAATTTGGAGCCTAAAATACCTGAAGAATGTTTGATTACTAAATTATCTTACCACTACGAAGAAGGAATTGCAAGAGCAAGACTTTGCGGGCAAATCAAGACCATACAAGCCATGACAGCCTTATTGGAAAACTATGAACATGAGAACTATTACCGCCGAAGCCGGCAAAGAAATGATAACTATATTGGAAGTAGTAACAATAATAATAATAACAATAATACTAGTAATAATAATAATAATCGTAATAGTAATATTACTAACAATAACAACAGCCAGAATCATGGTGATAATAATAATAGTAATCGAACTTACCGACCTAGAGTAAACCATATACGAACCAATAATAGAGAAACTAACAGAGATCCTAGAAGACAGTACTATCAAAGACGCAGAAGCTTCGACAATAATTACGGACATCAAAATTACAACAGAGACAACAGTAATGAGAATAATTATTATCACAGAAACGGTATGAGAAGAAGCAGGAGTATCGAAGACAGTAGAAGGATGAATGACTATGAAGCATTAAATAACAATCAAGAAGAGAGACAGGAGTCACATGTCAAAAACCAACCCAATCAGCAGGAACATAGAACCAATGAAGAAAGCCACAATTTAAATGAGAGGCATCAGTGAAAACTCATAATGGCCCATCACTGAACCAATCTTTTGGGTACCGACTGAGAAAAACTATAATACATCAGACAAGACGATAACGATCATAAAAAACAATTATTTAAAAAATATCAGAGATGACATACTGGAGGAGGAGTCTGCCAACACCACAAATCACAGTAATGAAATTACTTACATAACAGCTGAAGATAAATGGAATTCCAACTAAGATAATGATTGATACTGGCGCAAATGTATCGCTGATAGATAGCACAGAATTAGACAGAATTCAGAAGGAATGTAGAAAAATCTTACCAACTTTACCCATGAACAATGTCATATTGGTTGGAGCTACAGGACGCCAAAATAAGTCAGTGTGAAAACAAGTTTTGTTAGACCTAAGAAGCAATGGTGTAATAATTCCCATGGTATTCTTGGTAGCACACGGTCTACCTTTTAATGTACTAATAGGATGTGATATGTTGAGACAATATTCAGCAATAATTGACTTGAGCAGAGAGAAGGTGTCTCTGACCTCAGATGGTATAGTATGGATGGCTGAGTTAATTGGAAGCCAATGTGCCCCTCAGAACCGAGCCAGCTATCATGTTAGGGAAGATGATTAATGCAGGGATTATACACCAGTAGAGGGAATCAAATATCAGGATGACAACAGAGGCGTACGCAAGGGGGGAGTTACCAGGTTTGAACCCCCCCCCTTGAACGTTTAACCACTTTTTTTAATATTATATAAAATAAAAATAAAAATTGACATATTTATATTTTAGTATCTTTTTAAAAATCCATAATCGTTTTCTCTCCTCTAATTTCTCACTGTCAGAGTAACAAAATCTATCGACAGAAGGTACAGTCTGCCCTCCCCTTCTTCAATAATATAATCCTTGTGCTTGGTGTTGCATCACGTATAGTACATCACTCCACGTGGGACACAAGTAGCTGTCATTCAGCATTCTGAGAACGCGGCAGTGCTCTCACTGGTGCAGTGAGTGTCAAAGTATATACCCCTCCTCGTCTACTGAAAGAGAGAAAGGAGCATCAAAGCTGTGCCGCTTGTTAAGAAGGTACGATAATAATACCGACCTTGTAATAAAATAAGGCCGACCCCATATAAACTTACTTGTTGTGAAACATATTGTTTTGACAGTTCTGCAGTGCAGATGTGAAATATTGTACATTGTCGAACGGTATTCACCCATTAGTCTGAGTTCAGATTTTGTTGTGGAATGTTCGTTTAACGTTTTGTGCATTTGGCAGTTCATATTTTTAAATAGAAACTTCACATTATCGTTCTGGGTTCTTTGATATATGTCTAAGCGACCCCAAAGCTCAATTTTACTTTTTTTTAGCAAAAAGTCGTGTAGCGGTAGTGATTCTCGTGAGGTTAGTGAAAATTTCATATTGCCAAATGTTTCTTCCCAGCCGCAGCGTGATGATGTTGTCGCTAACGTTCTTCCCGAAACTAGTTTCACGTCTCCCTGTGAAAACTCGGCTGATATTGAATGTACATCGACATCACTCAATAATGTTGACATGCCTGCTGAATCATTTAGAAGTGATAAGTGTATTGTTCTGATTCCGGAAGCATCAGCATCTTCAAGTTTCAGTGAACCAGACGCTTATGATATTGGAGTTTATATAGGAAAAGACTTGTCTAATGAAAAGAAACTGGATGTCTTGAACAATGTCTGGGAACCAAATCCTTTTTTTCCAACAAAAGGAGTGAGAAATTTGCAATTTCAGTTTAAATGGCTTTACCGCTGGAAGTGGCTTGCACATTCCGAATTTAAGGGAGGGAATTTTTTATAAATTTTGTGCACTTTTTGCTCCAAGTGATGGTGTTGGATCTGGCAAGCAACCCTTAGGTCAACTTTGTAGTGTGAAATTTGACAACTGGAAGCAGTGTGGTCCAACTGTTTTGTAGTGAAGGGCCAGATTTTTTTCTGAGAGCACATCGAGAGCCAATATTATATTTTTACCTCAGATTATTATTATTATTATTATGAAACTGATACTCTTCCTTCAAGATACAAAATTACTTTTATTTACACAAAAGCCATCAATATCAATCATCTGCCAGTTCATGCGTTCAGCATTTTAAAACTAAAGTGCATGTCACACACAGAGTGCATGTCAACGAGGGCTGGGATGTCTGCTTCCATCTCTGTTGTCACAATTCGGAGAGTGGATTTCAGGGCTTCCTGGGATAACTTATTCCTCTGTTTCGACTTCAGCTATTTCATTGTCGAGAAAGCACACTCACAAGTGTATGTACTTCCAAACATGGAAGTCACTTTTAAGGCAAAGTTGTGAAGCTTAGGGTACTTGTTAGGCATCACCAATTTCCAAAATTCTTCACATTTTAAACTTGTATTTGAAGTTAGTAAGAAGTCGCTTTGAAGCTCACACAGTTCCATCTGAAGTTCAGGATCTTGGTCTTCAATCTTGGCAGTCATAGGATTAACATAAAGCTGGAACGTGGTTTTCAAATTATCAAAGTCAGAAAATCATACTTCAAATTCTTCCCTCAGCTGAGTAAAATAATGTCCAAATTGTGTGAAATCGGCAGAAGAGTTTTCATTTTTCATTTCACTGCATAATTTGAAGAATTTTAAGTCAGATTTCTTCAGGTCTTCTTCAAAAATTGTCACTTTTTTCCTGAAAGCTTCAATATGGCTCACGAGTTGGCAAATATTTTGTTTCCTTCCTTGAAGTTTTAAGTTGAGGGTGTTCAAATGTTCTGTTATGTCTGTCAGGAAAGCTAATGTGCAGAGCCATTCTTCGTTCTTAAGTCTTTTAATAGTTTCATCGTCAACCTTTCCATTGGCTTCTAAGAATTGACAGACTTAATTTCTTATGGAGAAAAATGCTTTAAGGGTTTTTCCAGCACTTAGCCAGCGAATTTCGGAGTGCAGGGGAATGCCATAACATTCTGCAGATAGATCCTGGAGAAATTGCACCAGTTTCCTGTGGCCTTGTGCGCGGTTTCCACCTCTAATCAAATTCACAATTCTTGTGACATCTTTCATCATCTCATTCAGTTTAACAAAATTGCTGCAGAGAACCTCTTGATGAATAATGCAGTGTAAGAAGGATACATTAACACCAGTTTTACTCAACAACCCTACTAAACCCGTGTTCTTACCAGTCATACATTTCGCACCATCCGTCACTACATACGAACATTTGGAAAATCCACCATACTTATCTATAACTGACACAAGAGCATTGTAGATATCAGAGCCTTTCGTACTAGTAGGCAGTGGCACTAGGTCAAGTAGTTCTTCTTTGATGGAAAATTTGTTATCAACTGTCCTTATAAAAACTAAGAGCTGGCATACATCTGTAATGTCTGTGCTTTCATCCAAAACGATAGAGAAATATTCACTTTTTGTTATTTCTTTTCTCAACTGTTTGTCAAGTTGTTCGTTTATTTCTAGAATTCTTCTCGAAACAGTTTGGTGCGAGAGAGACACGGTTTCAAAGTTTTTAGCAACCTTCTCATCGCCAAAAGAATTCGCCATTTTAATTGCACACCGTTTTTTTAATTCACCCGACCTAAATGGCATTTGATGTTTAGCCATTATCGCACAAACCTCGTAAGACGCCTGTAGACTGGATTTCTGCACGTGTTGCTTTAAAAAACGTGTTTTTTTGTTTCTGCATCTTAGATTTACGTTCCCTGACCAAACTAAGTCGCGCCTCGCCACTAACACTTCCGAATTTCACTTTATGCGTACTTTCATAATGGCGACGAATATTATATTCTTTCATTACCGACACCACTTGCAAACAAACTAAACATTGTGGCTTACTTCCAAAATCCGTAAACAAAAACTCATTTTCCCATCTCTCATTGAATTTTCTATTGTCCAACTCCACTTTTCTTTTTTTGTTTGAAGTGCTCATGATTAATGCGGCACAAACTGAATAAAAAGTTTAGCAGAACCTCTGTTTCACACACTTTGCAGTCTAGCACTAGCTTCCAACTGACACGTGTTTGAAGAAATATCAAAGCAGGCTTGCGAGGAGAGAGGAGCGGGCGGTAACCTAACTTCCCTCCGCCGCCCTGCTCGCAGTCACCAAGCTGGCAAAACGCAAACAAAACAAAAACGGAGGACCAAAACTTTCGAATGGATTTGACCTGAGTCAAACCTCTATGTTTGTTGCTCACTTGTTGAACGTAATATATTCCGCCATTGGAAACTAATATTATTAAATTGGTTAAACACAAATTATTTTTGGGGGCCGTAAAGACCTAGTCCCTTCGAGGGCCAGAGAAAAAGACGTCGCAGGCCACATGTGGCCCGCGGGCCGCCAGTTGGACCACACTGACTGGAAGGATGCCGTCGGGCGATTTTCAGATCATAAGAAGTGTCTGTATCATAAACAAAGTTTAGAGGTAGCCGGTACTTTGGCCTATATTTCATGTGGGAAAAAAAGTCTATCTATGTGCTAATAGATACTGCAACAATGCAAAAGAAACTGGAGAACAGGAAAAATCTTATTCCTATTATTGAAAGTGTTTTGTTCTGCGGGAAACAATATATCACACTGCGAGGCCACAGGGATTCGGGACGAATAGAAGTCGACCAAGAACCAGAAGAAAATTATGGCAATTTCAGGGCACTTCTTCACTTTCGAAGTAAGACTGATTCTGTATTAAAAAATATGTTGACGTGTAGTGTTGGAAATGAGCAGTACACCAGTCCTAGAATACAGAATGAAATAATTGAAGTGTGCAACGACCTGATTGTTCGAAATCTCGTGAAAGAACTTAATGCCTCCAGTTGTTTCTCTATTCTCGCCGATGAGACGTCAGACATATCAGGCTTAGAACAATTATCACTGTGTGTTCGTCATGTTGATAGAGAAAATTTCACTGTGAAGGAAAACTTTCTACAATTTGTACCATTATATGATGTGACCGGAAAAGGAATCGCAACGGCGATATTGGACAAGTTGTGTTCATTAAATATAGACATAAATAAGATTCGTGGTAAAGGGTATGACGGAGCTATGTCCATGTCAGGAAAAGTAAACGGAGTCCAGGCACATATAAAGGAAATAATTCCGTCAGCTTTGTATGTCCACTGCTCAGCACACAGCCTCAACTTAGGGCACAATATCGAGTCTGTATGAATTTCTTAATACACCTAAAAGGCAACATGTTTTAAAATCGGCGATAAGTGAAATGGAAACTACAACTTCACGCCATGAAAAACTCGTTGAACTTTGTGTAACACGTTGGTGGGAAAGGTATAACTCCGTGGCCGCGGTGGTGGAATTGTATGACCCTATTATTGCAATCTTTCAAAGCATATCAGAATGGAAAGACAAAGACTCTTCCTCACAAGCAAATTTACTTCTATGTGCTCTGCCTGACTGTCAATTTGTTATATCGCTGTTTTGTATTCAGAGACTCTTTTCTTTAAGTCTCCCATTGTATAAATTCCTGCAGAATTCAGCTATTGATCTCGTGGAAGCAGTAAACCTTGCTGAAGATATTAACAGTGAAATGAAATCTATACGCGAAAATGTCGATGAAGAATTTTCTAAAATTTTCATTTGTGCTTCTGAAGTCTTGAATAGGTTGGGGTCCTCCATTCAAATCCCTCACATGGCAGCGCGACAAAAAAACCATGTGAACTTGAACTTATCATCAGTGACGCCAGAACTTTACTTTCATGTCTCTATTTTTATTCCATTTCTGGATACCTTCCTGTCCCAACTAGATTCGCGTTTCTTGAAACACAAGGAAATATTGAAAGGCTTTCAGTGCCTTTTACCTACGAACCCAGTCCTTCTGCCCCTACCGTCTCAAGTTTCTGCTTTCACTTAGTTCTACGCCAGTGACATAAGAAGCGGTTACCAAGAAGACCTGAATAATGAATTAAAATTATGGTACAGAAAAATTGCACGTCTTGAGAAGCGAGACCAACCGAAAACGGCCGTAGATGGGTTAACTATGTGCAATCCCAACATAATGCCAAATATATTTACTTTGCTAGAAATACTAGCTGCGCTTCCAGTGTCCACATGTACAAATGAACGATGTTTCTCAACATTATGCTGTCTAAAAACATATTTGCGTAATTCTACTGGAAATACACGTTTGAATGGATTTGCACTCCTAAACATACATAGAAATTACACTCCAACTGCAGAAGATGTGTTTAAATGAACTAATGAAAAAAAAACGTCGTTTTGACATTGACATTGTATTTGTGAATGCTGAAATTTCCTAAGTGTAGTGACATTATATACTGTAGGCTATGTACATTATATATACTGTATATATTAATTTAATTACTGGTACTCGTTTTAAACAATGATTTTTCAAAACAATAATAGACTACAGTAGAATATTGATTTGAACATTTGAGACAACTGCATTCAATTTTTTATTCAAATTCAAATTCCTTCATAGAGTGTGGATTCATCATGCCAGTTTCATTCTTCAACCTTGGTGGGTTCCATATTGACATATTGTGTTTAATTAAATTTATTTCAATATATTTTATTGCTTCCATGGATTTTCCTGTTATGTAAAGTGTCTTACCTATCATCAAATATGTTAACTAAAATATATGATTATTGTGTAGTGTAAGTGTAATAATGGCATGTGTTACTGGCACAAGCATTTTTATTATACAAAATGAAACACATGTTAAAATTTGTTAAAAAATTGTAGCCTAAAGCTGTGAAAAAAATAACGTTTCGAAGATTTTAGTAGGGTATTTATGAATATGTTCTATTCGAACATAGTATAATAAATATACCGTAACATGATATAATGATAATAATAATACACCAAATTTAAAATACCGATGATGTCAATTGTAAACAATTTTAATAATGACCCCCCCCTTAACAAAATTCTGCGTACGCCACTGGATGACAATAATGAATTATGGCGTTGTAAATTGGAAGAGATCAAAAAATTTCAACAAGAAAAGACAGGAGTAAAGTTGAGTGAAGAACAGGTAGAAAAACTAATATCAATCTATAATAAATATCGGCATATTTTTTCGGATGCACCCGGTAAAGTCAAAGGTTATCAATGTAAGTTAAAATTCAGGGAACCCGTTGAATTCCATAAGAAATCTTACCCCATCGCTTATTCATTAAAGGAAGCAGTCAGGACAGAAATTAATATAATGATGGCAGATGACATTATTGAGTACAGTCATTCTCCATATACTAATCCTATAGTAGCAATCCCTAAGAAGAATGGGAAGGTATGACTTTGTCTTGACGCTAGGGAAATTAACAAAATGATCATTAATGACCGGACGTCACCTGGAGAAAATGAGGAAATATTGAAAAATTTCATGGAACTAAATTCATTAGCACTTGGGATACAGTGTGCGGATATTGGAAAGTAGAACTGCACCCTGATAGTCGTAAATATATAGCATTTATTTTTGACGGGAGAAACTATCAATTCAAAAGACTACCCTTTGGACTTATCAATTCCGTAGCCATATTTGTTGCATTGACCAAATACTAGGTCAAGAAGCATTACAATTCACAACCGTATACGTCGATGATCTAGTAATTACTTCATCAAATTGGGACGAACATTGCAATAGAGTCGAGCATGTGCTACAAAAGCTATCTGACAATAATATCACTCTGAAACTTGACAAATCTAAATTTATCGCAGATGAAGTCCAATTTTTAGGCTTTATTTTATCAGAATCCGGTATCTCTCCATCACCAGACAAAGTAAATGCAATTCAGCAGTTTCCTACACCCAAGAATAGAAGACAATTGCAATCATTTCTTGGAATATGCAATTACTATAGTAAATTTCAACGGAATTAATCAGACATAACGGCGAAATTCCAACATCATTATCATCAAAAGACAAATAGACATGGGGACATGAACAGGATATAATATTGCAATTAATTAAAGACAAATTTTTAGAGTCCGTTATGTTACACCATCCTGATTTTAGTAAACCTTTCTATTTAAACTGTGATGCTAGTAATGTAAGTCTTGGAGCGGAATTATATCAGGAGGATGAAGAAGGAAACCACATGGTTATTAGTTTTGCCAGTAGGGTACTGAACAGCTGCGAATGAAACTACAATGTCACCGAAAGAGTTACTGAGTGTGGTATTTGCGTGCAATAAGTTCAGAACTTATATCTTAAGATAACCAATAACGGTCAGGTCTGACCGTAAATCAATATCATTTCTAATAAAGTGTAAATTAAGCCATGGTAGGTTAACCAGATGGGTACTAGCATTACAGGAGTACAATATAAATTGGGAATATATACCAGGAAAGAAAAATATCGCAGCCAATGGACTATCTCGAATTAACTTAGAAAACCAGACTTTTGAAGGAGAAACAGAAGAAGTAGCAAAGATATACCATATAATAAAGAATAGATCTGATTTGGAGAACATTGTTAGAGAAATTAAACAACAACAAAAGACGGATGCAAAATTAATTAAAATCAAACAAAGATTAACTGAGCAAGATGACAATATAGTACAACTTTACTGTATACATGATGACATATTATTTGTAAAAACTAAATTCAACCAGAATAATTGGAAATTAATAATACCCAGAACCATTGAAAAAGAGTTAATCTTGGACTACCACATTCGATATGGTCACATGGGAGCACTAAAGGTAATCAAAGCGTTGGAAGAACATGTGTACATTAAAGATATCAATAAAAGAGTCCGAAACCATATCCAAACTTGTCATATTTGCCAATTAGTAAAATGTAACAATGAGAAAAAAGAAGGAATAATGATACTCATAACATCAAAACATAAAGTAGAAAAAGTATTCCTGGATATATGCGGACCATTTCCTCGCAGTGGAGGACGACACAGATATAAATTTATCATAATAATGTTCGATCATTTTACAAAATTATATCCCATTACTCGTGTAACCACCAATAAGATAATTGATGTAATCATTAATCAGTACATACCAGAACTAGGAACACCGAAATACATTATTACTGACCATGGTACGCAATTCAAAGGGAGAAAGTGGAAAAATACCTTATTAAACCATGGAATAAAAACATATAAAACCTCAGTTTACCATCCAAGTACCAATCCAGCTGAGAGAATACTAAGAGAGGTTGGAAGAATACTTAGAACGTACTGCTTTGACCAACAAAGAAAGTGGAGTGAGTATCTGTCAGCAGCAGAAAGTTATCTAAATTTGGCATATCACCAGTCAATAGAAACTACCCATACACAGTCATGTATAAAAAACAACCACCCCGAGAAAGTAAAGAAATGATCAATTTTCCTGAAAACCTTGAATACAAGTTTGATACTGTAAGATTTTATAACAAAATAATCGAAAAGACAGAAAAGAAAAAGAGTAAATACCAAAAAAAAAAAACAACAGAACGTCATAAAATATCAAGTAGGAGAGAAGGTGTTACTTAGGAATAGAGAATTACCCAGTACCATGGAAGGAATTACAAAGAAACTGTTACTACTTTATACTCGACCATACATCATTATCAAAGATAGATCAAATAATACTTATGAGATAATGGATCCCATTACTAAGAAGACTAAAGGAACATATAACCAGGCTTCATTGAAGAAATATTATGAACAAACTAAGTCAGTGTACATGATCATTTCCTCAACCATATAAATTTGCTTTCAGAAATAATAATTTTTGGCAGGGAGGCGATATGTAGCATCACGAGATAATACAAAAAAGGAAACTCAATTTAATCATAAAAATTTATTGTAAAACTAATCAAATAGATAAATACTATGTAACTGAATGAGGAATGCAATAAAGAACGAGTAATTAAATGAGAACAACCAAAAATAATTATATAAGGAAGAATTATAATAACTAAAACAATAAACCATGAATAAAAAATAAGTATTTTACAGATGCATGAATAAAAACAGGAATTAGCTTTGTAAACAAACATAGTAAATAACTTTACAAACAGACATAATAAAGGACTAGACTGGACTGTGACTTTGACATACTAATTACCCAATAGATTAGGGAAGTGATTTTGTATATATTATAATATTGTAAATAATAATGTTGTAGTATGTAAGTAAAAAATGTATTTGGAGTTAAGCAAAATCATTTGTATCAACAAGCCTAAATTTCAAGCTAGGTCTTTAACCTAAGACTGGATTTGTAATTAGCGCATATATAGTGTTATGGTAAAGATAAGGTAATTATTTTCATAATTGTGTTTATTCGAAAAACATACAAGGTGAGATAAGTGAGTAGAAAAGTGAGAAATAATAATAATGACACAGTGTAAACAATGATAAAAATATAAAGTGTTATGAACCTAGTATCGCCAAAAGGTGAGAATGTCATGTATTTTATATAAAGTGACCATATAACAATAAAATCAACTTACTTAGTGTGAGTGATAATATAAAATTAAGTGAAATAAAAACATAAACGGGATTATATAAAAACAATCAGGAAAAGTAAGGTTATATTAAAAACTTATATTTACTTATATCTACCTGAGACCGAAAAATACACCAAACAAAGCAAGACCACTTATAAATGAATCTAAAGCTGGTTTTACAAGGAAGAAAGGTTTTTTTTCTAGTGTGGGCGTTCAATGCAAAAAGAACAAACTAAATCAGTTGCCAATCCAAACAATATTACAGAAGAAAATTATAGTAAAAAGACAAGTAAAGTTATAGGAGATATTAGTAAACTAACGAACAATATATATTTGACCAACCTGAAGAAGGAAAGCTGAAAATAATATCCTAAAATGGAGTACTACATCTTTGAATTTGGTGAGACCGTTTTAATACTAAAGCCATCTTGACCACTATCAACGTTTTACACAACACTTCAATACAAACTAAATAATGAACACATTTAGTGCAACTACATTTATAAACATAATCTATGATATACAAAGTGAGTGACACAAACTTATTTTGAACAAACAAAAGTGTAGAACTCATATAATTTGTATTAAACATTCAGTAGGGTGTATACAACTCAAGGAACATGGCGTCCCTTGCTTTATTTAACTTACTGAAAGGGGACAGCAGTGCGCCATGTTGAGAATTCATGAACTGTGAGCTATATAATAGACAATAAATTTTTTTTTCTCTTGTCAATTGTGTTACTAATGTCTAATTATTAATTATTTTAATTGTTTTATTAGTTGTATATTTGTAATGTGTAATACTAAGTTTGTAAAATTATCTGAATTGATTTCTTTTTGTATAATCACAAGAACTCACATCCAAACAATCATACACAACAACAATTAATTACTACACATTAAACTTTTTTTTCTTCATGTATGTTAATTAACGTAAAACTTGTTGTATGAATTTATAATTTTACTGAAGACGATTGTTAATTTGGTTATAACCCTGAGATAAAAAATGTTTTCATGCATCCATGAGCTAGATGGAGCAGGAACCTTAAAAAAGGAAAATTTGTTATTAATTAATAGAAGAAAAGAAAATTATTATAATAAGAGAATTAAGGAATAAAAATTGAATGATTCAGAGCAGCAACATAAGTGTGTTCTCATTTATAAATAAATATTATTAAACATACAACTCAGAATATTGCTGAGACTAATTGAGCATTATACTTATTTACAATAAGAACAAATCTAACAATACTCACTTTTAAGTAGGCCAGTGTATATTTAGTCAGTGTGTACTGAATCTATTTTGTCTGTATGAAGTAGGCCTATGTTTAAAGTCAATGCACTAACTAAACTTTGTTGTGTGACATTCAATAGAAATACGTGGTTACAAAGTGGCAACATGGTGATGACGTTGTTGAAACTGTCAATTCCTCTCCTGTAAAAATTGTAGTATAATTATGGATCAAAAAACTCTGTATAAGATCAAGTTGGAAGCAACAAATGTTAAACACATACATTTTTAAGTTACTGTGGAATAAATTATTGCACTATAAATACTGTATCATAATCTTAGTTGGATAATTTGAGGATTGATTAAACATTTGAATGCTACATCTTTCATCCTTGTTAAGTGGTATAACCTCAAAAACTAGAATACAAATTTGAAATTTTCCTTAACCACCAGACAACTAGCAATGAATACATAAATTGATTTTGTACTTGCTAGACAGCAGTAGCATCCACAGTTTAAAATGTAGCCTACTGTATGTACCATGTGTACATAAACCATAAGAGAAAACTATAGTATTCTGACTATAGTTAATTAAAAGTGAATATAATAATATATAATATTTACTCATGTAAATAATTAGAATAGTTTTTTTTTTAAATATGACTTACTCATGTAAGTCAAATACATTTTTACTGGGACATTTTTAAAACATTTGTGACATTTCTTTTTTTTTATTCCTCTTGAGGTGGTGTACCCCCCCCCCCCAAGCCAACCCACTTTGCTGCGCCATTGCCCATTCAATAATAATATTACTCCTTCATAAATTAAATAGACAATTGAAAATTGTATAAAACCTAAACATACCAACCAAATTCTTCTTATTAGTAGATCTAATAGATTTACATTTTTAATTACAAAATATATTAAAAGAGAAATACAGTGGAAATTTTTACCCATTAATGTAAATTATAAAATTGTAATGTTGTCTGTTTTGTGCGAATTAGCAGATACTTTTAATTTTTTATTTGGAGAATTGTATTACTGAATATTGAACAGCTTTTCATATCAGGTTGGCAATAGTAATTTAAAACATTGAGATTATGTTTAAAATTTATAAGAGTTAGATTCCTAAAACCTGTTTGTTACAGTTTTTTCACAATTGCTGTGTGATTGTAAACAGTAAATACAATAGCAATCACAATAGCAACTGTGAAATATTTAAAGTGTCTTATAGAGTAGTTTTTTTAATTACTGTATATAGAAAATCTAAGTTTGTGTAGCTAGGGGCCATTTAAAAAGTCAAATGTGTGCAACTTTAATACTTTGAAAATAAATTATCAATTTAAACATAGCCCAAAAAAAAATCAGAAGATTTATTTTTAAAAATAACGTTGATTAAACCATGTGTACATTACAAACCTATTTATATTCAGTCTGAGAAATAATGTAAATGATGTAGTATAATTGTCAGTTTGAAATAAATTCAATTTAGATTGGGAAACATGTTTCTTAAATTTTATAGTCAGGTTCCCTCCATTGTAAACTTCTCCACACACACACACACACACACACACACACACACACACACACACACACACACACACACACACACACACACACACACACACACACACACACACACACACACACACACTATTCCAAGCTCATAGAATTTGTTCATTAATAAGTACTTACTAAATACAGGTTAATTTGATCTCTTACTGTACAGTAAAAAAGTGTTGCAGCTTCTTTAAAAGAATTTAAAAAATACCACTTTTGAAATGAAGTTTATTCTTAAATTTTGTGAACAGTTTTTGTTCGTTTTCTGCTTACATTATCATGTTTTAGAGATTCGGAATGCCACTCAGGATGTGTATAATTTGGTTTAATTAAGTAGTTGTGGCAATAAAATGTGTAAATACTGTTTTTGACTTCCTTTTATATCAAAGTTATTTTGTTCTAAAAAAATTTCTGATCTGGGGAACATTATACAGTATAGTGTTTTGTTTTACATATGCCACTTTATGTTCAAAATAAAATACTGTACTGAAGTTAACTAACTCATTAAATAGTAACAAGTAGTGACTAACTAATCTCATACAGTTTGCTTTATGGTAACATATTTGAAATAAAATAATTTTGTTTTTATCTTTAAAAACAAGAAATATTTTTAGGGTTTGTTGATTTCTATTTATGGGAATAGTAAACATAGGATAATAACTTATGATGTTACACAACTATAATGGAACAAGTTTATATTAAATTTGTGATGCTCTTCTTACCTCCTTGTAATGAATACTCTACAATTTTTTTGCCTGTTTTGATGTTCAGTATGATTATTTGGAAGTTCAACTACTGTATTTTTCAATGTTGGCAAAAAAATACTATACAATGTTTGGTGCAAGTAAAATATATAATTTTCAGCACGCTGTAGATAGTTGAATGAACAAAAATACATGTTTCAAACAACTGACCTCTGTAAGTGCAAATTATTTCACATAATGTGTATTTAATACAAGAAGTGTATGGAGTTTTAAAGACGTTTTGACTTCTCTGCATTCACCACGTTTGTATTAAAATATGTTCTAGGTTAGTCATGTATTGTTTTGGCAAAGATTTTTGTTCCGGAAAGGATTAATAGAAGATGAAGAAGCTGCTCGAGAGCGTAGAGAAGAACGGGAGAAAAGTACTATCGAGAAGTTTGAATGGGATAAAGGTAAGGTATATATTACACATTTTATATAATTTTAAAACAAACCATAGTGTAGGCCTATAATTGATGCACATCAGTATTTTTGGTATGCATAGTTTTTGGTAAGACTTTAAATGTTTTTATGTTTTAAAGGTTAGTTTTGTTAGCCTGTCTTTCTTTCTGAATGTGTTAATTTGTACTTTTGAAACAGTTAAAATTTTTGTGTGGAAAAACAGTTTACTCTGCTTTCATAAACGAATTCCTTTTTGTTCAGTGGTGATAAGCTTAAGTACTGGTTTATGATAATGGTTTTGTCCATTTAATCTTTAGTCTCTATTTACAATTTAGTCTTCTTTGATCCCCATCAATCCATCTAAGCCTGGATCTGCTTTTTCATCTTTGTCTACGTGAATTTGAAATCATAATTTTTCCTAATAGTTCACTTTAAGGCTTTTTGTTTGTATAGATTTGGTGCTTTTACTTTTGTATTTGGGTATTTAATAGAGTTCGTCATTAAGCAGCCTTCATCAAAAATTGTTCTCACAAGTAGCATACAAAATCTAGGTCAAGATATTCCGTAAAAATATCCTTAACAGCCTTTTGTCTCTTTTCATATCACCTAATACAGACATGGAACTTTCAGTGTTTTGTAGTTGAATATTACACACTGCATCAGAACTGTAGTTATGGTTGTATATTAGCACGAGTTTAAGTAAATAAAATTTAGTAAACCGTATTTAATTAAAACTTGGGGGTAAAATTAGCCAAACCTCAGTTAATGCAATGAGAGTTCCTTATAGAAAACTGTACATTCTGAACCACTGTTGTTAATTAAAATTTAATATAATACAATTAATGAAATTTGTTATGATTGTTATTTTTCATTCATTGTTTTTTTTAATAAATTTTTAGAAGAGAGCTTTGGTGACCATATTGAATTAACAGAAGAAGAACAGACCCAGATACTGTCAGAGTATGAAAAAGAAAGAAAACTATTGACAGAAACAAAAAAAATTGAAAAGGATGAATACAATAGTTCACAATTAATAGAAAAAGAAAGAAAAGACATGGTTATTGTTTCAACTAGTGCAACAAATTCTGTGTCAACTTCATCAGGTGATAAGGGTGAGTGACACTATTAATGTATTTATTGTAACATAGTTACGTGGTTAATGTGATATAAAGAATATTTTAGTAATCATACCAGTACTCTGCATAAAAACAAAATTAGTCAGCGTCATGAACATGTCCATATTAATGAAATGGTTTTTTAAATTTATTTATAATTTATTGATTATTACAATTAACTATTTGTAATTTTATATTTAATGCGGTATTATAATTTTAGTTTCGTCTACAAAAAAGGTGTGTGTGTGTGTGTGTGTGTGTGTGCGCGTGTGTGTTTAAACTAAAAATTCATTATTCTGTGGAATGTATGAAGTAGTGTCTGTCTACTTAATCATCAGATACTCATTTGAAATACAGAAACAATATAGACAACAGGTAGCTTATAAATAATAAGTACAGATAGTGTAGTTAATATTTTGTTTGATTTTATCTATGTGTTTGTATTAAGTTTGATTCTGTTATAACACTTTGAGTACCAACACCTTAATGTGTAATGCATCCTATGTGGCAAAGGGGTGTACTCAAAAGAAAGATCTATATTTAAACACTGATGAATATTTACAGAAATTGATTACTAAAAAAAGAATTACACAATACTGTTTCTATAGATTCCTCTTCTGATTAACCCCCTTTATATTTTTAGTATCACCTTTTAAATTGCAACTGAAGCTAAATGAAGATAAGGTGTTTTCAGTAATTTTGAAAGAAACTTGCCATCATATTACAGTCAACTCTTGTTTATCCAGGATAATGGAGGGGACGAATTCCCCTAATGATATGATCCAAAACCATGAATAATCCGCAGTCTTTTTTGAAATGGTCATAATATGTATGGTCGGGGTTGGGTTATAAGGGTTTGAAGTAACAATAAATGTGCATTAATAAATACAATACTTTCGTTGGCTCTTGGCAAAACTATTTATTGTATAACACACTTTAAAACATAATAATTACTTCAGTACTTTTACATCAGTACATCTAGGCATTCAACCACACTTTTACTTTCAAACACTCTTTCAAACAAAGAGTAGTAATTGATAAAATACAATACACTTTTTAAATACTGTACTGTGCTTGTTTTATTAGATTACTGACATGATGTTGCTATGAACATAAATTTTAAAGCTGTTCAAAATACTCTATTACCAATTTTTATTTATTTTGCCATTTATTTATTATTATTATTTTTTAATTGATGCGTGCATTTTTCTCATAATTAATTTATTGGCTAACTAACTGTTCTGTTCATTCTGGTTATACTCAGTTAAACGCTTAACATAAGTCAGCATTGTTTCGCAAGAGATTCTCATTGGAATGAACATTTTCTTCCATCATCTTGTTCTTCATCTGATCCGTTTTAAATTCCTTGTATCCTTCTAACAATTTCTTCTATTAACAATTACTCAAAACCTTTCTCATCAGGTTGATATTCAACCACTCTTCAACATTTACCTCATCAGTGTCTTCCCCTACTGAAGCTGAGTTTGCAGTTACTGCTATTTGTAATTGTGTAATTTTTTAAATAACCTCAGATAAAACTTGTTCTGTTACCTTTGGAAGTATTTTTCTGCATAATTTTTGAAGCATTGTAGGTTCAACATGTTGCCAAGCTGCCACAAGATATTATATTGCATCTAAAATAGTGAATTAATTCCAGAAAAATTTCAAATCTTTACCATCGTCAGTAAACGTCTGCTGAGTGCTTTGCCTAGAACACCTTTTCAAACAATAAATCACTCCTTGATTCATAGGCTGGACAATGGAAGTAACATTTGAAGTAAAAATTTACAAATATTTTCCCATCATCAGTTTTTAAAGCAGTTTCACTGGGATGTGAAGGGGTATTGTCTAAAAGAAGAAGACTTTTCCTGGAAGTTTTTTTTGTTTTGTTTTAAATGGTCATGTACTTCTGAACAAAACACTATTGAACCATGTCTGGAAGATCAAGTCCATCTAGGCACCTTTTTGATTATAATAACTACTGGCAAATTGGATAGAAAGGATTCTGTAAATTTAAAAGAGCAAGGTCTTTTTTCTTTCCCTATGATATCCAATTTTAATTGGAGACTTCCAGATGCATTAGAACAGCATATTACTGTTTTCATTCCGTATTTGTTTTATGACCCAGTGCCTGTTATTCACTGATAAATGTCAGTGTCCTAGTTAGCAGACACTTCCGTTCAGTCCAATTTCATCTGCATTAAATATTTTTTGATCAAGATGAAAATTTTGTTTCAAAATAAATTTCTGGAATTCACTATTAAATTCTATCATAGTGTTCTCATGATCCGCTTAATTTTTACTTTTAATAGCAATTTCATGAATGTTGTATCTCTGCTTAAATCTGGTTTTGCTAGTCTGACATGGCATTACAATTTCTGTCGATTCCAGGTGCGTCAAAGAGTTATTTTGCACAGATAGAACCAGTGATGGGTGGCCCAATTGATCTCTACTGGTTGAACCAGTGTAACTTGGTGTTGTCTAACTTATATGTTGATTGTCACCATATGTTGAAGCGAAGCTAACTATCTTAGCGAATGACACAGCAGTGTATGCTGTTGATTATGGTGCTGAAATGCCTGTAGTTTGGCTCCAGGGACAGCTGACTATTGAGGAGGCTAAAAAGTGGAGGGTCTCAATTATGGCCAGAAACAGCTGTGTAGTCTTCTCCAGATGCAGAAAGCACCCTCACCGACTGTACATAGGTAATACCCAGATTCCTTGGTATCACAGTATGAAGTATCTAAGGCTTCACATTCACAAACATGTCACCTGATGGATGTATAGCCCGCAAAACAGCCCATCCTCTTTATCAACTCTGCCCCCTGATTTACATATGCGCCATGGCCGCGTAGGCAGGCTCATCATTGGTATGTGATAACTGATGGTTACCTACATGATCCCAGTATGGGACTACTTAGCAAAAACCCATAAGCACACGCTCCAGCCTGCCATGGACCAGGGTTTGTGCTGGACCTCAAAAGCTCATTACCTTACTTCCAACTAGACCATTTCCACTTCCCTCAGATTCTGTTCCCTGATCCCCATCATATGCACATTTTCCTGAAAATTCTACTGCCACTGCACGCATTTTCAGGGCAACCTTCTAATAAGTGCCCTCGATCATCACCCATATGTGGTATGTGATCTTGGACCCAGCCTCGACTAACACCAACCCTGCATTAGGCACAGTCCAATTGAACTACAGGCCCAGCAGACCATGCCTAAAAACTCTAGATTTTCATCCTTATCCGCACAGCAGGAGCTCACCTGTAGCTTGGGATGTGCAGTGTTATCACATGGGCCTATTGGCTTGCACAGCCTTTTTCATCATCAAGACATACTTCACATTTAGTTACTCTCTGCAGACCCTTGATGTAACCATGTAGTGATAAACTGTATAGTACCCATACATGTATATACAATATAATGCTTATTTCATGCACTGTCGTTAGGGTTTTAAACACAAGAGTAATGAGTAGTGTACAGTTTATGAGTAGTGTGAGTAATGAGTAATGAATCTATGCAGTTTTTATTAAATTTATTTATTGTTAGGATATTTTACCATTTTATTCTTTTCATATATGCACTGTATTTTGAATTCATTTCCTTGTACTGTATTTTGTACCTCATTATGACTTGCCAGGGTTAATCTGCAAACTAGATAATCAGCCCCTGAATAATCAGGAGTTGATTGTATTTTAATTAAAACAAGCACATCAGGCCATAGTTAATATGTATTAAAGTATTGCCTTTTGTAAAAATATTATATGGAATCTATAATATGACCACAGTCACTGTCCATAGCAAAATGGGGATCTGAATCTGTGCCATCAAAAATATTACTTTCACCAAGTAAAATGCTATACACCAAGTAAACATTATACTATCTCTTATTTTGTGTTCTATAAATATTAAACTAAATAAATTAATAAACTAAAGAAAACAAACACAGGGAATGCACAGGTATATACATGTAAAATAAATAAAAAAATAAATAACTTCAAAATACTCATACACAAAAACAGTCTTTCAATTCAATCAATTCAATTCAAAACAAAAAGCTCACAAAATGAATATCTGGAAAACTCAGTATATACAAACACAACAATAATAATAATATTGTAACGTCACAAAACGTTCCATAATAATAATAAACACCAGAAGGGTGAATGATATTAAAATAAATATAAATGAGTAACCGGGAAGAATGTAACAGTTAATATAATAAACCATTAAAGAATGAAAGGAGAGAAGAAATTCAAGTGAACAGTGGTAAATCCACTAATGACACTACAACAAAAACAAACAGATTGACAAAGACGAATTGACAAGACAAGTTTCCCAAATAGACTGTTAAGTGAGCTTAATAAAACCTTTAAAGAATAAAATCAAATAATATAAATAAGATAAGAGATGACATGAATGATATTTGTATCATGTATTGTAAATAGAAACAGCACATTAGCTGAGCCATGTCAAAGTACTGATTTAAAAGGACAAATATAAAGAACGATACTATGATTAATCGTAAACTATAAAAGATGATAAGAAAACCAATAATATATGTTATAATAAATTAAAGATAACAATCAATGTAACCACTGAATGTATCTAAGTAACGTTATAATAAGTTAAAACATGTAAAGAAATGTAATATTAGTCAAGGAAGAAAACATTGTAAAGGAATGATAACAAACCAAAAATGACACAATTAAGTCATAAAAGTAAGAATCAGGTAGAGACCCTACTAAGCATAGGGAAGTAAAATAATAATAATGACAAAAAGAATGTAAAGCACCACTACATGAGTGATGTTATAAGAATAAGAAATAAGAAAAAAATATTGAAATAAGAATAGTTAAATATGGAAGTTTATGATAGAAAACCAACAAATGTATACTAATAATTAATATTGTTCAGCTGGATACAGCATTTATATATAACAATGTGTTCTTTTCAATCAAATAATCATGTTCAAATTAGAAATTAAGGATAATTAAACGAATAATAAGAAAAAGTTAATAGTCGGATCTGCAACATTTAGCAGATGACGCCTGTAAACAATGCATTATTTAGTTTAGAATAAAGAATTGTTAATGAAAACTATGACCAAACTGTCACCAAGACATGTCAAAATAAAGAGAAATAAACAAGCTTTACAATGCTAACTTAACTGGTTGCTTGCCTTGAAATCGCAACTCATTAACTAGTAAAAAAGAATTAATCACTTATTTAAATAATTGCTGACAATATTTGTTAATTCACAATTCATTTGTTTATTGCTCACTCTATACTTGGTTCAAATAAATACATTCAGTTTAATACAACAAATGGATTACAAATCATCCGGTTTTCAATTTTCTTAATTCAGTTGGTTCACAATGACGACTCTAACCCTAATCGATTGATTATTTATAAATATTATATACCTCAAGGGTGGCTTCTTTTAATTTACGGAATAAAACGCCAATGCTTCACTCTACAATGCTATTACAAAACACTAGATTATTAGGTTAGACACCTTTAGTTATTGAAATTAATTCACTCTACAATGCTATTACAAAACACTAGATTATTAGGTTAGACACCTTTAGTTATTGAAATTAATTAACAAAAAGTTCGTTTAATCTGGACAAATTTTAGGTTAGTTATGATAACATTAATACATGAAATCTTATGTTCGGAATATTATAATTCCTCTAAATAAAGTTAAAACAGTGCTTATTGTATTATTGTTTCTTGCGTCAGTATACAGGTGTATTATGTTATACTGCTAACAGCTTTCTCGTAAACAATGTAAATATATGCACAGTACTCCCTGACTAATAATCTCAATGATTATTTATTAACACTCTTCACGATCTGGTACACTGATCGTGGTTACACTTCACTTATTTTGCACATGAACGATATTATTTTCTTCTTGAATTACTATTTAATTGGTTATGTATGATACTTAACCTCGTTCTCTAACACGCACTTCTAGTAAAAGTATCACTACTGATATCGATGCACTGTTCTTTATTTACACTTCTTCCTTCTTTTTGATTATAAAATTTTGATAATTCGGCCTAGATTAGTTGTTGCTGATTGAGTGGAAAGAGACAAAATGATCTCATGTTTACAATTGTGTTCGTATATATACTTTCCTCCGATAGCCGCTAGGCGGTGTTCCCTGGTTTCTAAAGTCGTTCGTGATTGGTAGAAAATGATGTCATGGTGACGTAATTTTATTTATAGCCATTACATAATTGTATTGGAACCATCAATGTCGTTTTTGTTATTATTTCATTGTATTTATTTGAAATTCACCAAATTTATGATGTTAATGTTTATATCTCAGTTATTACAAGTACAAATTATGTTCTATTATTAGCATTGTACGTGAAGGTTTGAATTATATAAATAAATATGTCTAAACTACACACTAACATACACAGATGACATAATTCAACGGGAGTGCGAACGAACTTCAAGAGGTCTACAAAACTGTTTACATTCAAAATATACGGGGATTACAACCAAATAATTACTCAAAAAGAATAAACAACATTTCTTAAAACAAGATATCGTAATTAAACAAAACTAATTAAAGAACAATTAACAATCAACAAAATTATTTAACGAACCAGTGTTAATTTAAACTCAGAGTCGAGATACGTGTGACAACAGAAAAAATAATCAGTTAAATACGGTGACAATCGAGAGGTGTACTTTACGTATTAAATTGGCGACCAACTAGTGCGGCTTTAAATAGACAGGAGAATATTATATTTTACTTCAATTATCCTAATTTAGCCTGGCAATTACAGTAGAATGACAATGCCTCACACTCACACATATGATACCAGACTCCAGTCCAAACAAGGAGAAACAGACACTGAAGCAAATATGGAGGTACAGGAAGAACAACCAACGTCTGAAATGGAAGTTACAACAAATGATACCCTGGAGAATCAACCTGAGGGACCCGCACAAACCGAAGAAACGAAGTTGGACAACATGATGAGGATGATGATGGAACAATTCGACCGGATAGAAGGGAATGGTAAGAAATCCACAGAATCGTTAAAGGAAGAATTAAAAAATAATAATAATAACATGGAAACGCTCAATAAGAAAATAGATGACGTCAATAAGCGGATAAAAGAAAACACTGAAAAAATTCAACTGTGGAGGGAAGAAATAAAAAATGATGGCAAACCGGCGATAGAAGAAACACCAAACATGGAACAATTAAATAAGGAAACGGAAAGTAAAAGTAAACCATCAATAGAAACGATAATAGAAAATGACGATAAAAACAAGGAAGAATTGTAAACTTACTTCCTTTTGCACAGTTATTTATTTATAATAATATGGTACATGTAGGTACTTACCGTATGATTCACTACATATCCGGTTTGAGCACGTGGCGTTATAACCACCATTAATTTTCTCCCTAGGGTCCAAACTTCGATATTAAGCGAGACCAGAGACAGTGTGGGATCTCAAAATAATGACGCTAACAACGACTGTGGTGACATAAAACTTTTTTTTAGTAATTCTGAATTTGCATTATTCACATTTACAAAAATAAAAAATGGCGTCTTGTTCATGCAAAGACAAAATGGCGGCTATATACTTCCGCCCATACTAATTATTCATTAATTTCAATTAGTTATTTCTGGTATTTGATTATTTACAAGAACATGTTAATAAACTGCAGTTCTTCTCGAGTTGATTTACTACGTTTCAAATTACATAAACCAATGCCTCAATCTTTGTTGTAAATGCCGGCACATACACGCTTCCATGCTCTCACACACACACATTAACAAAGGTACATTTTTAATTTATAGTAATTTTGAGCTCAAAAGAATATTAAAGGTGTATTGATCTGAATTTTGACTTCCCTGAGGGTGTAGGATTGAAGTTCTCGTCAGGCGTTCCACATTGTCTGGCAGATGTCCGGCCGAACGTTCTTTGTTTCTTTTCTCTTTGATCACTGACGCTAATTTACATTTTGAACTGTTAGTTACTGACTGATTTTGAATTTTCACTGACTGTTACATTTTGATTACATTTTTATAACTCCAAAACACTTTTGCTGGCAATAATCTGCCAGCGAATATTTTAGCGTGCTAACGCTCTGAGTGTAAGTTGCAGACTGAGAACGAACAACTGGTACAATGTACCCATGTGGAAGGGTTATTCCGTCATCACTCTATTGTTTAAAGCTGATGACGACATCGCTTTGCGTCACAGTCGTTACGTTTTTTGTATTATTCATGACGTTTGAACATAGTCCGCAACTTGCTTTGTCCAAATATGTGCCGAAAATCCTGTAATCCAATGACCTTAGAGTCGAGTTGTACTGACAAACTGCGTCGTGTGTAATACATTGGGGAAAGTTAACCTAACCATTTCTAAATATATGAAAACACAATAAAATTGTTTTCCTGTACCGATAAATCCTTAGACGGACTTATGTACCGTCACAGAATTAAGTCTGCAACCTGAAAATAATGGTAAACAAACAAAAAATAAAGAAGACACAAGTACATTGTTATCTGAGAATAAACACCACAGAAATGAAGAGAATGTTCAGCACCTAGAAGTCAACACTAAAGGTGTAAAGAACCAGGTAATTCAGAAGACCAAGAAAGTAGGAAAAATACGTCCTAAGAAAACATTAAATATGCGAGAAGGAATGGAGATGATTAAAGGTGGGTTAGTTAACATGTTTAACCTCCCTATTAATGAACAGAGAGAATTAATTAAGTTTAAAAATCGTAGAAAGAACTTAATAAAAATGTTAAAAGTAAATCACAATAAAATAGTGAATAAAAACTTAAAATAAAGATATATTTAAAATTAATATACCAACAATTGAAATGTATCAGACAATATCAGTGATATTATCAATAAATAATATATCATTAAAATATTTGGTTAATGATCCAGATGATAAAATGATAGAAGTAGTATTAAATACCAGTGACTATTTTATGTTAGAAGAGTTACAATACCTGTTAATTAAAAACGAATTAACAATTATGGAAGACCGTGACCTAAATGAAGATTTCGTAACAGTAAAGTGGAAGAGCCGAGTGATGGAGAGGTACTTCACCAGGACAGAAATCAATCTGGACACCAAGATGATCCGAGGGAACAGAACGACAAGGATAATCGACCATGGTTAAACCAAGTAGCTATCAACCATTGAAGAAGAAGGACGGATGTTAAAGATAACCAAATGAAGCAAACCAGAGAAGAAGAATTATGTGAACCTAATTGAAATATATTAAACCAACTATGAGTGAAAATAAACTAATTATGGGAACAGACGAAGACTAGACAATATCACGAACAATCCAACTAATAAAATGAATATAACTAATAAAAAGAGATAATGATTAAATGACTAACAAGAAAATAATGATGATAAATGAAACAATTACTTAAATGAATAATTAAAAGGAACTAACCAACATAGAAATGTTACAGACTATTATATAAACAATGTTATGAATGAATTATGATGAAAATGAGGAAGAGTAGAAAACTACAACACAAGGTGATGATGAATTTATAGATCACTGCATAACTATATGGTGATAAAATAAATGTGAAAAAAAATATGTATAATAACAAAACCAACATCTAACATAGTATTGATGAGAAACAGCAAAGCTTATGATAATACAGCAAATATATCGAGTCATAATAACCAATGACCTGTGAAGAAAAATATGATAAATGAATTGATAAAGCATCAGAAGTGATACAGTAATGGAATTTTTGTAATGGAACCTCTAATCCCTTGAGTATTCTAATAAATGAATATAATGTCTTATAATGAAATATGACTAATATATTATGTCTTGTGTGTTGTGATAGTGCAACCGTTGCTATGTACAACTTTTTATTGTCTCAGACAGAGATGAAGATTCCTCTGATCTGTGAGTATATAGTTAAGGAACGGCAGAGAATGGATGCCAATGAGAGCCCCTCTGACTCCGAACCTGCTATAAATGTTAGGGAAAAATGTTAGGGAATTATAATATTTCAAGGATTAAGTCAACAACTTCGAGGTAAATAAAAGAGAAAAGGAGAATTGTTATAAGAATTAAGATGCGTTTAATGAGAAGGAGAAATGTATTACTACAGGAGAACAGGGAAATTATCAAGATAAGAACAAATGTATAAATAAACAAATAACCAATTAAATGAAAAATTGACAACTACTTGTAAGCTAAAGAAATGAGACTAACGAAGAACATAGTCTGGACCAATACACAAAAAACCATTAAGTTAGATAAAGAAGAAAGCAGGAGTTTTATAGATAATAGAACCAAATTAAAATGATAATTTCATCAAACCAAAGAACTTGTTTTTCTCAAATTATCAATTTTGAGAGATTTTGAGAGGGGAGCATATGTAACGTCACAAAACGTTCCATAATAATAATAAACACCAGAAGGGTGAATGATATTAAAATAAATATAAATGAGTAACCGGGAAGAATGTAACAGTTAATATAATAAACCATTAAAGAATGAAAGGAGAGAAGAAATTCAAGTGAACAGTGGTAAATCCACTAATGACACTGCAACAAAAACAAACAGATTGACAAAGACGAATTGACAAGACAAGTTTCCCAAATAGACTGTTAAGTGAGCTTAATAAAACCTTTAAAGAATAAAATCAAATAATATAAATAAGATAAGAGATGACATGAATGATATTTGTATCATGTATTGTAAATAGAAACAGCACATTAGCTGAGCCATGTCAAAGTACTGATTTAAAAGGACAAATATAAAGAACGATACTATGATTAATCGTACACTATAAAAGATGATAAGAAAACCAATAGTATATGTTATAATAAATTAAAGATAACAATCAATGTAACCACTGAATGTATCTAAGTAACGTTATAAGAAGTTAAAACATGTAAAGAAATGTAATATTAGTCAAGGAAGAAAACATTGTAAAGGAATGATAACAAACCAAAAATGACACAATTAAGTCATAAAAGTAAGAATCAGGTAGAGACCCTACTAAGCATAGGGAAGTAAAATAATAATAATGACAAAAAGAATGTAAAGCACCACTACATGAGTGATGTTATAAGAATAAGAAATAAGAAAAAAATATTGAAATAAGAATAGTTAAATATGGAAGTTTATGATAGAAAACCAACAAATGTATACTAATAATTAATATTGTTCAGCTGGATACAGCATTTATATATAACAATGTGTTCTTTTCAATCAAATAATCATGTTCAAATTAGAAATTAAGGATAATTAAACGAATAATAAGAAAAAGTTAATAGTCGGATCTGCAACATTTAGCAGATGACGCCTGTAAACAATGCATTATTTAGTTTAGAATAAAGAATTGTTAATGAAAACTATGACCAAACTGTCACCAAGACATGTCAAAATAAAGAGAAATAAACAAGCTTTACAATGCTAACTTAACTGGTTGCTTGCCTTGAAATCGCAACTCATTAACTAGTAAAAAAGAATTAATCACTTATTTAAATAATTGCTGACAATATTTGTTAATTCACAATTCATTTGTTTATTGCTCACTCTATACTTGGTTCAAATAAATACATTCAGTTTAATACAACAAATGGATTACAAATCATCCGGTTTTCAATTTTCTTAATTCAGTTGGTTCACAATGACGACTCTAACCCTAATCGATTGATTATTTATAAATATTATATACCTCAAGGGTGGCTTCTTTTAATTTACGGAATAAAACGCCAATGCTTCACTCTACAATGCTATTACAAAACACTAGATTATTAGGTTAGACACCTTTAGTTATTGAAATTAATTCACTCTACAATGCTATTACAAAACACTAGATTATTAGGTTAGACACCTTTAGTTATTGAAATTAATTAACAAAAAGTTCGTTTAATCTTGACAAATTTTAGGTTAGTTATGATAACGTTAATACATGAAATCTTATGTTCGGAATATTATAATTCCTCTAAATAAAGTTAAAACAGTGCTTATTGTATTATTGTTTCTTGCGTCAGTATACAGGTGTATTATGTTATACTGCTAACAGCTTTCTCGTAAACAATGTAAATATATGCACAGTACTCCCTGACTAATAATCTCAATGATTATTTATTAACACTCTTCACGAACTGGTACACTGATCGTGGTTACACTTCACTTATTTTGCACATGAACGATATTATTTTCTTCTTGAATTACTATTTAATTGGTTATGTATGTTACTTAACCTCGTTCTCTAACACGCACTTCTAGTAAAAGTATCACTACTGATATCGATGCACTGTTCTTTATTTACACTTCTTCCTTCTTGTTGATTATAAAATTTTGATAATTCGGCCTAGATTAGTTGTTGCTGATTGAGTGGAAAGAGACAAAATGATCTCATGTTTACAATTGTGTTCGTATATATACTTTCCTCCGATAGCCGCTAGGCGGTGTTCCCTGGTTTCTAAAGTCGTTCGCGATTGGTAGAAAATGATGTCATGGTGACGTAATTTTATTTATAGCCATTACATAATTGTATTGGAACCATCAATGTCGTTTTTGTTATTATTTCATTGTATTTATTTGAAATTCACCAAATTTATGATGCTAATGTTTTTATCTCAGTTATTACAAGTACAAATTATGTTCTATTATTAGCATTGTACGTGAAGGTTTGAATTATATAAATAAATATGTCTAAACTACACACTAACATACACAGATGACATAATTCAACGGGAGTGCGAACGAACTTCAAGAGGTCTACAAAACTGTTTACATTCAAAATATACGGGGATTACAACCAAATAATTACTCAAAAAGAATAAACAACATTTCTTAAAACAAGATATCGTAATTAAAACTAATTAAAGAACAATTAACAATCAACAAAATTATTTAACGAACCAGTGTTAATTTAAAATCAGAGTCGAGATACGTGTGACAACAGAAAAAATAATCAGTTAAATACGGTGGCAATCGAGAGGTGTACTTTACGTATTAAATTGGCGACCAACTAGTGCGGCTTTAAATAGACAGGAGAATATTATATTTTACTTCAATTATCCTAATTTAGCCTGGCAATTACAGTAGAATGACAATGCCTCACACTCACACATATGATACGAGACTCCAGTCCAAACAAGGAGAAACAGACACCGAAGCAAATATGGAGGTACAGGAAGAACAACCGACGTCTGAAATGGAAGTTACAACAAATGATACCCTGGAGAATCAACCTGAGGGACCCGCACAAACCGAAGAAACGAAGTTGGACAACATGATGAGGATGATGATGGAACAATTCGACCGGATAGAAGGGAATGGTAAGAAATCCACAGAATCGTTAAAGGAAGAATTAAAAAATAATAACAATAACATGGAAACGCTCAATAAGAAAATAGATGACGTCAATAAGCGGATAAAAGAAAACACTGAAAAAATTCAACTGTGGAGGGAAGAAATAAAAAATGATGGCAAACCGGCGATAGAAGAAACACCAAACATGGAACAATTAAATAAGGAAACAGAAAATAAAAGTAAACCATCAATAGAAACGATAATAGAAAATGACGATAAAAACAAGGAAGAATTGTAAACTTACTTCCTTTTGCACAGTTATTTATTTATAATAATATGGTACATGTAGGTACTTACCGTATGATTCACTACATATCCGGTTTGAGCACGTGGCGTTATAACCACCATTAATTTTCTCCCTAGGGTCCAAACTTCGATATTAAGCGAGACCAGAGACAGTGTGGGATCTCGAAATAATGACGCTAAAAACGATTGTGGTGTCATAAAACTTTTTTTTAGTAATTCTGAATTTGCATTATTCACATTTACAAAAATAAAAAATGGCGTCTTGTTCATCCAAAGACAAAATGGCGGCTATATACTTCCGCCCATACTAATTATTCATTAATTTCAATTAGTTATTTCTGGTATTTGATTATTTACAAGAACATGTTAATAAACTGCAGTTCTTCTCGAGTTGATTTACTACGTTTCAAATTACATAAACCAATGCCTCAATCTTTGTTGTAAATGCCGGCACATACACGCTTCCATGCTCTCACACACACACATTAACAAAGGTACATTTTTAATTCATAGTAATTTTGAGCTCAAAAGAATATTAAAGGTGTATTGATCTGAATTTTGACTTCCCTGAGGGTGTAGGATTGAAGTTCTCGTCAGGCGTTCCACATTGTCTGGCAGATGTCCGGCCGAACGTTCTTTGTTTCTTTTCTCTTTGATCACTGACGCTAATTTACATTTTGAACTGTTAGTTACTGACTGATTTTGAATTTTCACTGACTGTTACATTTTGATTACATTTTTATAACTCCAAAACACTTTTGCTGGCAATAATCTGCCAGCGAATATTTTAGCGTGCTAACGCTCTGAGTGTAAGTTGCAGACTGTGAACGAACAACTGGTACAATGTACCCATGTGGAAGGGTTATTCCGTCATCACTCTATTGTTTAAAGCTGATGACAACATCGCTTTGCGTCACAGTCGTTACGTTTTTTGTATTATTCATGATGTTTCAACATAGTCCGCAACTTGCTTTGTCCAAATATGTGCCGAAAATCCTGTAATCCAATGACCTTAGAGTCGAGTTGTACTGACAAACTGCGTCGTGTGTAATACATTGGGGAAAGTTAACCTAACCATTTCTAAATATATGAAAACACAATAAAATTGTTTTCCTGTACCGATAAATCCTTAGACGGACTTGTGTACCGTCACAGAATTAAGTCTGCAACCTGAAAATAATGGTAAACAAACAAAAAATAAAGAAGACACAAGTACATTGTTATCTGAGAATAAACACCACAGAAATGAAGAGAATGTTCAGCACCTAGAAGTCAACACTAAAGGTGTAAAGAACCAGGTAATTCAGGAGACCAAGAAAGTAGGAAAAATATGTCCTAAGAAAACATTAAATATGCGAGAAGGAATGGAGATGATTAAAGGTGGGTTAGTTAACATGTTTAACCTCCCTATTAATGAACAGAGAGAATTAATTAAGTTTAAAAATCGTAGAAAGAACTTAATAAAAATGTTAAAAGTAAATCACAATAAAATAGTGAATAAAAACTTAAAATAAAGGTATATTTAAAATTAATATACCAACAATTGAAATGTATCAGACAATATCAGTGATATTATCAATAAATAATATATCATTAAAATATTTGGTTAATGATCCAGATGATAAAATGATAGAAGTAGTATTAAATACCAGTGACTATTTTATGTTAGAAGAGTTACAATACCTGTTAATTAAAAACGAATTAACAATTATGGAAGACCGTGACCTAAATGAAGATTTTGTAACAGTAAAGTGGAAGAGCCGAGCGATGGAGAGGTATTTCACCAGGACAGAAATCAATCTGGACACCAAGATGATCCGAGGGAACAGAACGACAAGGATCGACCATGGTTAAACCAAGTAGCGATCAACCATTGAAGAAGAAGGACGGATGTTAAAGATAACCAAATGAAGCAAACCAGAGAAGAAGAATTATGTGAACCTAATTGAAATATATTAAACCAACTATGAGTGAAAATAAACTAATTATGGGAACAGATTATAATATTATAGGATTATAATTATAATATTTCAAGGATTAAGTCAACAACTTCGAGGTAAATAAAAGAGAAAAGGAGAATTGTTATAAGAATTAAGATGCGTTTAATGAGAAGGAGAAATGTATTACTACAGGAGAACAGGGAAATTATCAAGATAAGAACAAATGTATAAATAAACAAATAACCAATTAAATGAAAAATTGACAACTACTTGTAAGCTAAAGAAATGAGACTAACGAAGAACATAGTCTGGACCAATACACAAAAAACCATTAAGTTAGATAAAGAAGAAAGCAGGAGTTTTATAGATAATAGAACCAAATTAAAATGATAATTTCATCAAACCAAAGAACTTGTTTTTCTCAAATTATCAATTTTGAGAGATTTTGAGAGGGGAGCATATGTAACGTCACAAAACGTTCCATAATAATAATAAACACCAGAAGGGTGAATGATATTAAAATAAATATAAATGAGTAACCGGGAAGAATGTAACCGTTAATATAATAAACCATTAAAGAATGAAAGGAGAGAAGAAATTCAAGTGAACAGTGGTAAATCCACTAATGACACTGCAACAAAAACAAACAGATTGACAAAGACGAATTGACAAGACAAGTTTCCCAAATAGACTGTTAAGTGAGCTTAATAAAACCTTTAAAGAATAAAATCAAATAATATAAATAAGATAAGAGATGTCATGAATGATATTTGTATCATGTATTGTAAATAGAAACAGCACATTAGCTGAGCCATGTCAAAGTACTGATTTAAAAGGACAAATATAAAGAACGATGCTATGATTAATCGTACACTATAAAAGATGATAAGAAAACCAATAATATATGTTATAATAAATTAAAGATAACAATCAATGTAACCACTGAATGTATCTAAGTAACGTTATAAGAAGTTAAAACATGTAAAGAAATGTAATATTAGTCAAGGAACAAAACATTGTAAGGGAATGATAACAAACCAAAAATGACACAATTAAGTCAGAAAAGTAAGAATCAGGTAGAGACCCTACTAAGCATAGGGAAGTAAAATAATAATAATGACAAAAAGAATGTAAAGCACCACTACATGAGTGATGTTATAAGAATAAGAAATAAGAAAAAAATATTGAAATAAGAATAGTTAAATATGGAAGTTTATGATAGAAAACCAACAAATGTATACTAATAATTAATATTGTTCAGCTGGATACAGCATTTATATATAACAATGTGTTCTTTTCAATCAAATAATCATGTTCAAATTAGAAATTAAGGATAATTAAACGAATAATAAGAAAAAGTTAATAGTCGGATCTGCAACATTTAACAGATGACACCTGTAAACAATGCATTATTTAGTTTAGAATAAAGAATTATTAATGAAAACTATGACCAAACTGTCACCAAGACATGTCAAAATAAAGAGAAATAAACAAGCTTTACAATGCTAACTTAACTGGTTGCTTGCCTTGAAATCGCAACTCATTAACTAGTAAAAAAGAATTAATCACTTATTTAAATAATTGCTGACAATATTTGTTAATTCACAATTCATTTGTTTATTGCTCACTCTATACTTGGTTCAAATAAATACATTCAGTTTAATACAACAAACGGATTACAAATCATCCGGCTTTCAATTTTCTTAATTCAGTTGGTTCACAATGACGACTCTAACCCTAATCGATTGATTATTTATAAATATTATATACCTCAAGGGTGGCTTCTTTTAATTTACGGAATAAAACTCCAATGCTTCACTCTACAATGCTATTACAAAACACTAGATTATTAGGTTAGACACCTTTAGTTATTGAAATTAATTCACTCTACAATGCTATTACAAAACACTAGATTATTAGGTTAGACACCTTTAGTTATTGAAATTAATTAACAAAAAGTTCTTTTAATCTGGACAAATTTTAGGTTAGTTATGATAATGTTAATACATGAAATCTTATGTTCAGAATATTATAATTCCTCTAAATAAAGTTAAAACAGTGCTTATTGTATTATTGTTTCTTGCGTCAGTATACAGGTGTATTATGTTATACTGCTAACAGCTTTCTCGTAAACAATGTAAATATATGCACAGTACTCCCTGACTAATAATCTCAATGATTATTTATTAACACTCTTCACGATCTGGTACACTGATCGTGGTTACACTTCACTTATTTTGCACATGAACGATATTATTTTCTTCTTGAATTACTATTTAATTGGTTCTGTATGTTACTTAACCTCATTCTCTAACACGCACTTCTAGTAAAAGTATCACTACTGATATCGATGCACTGTTCTTTATTTACACTTCTTCCTTCTTGTTGAGTATAAAATTTTGATAATTCGGCCTAGATTAGTTGTTGCTGATTGAGTGGAAAGAGACAAAATGATCTCATGTTTACAATTGTGTTCGTATATATACTTTCCTCCGATAGCCGCTAGGCGGTGTTCCCTGGTTTCTAAAGTCGTTCGCGATTGGTAGAAAATGATGTCATGGTGACGTAATTTTATTTATAGCCATTACATAATTGTATTGGAACCATCAATGTCGTTTTTGTTATTATTTCATTGTATTTATTTGAAATTCACCAAATTTATGATGCTAATGTTTATATCTCAGTTATTACAAGTACAAATTATGTTCTATTATTAGCATTGTACGTGAAGGTTTGAATTATATAAATAAATTTGTCTAAACTACACACTAACATACACAGATGACATAATTCAACGGGAGTGCGAACGAACTTCAAGAGGTCTACAAAACTGTTTACATTCAAAATATACGGGGATTACAACCAAATAATTACTCAAAAAGAATAAACAACATTTCTTAAAACAAGATATCGTAATTAAACAAAACTAATTAAAGAACAATTAACAATCAACAAAATTATTTAATGAACCAGTGTTAATTTAAACTCAGAGTCGGGATACGTGTGACAACAGAAAAAATAATCAGTTAAATACGGTGACAATTGAGAGGTGTACTTTACGTATTAAATTGGCGACCAACTAGTGCGGCTTTAAATAGACAGGAGAATATTATATTGTGCCGCCCCTTGGCAAGACAACACAAAAATCGGGAACTAGTTTAATTCTTTACCAGTAAACTAAACCAGCTGCCGTTGTTAGTAAAACTCTTACTAACAAATTACAAAACAAGTATGATATAGGAAACTGACAAGGTTTGCATAAACTTATTCACTCACTAGGTATTAGCTAAAACATCTCTTTATTGCTATTGAAATATTAATCAAACATTATTACTGATTTTAAAGAAAGTTATTTTAGTAAATAGTGCTTTTACTGCTTCAAAGATCTTAATTATATTATTCTTGTTATATCAAAAATTATTCATATAACTGTTAGTTTTAATACCACGGATCCGGGTCTCAATTTTCTCAAAATTATTAATTTATCAATATATACATTACGGTTACTATTACTCCTTACAAAATTACAAAATATACAAATCTGATAATTTGTTCATTACATTGCGAAAGTTCTTTAAAGTTCTTTGTTACTTCTTATTAAGGGGAAATTTACAAAAGTTATGGTTTGATATCACCTGAGGTAGTTGTTGTATTCTTGGGACATCTCCAGTCGTCTTCTATGGGTTGAGTACGTTGTTCTTGGTGTATCTACATCGGGTTGATTTTTAGTTTACTTGAAGCTCTCGAAGATAGGTTGTGTACTTGAAGTTCCAAATGTTGTAATTTCACTTTTCTTAGTGCAGATTCTTGTAGTTCACATTTTCTTTATTTTAATTACAGTTATAGTTCTCACTTTGCAGTACTACAGTCTAGTAGTTAACTATATTACACTTACATTTGATTTTGTTTTTAATTAGAGATGTGTTGGCTACCTTTTTCTATGTTATTTATATATTTTCTCACAAACTCTAGACACTACATTATTCACAATAACAAGATTTCACGCTGGATATACTTCTAGAGAACATACACATACGTATATGTGTACAACACCAAAACTCACGTCTACTCATTGCGACGTTCTACGGCCGAATGCGTGTACGGTTTAGGGGAGAGGGGTCAGTAAGCTAGGGCGTATTTACGCACTAAGAAAATAGTTCGTACTTTTCCTATTATTATTTATTCATTAATTAGAAGATAAATACTTTATGTTTATTTTATTATGACTTAGGGATTTCTTTATTTCTCTAGTCGCATTTCTTAATTATTTAAGTAATTATTATTATTATTTACTACTTAATACTTTTCTTGGCGTGTTGGTACTGGAAGGTTTCAAGTTGATTCAGGAATCTGGGTATAGGTAAGGGTGTATGATACTCTTACTTATCAAAATTAAAAATTTTAATCTGTGCGATTTTTTGATACATTTAAAATCGTCACATCCTCCTGCACTTAACTATGAAAAAACGGGGGGGTGTAATAATATAATTCTAATAAACAATTATATTTCATACTGAAATTTCTCTCTCTCAGCTTATTTCTATTCATCAATCGATTATCTTATACTTATGTCACATCTAAATTCTACTACATCTACTATATAAAATACACAAAACGTAAATCTACCTTATTTTAATTCTTATATCTACTACCGGTTTTTTCTTGACTTGCTCACTCGTTTTACGGAGTTATACTCATGAGTATTTTACTAATAATAATACCGTATTGTAAGAACAATAGAATTACTTTTAGTTTACAGCGCTAAGGATTATTTTTCTTTCTTTCTTTCTCTTCATCTTCATTATACTTGTCATCAGATTTCTCATGTATAATACCATTCTCGCAGGACATTAGCTAAGGTTGATCAGGCCTCGCTTGTATTCGTACGAGGGTGTTTTGAGTTTATAGTTACCTATAGTATAGGATGTTACACAATCTTATCCTATTTCGGTATAAGTCTATACCACATATTTTATTCTTAATACTTAGATAGTATTCTAGGTTTTCTATCTTTCTCGTAGTCTTCCTTCTGTATCTTGACACGAAAAACATTTTTTTATTTGAGACAAATGACTTCTGCGAACGTAATTTTCTGTATTGGGTTCATACAGAGCTACAGTAACGGGGTGATGAACTTACGAATTTGATAGGGGCCACACCATCGATAAGATAGTTTCGAAGTGATCTTATCAACTGCTTTACTCATAGGATGAGTTTTATACATGACTAAATCACCTATTTTATACTTTATTAGCTTATTATTATTCTCATGATACTTCCTTGATTTCTGTAAATTAGCTCTCAGATTTGCACGAGCTTCGTTCCATATTTTTCGTATGTTATTCCCATTCACGTCGCGGGGTAATAACTCATTGATTTTCCACTTTGTGGTTAAAGGATGGTTGGGTTTGTACTTGTACAGTAAATCAAATGGTGTTGATTTATGACCTTCATGATACGCTGAATTGAATGCAAATTGTATCCACGAAATATTTTGATCCCAGGTTGTCTGGTCTTTAGCATGATAAGATATTAATGCTGATTTTAAGTTACGCAAGTATCTTTCTGCTATATTTCCTTGCGGTCTGTACTCGGTCACGGTAATATGATTTATACCTAATTTAAAACACATGTCATTAAATTCTTTCGACTTAAACTGGGGTCCATTGTCAGATATTAAGCTTAAAGGAGTGCCATAGTTTTTAAATAGTTGTTCTTGTAGAATTTTAATTGTCGTAGATGCTAATGCACGACGCATAGGATACATCCACACGAATTTAGTGAATGAGTCTACACAAATTAACAGCATAGTATTTCCGGATTTAGAGCGGGGATAAGGTCCAGAATAGTCGATGTATATTTTCGAGAAGGGAGTGGTAGGTATTTCGGAGATTAATTTTCCGACTTGACTGGTTCTTGCTGGTTTGCTCAGCGCACAAATTTCGCATTCTTTCACGAACTTTTTTATTTCACTATTCATGTTTTCCCAGTGGTATTCCTTGCGAATACGATGTATCGTTTTCCTAATTCCCATATGAGCTCCAATTGTAGATGAATGGTAGTACTCCATTAACATGGGTTTGATCATTTCCGGGGCGATTATTCTTAGTAATTTTCCGTTTGCCTTCTTAAAACAAAGCACTCTTTTACTCAAGATATATTTATCAGAGTTATTTCCTTTTTCTATTTGTTCGATTATTTTACACAATTTCGGATCTTGTTGTTGGTGATATGCTATATCCTTAAATGCAAGGGGAAAATTAGTAATTAGTGTATTAACGATAGTGGTTTCAATATTGTCTTCTCCAGATCTTGTATTGGGTAGTTGGAACATGCGGGATAGAGTATCGGCCACTACATTTTGAGTTCCACGAATATGTTGCACTTTGAACTTGTAGCAATTTAATCTTAACACCCATCGTCCGATACGACCTAATTGCTTTGGGTGATTTAATAACCATGATAAAGCTTGATTATCGGTTTCTAGTAGAAATTCTTTGTGTTCCAAAAATGGTTTGAATTTATCAAAAGCAAATACTACGGCTAAACATTCCAGTTCATAGGCTGAGAACTTCCTTTCTTGCTCGGTCAGTGTCCGGGATGCATAACTGATCGGGAGTCTAGTATTATTTATTTCCTGGTATATTACGGCTCCTAATGCTACACTTGAACTATCGGTCTGTACGATAAATGGTTTACTGAAATCCGCTAACTGCAATACAGGTGGGGATATAATACTTTCTTTAAGTGTTTCAAACGCTTCTTGATGTTGAGTAGTCCACTCGAATTTCGTTCCTTTCTTTCTTAAGGCATTCAATGGGGCTGCTATATCTGCTAAGTGGGGTATATACTTATGAAAATAATTAATCATACCTAAAAATCTAGCTATACCTTTGACTTCTCTGGGAGGTAAAAATTCTCGGATTGCGCGTGTACGTTCGGGATCGATGGTAACCTTACCTTCGGCTGATACTATGTGACCTAAAAATGAGAATTGTTTCACTGCGAAATTAACTTTACTAGGGTTTACGGTCAGTCCGGCTTTCTTTAACCGGGATAATACTTCACGCAAGTGATCAGTATGTTGATCCATTGACTCACTATATACTACTATATCGTCGAGATAATGATATACAAATTTAAATTTAACATCATGGAAAATTTTTTCTAACAGTCGACTGCATACTGAACTTCCTTGTGATATACCGAATGGTACTCTCGTAAGTTGATATAGATTAAATGGGACAGCAAAAGCAGTTAAATGTTTTGATTCCTCAGCTAGTGGAATTTGATGGAATGCTTGGTTAAGATCCATTATGGTGAAGATTTTCGCTTTTGTAAAATAGTGAAACGCACTGTGTATGTCTGGCAGTGGTATCGATTCAAATTCTATACTCTTATTTAGTTGTCTATAATCCACGACTAGTCTATGTTTGTCAGTTCCTTTTGGTACTAGGAATGCAGGCGATGAATATGGAGACGTTGATGGTTCAATGACGTGCTGATCAAGGAGTTTGTTAATGTGGTTTCTCATGATTTCCATCTTGGGCGGAGATAGTTTGTATGGGTGGAGTCGTATTACTTTGTTGTCACTAAGATTTATTTTATATTCAATTAAATGAGTTAATCCTAACTTGGGGGTGAGTACAGCAGAAAAATCTTTTATTAACTTTTGGATTCTTAGTCTCTCATTTCCTTTTAAATGACTTAGACTCGATTCATTAGGCTCTGAATGAATATTTGCGGTTTCACTAACAGTGTCGTTACTTAATTCGGAGTCGAACTGATATTTTTGAGTACGATCAAATCTGAAAAAATATTGTTTTGCATATATATCAAGGATTAAAGCAGTTTTTCTTATAAAATCCGCGCCTAATATTAAGTTCTGTCCTAACTCTTCAGCTACTAGTAGGGGAATGTACCAAGTAAAATTCTGAATTTTTAATTTCACCGTAATACTGTGAGATATCTTTAGGTTTTGTTTATTTGCGGTGGTACACTTTATGTTCACCATTTGGCTACGTTTAATCAGTTTATGATTAGCTAAAAAGGTGGCTAACTGTTTACTAATTATACTACGGGTAGATCCTGAATCAATTAAACTTGGAGGGTTTTCGTTGCTCCAAGGTCTATCTGTACATAGGGTAGTTGGCATATACTTGTTTTACATGCACCAATAGAGTTGCACTTCTCGATAAATTTTGTTAAATAAGGATCTCTGCGTTTATTTTTACTCATCTTTATTTGACGCTTAGTATTGTTGTTACCTTTCCTTCTGATGCTTCGGAAGACGTAGGATTTTTGGTCTTCCAGCTTCACACATTTTTTGATTGGTCGGTTTTCTGTAGATAACGTTTTTGTTTACATAACTTGCTAATATGTCCGGCCTTTCCACAGTTATAACATCTTCTTTCCTCACTTACTTCGCTCGTAGGTTGTTGGGGTTTTGGTTTAGAGTATGAAACATGGGGATAGTTTTGGGTTTTATGTGTACTTACGAATCGCTTATCGCGGTAGTTTCGGGTATCATTTCCAATAGGTCTAGTTTGGAATGAATTTCTTTGTTGACTATGGGACATAGAAACACTTCTATTCTGGTCAGAATACCAGACATCGGACGAATGTATACAACATAGTTCTAGTTCCGTAAAAGTTGTAGGTGGCTTCACGAGTGCTAGTCGAGATCGCTCCTCGGGGGATAGTCTTACTATGATAGTGTCTACTAACTGTTGTTCGCTCCATTTAACTTGTAACAATAAAGCAGATTCTCTTACTTCAGAAATATAATGAGCTAGTCTCTCGTATGTACCTTGTGCACGAAGTACTAAGTTTCGCTTCAATTCTTCGTAGATACCGGTGGGAATGAAATGTCTTATTAGTGTGGTATGAAGTTCTTCTACCGATTGATTATACCTTAGGGATTCTAACACTCTTATCTTTTAATGGAGATCTACACTTAGGCAAAATAACTTGCAAAATCTGGTTATCTCTTAGTTGTTGAAGTTCCTTTAATTCTAAGATATGTTTGATAAAATTAAGGAGCTTTGTAATATTCAGCCCATCAGTGATTTGTATATTGGACAAAATACTTTCTACAGGGTGGGTTATTTTTCCATAGAGCTCGGGAGTTAAATTTATTTGACTCATCATTCTAGGATTTTCCGCAGGTTGATTAGTCCGCGAATGAGAAGGTAATTCGTAGGTATGGGTCATATTTTCTAGTTCATTAGGAAGTGACGTAACGTTTACTGGTTGAATATTTACTTGACTACCACTTAACCTTTCCTTGAATGGATCTATATTGGATTCCTGCAGAATCTGAATTTTTGCAGTACCGTTTGGTTGTTCTTGAGTCGGCGATTGGGTAGGTGAAATATTTAATTTCGTCATTGCTTCTTCGATTTCGTCTAATCTAAACAATTCGGATCGTCTACGTAATTCGCGTATTATCTCAGGTAATTGTTTTAATGCTTCCTCGGCGAATTTTTTTACATCAGGAGGGATATCTTTATCACCGGGCCAGGTCAACAAATTGGTGATACGACGGTATAGATGCTCAATTCTTTGGGTGGTGCGTAATATTACTGCGGGGGATTTTTCATCACGCAGGGTTTGTGCGTACGAAGTTAGTTCTGTATACTTACGATAACACGTTTCTTTTTCGCTATTGAAATCTAAAACACTCAAACGACTTAATAATGAAGGTTTGTCCGGTTTATTTTCGCGTAACGTCTTGCGAAATTCCGCGACAGTTACATTAGAGTAGGGGAGACCATGCCATAATGCTTCATAGGTTAATTCGTCTTTCAACAAGAAATCGGGGTTAAATTGAGTCATTTTTTGTAATAACCACTTTAAACACACGACGTATTACGAACGACAAATCTTATGTCACTTACTTTACTTCGTTTTCTCAATGTTTAAAAATAGATAACATTAATTCATTTAAACACATACACATATATCTTATTTCATATTAAGCTTTGGGATGTAATCTTATCTTAATTAATCAACATAACTTATTTCACAACAATTAAATTCTCAGTATTGACATATATAATTAATCAAAACAAAACGATAATACTATTTTAGTAGAGAGAAATTTCATATACGGAAAGTTCATTGATTTAACAAACAGCACAAAGAATCAGCTGTTTTGGGGTGTCGTCTAGTTGCATAGGGTAGTAATTCAGAACAATACAAAACAGGAAAGAGCTTGTCTAATATGGTTTTGTTTTCTTATGGGGAGGAGGGGTTATGAATGAGAGGGGTGTTTACAAAGGGGAGAGTTTACATTCCACAACACGTATTTAACATGAACCGACTGGTTTGGAATTGAATAGTTACCAGCTATGACTTGCCTAACACGCCAAACTCGCGATACTAATATTATTATTATATAATTAAAATTTTACTCATTTATTTTTTTTTTGTTTATTTCTGAGTGAATAAATTTATGTTTGTCCTAGTTATCGTTAACGACTTATAAACTTACACAACAACAATTTTCTGTACGTGACACTCTGTAAACAATATTTTGTTTTACCAAGTAAATTACACAATTTTAAATTCAGCAGAGTGGCGCAATTTTGGTACTGTAAAAGCTTGGTACGACAACACAAACGTCGGGAACTAGTTTAATTCTTTACCAGTAAACTAAACCAGCTGCCGTTGTTAGTAAAACTCTTACTAACAAATTACAAAACAAGTATGATATAGGAAACTGACAAGGTTTGCATAAACTTATTCACTCACTAGGTATTAGCTAAAACATCTCTTTATTGCTATTGAAATATTAATCAAACATTATTACTGATTTTAAAGAAAGTTATTTTAGTAAATAGTGCTTTTACTGCTTCAAAGATCTTAATTATATTATTCTTGTTATATCAAAAATTATTCATATAACTGTTAGTTTTAATACCACGGATCCGGGTCTCAATTTTCTCAAAATTATTAATTTATCAATATATACATTACGGTTACTATTACTCCTTACAAAATTACAAAATATACAAATCTGATAATTTGTTCATTACATTGTGAAAGTTCTTTAAAGTTCTTTGTTACTTCTTATTAAGGGGAAATTTACAAAAGTTATGGTTTGATATCACCTGAGGTAGTTGTTGTATTCTTGGGACATCTCCAGTCGTCTTCTACGGGTTGAGTACGTTGTTCTTGGTGTATCTACATCGGGTTGATTTTTAGTTTACTTGAAGCTCTCGAAGATAGGTTGTGTACTTGAAGTTCCAAATGTTGTAATTTCACTTTTCTTAGTGCAGATTCTTGTAGTTCACATTTTCTTTATTTTAATTACAGTTATAGTTCTCACTTTGCAGTACTACAGTCTAGTAGTTAACTATATTACACTTACATTTGATTTTGTTTTTAATTAGAGATGTGTTGGCTACCTTTTTCTATGTTATTTATATATTTTCTCACAAACTCTAGACACTACATTATTCACAATAACAAGATTTCACGCTGGATATACTTCTAGAGAACATACACATACGTATATGTGTACAACACCAAAACTCACGTCTACTCATTGCGACGTTCTACGGCCGAATGCGTGTACGGTTTAGGGGAGAGGGGTCAGTAAGCTAGGGCGTATTTACGCACTAAGAAAATAGTTCGTACTTTTCCTATTATTATTTATTCATTAATTAGAAGATAAATACTTTATGTTTATTTTATTATGACTTAGGGATTTCTTTATTTCTCTAGTCGCATTTCTTAATTATTTAAGTAATTATTATTATTATTTACTACTTAATACTTTTCTTGGCGTGTTGGTACTGGAAGGTTTCAAGTTGATTCAGGAATCTGGGTATAGGTAAGGGTGTATGATACTCTTACTTATCAAAATTAAAAATTTTAATCTGTGCGATTTTTTGATACATTTAAAATCGTCACAATATTTTATTTCAATTATCCTAATTTAGCCTGGCAATTACAGTAGAACGACAATGCCTCACACTCACACATATGATACCAGACTCCAGTCCAAACAAGGAGAAACACACACCGAAGCAAATATGGAGGTACAGGAAGAACAACCAACGTCTGAAATGGAAGTTACAACAAATGATACCCTGGAGAATCAACCTGAGGGACCCGCACAAACCGAAGAAACGAAGTTGGACAACATGATGAGGATGATGATGGAACAATTCGACCGGATAGAAGGGAATGGTAAGAAATCCACAGAATCGTTAAAGGAAGAATTAAAAAATAATAATAATAACATGGAAACGCTCAATAAGAAAATAGATGACGTCAATAAGCGGATAAAAGAAAACACTGAAAAAATTCAACTGTGGAGGGAAGAAATAAAAAATGATGGCAAACCGGCTATAGAAGAAACACCAAACATGGAACAATTAAATAAGGAAACAGAAAATAAAAGTAAACCATCAATAGAAACGATAATAGAAAATGACGATAAAAACAAGGAAGAATTGTAAACTTACTTCCTTTTGCACAGTTATTTATTTATAATAATATGGTACATGTAGGTACTTACCGTATGATTCACTACATATCCGGTTTGAGCACGTGGCGTTATAACCACCATTAATTTTCTCCCTAGGGTCCAAACTTCGATATTAAGCGAGACCAGAGACAGCGTGGGATCTTGAAATAATGACGCTAACAACGATTGTGGTGACAAAACTTTTTTTTAGTAATTCTGAATTTGCATTATTCACATTTACAAAAATAAAAAATGGCGTCTTGTTCATCCAAAGACAAAATGGCGGCTATATACTTCCGCCCATACTAATTATTCATTAATTTCAATTAGTTATTTCTGGTATTTGATTATTTACAAGAACATGTTAATAAACTGCAGTTCTTCTCGAGTTGATTTACTACGTTTCAAATTACATAAACCAATGCCTCAATCTTTGTTGTAAATGCCGGCACATACACGCTTCCATGCTCTCACACACACACACATTAACAAAGGTACATTTTTAATTCATAGTAATTTTGAGCTCAAAAGAATATTAAAGGTGTATTGATCTGAATTTTGACTTCCCTGAGGGTGTAGGATTGAAGTTCTCGTCAGGCGTTCCACATTGTCTGGCAGATGTCCGGCCGAACGTTCTTTGTTTCTTTTCTCTTTGATCACTGACGCTAATTTACATTTTGAACTGTTAGTTACTGACTGATTTTGAATTTTCACTGACTGTTACATTTTGATTACATTTTTATAACTCCAAAACACTTTTGCTGGCAATAATCTGCCAGCGAATATTTTAGCGTGCTAACGCTCTGAGTGTAAGTTGCAGACTGAGAACGAACAACTGGTACAATGTACCCATGTGGAAGGGTTATTCCGTCATCACTCTATTGTTTAAAGCTGATGACGACATCGCTTTGCGTCACAGTCGTTACGTTTTTTGTATTATTCATGACGTTTCAACATAGTCCGCAACTTGCTTTGTGCAAATATGTGCCGAAAATCCTGTAATCCAATGACCTTAGAGTCGAGTTGTACTGACAAACTGCGTCGTGTGTAATACATTGGGGAAAGTTAACCTAACCATTTCTAAATATATGAAAACACAATAAAATTGTTTTCCTGTACCGATAAATCCTTAGACGGACTTATGTACCATCACAGAATTAAGTCTGCAACCTGAAAATAATGGTAAACAAACGAAAAATAAAGAAGACACAAGTACATTGTTATCTGAGAATAAACACCACAGAAATGAAGAGAATGTTCAGCACCTAGAAGTCAACACTAAAGGTGTAAAGAACCAGGTAATTCAGAAGACCAAGAAAGTAGGAAAAATACTTCCTAAGAAAACATTAAATATGCGAGAAGGAATGGAGATGATTAAAGGTGGGTTAGTTAACATGTTTAACCTCCCTATTAATGAACAGAGAGAATTAATTAAGTTTAAAAATCGTAGAAAGAACTTAATAAAAATGTTAAAAGTAAATCACAATAAAATAGTGAATAAAAACTTAAAATAAAGATATATTTAAAATTAATATACCAACAATTGAAATGTATCAGACAATATCAGTGATATTATCAATAAATAATATATCATTAAAATATTTGGTTAATGATCCAGATGATAAAATGATAGAAGTAGTATTAAATACCAGTGACTATTTTATGTTAGAAGAGTTACAATACCTGTTAATTAAAAATGAATTAACAATTATGGAAGACCGTGACCTAAATGAAGATTTCGTAACAGTAAAGTGGAAGAGCCGAGCGATGGAGAGGTACTTCACCAGGACAGAAATCAATCTGGACACCAAGATGATCCGAGGGAACAGAACGACAAGGATAATCGACCATGGTTAAACCAAGTAGCGATCAACCATTGAAGAAGAAGGACGGATGTTAAAGATAACCAAATGAAGCAAACCAGAGAAGAAGAATTATGTGAACCTAATTGAAATATATTAAACCAACTATGAGTGAAAATAAACTAATTATGGGAACAGACGAAGACTAGACAATATCACGAACAATCCAACTAATAAAATGAATATAACAAATAAAAAGAGATAATGATTAAATGACTAACAAGAAAATAATGATGATAAATGAAACAATTACTTAAATGAATAATTAAAAGGAACTAACCAACATAGAAATGTTACAGACTATTATATAAACAATGTTATGAATGAATTATGATGAAAATGAGGAAGAGTAGAAAACTACAACACAAGGTGATGATGAATTTATAGATCACTGCATAACTATATGGTGATAAAATAAATGTGAAAGAAAATATGTATAATAACAAAACCAACATCTAACATAGTATTGATGAGAAACAGCAAAGCTTATGATAATACAGCAAATATATCGAGTCATAATAACCAATGACCTGTGAAGAAAAATATGATAAATGAATTGATAAAGCATCAGAAGTGATACAGTAATGGAATTTTTGTAATGGAACCTCTAATCCCTTGAGTATTCTAATAAATGAATATAATGTCTTATAATGAAATATGACTAATATATTATGTCTTGTGTGTTGTGATAGTGCAACCGTTGCTATGTACAACTTTTTATTGTCTCAGACAGAGATGAAGATTCCTCTGATCTGTGAGTATATAGTTAAGGAACGGCAGAGAATGGATGCCAATGAGAGCCCCTCTGACTCCGAACCTGCTATAAATGTTAGGGAAAATGTTAGGGAATTATAATATTTCAAGGATTAAGTCAACAACTTCGAGGTAAATAAAAGAGAAAAGGAGAATTGTTATAAGAATTAAGATGCGTTTAATGAGAAGGAGAAATGTATTACTACAGGAGAACAGGGAAATTATTAAGATAAGAACAAATGTATAAATAAACAAATAACCAATTAAATGAAAAATTGACAACTACTTGTAAGCTAAAGAAATGAGACTAACGAAGAACATAGTCTGGACCAATACACAAAAAAACATTAAGTTAGATAAAGAAGAAAGCAGGAGTTTTATAGATAATAGAACCAAATTAAAATGATAATTTCATCAAACCAAAGAACTTGTTTTTCTCAAATTATCAATTTTGAGAGATTTTGAGAGGGGAGCATATGTAACGTCACAAAACGTTCCATAATAATAATAAACACCAGAAGGGTGAATGATATTAAAATAAATATAAATGAGTAACCGGGAAGAATGTAACAGTTAATATAATAAACCATTAAAGAATGAAAGGAGAGAAGAAATTCAAGTGAACAGTGGTAAATCCACTAATGACACTGCAACAAAAACAAACAGATTGACAAAGACGAATTGACAAGACAAGTTTCCCAAATAGACTGTTAAGTGAGCTTAATAAAACCTTTAAAGAATAAAATCAAATAATATAAATAAGATAAGAGATGACATGAATGATATTTGTATCATGTATTGTAAATAGAAACAGCACATTAGCTGAGCCATGTCAAAGTACTGATTTAAAAGGACAAATATAAAGAACGATACTATGATTAATCGTACACTATAAAAGATGATAAGAAAACCAATAATATATGTTATAATAAATTAAAGATAACAATCAATGTAACCACTGAATGTATCTAAGTAACGTTATAAGAAGTTAAAACATGTAAAGAAATGTAATATTAGTCAAGGAAGAAAACATTGTAAAGGAATGATAACAAACCAAAAATGACACAATTAAGTCATAAAAGTAAGAATCAGGTAGAGACCCTACTAAGCATAGGGAAGTAAAATAATAATAATGACAAAAAGAATGTAAAGCACCACTACATGAGTGATGTTATAAGAATAAGAAATAAGAAAAAAATATTGAAATAAGAATAGTTAAATATGGAAGTTTATGATAGAAAACCAACAAATGTATACTAATAATTAATATTGTTCAGCTGGATACAGCACTTATATATAACAATGTGTTCTTTTCAATCAAATAATCATGTTCAAATTAGAAATTAAGGATAATTAAACGAATAATAAGAAAAAGTTAATAGTTGCATCTGCAACATTTAGCAGATGACACCTGTAAACAATGCATTATTTAGTTTAGAATAAAGAATTATTAATGAAAACTATGACCAAACTGTCACCAAGACATGTCAAAATAAAGAGAAATAAACAAGCTTTACAATGCTAACTTAACTGGTTGCTTGCCTTGAAATCGCAACTCATTAACTAGTAAAAAAGAATTAATCACTTATTTAAATAATTGCTGACAATATTTGTTAATTCACAATTCATTTGTTTATTGCTCACTCTATACTTGGTTCAAATAAATACATTCAGTTTAATACAACAAACGGATTACAAATCATCCGGCTTTCAATTTTCTTAATTCAGTTGGTTCACAATGACGACTCTAACCCTAATCGATTGATTATTTATAAATATTATATACCTCAAGGGTGGCTTCTTTTAATTTACGGAATAAAACGCCAATGCTTCACTCTACAATGCTATTACAAAACACTAGATTATTAGGTTAGACACCTTTAGTTATTGAAATTAATTCACTCTACAATGCTATTACAAAACACTAGATTATTAGGTTAGACACCTTTAGTTATTGAAATTAATTAACAAAAAGTTCGTTTAATCTGGACAAATTTTAGGTTAGTTATGATAACGTTAATACATGAAATCTTATGTTCGGAATATTATAATTCCTCTAAATAAAGTTAAAACAGTGCTTATTGTATTATTGTTTCTTGCGTCAGTATACAGGTGTATTATGTTATACTGCTAACAGCTTTCTCGTAAACAATGTAAATATATGCACAGTACTCCCTGACTAATAATCTCAATGATTATTTATTAACACTCTTCACGATCTGGTACACTGATCGTGGTTACACTTCACTTATTTTGCACATGAACGATATTATTTTCTTCTTGAATTACTATTTAATTGGTTATGTATGATACTTAACCTCGTTCTCTAACACGCACTTCTAGTAAAAGTATCACTACTGATATCGATGCACTGTTCTTTATTTACACTTCTTCCTTCTTGTTGAGTATAAAATTTTGATAATTCGGCCTAGATTAGTTGTTGCTGATTGAGTGGAAAGAGACAAAATGATCTCATGTTTACAATTGTGTTCGTATATATACTTTCCTCCGATAGCCCCTAGGCGGTGTTCCCTGGTTTCTAAAGTCGTTCGCGATTGGTAGAAAATGATGTCATGGTGACGTAATTTTATTTATAGCCATTACATAATTGTATTGGAACCATCAGTGTCGTTTTTGTTATTATTTCATTGTATTTATTTGAAATTCACCAAATTTATGATGCTAATGTTTATATCTCAGTTATTACAAGTACAAATTAGGTTCTATTATTAGCATTGTACGTGAAGGTTTGAATTATATAAATAAATTTGTCTAAACTACACACTAACATACACAGATGACATAATTCAACGGGAGTGCGAACGAACTTCAAGAGGTCTACAAAACTGTTTACATTCAAAATATACGGGGATTACAACCAAATAATTACTCAAAAAGAATAAACAACATTTCTTAAAACAAGATATCGTAATTAAACAAAACTAATTAAAGAACAATTAACAATCAACAAAATTATTTAACGAACCAGTGTTAATTTAAACTCAGAGTCGAGATACGTGTGACAACAGAAAAAATAATCAGTTAAATACGGTGACAATCGAGAGGTGTACTTTACGTATTAAATTGGCGACGAACTAGTGCGGCTTTAAATAGACAGGAGAATATTATATTTTACTTCAATTATCCTAATTTAGCCTGGCAATTACAGTAGAATGACAATGCCTCACACTCACACATATGATACCAGACTCCAGTCCAAACAAGGAGAAACACACACCGAAGCAAATATGGAGGTACAGGAAGAACAACCAACGTCTGAAATGGAAGTTACAACAAATGATACCCTGGAGAATCAACCTGAGGGACCCGCACAAACCGAAGAAACGAAGTTGGACAACATGATGAGGATGATGATGGAACAATTCGACCGGATAGAAGGGAATGGTAAGAAATCCACAGAATCGTTAAAGGAAGAATTAAAAAATAATAATAATAACATGGAAACGCTCAATAAGAAAATAGATGACGTCAATAAGCGGATAAAAGAAAACACTGAAAAAATTCAACTGTGGAGGGAAGAAATAAAAAATGATGGCAAACCGGCTATAGAAGAAACACCAAACATGGAACAATTAAATAAGGAAACAGAAAATAAAAGTAAACCATCAATAGAAACGATAATAGAAAATGACGATAAAAACAAGGAAGAATTGTAAACTTACTTCCTTTTGCACAGTTATTTATTTATAATAATATGGTACATGTAGGTACTTACCGTATGATTCACTACATATCCGGTTTGAGCACGTGGCGTTATAACCACCATTAATTTTCTCCCTAGGGTCCAAACTTCGATATTAAGCGAGACCAGAGACAGCGTGGGATCTTGAAATAATGACGCTAACAACGATTGTGGTGACAAAACTTTTTTTTAGTAATTCTGAATTTGCATTATTCACATTTACAAAAATAAAAAATGGCGTCTTGTTCATCCAAAGACAAAATGGCGGCTATATACTTCCGCCCATACTAATTATTCATTAATTTCAATTAGTTATTTCTGGTATTTGATTATTTACAAGAACATGTTAATAAACTGCAGTTCTTCTCAAGTTGATTTACTACGTTTCAAATTACATAAACCAATGCCTCAATCTTTGTTGTAAATGCCGGCACATACACGCTTCCATGCTCTCACACACACACATTAACAAAGGTACATTTTTAATTCATAGTAATTTTGAGCTCAAAAGAATATTAAAGGTGTATTGATCTGAATTTTGACTTCCCTGAGGGTGTAGGATTGAAGTTCTCGTCAGGCGTTCCACATTGTCTGGCAGATGTCCGGCCGAACGTTCTTTGTTTCTTTTCTCTTTGATCACTGACGCTAATTTACATTTTGAACTGTTAGTTACTGACTGATTTTGAATTTTCACTGACTGTTACATTTTGATTACATTTTTATAACTCCAAAACACTTTTGCTGGCAATAATCTGCCAGCGAATATTTTAGCGTGCTAACGCTCTGAGTGTAAGTTGCAGACTGAGAACGAACAACTGGTACAATGTACCCATGTGGAAGGGTTATTCCGTCATCACTCTATTGTTTAAAGCTGATGACGACATCGCTTTGCGTCACAGTCGTTACGTTTTTTGTATTATTCATGACGTTTCAACATAGTCCGCAACTTGCTTTGTGCAAATATGTGCCGAAAATCCTGTAATCCAATGACCTTAGAGTCGAGTTGTACTGACAAACTGCGTCGTGTGTAATACATTGGGGAAAGTTAACCTAACCATTTCTAAATATATGAAAACACAATAAAATTGTTTTCCTGTACCGATAAATCCTTAGACGGACTTATGTACCATCACAGAATTAAGTCTGCAACCTGAAAATAATGGTAAACAAACGAAAAATAAAGAAGACACAAGTACATTGTTATCTGAGAATAAACACCACAGAAATGAAGAGAATGTTCAGCACCTAGAAGTCAACACTAAAGGTGTAAAGAACCAGGTAATTCAGAAGACCAAGAAAGTAGGAAAAATACTTCCTAAGAAAACATTAAATATGCGAGAAGGAATGGAGATGATTAAAGGTGGGTTAGTTAACATGTTTAACCTCCCTATTAATGAACAGAGAGAATTAATTAAGTTTAAAAATCGTAGAAAGAACTTAATAAAAATGTTAAAAGTAAATCACAATAAAATAGTGAATAAAAACTTAAAATAAAGATATATTTAAAATTAATATACCAACAATTGAAATGTATCAGACAATATCAGTGATATTATCAATAAATAATATATCATTAAAATATTTGGTTAATGATCCAGATGATAAAATGATAGAAGTAGTATTAAATACCAGTGACTATTTTATGTTAGAAGAGTTACAATACCTGTTAATTAAAAATGAATTAACAATTATGGAAGACCGTGACCTAAATGAAGATTTCGTAACAGTAAAGTGGAAGAGCCGAGCGATGGAGAGGTACTTCACCAGGACAGAAATCAATCTGGACACCAAGATGATCCGAGGGAACAGAACGACAAGGATAATCGACCATGGTTAAACCAAGTAGCGATCAACCATTGAAGAAGAAGGACGGATGTTAAAGATAACCAAATGAAGCAAACCAGAGAAGAAGAATTATGTGAACCTAATTGAAATATATTAAACCAACTATGAGTGAAAATAAACTAATTATGGGAACAGACGAAGACTAGACAATATCACGAACAATCCAACTAATAAAATGAATATAACAAATAAAAAGAGATAATGATTAAATGACTAACAAGAAAATAATGATGATAAATGAAACAATTACTTAAATGAATAATTAAAAGGAACTAACCAACATAGAAATGTTACAGACTATTATATAAACAATGTTATGAATGAATTATGATGAAAATGAGGAAGAGTAGAAAACTACAACACAAGGTGATGATGAATTTATAGATCACTGCATAACTATATGGTGATAAAATAAATGTGAAAGAAAATATGTATAATAACAAAACCAACATCTAACATAGTATTGATGAGAAACAGCAAAGCTTATGATAATACAGCAAATATATCGAGTCATAATAACCAATGACCTGTGAAGAAAAATATGATAAATGAATTGATAAAGCATCAGAAGTGATACAGTAATGGAATTTTTGTAATGGAACCTCTAATCCTTGAGTATTCTAATAAATGAATATAATGTCTTATAATGAAATATGACTAATATATTATGTCTTGTGTGTTGTGATAGTGCAACCGTTGCTATGTACAACTTTTTATTGTCTCAGACAGAGATGAAGATTCCTCTGATCTGTGAGTATATAGTTAAGGAACGGCAGAGAATGGATGCCAATGAGAGCCCCTCTGACTCCGAACCTGCTATAAATGTTGGGGAAAATGTTAGGGAATTATAATATTTCAAGGATTAAGTCAACAACTTCGAGGTAAATAAAAGAGAAAAGGAGAATTGTTATAAGAATTAAGATGCGTTTAATGAGAAGGAGAAATGTATTACTACAGGAGAACAGGGAAATTATTAAGATAAGAACAAATGTATAAATAAACAAATAACCAATTAAATGAAAAATTGACAACTACTTGTAAGCTAAAGAAATGAGACTAACGAAGAACATAGTCTGGACCAATACACAAAAAAACATTAAGTTAGATAAAGAAGAAAGCAGGAGTTTTATAGATAATAGAACCAAATTAAAATGATAATTTCATCAAACCAAAGAACTTGTTTTTCTCAAATTATCAATTTTGAGAGATTTTGAGAGGGGAGCATATGTAACGTCACAAAACGTTCCATAATAATAATAAACACCAGAAGGGTGAATGATATTAAAATAAATATAAATGAGTAACCGGGAAGAATGTAACAGTTAATATAATAAACCATTAAAGAATGAAAGGAGAGAAGAAATTCAAGTGAACAGTGGTAAATCCACTAATGACACTGCAACAAAAACAAACAGATTGACAAAGACGAATTGACAAGACAAGTTTCCCAAATAGACTGTTAAGTGAGCTTAATAAAACCTTTAAAGAATAAAATCAAATAATATAAATAAGATAAGAGATGACATGAATGATATTTGTATCATGTATTGTAAATAGAAACAGCACATTAGCTGAGCCATGTCAAAGTACTGATTTAAAAGGACAAATATAAAGAACGATACTATGATTAATCGTACACTATAAAAGATGATAAGAAAACCAATAATATATGTTATAATAAATTAAAGATAACAATCAATGTAACCACTGAATGTATCTAAGTAACGTTATAAGAAGTTAAAACATGTAAAGAAATGTAATATTAGTCAAGGAAGAAAACATTGTAAAGGAATGATAACAAACCAAAAATGACACAATTAAGTCATAAAAGTAAGAATCAGGTAGAGACCCTACTAAGCATAGGGAAGTAAAATAATAATAATGACAAAAAGAATGTAAAGCACCACTACATGAGTGATGTTAAAGAATAAGAAATAAGAAAAAAATGTTGAAATAAGAATAGTTAAATATGGAAGTTTATGATAGAAAACCAACAAATGTATACTAATAATTAATATTGTTCAGCTGGATACAGCATTTATATATAACAATGTGTTCTTTTCAATCAAATAATCATGTTCAAATTAGAAATTAAGGATAATTAAACGAATAATAAGAAAAAGTTAATAGTTGCATCTGCAACATTTAGCAGATGACACCTGTAAACAATGCATTATTTAGTTTAGAATAAAGAATTATTAATGAAAACTATGACCAAACTGTCACCAAGACATGTCAAAATAAAGAGAAATAAACAAGCTTTACAATGCTAACTTAACTGGTTGCTTGCCTTGAAATCGCAACTCATTAACTAGTAAAAAAGAATTAATCACTTATTTAAATAATTGCTGACAATATTTGTTAATTCACAATTCATTTGTTTATTGCTCACTCTATACTTGGTTCAAATAAATACATTCAGTTTAATACAACAAACGGATTACAAATCATCCGGCTTTCAATTTTCTTAATTCAGTTGGTTCACAATGACGACTCTAACCCTAATCGATTGATTATTTATAAATATTATATACCTCAAGGGTGGCTTCTTTTAATTTACGGAATAAAACGCCAATGCTTCACTCTACAATGCTATTACAAAACACTAGATTATTAGGTTAGACACCTTTAGTTATTGAAATTAATTCACTCTACAATGCTATTACAAAACACTAGATTATTAGGTTAGACACCTTTAGTTATTGAAATTAATTAACAAAAAGTTCGTTTAATCTGGACAAATTTTAGGTTAGTTATGATAACGTTAATACATGAAATCTTATGTTCGGAATATTATAATTCCTCTAAATAAAGTTAAAACAGTGCTTATTGTATTATTGTTTCTTGCGTCAGTATACAGGTGTATTATGTTATACTGCTAACAGCTTTCTCGTAAACAATGTAAATATATGCACAGTACTCCCTGACTAATAATCTCAATGATTATTTATTAACACTCTTCACGATCTGGTACACTGATCTTGGTTACACTTCACTTATTTTGCACATGAACGATATTATTTTCTTCTTGAATTACTATTTAATTGGTTATGTATGATACTTAACCTCGTTCTCTAACACGCACTTCTAGTAAAAGTATCACTACTGATATCGATGCACTGTTCTTTATTTACACTTCTTCCTTCTTGTTGAGTATAAAATTTTGATAATTCGGCCTAGATTAGTTGTTGCTGATTGAGTGGAAAGAGACAAAATGATCTCATGTTTACAATTGTGTTCGTATATATACTTTCCTCCGATAGCCCCTAGGCGGTGTTCCCTGGTTTCTAAAGTCGTTCGCGATTGGTAGAAAATGATGTCATGGTGACGTAATTTTATTTATAGCCATTACATAATTGTATTGGAACCATCAGTGTCGTTTTTGTTATTATTTCATTGTATTTATTTGAAATTCACCAAATTTATGATGCTAATGTTTATATCTCAGTTATTACAAGTACAAATTAGGTTCTATTATTAGCATTGTACGTGAAGGTTTGAATTATATAAATAAATTTGTCTAAACTACACACTAACATACACAGATGACATAATTCAACGGGAGTGCGAACGAACTTCAAGAGGTCTACAAAACTGTTTACATTCAAAATATACGGGGATTACAACCAAATAATTACTCAAAAAGAATAAACAACATTTCTTAAAACAAGATATCGTAATTAAACAAAACTAATTAAAGAACAATTAACAATCAACAAAATTATTTAACGAACCAGTGTTAATTTAAACTCAGAGTCGAGATACGTGTGACAACAGAAAAAATAATCAGTTAAATACGGTGACAATCGAGAGGTGTACTTTACGTATTAAATTGGCGACGAACTAGTGCGGCTTTAAATAGACAGGAGAATATTATATTTTACTTCAATTATCCTAATTTAGCCTGGCAATTACAGTAGAATGACAATGCCTCACACTCACACATATGATACCAGACTCCAGTCCAAACAAGGAGAAACACACACCGAAGCAAATATGGAGGTACAGGAAGAACAACCAACGTCTGAAATGGAAGTTACAACAAATGATACCCTGGAGAATCAACCTGAGGGACCCGCACAAACCGAAGAAACGAAGTTGGACAACATGATGAGGATGATGATGGAACAATTCGACCGGATAGAAGGGAATGGTAAGAAATCCACAGAATCGTTAAAGGAAGAATTAAAAAATAATAATAATAACATGGAAACGCTCAATAAGAAAATAGATGACGTCAATAAGCGGATAAAAGAAAACACTGAAAAAATTCAACTGTGGAGGGAAGAAATAAAAAATGATGGCAAACCGGCTATAGAAGAAACACCAAACATGGAACAATTAAATAAGGAAACAGAAAATAAAAGTAAACCATCAATAGAAACGATAATAGAAAATGACGATAAAAACAAGGAAGAATTGTAAACTTACTTCCTTTTGCACAGTTATTTATTTATAATAATATGGTACATGTAGGTACTTACCGTATGATTCACTACATATCCGGTTTGAGCACGTGGCGTTATAACCACCATTAATTTTCTCCCTAGGGTCCAAACTTCGATATTAAGCGAGACCAGAGACAGCGTGGGATCTTGAAATAATGACGCTAACAACGATTGTGGTGACAAAACTTTTTTTTAGTAATTCTGAATTTGCATTATTCACATTTACAAAAATAAAAAATGGCGTCTTGTTCATCCAAAGACAAAATGGCGGCTATATACTTCCGCCCATACTAATTATTCATTAATTTCAATTAGTTATTTCTGGTATTTGATTATTTACAAGAACATGTTAATAAACTGCAGTTCTTCTCAAGTTGATTTACTACGTTTCAAATTACATAAACCAATGCCTCAATCTTTGTTGTAAATGCCGGCACATACACGCTTCCATGCTCTCACACACACACATTAACAAAGGTACATTTTTAATTCATAGTAATTTTGAGCTCAAAAGAATATTAAAGGTGTATTGATCTGAATTTTGACTTCCCTGAGGGTGTAGGATTGAAGTTCTCGTCAGGCGTTCCACATTGTCTGGCAGATGTCCGGCCGAACGTTCTTTGTTTCTTTTCTCTTTGATCACTGACGCTAATTTACATTTTGAACTGTTAGTTACTGACTGATTTTGAATTTTCACTGACTGTTACATTTTGATTACATTTTTATAACTCCAAAACACTTTTGCTGGCAATAATCTGCCAGCGAATATTTTAGCGTGCTAACGCTCTGAGTGTAAGTTGCAGACTGAGAACGAACAACTGGTACAATGTACCCATGTGGAAGGGTTATTCCGTCATCACTCTATTGTTTAAAGCTGATGACGACATCGCTTTGCGTCACAGTCGTTACGTTTTTTGTATTATTCATGACGTTTCAACATAGTCCGCAACTTGCTTTGTGCAAATATGTGCCGAAAATCCTGTAATCCAATGACCTTAGAGTCGAGTTGTACTGACAAACTGCGTCGTGTGTAATACATTGGGGAAAGTTAACCTAACCATTTCTAAATATATGAAAACACAATAAAATTGTTTTCCTGTACCGATAAATCCTTAGACGGACTTATGTACCATCACAGAATTAAGTCTGCAACCTGAAAATAATGGTAAACAAACGAAAAATAAAGAAGACACAAGTACATTGTTATCTGAGAATAAACACCACAGAAATGAAGAGAATGTTCAGCACCTAGAAGTCAACACTAAAGGTGTAAAGAACCAGGTAATTCAGAAGACCAAGAAAGTAGGAAAAATACTTCCTAAGAAAACATTAAATATGCGAGAAGGAATGGAGATGATTAAAGGTGGGTTAGTTAACATGTTTAACCTCCCTATTAATGAACAGAGAGAATTAATTAAGTTTAAAAATCGTAGAAAGAACTTAATAAAAATGTTAAAAGTAAATCACAATAAAATAGTGAATAAAAACTTAAAATAAAGATATATTTAAAATTAATATACCAACAATTGAAATGTATCAGACAATATCAGTGATATTATCAATAAATAATATATCATTAAAATATTTGGTTAATGATCCAGATGATAAAATGATAGAAGTAGTATTAAATACCAGTGACTATTTTATGTTAGAAGAGTTACAATACCTGTTAATTAAAAATGAATTAACAATTATGGAAGACCGTGACCTAAATGAAGATTTCGTAACAGTAAAGTGGAAGAGCCGAGCGATGGAGAGGTACTTCACCAGGACAGAAATCAATCTGGACACCAAGATGATCCGAGGGAACAGAACGACAAGGATAATCGACCATGGTTAAACCAAGTAGCGATCAACCATTGAAGAAGAAGGACGGATGTTAAAGATAACCAAATGAAGCAAACCAGAGAAGAAGAATTATGTGAACCTAATTGAAATATATTAAACCAACTATGAGTGAAAATAAACTAATTATGGGAACAGACGAAGACTAGACAATATCACGAACAATCCAACTAATAAAATGAATATAACAAATAAAAAGAGATAATGATTAAATGACTAACAAGAAAATAATGATGATAAATGAAACAATTACTTAAATGAATAATTAAAAGGAACTAACCAACATAGAAATGTTACAGACTATTATATAAACAATGTTATGAATGAATTATGATGAAAATGAGGAAGAGTAGAAAACTACAACACAAGGTGATGATGAATTTATAGATCACTGCATAACTATATGGTGATAAAATAAATGTGAAAGAAAATATGTATAATAACAAAACCAACATCTAACATAGTATTGATGAGAAACAGCAAAGCTTATGATAATACAGCAAATATATCGAGTCATAATAACCAATGACCTGTGAAGAAAAATATGATAAATGAATTGATAAAGCATCAGAAGTGATACAGTAATGGAATTTTTGTAATGGAACCTCTAATCCTTGAGTATTCTAATAAATGAATATAATGTCTTATAATGAAATATGACTAATATATTATGTCTTGTGTGTTGTGATAGTGCAACCGTTGCTATGTACAACTTTTTATTGTCTCAGACAGAGATGAAGATTCCTCTGATCTGTGAGTATATAGTTAAGGAACGGCAGAGAATGGATGCCAATGAGAGCCCCTCTGACTCCGAACCTGCTATAAATGTTGGGGAAAATGTTAGGGAATTATAATATTTCAAGGATTAAGTCAACAACTTCGAGGTAAATAAAAGAGAAAAGGAGAATTGTTATAAGAATTAAGATGCGTTTAATGAGAAGGAGAAATGTATTACTACAGGAGAACAGGGAAATTATTAAGATAAGAACAAATGTATAAATAAACAAATAACCAATTAAATGAAAAATTGACAACTACTTGTAAGCTAAAGAAATGAGACTAACGAAGAACATAGTCTGGACCAATACACAAAAAAACATTAAGTTAGATAAAGAAGAAAGCAGGAGTTTTATAGATAATAGAACCAAATTAAAATGATAATTTCATCAAACCAAAGAACTTGTTTTTCTCAAATTATCAATTTTGAGAGATTTTGAGAGGGGAGCATATGTAACGTCACAAAACGTTCCATAATAATAATAAACACCAGAAGGGTGAATGATATTAAAATAAATATAAATGAGTAACCGGGAAGAATGTAACAGTTAATATAATAAACCATTAAAGAATGAAAGGAGAGAAGAAATTCAAGTGAACAGTGGTAAATCCACTAATGACACTGCAACAAAAACAAACAGATTGACAAAGACGAATTGACAAGACAAGTTTCCCAAATAGACTGTTAAGTGAGCTTAATAAAACCTTTAAAGAATAAAATCAAATAATATAAATAAGATAAGAGATGACATGAATGATATTTGTATCATGTATTGTAAATAGAAACAGCACATTAGCTGAGCCATGTCAAAGTACTGATTTAAAAGGACAAATATAAAGAACGATACTATGATTAATCGTACACTATAAAAGATGATAAGAAAACCAATAATATATGTTATAATAAATTAAAGATAACAATCAATGTAACCACTGAATGTATCTAAGTAACGTTATAAGAAGTTAAAACATGTAAAGAAATGTAATATTAGTCAAGGAAGAAAACATTGTAAAGGAATGATAACAAACCAAAAAATATCGGTATGGAGAACCATACATGACTTCCATATTCTAAGATTTATATTTAAAATCATTTTCAGCCAAACAGCCAGGCTGTGTCTTACCTGCCTTTTTATTGCTGTATTAAATGAAAAATATTATATTACATTAAAATGAAAAAATTATAATTTTATTGCCTGGCAACAAAATTATTTTATTTTTAACAATTACCATTGTTTCAACAAGTTTAAATAAATTTTCAAGTACTTTACTCTTGTTAAAACGTATAAGGTTGCCGGTAAACTACCCCTTCCCCTTAACCGATCTTCACCAAAATCGAAAGTCATTGAGACCTCTACAATTCAGGGACGTATGCAAAAAATTATTTGATTCTGTTTGAATTTGCGGCTGTTATCGTTTGCCATAGAAAATACGCTTGATAAAAAAACGTTGCAGGTAAACTACCCCTTCCCCTTAACCGATCTTCACCAAAAACAATAGGTCTTGAGTACTCTACAAATCAGGACTGTATGCAAAACATTATTTGATTCTGTTTGAATTTGCGGCTGTTATCGTTTGCCATAGAAAATACCCTTGTTAAAAAAACGTTGCAGGTAAACTACCCCTTTCCCTCAACCGATCTTCACCAAAAACAATAGGTCTTGAGAAATCTACAATTCAGGGCTGTATGCAGAAAATTATTTGATTCTGTTTGAATTTGCGGCTGTTATCGTTTGCCATAGAAAATACCCTTGTTAAAAAAACGTTGTAGGTAAACTACCCCTTTCCCTTAACCGATCTTCACCAAAAACACAAGGTATTGAGAACTCTACAATTTAGGGCTGTATGCAAATAATCTTTTCATTCTGTTTGAATTTGCGGCTGTTATCGTTTGCCATAGGAAATACCCTTGTTAAAACATAAAACGTTACAGGTAAACTACCCCTTTCCCTTAACCAATCTTCACCAAAAACAATAGGTCTTGAGAACTCTACAATTCAGGGCTGTATGCGAAACATTATTTGATTCTGTTTGAATTTGCGGCTGTTATCGTTTGCCAAACAAACAAAATTACCCTTGCTAAAAAAAAACCGTTGCAGGTAAACTACCCCTTTCCCTCAACCGATCTTCACCAAAAACAATAGGTCGCGAGAACTCTGCAAAACCGGGCTGTATGCAAAAAATTATTTGATTCTGTTTGAATTTGCGGCAGTTATCGTTTGCCATAGAAAAAAAATCTACAGACAGACACACAGACAGACAGACACACAGACACACAGACAGACAGACAGACACACAGACACTTTTCGGAAAACGACTTTTTTTCATGTTTTGAGTGTAGTAGAATCAGAATCTGCAATAATCTCGAACACGATTTTTTTTGCCATCACCATACTTCCATTCCTTAAGGAATATGGAAGTAATGACACAATTAAGTCATAAAAGTAAGAATCAGGTAGAGACCCTACTAAGCATAGGGAAGTAAAATAATAATAATGACAAAAAGAATGTAAAGCACCACTACATGAGTGATGTTAAAGAATAAGAAATAAGAAAAAAAATGTTGAAATAAGAATAGTTAAATATGGAAGTTTATGATAGAAAACCAACAAATGTATACTAATAATTAATATTGTTCAGCTGGATACAGCATTTATATATAACAATGTGTTCTTTTCAATCAAATAATCATGTTCAAATTAGAAATTAAGGATAATTAAACGAATAATAAGAAAAAGTTAATAGTTGCATCTGCAACATTTAGCAGATGACACCTGTAAACAATGCATTATTTAGTTTAGAATAAAGAATTATTAATGAAAACTATGACCAAACTGTCACCAAGACATGTCAAAATAAAGAGAAATAAACAAGCTTTACAATGCTAACTTAACTGGTTGCTTGCCTTGAAATCGCAACTCATTAACTAGTAAAAAAGAATTAATCACTTATTTAAATAATTGCTGACAATATTTGTTAATTCACAATTCATTTGTTTATTGCTCACTCTATACTTGGTTCAAATAAATACATTCAGTTTAATACAACAAACGGATTACAAATCATCCGGCTTTCAATTTTCTTAATTCAGTTGGTTCACAATGACGACTCTAACCCTAATCGATTGATTATTTATAAATATTATATACCTCAAGGGTGGCTTCTTTTAATTTACGGAATAAAACGCCAATGCTTCACTCTACAATGCTATTACAAAACACTAGATTATTAGGTTAGACACCTTTAGTTATTGAAATTAATTCACTCTACAATGCTATTACAAAACACTAGATTATTAGGTTAGACACCTTTAGTTATTGAAATTAATTAACAAAAAGTTCGTTTAATCTGGACAAATTTTAGGTTAGTTATGATAACGTTAATACATGAAATCTTATGTTCGGAATATTATAATTCCTCTAAATAAAGTTAAAACAGTGCTTATTGTATTATTGTTTCTTGCGTCAGTATACAGGTGTATTATGTTATACTGCTAACAGCTTTCTCGTAAACAATGTAAATATATGCACAGTACTCCCTGACTAATAATCTCAATGATTATTTATTAACACTCTTCACGATCTGGTACACTGATCTTGGTTACACTTCACTTATTTTGCACATGAACGATATTATTTTCTTCTTGAATTACTATTTAATTGGTTATGTATGATACTTAACCTCGTTCTCTAACACGCACTTCTAGTAAAAGTATCACTACTGATATCGATGCACTGTTCTTTATTTACACTTCTTCCTTCTTGTTGAGTATAAAATTTTGATAATTCGGCCTAGATTAGTTGTTGCTGATTGAGTGGAAAGAGACAAAATGATCTCATGTTTACAATTGTGTTCGTATATATACTTTCCTCCGATAGCCCCTAGGCGGTGTTCCCTGGTTTCTAAAGTCGTTCGCGATTGGTAGAAAATGATGTCATGGTGACGTAATTTTATTTATAGCCATTACATAATTGTATTGGAACCATCAGTGTCGTTTTTGTTATTATTTCATTGTATTTATTTGAAATTCACCAAATTTATGATGCTAATGTTTATATCTCAGTTATTACAAGTACAAATTAGGTTCTATTATTAGCATTGTACGTGAAGGTTTGAATTATATAAATAAATTTGTCTAAACTACACACTAACATACACAGATGACATAATTCAACGGGAGTGCGAACGAACTTCAAGAGGTCTACAAAACTGTTTACATTCAAAATATACGGGGATTACAACCAAATAATTACTCAAAAAGAATAAACAACATTTCTTAAAACAAGATATCGTAATTAAACAAAACTAATTAAAGAACAATTAACAATCAACAAAATTATTTAACGAACCAGTGTTAATTTAAACTCAGAGTCGAGATACGTGTGACAACAGAAAAAATAATCAGTTAAATACGGTGACAATCGAGAGGTGTACTTTACGTATTAAATTGGCGACGAACTAGTGCGGCTTTAAATAGACAGGAGAATATTATATTTTACTTCAATTATCCTAATTTAGCCTGGCAATTACAGTAGAATGACAATGCCTCACACTCACACATATGATACCAGACTCCAGTCCAAACAAGGAGAAACACACACCGAAGCAAATATGGAGGTACAGGAAGAACAACCAACGTCTGAAATGGAAGTTACAACAAATGATACCCTGGAGAATCAACCTGAGGGACCCGCACAAACCGAAGAAACGAAGTTGGACAACATGATGAGGATGATGATGGAACAATTCGACCGGATAGAAGGGAATGGTAAGAAATCCACAGAATCGTTAAAGGAAGAATTAAAAAATAATAATAATAACATGGAAACGCTCAATAAGAAAATAGATGACGTCAATAAGCGGATAAAAGAAAACACTGAAAAAATTCAACTGTGGAGGGAAGAAATAAAAAATGATGGCAAACCGGCTATAGAAGAAACACCAAACATGGAACAATTAAATAAGGAAACAGAAAATAAAAGTAAACCATCAATAGAAACGATAATAGAAAATGACGATAAAAACAAGGAAGAATTGTAAACTTACTTCCTTTTGCACAGTTATTTATTTATAATAATATGGTACATGTAGGTACTTACCGTATGATTCACTACATATCCGGTTTGAGCACGTGGCGTTATAACCACCATTAATTTTCTCCCTAGGGTCCAAACTTCGATATTAAGCGAGACCAGAGACAGCGTGGGATCTTGAAATAATGACGCTAACAACGATTGTGGTGACAAAACTTTTTTTTAGTAATTCTGAATTTGCATTATTCACATTTACAAAAATAAAAAATGGCGTCTTGTTCATCCAAAGACCGGGCTATATACTTCCGCCCATACTAATTATTCATTAATTTCAATTAGTTATTTCTGGTATTTGATTATTTACAAGAACATGTTAATAACTGCAGTTCTTCTCGAGTTGATTTACTACGTTTCAAATTACATAAACCAATGCCTCAATCTTTGTTGTAAATGCCGGCACATACACGCTTCCATGCTCTCACACACACACATTAACAAAGGTACATTTTTAATTCATAGTAATTTTGAGCTCAAAAGAATATTAAAGGTGTATTGATCTGAATTTTGAATTCCCTGAGGGTGTAGGATTGAAGTTCTCGTCAGGCGTTCCACATTGTCTGGCAGATGTCCGGCCGAACGTTCTTTGTTTCTTTTCTCTTTGATCACTGACGCTAATTTACATTTTGAACTGTTAGTTACTGACTGATTTTGAATTTTCACTGACTGTTACATTTTGATTACATTTTTATAACTCCAAAACACTTTTGCTGGCAATAATCTGCCAGCGAATAATTTTAGCGTGCTAACGCTCTGAGTGTAAGTTGCAGACTGAGAACGAACAACTGGTACAATGTACCCATGTGGAAGGGTGATTCCGTCATCACTCTATTGTTTAAAGCTGATGACGACCATCGCTTTGCGTCACAGTCGTTACGTTTTTTGTATTATTCATGAACGTTTCAACATAGTCCGCAACTTGCTTTGTGCAAATATGTGCCGAAAATCCTGTAATCCAATGACCTTAGAGTCGAGTTGTACTGACAAACTGCGTCGTGTGTAATACATTGGGGAAAGTTAACCTAACCATTTCTAAATATATGAAGATCACAATAAAATTGTTTTCCTGTACCGATAAATCCTTAGACGGACTTATGTACCATCACAGAATTAAGTCTGCAACCTGAAAATAATGGTAAACAAACGAAAAATAAAGAAGACACAAGTACATTGTTATCTGAGAATAAACACCACAGAAATGAAGAGAAGTTCAGCACCTAGAAGTCAACACTAAAGGTGTAAAGAACCAGGTAATTCAGAAGACCAAGAAAGTAGGAAAAATACGTTCCTAAGAAAACATTAAATATGCGAGAAGGAATGGAGATGATTAAAGGTGGGTTAGTTAACATGTTTAACCTCCCTATTAATGAACAGAGAGAATTAATTAAGTTTAAAAATCGTAGAAAGAACTTAATAAAAATGTTAAAAGTAAATCACAATAAAATAGTGAATAAAAACTTAAAATAAAGATATATTTAAAATTAATATACCAACAATTGAAATGTATCAGACAATATCAGTGATATTATCAATAAATAATATATCATTAAAATATTTGGTTAATGATCCAGATGATAAAATGATAGAAGTAGTATTAAATACCAGTGACTATTTTATGTTAGAAGAGTTACAATACCTGTTAATTAAAAATGAATTAACAATTAAGTGAAGACCGTGACCTAAATGAAGATTTCGTAACAGTAAAGTGGAAGAGCCGAGCGATGGAGAGGTACTTCACCAGGACAGAAATCAATCTGGACACCCAACGATGATCTGAGGGAACAGAACGACAAGGATAATCGACCATGGTTAAACCAAGTAGCGATCAACCATTGAAGAAGAAGGACGGATGTTAAAGATAACCAAATGAAGCAAACCAGAGAAGAAGAATTATGTGAACCTAATTGAAATATATTAAACCAACTATGAGTGAAAATAAACTAATTATGGGAACAGACGAAGACTAGACAATATCACGAACAATCCAACTAATAAAATGAATATAACAAATAAAAAGAGATAATGATTAAATGACTAACAAGAAAATAATGAGTATAAATGAAACAATTACTTAAATGAATAATTAAAAGGAACTAACCAACATAGAAATGTTACAGACTATTATATAAACAATGTTATGAATGAATTATGATGAAAATGAGGAAGAGTAGAAAACTACAACACAAGGTGATGATGAATTTATAGATCACTGCATAACTATATGGTGATAAAATAAATGTGAAAGAAAATATGTATAATAACAAAACCAACATCTAACATAGTATTGATGAGAAACAGCAAAGCTTATGATAATACAGCAAATATATCGAGTCATAATAACCAATGACCTGTGAAGAAAAATATGATAAATGAATTGATAAAGCATCAGAAGTGATACAGTAATGGAATTTTTGTAATGGAACCTCTAATCCCTTGAGTATTCTAATAAATGAATATAATGTCTTATAATGAAATATGACTAATATATTATGTCTTGTGTGTTGTGATAGTGCAACCGTTGCTATGTACAACTTTTTATTGTCTCAGACAGAGATGAAGATTCCTCTGATCTGTGAGTATATAGTTAAGGAACGGCAGATAATGGATGCCAATGAGAGCCCCTCTGACTCCGAACCTGCTATAAATGTTAGGGAAAATGTTAGGGAATTATAATATTTCAAGGATTAAGTCAACAACTTCGAGGTAAATAAAAGAGAAAAGGAGAATTGTTATAAGAATTAAGATGCGTTTAATGAGAAGGAGAAATGTATTACTACAGGAGAACAGGGAAATTATTAAGATAAGAACAAATGTATAAATAAACAAATAACCAATTAAATGAAAATTTGACAACTACTTGTAAGCTAAAGAAATGAGACTAACGAAGAACATAGTCTGGACCAATACACAAAAAAACATTAAGTTAGATAAAGAAGAAAGCAGGAGTTTTATAGATAATAGAACCAAATTAAAATGATAATTTCATCAAACCAAAGAACTTGTTTTTCTCAAATTATCAATTTTGAGAGATTTTGAGAGGGGAGCATATGTAACGTCACAAAACGTTCCATAATAATAATAAACACCAGAAGGGTGAATGATATTAAAATAAATATAAATGAGTAACCGGGAAGAATGTAACAGTTAATATAATAAACCATTAAAGAATGAAAGGAGAGAAGAAATTCAAGTGAACAGTGGTAAATCCACTAATGACACTGCAACAAAAACAAACAGATTGACAAAGACGAATTGACAAGACAAGTTTCCCAAATAGACTGTTAAGTGAGCTTAATAAAACCTTTAAAGAATAAAATCAAATAATATAAATAAGATAAGAGATGACATGAATGATATTTGTATCATGTATTGTAAATAGAAACAGCACATTAGCTGAGCCATGTCAAAGTACTGATTTAAAAGGACAAATATAAAGAACGATACTATGATTAATCGTACACTATAAAAGATGATAAGAAAACCAATAATATATGTTATAATAAATTAAAGATAACAATCAATGTAACCACTGAATGTATCTAAGTAACGTTATAAGAAGTTAAAACATGTAAAGAAATGTAATATTAGTCAAGGAAGAAAACATTGTAAAGGAATGATAACAAACCAAAAATGACACAATTAAGTCATAAAAGTAAGAATCAGGTAGAGACCCTACTAAGCATAGGGAAGTAAAATAATAATAATGACAAAAAGAATGTAAAGCACCACTACATGAGTGATGTTATAAGAATAAGAAATAAGAAAAAAATATTGAAATAAGAATAGTTAAATATGGAAGTTTATGATAGAAAACCAACAAATGTATACTAATAATTAATATTGTTCAGCTGGATACAGCATTTATATATAACAATGTGTTCTTTTCAATCAAATAATCATGTTCAAATTAGAAATTAAGGATAATTAAACGAATAATAAGAAAAAGTTAATAGTTGCATCTGCAACATTTAGCAGATGACACCTGTAAACAATGCATTATTTAGTTTAGAATAAAGAATTATTAATGAAAACTATGACCAAACTGTCACCAAGACATGTCAAAATAAAGAGAAATAAACAAGCTTTACAATGCTAACTTAACTGGTTGCTTGCCTTGAAATCGCAACTCATTAACTAGTAAAAAAGAATTAATCACTTATTTAAATAATTGCTGACAATATTTGTTAATTCACAATTCATTTGTTTATTGCTCACTCTATACTTGGTTCAAATAAATACATTCAGTTTAATACAACAAACGGATTACAAATCATCCGGCTTTCAATTTTCTTAATTCAGTTGGTTCACAATGACGACTCTAACCCTAATCGATTGATTATTTATAAATATTATATACCTCAAGGGTGGCTTCTTTTAATTTACGGAATAAAACGCCAATGCTTCACTCTACAATGCTATTACAAAACACTAGATTATTAGGTTAGACACCTTTAGTTATTGAAATTAATTCACTCTTCAATGCTATTACAAAACACTAGATTATTAGGTTAGACACCTTTAGTTATTGAAATTAATTAACAAAAAGTTCGTTTAATCTGGACAAATTTTAGGTTAGTTATGATAACGTTAATACATGAAATCTTATATTCGGAATATTATAATTCCTCTAAATAAAGTTAAAACAGTGCTTATTGTATTATTGTTTCTTGCGTCAGTATACAGGTGTATTATGTTATACTGCTAACAGCTTTCTCGTAAACAATGTAAATATATGCACAGTACTCCCTGACTAATAATCTCAATGATTATTTATTAACACTCTTCACGATCTGGTACACTGATCGTGGTTACACTTCACTTATTTTGCACATGAACGATATTATTTTCTTCTTGAATTACTATTTAATTGGTTATGTATGATACTTAACCTCGTTCTCTAACACGCACTTCTAGTAAAAGTATCACTACTGATATCGATGCACTGTTCTTTATTTACACTTCTTCCTTCTTGTTGAGTATAAAATTTTGATAATTCGGCCTAGATTAGTTGTTGCTGATTGAGTGGAAAGAGACAAAATGATCTCATGTTTACAATTGTGTTCGTATATATACTTTCCTCCGATAGCCCCTAGGCGGTGTTCCCTGGTTTCTAAAGTCGTTCGCGATTGGTAGAAAATGATGTCATGGTGACGTAATTTTATTTATAGCCATTACATAATTGTATTGGAACCATCAGTGTCGTTTTTGTTATTATTTCATTGTATTTATTTGAAATTCACCAAATTTATGATGCTAATGTTTATATCTCAGTTATTACAAGTACAAATTAGGTTCTATTATTAGCATTGTACGTGAAGGTTTGAATTATATAAATAAATTTGTCTAAACTACACACTAACATACACAGATGACATAATTCAACGGGAGTGCGAACGAACTTCAAGAGGTCTACAAAACTGTTTACATTCAAAATATACGGGGATTACAACCAAATAATTACTCAAAAAGAATAAACAACATTTCTTAAAACAAGATATCGTAATTAAACAAACCTAATTAAAGAACAATTAACAATCAACAAAATTATTTAACGAACCAGTGTTAATTTAAACTCAGAGTCGAGATACGTGTGACAACAGAAAAAATAATCAGTTAAATACGGTGACAATCGAGAGGTGTACTTTACGTATTAAATTGGCGACGAACTAGTGCGGCTTTAAATAGACAGGAGAATATTATATTTTACTTCAATTATCCTAATTTAGCCTGGCAATTACAGTAGAATGACAATGCCTCACACTCACACATATGATACCAGACTCCAGTCCAAACAAGGAGAAACACACACCGAAGCAAATATGGAGGTACAGGAAGAACAACCAACGTCTGAAATGGAAGTTACAACAAATGATACCCTGGAGAATCAACCTGAGGGACCCGCACAAACCGAAGAAACGAAGTTGGACAACATGATGAGGATGATGATGGAACAATTCGACCGGATAGAAGGGAATGGTAAGAAATCCACAGAATCGTTAAAGGAAGAATTAAAAAATAATAATAATAACATGGAAACGCTCAATAAGAAAATAGATGACGTCAATAAGCGGATAAAAGAAAACACTGAAAAAATTCAACTGTGGAGGGAAGAAATAAAAAATGATGGCAAACCGGCTATAGAAGAAACACCAAACATGGAACAATTAAATAAGGAAACAGAAAATAAAAGTAAACCATCAATAGAAACGATAATAGAAAATGACGATAAAAACAAGGAAGAATTGTAAACTTACTTCCTTTTGCACAGTTATTTATTTATAATAATATGGTACATGTAGGTACTTACCGTATGATTCACTACATATCCGGTTTGAGCACGTGGCGTTATAACCACCATTAATTTTCTCCCTAGGGTCCAAACTTCGATATTAAGCGAGACCAGAGACAGCGTGGGATCTTGAAATAATGACGCTAACAACGATTGTGGTGACAAAACTTTTTTTTAGTAATTCTGAATTTGCATTATTCACATTTACAAAAATAAAAAATGGCGTCTTGTTCATCCAAAGACAAAATGGCGGCTATATACTTCCGCCCATACTAATTATTCATTAATTTCAATTAGTTATTTCTGGTATTTGATTATTTACAAGAACATGTTAATAAACTGCAGTTCTTCTCGAGTTGATTTACTACGTTTCAAATTACATAAACCAATGCCTCAATCTTTGTTGTAAATGCCGGCACATACACGCTTCCATGCTCTCACACACACACATTAACAAAGGTACATTTTTAATTCATAGTAATTTTGAGCTCAAAAGAATATTAAAGGTGTATTGATCTGAATTTTGACTTCCCTGAGGGTGTAGGATTGAAGTTCTCGTCAGGCGTTCCACATTGTCTGGCAGATGTCCGGCCGAGCGTTCTTTGTTTCTTTTCTCTTTGATCACTGACGCTAATTTACATTTTGAACTGTTAGTTACTGACTGATTTTGAATTTTCACTGACTGTTACATTTTGATTACATTTTTATAACTCCAAAACACTTTTGCTGGCAATAATCTGCCAGTGAATATTTTAGCGTGCTAACGCTCTGAGTGTAAGTTGCAGACTGAGAACGAACAACTGGTACAATGTACCCATGTGGAAGGGTTATTCCGTCATCACTCTATTGTTTAAAGCTGATGACGACATCGCTTTGCGTCACAGTCGTTACGTTTTTTGTATTATTCATGACGTTTCAACATAGTCCGCAACTTGCTTTGTCCAAATATGTGCCGAAAATCCTGTAATCCAATGACCTTAGAGTCGAGTTGTACTGACAAACTGCGTCGTGTGTAATACATTGGGGAAAGTTAACCTAACCATTTCTAAATATATGAAAACACAATAAAATTGTTTTCCTGTACCGATAAATCCTTAGACGGACTTATGTACCATCACAGAATTAAGTCTGCAACCTGAAAATAATGGTAAACAAACGAAAAATAAAGAAGACACAAGTACATTGTTATCTGAGAATAAACACCACAGAAATGAAGAGAATGTTCAGCACCTAGAAGTCAACACTAAAGGTGTAAAGAACCAGGTAATTCAGAAGACCAAGAAAGTAGGAAAAATACTTCCTAAGAAAACATTAAATATGCGAGAAGGAATGGAGATGATTAAAGGTGGGTTAGTTAACATGTTTAACCTCCCTATTAATGAACAGAGAGAATTAATTAAGTTTAAAAATCTTAGAAAGGACTTAATAAAAATGTTAAAAGTAAATCACAATAAAATAGTGAATAAAAACTTAAAATAAAGATATATTTAAAATTAATATACCAACAATTGAAATGTATCAGACAATATCAGTGATATTATCAATAAATAATATATCATTAAAATATTTGGTTAATGATCCAGATGATAAAATGATAGAAGTAGTATTAAATACCAGTGACTATTTTATGTTAGAAGAGTTACAATACCTGTTAATTAAAAATGAATTAACAATTATGGAAGACCGTGACCTAAATGAAGATTTCGTAACAGTAAAGTGGAAGAGCCGAGCGATGGAGAGGTACTTCACCAGGACAGAAATCAATCTGGACACCAAGATGATCTGAGGGAACAGAACGACAAGGATAATCGACCATGGTTAAACCAAGTAGCGATCAACCATTGAAGAAGAAGGACGGATGTTAAAGATAACCAAATGAAGCAAACCAGAGAAGAAGAATTATGTGAACCTAATTGAAATATATTAAACCAACTATGAGTGAAAATAAACTAATTATGGGAACAGACGAAGACTAGACAATATCACGAACAATCCAACTAATAAAATGAATATAACAAATAAAAAGAGATAATGATTAAATGACTAACAAGAAAATAATGATGATAAATGAAACAATTACTTAAATGAATAATTAAAAGGAACTAACCAACATAGAAATGTTACAGACTATTATATAAACAATGTTATGAATGAATTATGATGAAAATGAGGAAGAGTAGAAAACTACAACACAAGGTGATGATGAATTTATAGATCACTGCATAACTATATGGTGATAAAATAAATGTGAAAGAAAATATGTATAATAACAAAACCAACATCTAACATAGTATTGATGAGAAACAGCAAAGCTTATGATAATACAGCAAATATATCGAGTCATAATAACCAATGACCTGTGAAGAAAAATATGATAAATGAATTGATAAAGCATCAGAAGTGATACAGTAATGGAATTTTTGTAATGGAACCTCTAATCCCTTGAGTATTCTAATAAATGAATATAATGTCTTATAATGAAATATGACTAATATATTATGTCTTGTGTGTTGTGATAGTGCAACCGTTGCTATGTACAACTTTTTATTGTCTCAGACAGAGATGAAGATTCCTCTGATCTGTGAGTATATAGTTAAGGAACGGCAGATAATGGATGCCAATGAGAGCCCCTCTGACTCCGAACCTGCTATAAATGTTAGGGAAAATGTTAGGGAATTATAATATTTCAAGGATTAAGTCAACAACTTCGAGGTAAATAAAAGAGAAAAGGAGAATTGTTATAAGAATTAAGATGCGTTTAATGAGAAGGAGAAATGTATTACTACAGGAGAACAGGGAAATTATTAAGATAAGAACAAATGTATAAATAAACAAATAACCAATTAAATGAAAATTTGACAACTACTTGTAAGCTAAAGAAATGAGACTAACGAAGAACATAGTCTGGACCAATACACAAAAAAACATTAAGTTAGATAAAGAAGAAAGCAGGAGTTTTATAGATAATAGAACCAAATTAAAATGATAATTTCATCAAACCAAAGAACTTGTTTTTCTCAAATTATCAATTTTGAGAGATTTTGAGAGGGGAGCATATGTAACGTCACAAAACGTTCCATAATAATAATAAACACCAGAAGGGTGAATGATATTAAAATAAATATAAATGAGTAACCGGGAAGAATGTAACAGTTAATATAATAAACCATTAAAGAATGAAAGGAGAGAAGAAATTCAAGTGAACAGTGGTAAATCCACTAATGACACTGCAACAAAAACAAACAGATTGACAAAGACGAATTGACAAGACAAGTTTCCCAAATAGACTGTTAAGTGAGCTTAATAAAACCTTTAAAGAATAAAATCAAATAATATAAATAAGATAAGAGATGACATGAATGATATTTGTATCATGTATTGTAAATAGAAACAGCACATTAGCTGAGCCATGTCAAAGTACTGATTTAAAAGGACAAATATAAAGAACGATACTATGATTAATCGTACACTATAAAAGATGATAAGAAAACCAATAATATATGTTATAATAAATTAAAGATAACAATCAATGTAACCACTGAATGTATCTAAGTAACGTTATAAGAAGTTAAAACATGTAAAGAAATGTAATATTAGTCAAGGAAGAAAACATTGTAAAGGAATGATAACAAACCAAAAATGACACAATTAAGTCATAAAAGTAAGAATCAGGTAGAGACCCTACTAAGCATAGGGAAGTAAAATAATAATAATGACAAAAAGAATGTAAAGCACCACTACATGAGTGATGTTATAAGAATAAGAAATAAGAAAAAAATATTGAAATAAGAATAGTTAAATATGGAAGTTTATGATAGAAAACCAACAAATGTATACTAATAATTAATATTGTTCAGCTGGATACAGCATTTATATATAACAATGTGTTCTTTTCAATCAAATAATCATGTTCAAATTAGAAATTAAGGATAATTAAACGAATAATAAGAAAAAGTTAATAGTTGCATCTGCAACATTTAGCAGATGACACCTGTAAACAATGCATTATTTAGTTTAGAATAAAGAATTATTAATGAAAACTATGACCAAACTGTCACCAAGACATGTCAAAATAAAGAGAAATAAACAAGCTTTACAATGCTAACTTAACTGGTTGCTTGCCTTGAAATCGCAACTCATTAACTAGTAAAAAAGAATTAATCACTTATTTAAATAATTGCTGACAATATTTGTTAATTCACAATTCATTTGTTTATTGCTCACTCTATACTTGGTTCAAATAAATACATTCAGTTTAATACAACAAACGGATTACAAATCATCCGGCTTTCAATTTTCTTAATTCAGTTGGTTCACAATGACGACTCTAACCCTAATCGATTGATTATTTATAAATATTATATACCTCAAGGGTGGCTTCTTTTAATTTACGGAATAAAACGCCAATGCTTCACTCTACAATGCTATTACAAAACACTAGATTATTAGGTTAGACACCTTTAGTTATTGAAATTAATTCACTCTTCAATGCTATTACAAAACACTAGATTATTAGGTTAGACACCTTTAGTTATTGAAATTAATTAACAAAAAGTTCGTTTAATCTGGACAAATTTTAGGTTAGTTATGATAACGTTAATACATGAAATCTTATATTCGGAATATTATAATTCCTCTAAATAAAGTTAAAACAGTGCTTATTGTATTATTGTTTCTTGCGTCAGTATACAGGTGTATTATGTTATACTGCTAACAGCTTTCTCGTAAACAATGTAAATATATGCACAGTACTCCCTGACTAATAATCTCAATGATTATTTATTAACACTCTTCACGATCTGGTACACTGATCGTGGTTACACTTCACTTATTTTGCACATGAACGATATTATTTTCTTCTTGAATTACTATTTAATTGGTTATGTATGATACTTAACCTCGTTCTCTAACACGCACTTCTAGTAAAAGTATCACTACTGATATCGATGCACTGTTCTTTATTTACACTTCTTCCTTCTTGTTGAGTATAAAATTTTGATAATTCGGCCTAGATTAGTTGTTGCTGATTGAGTGGAAAGAGACAAAATGATCTCATGTTTACAATTGTGTTCGTATATATACTTTCCTCCGATAGCCCCTAGGCGGTGTTCCCTGGTTTCTAAAGTCGTTCGCGATTGGTAGAAAATGATGTCATGGTGACGTAATTTTATTTATAACCATTACATAATTGTATTGGAACCATCAATGTCGTTTTTGTTATTATTTCATTGTATTTATTTGAAATTCACCAAATTTATGATGCTAATGTTTATATCTCAGTTATTACAAGTACAAATTATGTTCTATTATTAGCATTGTACGTGAAGGTTTGAATAATATAAATAAATTTGTCTAAACTACACACTAACATACACAGATGACATAATTCAACGGGAGTGCGAACGAACTTCAAGAGGTCTACAAAACTGTTTACATTCAAAATATACGGGGATTACAACCAAATAATTACTCAAAAAGAATAAACAACATTTCTTAAAACAAGATATCGTAATTAAACAAACCTAATTAAAGAACAATTAACAATCAACAAAATTATTTAACGAACCAGTGTTAATTTAAACTCAGAGTCGAGATACGTGTGACAACAGAAAAAATAATCAGTTAAATACGGTGACAATCGAGAGGTGTACTTTACGTATTAAATTGGCGACGAACTAGTGCGGCTTTAAATAGACAGGAGAATATTATATTTTACTTCAATTATCCTAATTTAGCCTGGCAATTACAGTAGAATGACAATGCCTCACACTCACACATATGATACCAGACTCCAGTCCAAACAAGGAGAAACACACACCGAAGCAAATATGGAGGTACAGGAAGAACAACCAACGTCTGAAATGGAAGTTACAACAAATGATACCCTGGAGAATCAACCTGAGGGACCCGCACAAACCGAAGAAACGAAGTTGGACAACATGATGAGGATGATGATGGAACAATTCGACCGGATAGAAGGGAATGGTAAGAAATCCACAGAATCGTTAAAGGAAGAATTAAAAAATAATAATAATAACATGGAAACGCTCAATAAGAAAATAGATGACGTCAATAAGCGGATAAAAGAAAACACTGAAAAAATTCAACTGTGGAGGGAAGAAATAAAAAATGATGGCAAACCGGCTATAGAAGAAACACCAAACATGGAACAATTAAATAAGGAAACAGAAAATAAAAGTAAACCATCAATAGAAACGATAATAGAAAATGACGATAAAAACAAGGAAGAATTGTAAACTTACTTCCTTTTGCACAGTTATTTATTTATAATAATATGGTACATGTAGGTACTTACCGTATGATTCACTACATATCCGGTTTGAGCACGTGGCGTTATAACCACCATTAATTTTCTCCCTAGGGTCCAAACTTCGATATTAAGCGAGACCAGAGACAGCGTGGGATCTTGAAATAATGACGCTAACAACGATTGTGGTGACAAAACTTTTTTTTAGTAATTCTGAATTTGCATTATTCACATTTACAAAAATAAAAAATGGCGTCTTGTTCATCCAAAGACAAAATGGCGGCTATATACTTCCGCCCATACTAATTATTCATTAATTTCAATTAGTTATTTCTGGTATTTGATTATTTACAAGAACATGTTAATAAACTGCAGTTCTTCTCGAGTTGATTTACTACGTTTCAAATTACATAAACCAATGCCTCAATCTTTGTTGTAAATGCCGGCACATACACGCTTCCATGCTCTCACACACACACATTAACAAAGGTACATTTTTAATTCATAGTAATTTTGAGCTCAAAAGAATATTAAAGGTGTATTGATCTGAATTTTGACTTCCCTGAGGGTGTAGGATTGAAGTTCTCGTCAGGCGTTCCACATTGTCTGGCAGATGTCCGGCCGAGCGTTCTTTGTTTCTTTTCTCTTTGATCACTGACGCTAATTTACATTTTGAACTGTTAGTTACTGACTGATTTTGAATTTTCACTGACTGTTACATTTTGATTACATTTTTATAACTCCAAAACACTTTTGCTGGCAATAATCTGCCAGTGAATATTTTAGCGTGCTAACGCTCTGAGTGTAAGTTGCAGACTGAGAACGAACAACTGGTACAATGTACCCATGTGGAAGGGTTATTCCGTCATCACTCTATTGTTTAAAGCTGATGACGACATCGCTTTGCGTCACAGTCGTTACGTTTTTTGTATTATTCATGACGTTTCAACATAGTCCGCAACTTGCTTTGTCCAAATATGTGCCGAAAATCCTGTAATCCAATGACCTTAGAGTCGAGTTGTACTGACAAACTGCGTCGTGTGTAATACATTGGGGAAAGTTAACCTAACCATTTCTAAATATATGAAAACACAATAAAATTGTTTTCCTGTACCGATAAATCCTTAGACGGACTTATGTACCATCACAGAATTAAGTCTGCAACCTGAAAATAATGGTAAACAAACGAAAAATAAAGAAGACACAAGTACATTGTTATCTGAGAATAAACACCACAGAAATGAAGAGAATGTTCAGCACCTAGAAGTCAACACTAAAGGTGTAAAGAACCAGGTAATTCAGAAGACCAAGAAAGTAGGAAAAATACTTCCTAAGAAAACATTAAATATGCGAGAAGGAATGGAGATGATTAAAGGTGGGTTAGTTAACATGTTTAACCTCCCTATTAATGAACAGAGAGAATTAATTAAGTTTAAAAATCTTAGAAAGGACTTAATAAAAATGTTAAAAGTAAATCACAATAAAATAGTGAATAAAAACTTAAAATAAAGATATATTTAAAATTAATATACCAACAATTGAAATGTATCAGACAATATCAGTGATATTATCAATAAATAATATATCATTAAAATATTTGGTTAATGATCCAGATGATAAAATGATAGAAGTAGTATTAAATACCAGTGACTATTTTATGTTAGAAGAGTTACAATACCTGTTAATTAAAAATGAATTAACAATTATGGAAGACCGTGACCTAAATGAAGATTTCGTAACAGTAAAGTGGAAGAGCCGAGCGATGGAGAGGTACTTCACCAGGACAGAAATCAATCTGGACACCAAGATGATCCGAGGGAACAGAACGACAAGGATAATCGACCATGGTTAAACCAAGTAGCGATCAACCATTGAAGAAGAAGGACGGATGTTAAAGATAACCAAATGAAGCAAACCAGAGAAGAAGAATTATGTGAACCTAATTGAAATATATTAAACCAACTATGAGTGAAAATAAACTAATTATGGGAACAGACGAAGACTAGACAATATCACGAACAATCCAACTAATAAAATGAATATAACAAATAAAAAGAGATAATGATTAAATGACTAACAAGAAAATAATGATGATAAATGAAACAATTACTTAAATGAATAATTAAAAGGAACTAACCAACATAGAAATGTTACAGACTATTATATAAACAATGTTATGAATGAATTATGATGAAAATGAGGAAGAGTAGAAAACTACAACACAAGGTGATGATGAATTTATAGATCACTGCATAACTATATGGTGATAAAATAAATGTGAAAGAAAATATGTATAATAACAAAACCAACATCTAACATAGTATTGATGAGAAACAGCAAAGCTTATGATAATACAGCAAATATATCGAGTCATAATAACCAATGACCTGTGAAGAAAAATATGATAAATGAATTGATAAAGCATCAGAAGTGATACAGTAATGGAATTTTTGTAATGTAACCTCTAATCCCTTGAGTATTCTAATAAATGAATATAATGTCTTATAATGAAATATGACTAATATATTATGTCTTGTGTGTTGTGATAGTGCAACCGTTGCTATGTACAACTTTTTATTGTCTCAGACAGAGATGAAGATTCCTCTGATCTGTGAGTATATAGTTAAGGAACGGCAGAGAATGGATGCCAATGAGAGCCCCTCTGACTCCGAACCTGCTATAAATATTAGGGAAAATGTTAGGGAATTATAATATTTCAAGGATTAAGTCAACAACTTCGAGGTAAATAAAAGAGAAAAGGAGAATTGTTATAAGAATTAAGATGCGTTTAATGAGAAGGAGAAATGTATTACTACAGGAGAACAGGGAAATTATTAAGATAAGAACAAATGTATAAATAAACAAATAACCAATTAAATGAAAAATTGACAACTACTTGTAAGCTAAAGAAATGAGACTAACGAAGAACATAGTCTGGACCAATACACAAAAAAACATTAAGTTAGATAAAGAAGAAAGCAGGAGTTTTATAGATAATAGAACCAAATTAAAATGATAATTTCATCAAACCAAAGAACTTGTTTTTCTCAAATTATCAATTTTGAGAGATTTTGAGAGGGGAGCATATGTAACGTCACAAAACGTTCCATAATAATAATAAACACCAGAAGGGTGAATGATATTAAAATAAATATAAATGAGTAACCGGGAAGAATGTAACAGTTAATATAATAAACCATTAAAGAATGAAAGGAGAGAAGAAATTCAAGTGAACAGTGGTAAATCCACTAATGACACTGCAACAAAAACAAACAGATTGACAAAGACGAATTGACAAGACAAGTTTCCCAAATAGACTGTTAAGTGAGCTTAATAAAACCTTTAAAGAATAAAATAAAATAATATAAATAAGATAAGAGATGACATGAATGATATTTGTATCATGTATTGTAAATAGAAACAGCACATTAGCTGAGCCATGTCAAAGTACTGATTTAAAAGGACAAATATAAAGAACGATACTATGATTAATCGTACACTATAAAAGATGATAAGAAAACCAATAATATATGTTATAATAAATTAAAGATAACAATCAATGTAACCACTGAATGTATCTAAGTAACGTTATAAGAAGTTAAAACATGTAAAGAAATGTAATATTAGTCAAGGAAGAAAACATTGTAAAGGAATGATAACAAACCAAAAATGACACAATTAAGTCATAAAAGTAAGAATCAGGTAGAGACCCTACTAAGCATAGGGAAGTAAAATAATAATAATGACAAAAAGAATGTAAAGCACCACTACATGAGTGATGTTATAAGAATAAGAAATAAGAAAAAAATATTGAAATAAGAATAGTTAAATATGGAAGTTTATGATAGAAAACCAACAAATGTATACTAATAATTAATATTGTTCAGCTGGATACAGCATTTATATATAACAATGTGTTCTTTTCAATCAAATAATCATGTTCAAATTAGAAATTAAGGATAATTAAACGAATAATAAGAAAAAGTTAATAGTCGCATCTGCAACATTTAGCAGATGACACCTGTAAACAATTCATTATTTAGTTTAGAATAAAGAATTATTAATGAAAACTATGACCAAACTGTCACCAAGACATGTCAAAATAAAGAGAAATAAACAAGCTTTACAATGCTAACTTAACTGGTTGCTTGCCTTGAAATCGCAACTCATTAACTAGTAAAAAAGAATTAATCACTTATTTAAATAATTGCTGACAATATTTGTTAATTCACAATTCATTTGTTTATTGCTCATTCTATACTTGGTTCAAATAAATACATTCAGTTTAATACAACAAACGGATTACAAATCATCCGGCTTTCAATTTTCTTAATTCAGTTGGTTCACAATGACGACTCTAACCCTAATCGATTGATTATTTATAAATATTATATACCTCAAGGGTGGCTTCTTTTAATTTACGGAATAAAACGCCAATGCTTCACTCTACAATGCTATTACAAAACACTAGATTATTAGGTTAGACACCTTTAGTTATTGAAATTAATTCACTCTACAATGCTATTACAAAACACTAGATTATTAGGTTAGACACCTTTAGTTATTGAAATTAATTAACAAAAAGTTCGTTTAATCTGGTCAAATTTTAGGTTAGTTATGATAACGTTAATACATGAAATCTTATGTTCGGAATATTATAATTCCTCTAAATAAAGTTAAAACAGTGCTTATTGTATTATTGTTTCTTGCGTCAGTATACAGGTGTATTATGTTATACTGCTAACAGCTTTCTCGTAAACAATGTAAATATATGCACAGTACTCCCTGACTAATAATCTCAATGATTATTTATTAACACTCTTCACGATCTGGTACACTGATCGTGGTTACACTTCACTTATTTTGCACATGAACGATATTATTTTCTTCTTGAATTACTATTTAATTGGTTATGTATGATACTTAACCTCGTTCTCTAACACGCACTTCTAGTAAAAGTATCACTACTGATATCGATGCACTGTTCTTTATTTACACTTCTTCCTTCTTGTTGAGTATAAAATTTTGATAATTCGGCCTAGATTAGTTGTTGCTGATTGAGTGGAAAGAGACAAAATGATCTCATGTTTACAATTGTGTTCGTATATATACTTTCCTCCGATAGCCCCTAGGCGGTGTTCCCTGGTTTCTAAAGTCGTTCGCGATTGGTAGAAAATGATGTCATGGTGACGTAATTTTATTTATAGCCATTACATAATTGTATTGGAACCATCAATGTCGTTTTTGTTATTATTTCATTGTATTTATTTGAAATTCACCAAATTTATGATGCTAATGTTTATATCTCAGTTATTACAAGTACAAATTAGGTTCTATTATTAGCATTGTACGTGAAGGTTTGAATTATATAAATAAATTTGTCTAAACTACACACTAACATACACAGATGACATAATTTTAACGGGAGTGCGAACGAACTTCAAGAGGTCTACAAAACTGTTTACATTCAAAATATACGGGGATTACAACCAAATAATTACTCAAAAAGAATAAACAACATTTCTTAAAACAAGATATCGTAATTAAACAAAACTAATTAAAGAACAATTAACAATCAACAAAATTATTTAACGAACCAGTGTTAATTTAAACTCAGAGTCGAGATACGTGTGACAACAGAAAAAATAATCAGTTAAATACGGTGACAATCGAGAGGTGTACTTTACGTATTAAATTGGCGACCAACTAGTGCGGCTTTAAATAGACAGGAGAATATTATATTTTACTTCAATTATCCTAATTTAGCCTGGCAATTACAGTAGAATGACAATGCCTCACACTCACACATATGATACCAGACTCCAGTCCAAACAAGGAGAAACACACACCGAAGCAAATATGGAGGTACAGGAAGAACAACCAACGTCTGAAATGGAAGTTACAACAAATGATACCCTGGAGAATCAACCTGAGGGACCCGCACAAACCGAAGAAACGAAGTTGGACAACATGATGAGGATGATGATGGAACAATTCGACCGGATAGAAGGGAATGGTAAGAAATCCACAGAATCGTTAAAGGAAGAATTAAAAAATAATAATAATAACATGGAAACGCTCAATAAGAAAATAGATGACGTCAATAAGCGGATAAAAGAAAACACTGAAAAAATTCAACTGTGGAGGGAAGAAATAAAAAATGATGGCAAACCGGCTATAGAAGAAACACCAAACATGGAACAATTAAATAAGGAAACAGAAAATAAAAGTAAACCATCAATAGAAACGATAATAGAAAATGACGATAAAAACAAGGAAGAATTGTAAACTTACTTCCTTTTGCACAGTTATTTATTTATAATAATATGGTACATGTAGGTACTTACCGTATGATTCACTACATATCCGGTTTGAGCACGTGGCGTTATAACCACCATTAATTTTCTCCCTAGGGTCCAAACTTCGATATTAAGCGAGACCAGAGACAGCGTGGGATCTTGAAATAATGACGCTAACAACGATTGTGGTGACAAAACTTTTTTTTAGTAATTCTGAATTTGCATTATTCACATTTACAAAAATAAAAAATGGCGTCTTGTTCATCCAAAGACAAAATGGCGGCTATATACTTCCGCCCATACTAATTATTCATTAATTTCAATTAGTTATTTCTGGTATTTGATTATTTACAAGAACATGTTAATAAACTGCAGTTCTTCTCGAGTTGATTTACTACGTTTCAAATTACATAAACCAATGCCTCAATCTTTGTTGTAAATGCCGGCACATACACGCTTCCATGCTCTCACACACACACATTAACAAAGGTACATTTTTAATTCATAGTAATTTTGAGCTCAAAAGAATATTAAAGGTGTATTGATCTGAATTTTGACTTCCCTGAGGGTGTAGGATTGAAGTTCTCGTCAGGCGTTCCACATTGTCTGGCAGATGTCCGGCCGAACGTTCTTTGTTTCTTTTCTCTTTGATCACTGACGCTAATTTACATTTTGAACTGTTAGTTACTGACTGATTTTGAATTTTCACTGACTGTTACATTTTGATTACATTTTTATAACTCCAAAACACTTTTGCTGGCAATAATCTGCCAGCGAATATTTAACGTGCTAACGCTCTGAGTGTAAGTTGCAGACTGAGAACGAACAACTGGTACAATGTACCCATGTGGAAGGGTTATTCCGTCATCACTCTATTGTTTAAAGCTGATGACGACATCGCTTTGCGTCACAGTCGTTACGTTTTTTGTATTATTCATGACGTTTCAACATAGTCCGCAACTTGCTTTGTCCAAATATGTGCCGAAAATCCTGTAATCCAATGACCTTAGAGTCGAGTTGTACTGACAAACTGCGTCGTGTGTAATACATTGGGGAAAGTTAACCTAACCATTTCTAAATATATGAAAACACAATAAAATTGTTTTCCTGTACCGATAAATCCTTAGACGGACTTATGTACCATCACAGAATTAAGTCTGCAACCTGAAAATAATGGTAAACAAACGAAAAATAAAGAAGACACAAGTACATTGTTATCTGAGAATAAACACCACAGAAATGAAGAGAATGTTCAGCACCTAGAAGTCAACACTAAAGGTGTAAAGAACCAGGTAATTCAGAAGACCAAGAAAGTAGGAAAAATACGTCCTAAGAAAACATAAAATATGCGAGAAGGAATGGAGATGATTAAAGGTGGGTTAGTTAACATGTTTAACCTCCCTATTAATGAACAGAGAGAATTAATTAAGTTTAAAAATCGTAGAAAGAACTTAATAAAAATGTTAAAAGTAAATCACAATAAAATAGTGAATAAAAACTTAAAATAAAGATATATTTAAAATTAATATACCAACAATTGAAATGTATCAGACAATATCAGTGATATTATCAATAAATAATATATCATTAAAATATTTGGTTAATGATCCAGATGATAAAATGATAGAAGTAGTATTAAATACCAGTGACTATTTTATGTTAGAAGAGTTACAATACCTGTTAATTAAAAATGAATTAACAATTATGGAAGACCGTGACCTAAATGAAGATTTCGTAACAGTAAAGTGGAAGAGCCGAGCGATGGAGAGGTACTTCACCAGGACAGAAATCAATCTGGACACCAAGATGATCCGAGGGAACAGAACGACAAGGATAATCGACCATGGTTAAACCAAGTAGCGATCAACCATTGAAGAAGAAGGACGGATGTTAAAGATAACCAAATGAAGCAAACCAGAGAAGAAGAATTATGTGAACCTAATTGAAATATATTAAACCAACTATGAGTGAAAATAAACTAATTATGGGAACAGATGAAGACTAGACAATATCACGAACAATCCAACTAATAAAATGAATATAACAAATAAAAAGAGATAATGATTAAATGACTAACAAGAAAATAATGATGATAAATGAAACAATTACTTAAATGAATAATTAAAAGGAACTAACCAACATAGAAATGTTACAGACTATTATATAAACAATGTTATGAATGAATTATGATGAAAATGAGGAAGAGTAGAAAACTACAACACAAGGTGATGATGAATTTATAGATCACTGCATAACTATATGGTGATAAAATAAATGTGAAAAAAAAATATGTATAATAACAAAACCAACATCTAACATAGTATTGATGAGAAACAGCAAAGCTTATGATAATACAGCAAATATATCGAGTCATAATAACCAATGACCTGTGAAGAAAAATATGATAAATGAATTGATAAAGCATCAGAAGTGATACAGTAATGGAATTTTTGTAATGGAACCTCTAATCCCTTGAGTATTCTAATAAATGAATATAATGTCTTATAATGAAATATGACTAATATATTATGTCTTGTGTGTTGTGATAGTGCAACCATTGCTATGTACAACCTTTTTATTGTCTCAGACAGAGATGAAGATTCCTCTGATCTGTGAGTGTATAGTTAAGGAATGGCAGAGAATGGATGCCAATGAGAGCCCCTCTGACTCCGAACCTGCTATAAATGTTAGGGAAAATGTTAGGGAATTATAATATTTCAAGGATTAAGTCAACAACTTCGAGGTAAATAAAAGAGAAAAGGAGAATTGTTATAAGAATTAAGATGCGTTTAATGAGAAGGAGAAATGTATTACTACAGGAGAACAGGGAAATTATTAAGATAAGAACAAATGTATAAATAAACAAATAACCAATTAAATGAAAAATTGACAACTACTTGTAAGCTAAAGAAATGAGACTAACGAAGAACATAGTCTGGACCAATACACAAAAAACCATTAAGTTAGATAAAGAAGAAAGCAGGAGTTTTATAGATAATAGAACCAAATTAAAATGATAATTTCATCAAACCAAAGAACTTGTTTTTCTCAAATTATCAATTTTGAGAGATTTTGAGAGGGGAGCATATGTAACGTCACAAAACGTTCCATAATAATAATAAACACCAGAAGGGTGAATGATATTAAAATAAATATAAATGAGTAACCGGGAAGAATGTAACAGTTAATATAATAAACCATTAAAGAATGAAAGGAGAGAAGAAATTCAAGTGAACAGTGGTAAATCCACTAATGACACTGCAACAAAAACAAACAGATTGACAAAGACGAATTGACAAGACAAGTTTCCCAAATAGACTGTTAAGTGAGCTTAATAAAACCTTTAAAGAATAAAATCAAATAATATAAATAAGATAAGAGATGACATGAATGATATTTGTATCATGTATTGTAAATAGAAACAGCACATTAGCTGAGCCATGTCAAAGTACTGATTTAAAAGGACAAATATAAAGAACGATACTATGATTAATCGTACACTATAAAAGATGATAAGAAAACCAATAATATATGTTATAATAAATTAAAGATAACAATCAATGTAACCACTGAATGTATCTAAGTAACGTTATAAGAAGTTAAAACATGTAAAGAAATGTAATATTAGTCAAGGAAGAAAACATTGTAAAGGAATGATAACAAACCAAAAATGACACAATTAAGTCATAAAAGTAAGAATCAGGTAGAGACCCTACTAAGCATAGGGAAGTAAAATAATAATAATGACAAAAAGAATGTAAAGCACCACTACATGAGTGATGTTATAAGAATAAGAAATAAGAAAAAAATATTGAAATAAGAATAGTTAAATATGGAAGTTTATGATAGAAAACCAACAAATGTATACTAATAATTAATATTGTTCAGCTGGATACAGCATTTATATATAACAATGTGTTCTTTTCAATCAAATAATCATGTTCAAATTAGAAATTAAGGATAATTAAACGAATAATAAAAAAAAGTTAATAGTCGGATCTGCAACATTTAGCAGATGACACCTGTAAACAATGCATTATTTAGTTTAGAATAAAGAATTGTAAATGAAAACTATGACCAAACTGTCACCAAGACATGTCAAAATAAAGAGAAATAAACAAGCTTTACAATGCTAACTTAACTGGTTGCTTGCCTTGAAATCGCAACTCATTAACTAGTAAAAAAGAATTAATCACTTATTTAAATAATTGCTGACAATATTTGTTAATTCACAATTCATTTGTTTATTGCTCACTCTATACTTGGTTCAAATAAATACATTCAGTTTAATACAACAAACGGATTACAAATCATCCGGCTTTCAATTTTCTTAATTCAGTTTGTTCACAATGATGACTCTAACCCTAATCGATTGATTATTTATAAATATTATATACCTCAAGGGTGGCTTCTTTTAATTTACGGAATAAAACGCCAATGCTTCACTCTACAATGCTATTACAAAACACTAGATTATTAGGTTAGACACCTTTAGTTATTGAAATTAATTCACTCTACAATGCTATTACAAAACACTAGATTATTAGGTTAGACACCTTTAGTTATTGAAATTAATTAACAAAAAGTTCGTTTAATCTGGACAAATTTTAGGTTAGTTATGATAACGTTAATACATGAAATCTTATGTTCGGAATATTATAATTCCTCTAAATAAAGTTAAAACAGTGCTTATTGTATTATTGTTTCTTGCGTCAGTATACAGGTGTATTATGTTATACTGCTAACAGCTTTCTTGTAAACAATGTAAATATATGCACAGTACTCCCTGACTAATAATCTCAATGATTATTTATTAACACTCTTCACGATCTGGTACACTGATCGTGGTTACACTTCACTTATTTTGCACATGAACGATATTATTTTCTTCTTGAATTACTATTTAATTGGTTATGTATGATACTTAACCTCATTCTCTAACACGCACTTCTAGTAAAAGTATCACTACTGATATCGATGCACTGTTCTTTATTTACACTTCTTCCTTCTTGTTGATTATAAAATTTTGATAATTCGGCCTAGATTAGTTGTTGCTGATTGAGTGGAAAGAGACAAAATGATCTCATGTTTACAATTGTGTTCGTATATATACTTTCCTCCGATAGCCGCTAGGCGGTGTTCCCTGGTTTCTAAAGTCGTTCGCGATTGGTAGAAAATGATGTCATGGTGACGTAATTTTATTTATAACCATTACATAATTGTATTGGAACCATCAATGTCGTTTTTGTTATTATTTCATTGTATTTATTTGAAATTCACCAAATTTATGATGCTAATGTTTATATCTCAGTTATTACAAGTACAAATTAGGTTCTATTATTAGCATTGTACGTGAAGGTTTGAATTATATAAATAAATTTGTCTAAACTACACACTAACATACACAGATGACATAATTCAACGGGAGTGCGAACGAACTTCAAGAGGTCTACAAAACTGTTTACATTCAAAATATACGGGGATTACAACCAAATAATTACTCAAAAAGAATAAACAACATTTCTTAAAACAAGATATCGTAATTAAACAAAACTAATTAAAGAACAATTAACAATCAACAAAATTATTTAACGAACCAGTGTTAATTTAAACTCAGAGTCGAGATACGTGTGACAACAGAAAAAATAATCAGTTAAATACGGTGACAATCGAGAGGTGTACTTTACGTATTAAATTGGCGACCAACTAGTGCGGCTTTAAATAGACAGGAGAATATTATATTTTACTTCAATTATCCTAATTTAGCCTGGCAATTACAGTAGAATGACAATGCCTCACACTCACACATATGATACCAGACTCCAGTCCAAACAAGGAGAAACACACACCGAAGCAAATATGGAGGTACAGGAAGAACAACCAACGTCTGAAATGGAAGTTACAACAAATGATACCCTGGAGAATCAACCTGAGGGACCCGCACAAACCGAAGAAACGAAGTTGGACAACATGATGAGGATGATGATGGAACAATTCGACCGGATAGAAGGGAATGGTAAGAAATCCACAGAATCGTTAAAGGAAGAATTAAAAAATAATAATAATAACATGGAAACACTCAATAAGAAATTGATGACGTCAATAAGCGGATAAAAGAAAACACTGAAAAAATTCAACTGTGGAGGGAAGAAATAAAAAATGATGGCAAACCGGCGAAAGAAGAAACACCAAACATGGAACAATTAAATAAGGAAACAGAAAATAAAAGTAAACCATCAATAGAAACGATAATAGAAAATGACGATAAAAACAAGTAAGAATTGTAAACTTACTTCCTTTTGCACAGTTATTTATTTATAATAATATGGTACATGTAGGTACTTACCGTATGATTCACTACATATCCGGTTTGAGCACGTGGAGTTATAACCACCATTAATTTTCTCCCTAGGGTCCAAACTTCGATATTAAGCGAGACCAGAGACAGTGTGGGATCTCGAAATAATGACGCTAACAACGATTGTGGTGACATAAAACTTTTTTTAGTAATTCTGAATTTGCATTATTCACATTAAAAAATAAAAAATGGCGTCTTGTTCATCCAAAGACAAAATGGCGGCTATATACTTCCGCCCATACTAATTATTCATTAATTTCAATTAGTTATTTCTGGTATTTGATTATTTACAAGAACATGTTAATAAACTGCAGTTCTTCTCGAGTTGATTTACTACGTTTCAAATTACATAAACCAATGCCTCAATCTTTGTTGTAAATGCCGGCACATACACGCTTCCATGCTCTCACACACACACACATTAACAAAGGTACATTTTTAATTCATAGTAATTTTGAGCTCAAAATAATATTAAAGGTGTATTGATCTGAATTTTGACTTCCCTGAGGGTGTAGGATTGAAGTTCTCGTCAGGCGTTCCACATTGTCTGGCAGATGTCCGGCCGAACGTTCTTTGTTTCTTTTCTCTTTGATCACTGACGCTAATTTACATTTTGAACTGTTAGTTACTGACTGATTTTGAATTTTCACTGACTGTTACATTTTGATTACATTTTTATAACTCCAAAACACTTTTGCTGGCAATAATCTGCCAGCGAATATTTTAGCGTGCTAACGCTCTGAGTGTAAGTTGCAGACTGAGAACGAACAACTGGTACAATGTACCCATGTGGAAGGGTTATTCCGTCATCACTCTATTGTTTAAAGCTGATGACGACATCGCTTTGCGTCACAGTCGTTACGTTTTTTGTATTATTCATGACGTTTCAACATAGTCCGCAACTTGCTTTGTCCAAATATCTGCCGAAAATCCTGTAGTTATACTGACAAACTGCGTCGTGTGTAATACATTGGGGAAAGTTAACCTAACCATTTCTAAATATATGAAAACACAATAAAATTGTTTTCTTGTACCGATAAATCCTTAGACGGACTTATGTACCGTCACAGAATTAAGTCTGCAACCTGAAAATAATGGTAAACAAACAAAAAATAAAGAAGACACAAGTACATTGTTATCTGAGAATAAACACCACAGAAATGAAGAGAATGTTCAGCACCTAGAAGTTTAACTAAAGGTGTAAAGAACCAGGTAATTCAGAAGACCAAGAAAGTAGGAAAAATACGTCCTAAGAAAACATAAAATATGCGAGAAGGAATGGAGATGATTAAAGGTGGGTTAGTTAACATGTTTAACCTCCCTATTAATGAACAGAGAGAATTAATTAAGTTTAAAAATCGTAGAAAGAACTTAATAAAAATGTTAAAAGTAAATCACAATAAAATAGTGAATAAAAACTTAAAATAAAGATATATTTAAAATTAATATACCAACAATTGAAATGTATCAGACAATATCTGTGATATTATCAATAAATAATATATCATTAAAATATTTGGTTAATGATCCAGATGATAAAATGATAGAAGTAGTATTAAATACCAGTAACTATTTTATGTTAGAAGAGTTACAATACCTGTTAATTAAAAACGAATTAACAATTATGGAAGACCGTGACCTAAATGAAGATTTTGTAACAGTAAAGTGGAAGAGCCGAGCGATGGAGAGGTACTTCACCAGGACAGAAATCAATCTGGACACCAAGATGATCCGAGGGAACAGAACGACAAGGATAATCGACCATGGTTAAACCAAGTAGCGATCAACCATTAAGAAGAAGGACGGATGTTAAAGATAACCAAATGAAGCAAACCAGAGAAGAAGAATTATGTGAACCTAATTGAAATATATTAAACCAACTATGAGTGAAAATAAACTAATTATGGGAACAGACGAAGACTAGACAATATCACGAACAATCCAACTGATAAAATGAATATAACAAATAAAAAGAGATAATGATTAAATGACTAACAAGAAAATAATGATGATAAATGAAACAATTACTTAAATGAATAATTAAAAGGAACTAACCAACATAGAAATGTTACAAACTATTATATAAACAATGTTATGAATGAATTATGATGAAAATGAGGAAGAATAGAAAACTACAACACAAAGTGATGATGAATTTATAGATCACTGCATAAATATATGGTGATAAAATAAATGTTAAAATAAAAATATGTATAATAACAAAACCAACATCTAACATAGTATTGATGAGAAACAACAAAGCTTATGATAATACAGCAAATATATCGAGTCATAATAACCAATGACCTGTGAAGAAAAATATGATAAATGAATTGATAAAGCATCAGAAGTGATACAGTAATGGAATTTTTGTAATGGAACCTCTAATCCCTTGAGTATTCTAATAAATGAATATAATGTCTTATAATGAAATATGACTAATATATTATGTCTTGTGTGTTGTGATAGTGCAACCGTTGCTATGTACAACTTTTTATTGTCTCAGACAGAGATGAAGATTCCTCTGATCTGTGAGTATGTAGTTAAGGAACGGCAGAGAATCGATGCCAATGAGAGCCCCTCTAACTCCGAACCTGCTATAAATGTTAGGGAAAAATGTTAGGGAATTATAATATTTCAAGGATTATGTCAACAGCTTCGAGGTAAATAAAAGAGAAAAGGAGAATTGTTATAAGAATTAAGATGCGTTTAATGAGAAGGAGAAATGTATTACTACAGGAGAACAGGGAAATTATCAAGATAAGAACAAATGTATAAATAAACAAATAACCAATTAAATGAAAAATTGACAACTACTTGTAAGCTAAAGAAATGAGACTAACGAAGAACATAGTCTGGACCAATACACAAAAAACCGTTAAGTTAGATAAAGAAGAAAGCAGGAGTTTCATAGATAATAGAACCAAATTAAAATGATAATTTCATCAAACCAAAGAACTTGTTTTTCTCAAATTATCAATTTTGAGAGATTTTGAGAGGGGAGCATATGTAACATCACAAAAGTTCCATAATAATAATAAACACCAGAAGGGTGAATGATATTAAAATAAATATAAATGAGTAACCGGGAAGAATGTAACAGTTAATATAATAAACCATTAAAGAATGAAAGGAGAGAAGAAATTCAAGTGAACAGTGGTAAATCCACTAATGACACTGCAACAAAAACAAACAGATTGACAAAGACGAATTGACAAGACAAGTTTCCCAAATAGACTGTTAAGTGAGCTTAATAAAACCTTTAAAGAATAAAATCAAATAATATAAATAAGATAAGAGATGACATGAATGATATTTGTATCATGTATTGTAAATAGAAACAGCACATTAGCTGAGCCATGTCAAAGTACTGATTTAAAAGGACAAATATAAAGAACGATACTATGATTAATCGTACACTATAAAAGATGATAAGAAAACCAATAATATATGTTATAATAAATTAAAGATAACAATCAATGTAACCACTGAATGTATCTAAGTAACGTTATAAGAAGTTAAAACATGTAAAGAAATGTAATATTAGTCCAGGAAGAAAACATTGTAAAGGAATGATAACAAACCAAAAATGACACAATTAAGTCATAAAAGTAAGAATCAGGTAGAGACCCTACTAAGCATAGGGAAGTAAAATAATAATAATGACAAAAAGAATGTAAAGCACCACTACATGAGTGATGTTATAAGAATAAGAAATAAGAAAAAAATATTGAAATAAGAATAGCTAAATATGGAAGTTTATGATAGAAAACCAACAAATGTATACTAGTAATTAATATTGTTCAGCTGGATACAGCATTTATATATAACAATGTGTTCTTTTCAATCAAATAATCATGTTCAAATTAGAAATTAAGGATAATTAAACGAATAATAAGAAAAAGTTAATAGTCGGATCTGCAACATTTAGCAGATGACACCTGTAAACAATGCATTATTTAGTTTAGAATAAAGAATTGTAAATGAAAACTATGACCAAACTGTCACCAAGACATGTCAAAATAAAGAGAAATAAACAAGCTTTAAAATGCTAACTTAACTGGTTGCTTGCCTTGAAATCGCAACTCATTAACTAGTAAAAAAGAATTAATCACTTATTTAAATAATTGCTGACAATATTTGTTAATTCACAATTCATTTGTTTATTGCTCACTCTATACTTGGTTCAAATAAATACATTCAGTTTAATACAACAAACGGATTACAAATCATCCGGCTTTCAATTTTCTTAATTCAGTTTGTTCACAATGATGACTCTAACCCTAATCGATTGATTATTTATAAATATTATATACCTCAAGGGTGGCTTCTTTTAATTTACGGAATAAAACGCCAATGCTTCACTCTACAATGCTATTACAAAACACTAGATTATTAGGTTAGACACCTTTAGTTATTGAAATTAATTCACTCTACAATGCTATTACAAAACACTAGATTATTAGGTTAGACACCTTTAGTTATTGAAATTAATTAACAAAAAGTTCGTTTAATCTGGACAAATTTTAGGTTAGTTATGATAACGTTAATACATGAAATCTTATGTTCGGAATATTATAATTCCTCTAAATAAAGTTAAAACAGTGCTTATTGTATTATTGTTTCTTGCGTCAGTATACAGGTGTATTATGTTATACTGCTAACAGCTTTCTCGTAAACAATGTAAATATATGCACAGTACTCCCTGACTAATAATCTCAATGATTATTTATTAACACTCTTCACGATCTGGTACACTGATCGTGGTTACACTTCACTTATTTTGCACATGAACGATATTATTTTCTTCTTGAATTACTATTTAATTGGTTATGTATGATACTTAACCTCGTTCTCTAACACGCACTTCTAGTAAAAGTATCACTACTGATATCGATGCACTGTTCTTTATTTACACTTCTTCCTTCTTGTTGATTATAAAATTTTGATAATTCGGCCTAGATTAGTTGTTGCTGATTGAGTGGAAAGAGACAAAATGATCTCATGTTTACAATTGTGTTCGTATATATACTTTCCTCCGATAGCCGCTAGGCGGTGTTCCCTGGTTTCTAAAGTCGTTCGCGATTGGTAGAAAATAGATGTCATGGTGATGTAATTTTATTTATAGCCATTACATAATTGTATTGGAACCATCAATGTCGTTTTTGTTATTATTTCATTGTATTTATTTGAAATTCACCAAATTTATGATGCTAATGTTTATATCTCAGTTATTACAAGTACAAATTATGTTCTATTATTAGCATTGTACGTGAAGGTTTGAATAATATAAATAAATTTGTCTAAACTACACACTAACATACACAGATGACATAATTCAACGGGAGTGCGAACGAACTTCAAGAGGTCTACAAAACTGTTTACATTCAAAATATATGGGGATTACAACCAAATAATTACTCAAAAAGAATAAACAACATTTCTTAAAACAAGATATCGTAATTAAACAAAACTAATTAAAGAACAATTAACAATCAACAAAATTATTTAACAAACCAGTGTTAATTTAAACTCAGAGTCGAGATACATGTGACAACAGAAAAAATAATCAGTTAAATACGGTGACAATCGAGAGGTGTACTTTACGTATTAAATTGGCGACCAACTAGTGCGGCTTTAAATAGACAGGAGAATATTATATTTTATTTCAATTATCCTAATTTAGCCTGGCAATTACAGTAGAACGACAATGCCTCACACTCACACATATGATACCAGACTCCAGTCCAAAAAGGAGAAACAGACACCGAAGCAAATATGGAGGTACAGGAAGAACAACCTTAAGAAAAAGTTAATAGTCGGATCTGCAACGTTTAGCAGACGACGCCTGTAAACAATGCATTATTTAGTTTAGAATAAAGAATTGTTAATGAAAACTATGACCAAACTGTCACCAAGACATGTCAAAATAAAGAGAAATAAACAAGCTTTACAATGCTAATAATAGAACCTAATTTGTACTTGTAATAACTGAGATATAAACATGAGCATCATAAATTTGGTGAATTTCAAATAAATGCAATGAAATAATAACAAAAACGACATTGATGGTTCCACTACAATTATGTAATGGCTATAAATAAAATTACGTCACCATGACATCATTTTCTAACAATCGTGAATGACTTTAGAAACCAGGGAACACCGCCTAGCGGCTATCGGGGGAAAGTATATATATACGAACACAATTGTAAAAATGAGATCATTTTGTGTCTTTCCACTCAATCAGCAACAACTAATCCTGGCCGAATTATCAAAATTTTATAATCAACGAGAAGGAAGAAGTGTAAATAAAGTACAGTGCATCGATATCAGTAGTGATACTTTTACTAGAAGTGCGTGTTAGAGAACGAGGTTAAGTATCATACATAACCAATTAAATAGTAATTCAAGAAGAAAATAATATCGTTCATGTGCGAAATAAGTGAAGTGTAACCATGATCAGTATACCAGATCGTTTAGAGTGTTAATAAATAATCGTTGAGATTATTAGTCAGGGAGTACTGTGCATATATTTACATTGTTTACGAGTAAGCTATTAGCAGTATAACATAATACACCTGTATAGTGACGCAAGAAACAATAATACAATAAGTACTAACCACTGTTTTAACTTTATTTAGAGGAATTATAATATTCCGAACATAAGATTTCATGTATTAACGTTATCATAACTAACCTAAAATTTGTCCAGATTAAACGAACTTTTCGTTAATTAATTTCAATAACTAAAGGTGTCTAACCTAATAATCTAGTGTTTTGTAATAGCATTGTAGAGTGAAGCATTGGCGTTTTATTCCGTAAATTAAAAGAAGCCACCCTTGAGGTATATAATATTTATAAATAATCAATCGATTAGGGTTAGAGTCGTCATTGCGAACCAACTGAGTTAAGAAAATTGAAAGTCAGATGATTTGTAATCCGTTTGTTGTATTAAACTGAATGTATTTATTTGAACCAAGTATAGAGTGAGCAATAAACAAATGAATTGTGAATTAACAAATATTGTCAGCAATTATTTAAATAAGTGATTAATTCTTTTTTACTAGTTAATAAGTTGCGATTTCAAGGCAAGCAACCAGTTAAGTTGGCTACAATTCAGACAAGTGAACCGCCAACAGTTAGAATCAATTAAACAGATAAAAGGGAAATTAACGCCTGATATTGATTTAATCACTCAATCAATTACTAACTTAAAATCAATCAAAATTAATCATTCGATTATTCAGAAGAATTTTTTTTTATGGAATATTTCTCAAGAAATTCCATATGGCGCCCAGGTAAAATTCATAGGTGCTCACTTAAACACTAACAGCACTATTATACTGTTTTATAAAAACTTGACAGTTTACTACTCAACTGAGACCGACTGAACTTCTAGTACGACATCAAAGGTACGTGAAGGTTTGAATTATATAAATACATTTTGTCTAAACTACACACTAACATATACAGATGACATAATTCAACGGGAGTGCGAACGACTACAAAACTGTTTACATTCATACGGGGATTACAACCAAATAATTACTCAAATATCGGTATGGAGAACCATACATGACTTCCATGTTCTAAGATTTATATTTAAAATCATTTACGAAATTAAATGTTTCCGTAGAAAGTACATCTTTCCACTTATTGCTTCAGCCTTACCCACAGTACTGTGGTCACTAACGTATACCACCACACGTTATCGCACTCGATTTTCACTGATGATGACAGTCGACGGCACTGCCGAAACGTCTGGTTTTGCAGAAAACATTGGGCTACGGCCAAACAGCCCGGGAAGGAATTTTAACTAAAAATACTTCTTTGTTGCCGATAACGTAGTACACATAAAAATTCTCCCCTCCCCTTACAACTATAATTTTCATTAATAGAAAATTACCCCCACCCCGTTCAACTAGCCTCGTCATTTATAGATATTTCATCTACGTTTCTACAGTGGATTATTAAGATCTTCTTATCAGGATACTTTATTTATCATAATTAAGTAGTTTACTCTTGTTACAACAAGAAATGTTTCTGGTAAACTACCCTCTCCCCGTTACCGATCGTCAACAAAATCAATAGGCCTTGAGTCTTCTACAACTCAGGAATATATGTAAATAATTATTTGATTCTGTTTGAATTTACGGCAGTTATCGTTCGTCATGAAAAACTTTCTCTTGTTACAACATAAAGTGTTGCAGGTAAACTACCCCTTTCCCTTAACCGATCTTCACCAAAATCAACAGGCCTTGAGATCTTTAAAATTTAGGGATGTATGCAAAAACTTATTTGATTATATTTGAATTTACGGCAGTTATTGTTCGTCATAGAAAAAATTAACCTTGTTATCACATAAAACGTTGCTGGTAATGTACCCCTTTCTCTTAACTGATCTTCACCAAAATCAATAGATCTTGAGTCCTCTACAATTCAGGGATGCATGCAAAATATTAATTGATTCTGTTTGAATTTGCGGCAGTTATCGTTCGTCATAGAAACAATTACTCTTGTTAAAACATTAAAGGTGGCCAGTAAACTACCCCTTTCCCTTAACCGATCTTCACCAAAATCAAAAAGCCTTCAGTCCTTTACAATTCAGAAACGTATGCAAAAAAAAATTACGCTTGATAAAAAAACTTTGCTGGTAAACTACCCCTTTCCCTTAACCGATCTTCACCAAAATCTAAAGACATTGAGAACCCTACAATTGAGTGCAGTATGCAAATAATTAGTTGATTCTGTTTGAATATGCGGCTGTTATCGTTTGCCATATATAATGCCCTTGTTAAAACAAAAAACGTTGCCAGTAAACTACCCCTTTCCCTTAACCGATCTTCACCAAAAACAATAGGTCTTGAGCACTCTACAATTCAGAGTTGTATACAAAAAATTATTTGATTATGTTTGAATTTGCGGCCTATATCGTTTGCCATAGAAAATACCGTTGTTAAAACATAAAATGTTGCCGGTAAACTACCCCTTTCCCTTAACCGATCTTCACCAAAATCAATACGTCTTGAGAACTACAAATTAGGGCTGTATGCAAATAATCATTTGATTCTGTTTGAATTTGCGGCTGTTATCGTTTGCCATATAAAATACCTTGTTAAAACATAAAACATTGCAGGTAAACTACCCCTTTCCCTTAACCGATCTTCACCAAAAACCAAAGGTCTTGAGAACTCTACAATTCAGGGCTGTATACAAAAGAGTAGTTGATTCTGTTTGAATTTGCGGCTGTTATCGTTCGCCATAGAAAACAATTACCTTGATTAAAAAAAACCGTTGCAGGTAAACTACCCCTTTCCCTCAACCGATCTTCACCAAAAACAATAGGTCGTGAGTACTCTACAAATCAGGGCTGTATGCAAAAAATGATTTGATTCTGTTTGAATTTTCGGCTGTATGAATTTGCCATAGAAAACAAATCTACACACACACACACACACACACACACACACACACACACACACACACACATTTCGAAAAATGACTTTTTTTATGTTTTGAGTGTAGTACAATCAGAATCTGCAATAATCTCGAACACGATTTTTTTTGCCATCACCATACTTCCATTTCCTTAAGGAACATGGAAGTAAAAAGAATAAACAACATTTCTTAAAACAAGATATCGTAATTAAACAAAACTAATTAAAGAACAATTAACAATCAACAAAATTATTTAACGAACCAGTGTTAATTTAAACTCAGAGTCGAGATACGTGTGACAACAGAAAAAATAATCAATTAAATAAGTATGTTGAGAGGTGTACTTTACGTATTTTATTAATATTAATATTAAAATACAGAAGATATAAATAAATAATTTTTAATTTAACCACTAAATTGGCTAAATAAACCATTAAATAATTTAATATAACCACCAAATTGGCTAACTACTTAAACAAATATTATAACAATTAAAAATTTAAATTTAAATTGAATTGATTATTTATTTTATATTGAAACCTGTAATGATACAGATTTATTCTGTGAAAAGTGCACCAGGGTTTTATACATACTGATAAAAATTAAAGTACACTTGCAGAAGTAAACTTTATTGAATAATAATATAAACTGACTATGTCGTACATGACTGTGTTGCATAAAAATATAAATTTTTAATGTTATCTGGGCCTTTTGGCACATTGAACTTATACATATCTTGAACATATCTTACACTGTTACATCTTGTACATGCATTGTATGTCAGGGAAAGCTAATTTGTGGAGCTGTGAGACAGTCACAGTCCTCCAAGATACATGCCTGCCAGTTAATCTAGAAATACAAAAACAAGTTTCAGAAAAGTACAAGCTTCTTCTCAAGCAAATTGGACTAAACAACAAAACTCTTGTTGTAATTCAGCATAAGCCTGTAATAGCCACTGTGATATACATAATGAAACCTATAATACAGTTATGAAATGCAGTTTTCTAAGTCTAGTGAATATTCCACCTCCGATAGTACCTACTACTTTAGCTACTGCCCCATTAAATTGCATGACTGTCATAACAAACTTGTCTCTAAGAGAAGATTTACCAAAAAAATAAATAAAATACATAAATAAAACAATTTTGAAAGTTTTTATGTTGATTACAGTAGAAATGATAGATGTTTATTATCTGAAAAGGACTGACTGAGAGTCTATATTGATGGGTCACAGGTAAGTAAAACAAATACAGGTGAAGCAGGAGTACACTGTAAATTTTATTCACAATACTCTTTTAACTTTCACATTGTGTAATGTAAACAAATTAAACTTTGAGACAATTTAAATAGAGGGTGGTTATCTCTTTGGCCCTACAGCAACTTCACAGACCTAAGTAGTCTTCCTATATAGTTAAAAGCAGCCATTCAAGCAGTTTCTTTGAGTAGCTAGCCAGATTCTAAGAACATAAGTAACATGAAAGGCCGTAGAACATTACACGCTTTCAATAAAATTTGTATTTCAGTGGGTCCCTTCCCAAGTCAGACTAAAAAGCAACAATATGGTAGACAGACTTATTAAAAAAAAAAAACGCACTATACTACATTCTGAAAATACACCATTACAAGTTGACACACTAAAGAAACTCTTGAATTGTTAACATAATAGAATACAAAAAAAAAACTTATGAGTTGGCTACAAGCAAGAAATGGAGGAGACATACTCGAAAGCTGGACAGCTTACAAAAGCAGATCAGGAAGGAATGTGTAGAAAATTTTAGACATATTTTAGAAAAAATGTTAACTGGTCACTTAAGGACTAAAACTACTCAGTAAGGATCCATTAGCATCTTTTGTAGTACATTCTGTTTTTGAAGATCCCACACAATCTGATTGCAAAACTCAGAACTCAGATAATGATGCAGTTCTCATTGGATGAGCAAAATAAACCGTTAATATTAAAAGTAGAACTGGAAGTCTGGAAAATTGCAGAGTATAAATTAGTTATAGACTCCATATAATGCAAAAAGGCAACTGGCTTTAATTAAACATGAAATTACTAGTTTGTATTTATTAAATAATCAGTTTGTTGGGCAGTATTAAAGAAGTTTAGTTGCTTTCTTTGTTGACTTTGTAACTTTTGTTATTAATATATTCTTGTTAATCAGCATTTAATCGACCTGTCAAAAGATTAGCTTATAATTCTTTTGAACTTATTTTTTAATTATTTTATGTTATTATTAGTAGTAGTAGGTATTAACTTTTAATTATGGAATTATAAAAGAACAGTAGAAAAAGTTTTTGTCTATAATGTATATTGATAATAATTAAAATAATTAAAATGTTGAGCTTGCACGTTTCAGTCACTGCATTCTGCTGTGTCCAGAGATGTATAACAAGTTTTTTTCTACACTTATGTCCATTTTGTAATCATCACATGAAATTACAAGTATTCTTCTTCAAAATTATGTAAATTTTGTATACAATATTAAAAGTGTGTTTACATGCGTAATCCTCACAATTTCATAGTATTTTATATTATGCAAACTTAAACATATCTAGCATGTCTATTGAGCTCAACAAGTCTGACTCATATTGAGAAATTAATTACAATACCAAATAAATACAATCAGGGGAGGTTAGACTATACTTTATTTACTTTTTGAGATTACAAAAACTAGGAATAAGAATTCTGTAAAAATGTACAGTTTGTTTCAAATAAATGTACTAGAGGAAAAATAGTACATTACATTAATACTGTTTTTGTCTTTAAAGTCATTTATGATAATTATTGGTAAATTATTGTACAGATACACACATTCTGTACAGTACATGCAAAGTTCCCCCAAATCAGTAGTGCAAACTGGTTATGGGTTTCAGGGCAGATCTTCATGAAGTGATACCTTCACATTATATATAAAAATGCTTATGCTTTGATGAAAAATAGGATAGAAGGATTCTACTTTCAAAGAGATTTGAGAATATGAATTGCGGGGCAATTTCCCATTGATATGATTATAATATAATTTGTTTTAATATAATATAGCAGGAACTGTTTAAGGAATATTTTGTATAAAACATCCAATTCCTAAGTCTCCATCTTGGTTACATTTTTCCTTTATAATATTTGAAGGGCACAGAGAAAGAATGACCAATTCACAAAAGTGAAATTTTATAGGAGAGCTGTTTGTAATTTTAAAACATTATATACTCTTTTCATTTCCATATCATATACTTCAAAATTATATTTTTAATTTCACTTTATAGGTTATCCTGTAGTAAAAAAATATTCAGTTATGTTAATACGTATAGTTTTTATGTATTAGAAAGAAAATATAAGAAAAGCTTACATGGACCTTGTTCGTTTTTTTTTCTCTGGAAAAAAGAGAATAATTAATAAAATTTGGTTATTACTTGCTTATTTATTTACAAATTGTAGTAATTTAGCACTGATTTTAAGACAAATCATATAATGGTTTATTCTAATAAAATATTTAATTTTAAGTTTCATTGTTTTGAGGTATGAGTATTTCTCTAATTTGAGGTATAGAATGTCTAAATTGACTATGTTAGTCACTTCTTTTTCGACCTGAAATAAAATGTAATTTTTAGGCCTATTTGTATTATATCTTGTGAAAAATTTCTCATTGTAATTTATTCTTACCTTAATAGCCACGATCACAATCTTCAGGGTGAGGAGAATGAACCTCACGGTCAATGAAAGGAAGTTGGGCAAAGAACTCTTGGGCATCCTGCCTACAAAATACCTTCAGTGCTTGTAGGTCTTTATATTTCTCCTTCTTTAAAGAGATTCATCCTTGATATTCATTTTCAGGAATTATTGTTTGCAGATGTTGCAGTAACACTGAGTGACAATGTCCTTTTTTCAGTTTCTTAACAACGACTGTTGAAACAAAAGCTCCATTATAAGAGTTCCTGTGCTCAATTGTTTGTGTGTTGGTAGATTTCACTCTCAGCTGTCTGATTAGTGAGGAGGCTCTGCAAACTTCTTCTGATAGTTGCCATCTAGAGAAAGACCATCTAAGCTTTAACTGTATCGGTTTTGCATTTGACCACTTGAAATGGGCTTGGCTTCACCCTGCCATTTCCTATTGCATCTCACTAGTCATGTGGAGTCTCAGCAGGAAACCTTTGGTTTATTAAAGCCATGTTTTTGTCACACTCCATATATGAGTGACCACTTGTGGGATATGTGACTGTTAAGTGTATCAGATCTCTTGACGACGACAGTTACATACATACTGTAGGAACCTAATTACTATAATATTTTTGTTTTGCCCAGTGCAACAGTCACAAAATATGTGAGTTCGCATACATCAGGACTTAATACAGTAACTGTGATAAAGTGATACATCATTGAAACCATGTCATCAGAGCCTTTTTTACCTATGGTTTGGTCGTATGTATAGAAAATTGAATAATTGTTAGAGAGAACATGGATATTAAACAGATAAAAAGAGAGTTGTCTCTTGCAAAACATGTCATTAGTTGAGATATTGGGTATGGAGAGATTTTTCCCAAAGTCCAATGCTATAGCTTCAGAGTCATTTGTTTTTTTGGGCATTTAGTCTGCCAATTCTCATAAGTTTGTTGACCAATCAGCCTTTCTAATTAATCATCCAATTTTTTTAGTTCCTCTGGATCTGATGTATTTGACTCCTGTAAGATTACGCTTTCTTCCTGGGCTTTATGGGCATCACATGTGCTACACGTGTCCGTTCTTGGTAACCAAATGTGTTGCATGCTCAACGCTCTCGAAGAATTTCTAGAGTTAGTATTGCAATGCGAAGTGCTGCTGGTATAGGAATCGGAAATGTATTTTTGAATGAAGAAGCGGACTGTATGGAAATTGAGTTAAATAGCATTTATTGAAAATTATATAAAGAAGCGCAGGCCCATGCAATTACGTGTGGCGTACATTGCCAAGATACATAACGAATAGAAAAGAGAATAATTGTAAAAAGAAGTTACATTAATAAAATTCACATTGCCGCGGCTAGCAACTGGAAGAGTGTAGTGAACAGATGAAAGGCTGAGTTTTAACTAACTATTGTAACAGCTGGCCATAGCGAGCTGTACTTTAAGCGAATGATGTAAGTGCGTGGGCTGATTGCGCGCGAGTATGTAAACAGATACAAAGGTTTAACATTCTGCCCGCCCAAAATCGGGCGATTTTGACATAGGTTATTGTATAAAACATAAATCACAATTATATCAAATGTTGTATACAAATAAAATACATAAAATACTTGAAAGCTTTACACATTAAATAAATTGACCTTTGCTTAACGTAAATAGTCTCTGACATAAGAAATTTGTAAATAACAAAATTAATTAAGCTATCAGAACAAACTCAAAGTAAAACAAAGCAATTTCTGTACTGAAAAGATACAACCTAAAGCTCATGTCAAAAATAAAGTGCTCATATAACTAACATAATCTTCATTGAAGCATTAACATATGTTTGGTAAATACATACATTTAATCTTTAACAGAAAATAAGCGACATCCTTTAATTTATATAAAGAAAACATCCTCAAAAAACTGACTAAATATAATAATACAATAATAACGACATAATAGCAAATACAGTAATAGTAGACTAACAATTTAAAGATACATAACCATAGTAAATTCAATAGAGAAAAAACATAATAAAGTACATGCATAGTATTGATATAATGGTATCACAATCAATGATACATAACAGTAGGATAGACGTATCCGAAAGGATGTAAAATGCATAATGTGAGTATACATAATACTTAACGATTGACATAATAATTAATAGTACATAATAACATAATAATAGTCACAAAAAGTTCAGAAACATAATGATGATACATAGGAACCCAATAATAAAAACTTAATAATAATACAATACACACAACCAATAAAAAACATGATAAATGTTCGGAACAATGATGCATGATAATGCGAATTAGTATGATGCCACGGGAAGTGGACACAGCTTGTGGATAGGCCTACGCAGGATGCCGTGTGTGGTACGGACATCCGCTACGCGTACTAGCGAATCCTGACCTACATAGATTTGGGTGACAATACCACGTTTCCACTGCAGAGGTGGTGTATTGTCTTCTAAAATGAGGACGAGTTGTCCTGGAGACAAATTTTTTGAATGTTTTCTCCATTTATTTCGTTGTTGCAGCTGATGCAGATAATCACTTGACCAACTCTTCCATATAGAGTGGGTGAATCTCTGCAGAAGCTGCCATCTCCCCAAGCGACCCATTTTTACATCTGAATAGTCGGGTTCCGGGAGCGCAGTAAGTGGAGAACCAACTAAGAAATGTGCTGGAGTCAAAGGCTCGGGATCCTCAGCATCATTTGAAACAGTGAACAAGGGACGCGAATTCAGACATGCCTCTACTTGAGTCAAAACAGTGTAATACTCTTCAAAGTTGAGAAGCGTACTGCCGATAACGCGCCGTAAATGAAATTTAACGCTTTTGACTCCGCTCTCCCAAAGACCGCCGAAATGAGGCGCTGACGGAGGTATGAAAGACCACTTAATCCCCTGTGAACTGGCGAAGTCCTGAGTGGATTGTTGAAATTCGTCCTGCTGAAAGAGTTTGTACAAATCGTGTAATATAGTGCCAGCACGACGGAAATTTGTACCGTTATCGGAGAATATTTGTGCAGGGATGCCCCTGCGAGCTATGAAGCGTTTCAAGGCAGCCATAAAGGCGTCTGCAGTCAAATCTGAGACCAGTTCAAGGTGAATTGCCTTAGTGGGCATTCAAATGAAGAGTGAAATATAAGCCTTTGTAAATGATTTGGACCGCTGCCCGCCCTGACGTAGAAACATGGGACCGGCATAGTCGACGGCATATTGTGAAAATGGCTTAGAAGGAGTGACTCTGGAAGAGGGTAATTGTCCTAAAAGTTGGCTTGAGCCAGTTGCGCGAAATCGATAACAAGTGATGCATTTGTGTATCACGGAGCGTATGTAAGATTTGTCATTGATAATCCAATATCTTTGACGTAGAGAGCACTGCGTTAATTGTACTCTGGCATGGAGTAGTCGAATATGCTCGTTTTCTATAATTAGTCTAGTAAGATGAGACTGCGGGTGGAGTATGATCTGGTGTTTACTATTATAGTTTAGCTGAGACTGTTGAAGGCGTCCGCCCACACGTAGTACACCCGTGTTGTCTATAAATGGATTAAGCGACAAAGTTTTACTAGTATTAGGTACAGGGCATTGTGCCTGAAGTTCTTTAATTTCGATGTTGAAATGCGATAGCTGGGATTGGCGTATAAAAACCAAAAGTGCGCTGTGTAGCTCTTGCGACGTTAAAAATGAAGTGTTTCTGTTAGCGACGGGAGACTTAGCGTTCCGAATGAAACGCAGGCAGTAAGCAAGCACACAAATAAGTCTTGAAAGCGAGGAGTAATCTTCAATGTAGTTAGAAGAGGATGAAGCAGTAACCAGAGCGAGTAGACCTTGTTTACGTTTTTCCTTGTCCAGATCTGGATGAGTGCAGGAAGAATTGGAATCAAAAGGACTGGTGGACCATGCTGAAGGCTCTTTGACAACCAGTATGGACCATGCCACCATTGCGGGTGGGGGTGTAATGAACGGGGTAAACAGCCGCGGGATGAATGTCCGCGGGATTGTCATGCGAAGCGACATGGAACCAAGTACCCTTTGAAGTGAGCTGCTGTATCTCCGCGACGCGGTTGGCCACAAATACCTTCCACCTAGACAACTGTTGGTGAATCCAGTGTAAGGCAATCGTAGAGTCAGAATAAAAATACAACTCGCTGAAATTGTAGGTCACAGCGTTGACAACCTTATAAACCAACTGAGCCAATAATAGACAGGCGTAAAGTTCAAGGCGAGGTAAAGATATCTGCTTTAAAGGGGCGACTCTAGATTTGGAACACAATAAATGAGATGATATACTGTTGTCGGAATATACTGTACGCACATAAATACAGCATGCGTAACCCTTTACTGACGTGTCGGCAAACCCGTGTAATTGAAATGAAATGATTGGAAAATTACACGAATCCTTTATAGCTCTCGGGATTCTAAAATGAGTGTCTGAAATTAATTGAGCGTAAAGCTCGGCCCATTGAATTGATAATGAGTCAGACAGCGGGTCGTCCCAATTTGTACCCGATGACCATAGCGTTTGCATAAAGTGCTTGCACCAGAATGTAATAGGTCCAATTAGCCCTAATGGGTCGTAGATTCCAGCGATGACGGATAATACCCTTCTTTTATTGAACACATCGATTTTAAGATCTCTTTGGATATTGTATACGAAGCTGTCAGCATGAACGTCCCACTGAATACCTAAAGTGCAGACGGTTTGGTCCTTGTTGAAGTCCAGGGACAAGTTGGTATGTGAGGATATTATATTCCGGTCATTAGAAGACCATTTATGCAGAGTAAAGCCGTACCGGCTTAATAAATCAGAAATGTCAGAGTTTATTTGGGTTAGGACGTGTGAGCTATCAGATCCAGTGATGAGATCGTCGACGTAAAAATCGTTTGCAATGACAGAGCAGGCTAAGGGGTGCTGAGTACTATTTTCTTGAGAGATTTGTTTTAAACATCTAGTGGCCAAAAATGAAGCGCTTGCAGTCGCATATGTGACTGTTCTCAGAGCATAGTGTTTAAGTTCCTTATAGGGAGCGTCACGCCAAACAATTCTTTGTAAGTTAGAATCCCTCGGGGATACCAAGATTTGGCGATACATTTTCTCGATGTCGGCAATGAGAGCGTAACGATGCGTTCTAAATCTGGCCATGATGGTGAAAAGATCCTGCTGGACCATAGGACCAACCATAAGGGTGTCGTTTAACGATAAATCGTTTGACGTTTTGGCTGAGCCGTCGAAAACAACGCGAAGTTTGGTGGTTGTGCTAGTGGACTTGACGACAGCATGGTGAGGTAAGTAAAAAATATTTGACTTGTTAATAGATAAATCATATGAATCGAGTGGAGACATATTACCCAGGCTTAAATATTCCTGCATAAAACTAGTATATTCTTTGTGCAAAGACTGGTTTTGCCTAAATTTGAGTTCGAGTGTCTGAAATCTGCAAACTGCTCCGGGGAGAGAATCGCCGAGGTTCTCTGTCCTACGGGGTAGCGACACAACAAACCTACCACTAGTGTTACGATAGGTGTTTGTGAGGAAATGATTTTCACACTCCGAGTCCTCAGCTGAGGGAGTACGGAAAGAAACATCCTCCAACTGCCAGAAGTTCTTCAATTGTGACGAGATGGCATTATTGTCGTCACGAGCCATAAACGAAGAGACCGGTTTTGTCATGTCTACGTTGAAGGGTAAATTCGCGGCGAGTATAAACCCTAGTTTTGTTTCCTGTATTATCGGAAAGTCCGGACTGCGAACAAATTTAGTCGGCTCAATCAACTGCAAAAAATACTGTGCCCCGAGTAATATGTCAATTTGTGACGAAAAATTAAGTTACGGGTCAGCTAAAAATATGATTTTTGGAATTTTCAACGATGCCATGTTAAAGGATTCTGTAGGGAGGTTATTTGTAATTCTGGGCAGAACAGCGCAGTGTACATTCAAACTGAAATCCCTGTAGCGTGAGTTTAGGTGCACCCTTGTGCTGAAATTGGCTTGACATAGGGAATTATTTATGCCGGTGATAGGCAGTTTGGATTTGTTTAGTTTTAAGCCCATGCAGCGGGCGAAGCCCATCGTACAAAAGTTCACTTGTGACCCTGAATCCAACAGGATTCTTACCGGGTGTTTGTTACCGGCACGATCGGTTGTGATACATACGGCGGTAGACAATAAAATTGATTTGTTAGTTTGTAGCTTTAAGGAACATTGATTATTGTTCCTGTTCGACGAATTATTTGTTGAAGCGTGGATCATGGTGTGGTGCCTTTTCGAGCATGCTCTGCACGATAATTTGGAAGGGCAACGCGAGCTTTCATGGCTCGAGCATGTGCAATTTAGGCAGAGCTTGTGACTTATTAAAACCTCTCTACGTTGAGTCAGTTGTAAAGCCACGAATTGTGGGCATTCGGACAATTTATGATTGCCACGACACAACTGGCAAAATTTATTGTTTGTTTGAGTATGTATCAGTGACCCAGTGAACTCAGCGCGTTTAGCCGATTTGCGATAAGAAGTTTTATCGCTAACTTGTCTGCCTCAAGACGAACCAGTCGGTGCATTTACATTTTGTAGCAGCTGGCGTCTCGTATTTAGAAATTTAATAAAATTATTGTAATTCGGAAGCTGTTCGTCAGTTAAAACTTCCTTCCATAATCTACATGTACGATCGTCAAGTTTTTGGGTGAGAAAATGCACAAAAATAATTTCAAATGTGTTCACTGATAAATTTAATGAGTTCAGGGCATTTATGTTAGCGGTGAGATCATCTATAAATTTGGAAATGCTAAGCATAGAATCCTGTTGCATGTGCTTCATGCCCAAGACATTAGCCACATAATACGCCGTAACAATCAATCTACTGTCATACCGGGCTCTTAACAGCTCAATGGCCACCATGTAGTTTTTGTGCTTGATTGGGAGTGATTTTATAACATTCAGCGCCTCATCCCTTAGTGATGAGTGCAAGTAGTGAAATTTTTGGATGCTGGTCAGGTCTGTTCGGACATGAACCAACTCCAAAAACATATGGTAAAAATGTTGCCAGTCAATTATGTTACCTGCGAAGCAGGGTAGTTTAATTGGTTGTAATTGAATAGGAGGCGTACTGAATGTGACGACTTTGGATTGATTTGGTATTTTCTTGCTCATCTCTTCGGCATGATCTAATAAATTTTGCAACTTGCATTCTATGTTGCACAAATCATCTTCCGTCTGAACTCTATCGCTAGCGGATGCAAAGTCAGAGTCCTCAGACTCAATTTGCCTTTGAATCTCATCATATTTGGCGGATAGCTCCATCAGATGATGAAGCTTTATTTTTAGCGCATGGTGGTCATGCGTATCGTGATCAAAATTATCCGCGTAGGTGTTTATGCGTGATATAGAGGCCTTGATCGTGCCACGTTTTTTGATCAGCGCCTTCATATCAGTCATGATTGTGTATCACAGAAGATTTGAATGATAATACGAAAAAAACTAAGTGAATGCAAAGAGATGAACAAGACCATGCAGGATATCCAAATTATAAAGTCATGCTACAACGCGGTAACCATTGCTTAACACATCTTAAACTAATTCTATGTTGTAATAAATACTGATTTAGGCAGTGTATACAATATAGCAGTGTAATCCCTATTGCTATGAACACTATTTAAAAAATATGATTTACAATTAAAAAGCTCGTTAAGTTATTTAAATTCGTGATTGATTCACAGAAAAAATTTATAAGCTTGTTAAGTTCGCAAAAAAATTCCAAGTTCATATTCAAATGAAACTGATATAAAAAGTTATATTATTTTTTTTAATACTGCTTCTTTTACTTGAATGCCATTGAAAGATATACAAAATTATGCAAAATTGAAAACTAATATGAAACATGAATTTATAGTCACTTGGCATGTGGTACTTATCGACATGTTCAAGAAGACCTGAGAGCGTGTCAAAACCTTGGCAGTCCCATCCGGTACCCATGAATTGATGATGTAGACATGGTCGCTGCCTGTCAGGTGATGTCTGAAGTGGTCGAATTCTGCATAGATTGGCTGCTTTGGATTTTCCCAAATGATGAATGCCACGTGCTGATGGTGTTCAGCTGCTGAAATAATGCTTCGAACGATCCGGTCGGCGAAGTATGACGTCCCCAAAGTCGTGCAATGCGTGCTCCAGTTATGGTTGATGATTAAAGAACTGCTGATTTAAAGCATGGTGAAAAATGCTGATAGGGCCTGCTTATGGAACTGAATCCATGAAACGAATTATCCATGAAATGAATCCCATCCGTGAAATAAATTGTATGTGGAATGAATCATCCATGAAATGAATCAAATCCACGGACTGTATCCATAGGTCGCTGGTTCAGATCCGGCCCGGAGGACCATATGTTGCATGCTCAACGCTCTCGAAGAATTTCTAGAATTTCTATTGCAATGCGAAGTGCTGCTGGTATAGGAATCGGAAATGTATTTTTGAATGAAGAAGCGGACTGTATGGAAATTGAGTTAAATAGCATTTATTGAAAATTATATAAAGAAGCGCAGGCCCATGCAATTACGCGTGGCATACATTGCCAAGATACATAATGAATAGAAAAGAGAATAATTGTAAAAAGAAGTTACATTAATAAAATTCACATTGCCGCGGTTAGCAACTGGAAGAGTGTAGTGAACAGATGAAAGGCTGAGTTTTAACTAACTATTGTAACAGCTGGCCGAAGCGAGCTGTACTTTAAGCGAATGACGTAAGTGCGTGGGCTGATTGCGCGCGAGTATGTAAATAGATACAAAGGTTTAACAAAATGACATATTACAATTGCTCTTAAAATAATGTCAAAATTTCTCATATGAAATTTCAGTTCCTTCATACTTTTGAAGAAACATGCCCAGTAGTTTTTTTTATATTCAAATGGTCTGGGAGGTAATCCTTGTTTGTGTCCTTGAGACTATAGTGAGCCTTTCTACCTTTAGAGAGGAAAAAAGGCATTCATTGCCACATATGTTTCTGCTGGCAGTTTACTTTTTCCTCCGTTTGTATGTTTACCCCTTTTATCTGTGGGGGGGGCATGTCTGTTGTAGCCAGGGACTCTTTTATAGTTTGTATACGCCTTTGTGTTATTCCAAAGATGGGTGTAAACCCCCCTTAAAAACACATTGGAATCTCACCAAGTTCGTTATCTGTGACAACTCTTATTTTGTAGCAGTAAGAGTGATCGTGTAATTTGGAATGGTCCTCCTCTTACCTAGGCTGTCTTCATTGTATTTGATTAAACTAATAAGTCCAGCCAAGTATGAATTTTCTGCATCTCCATCAGCAAGATTATTAAAATCACAAATTAGGTCCTTTATTTCACTTTCAACAATATTTACAAAAACATTTGAATCTACTACTTCTGCAGGCATTGCCTGTTTCATAGGATGTTTCTCTTAATAGTTTTGAGACTTGAAATACAGTTCCATACTGTTCCTTGGATGAACCAACCCCAACATCTTCTCCAATTGCACTGGTTTCATCATCACCACACATGATATTATCACTCGATATGAAGCACTAAACAACGTATTAATCACTTGAAACAATTAGCAGCAGCCAGAGGCAGCCCCCACCACAGCACTTTCTGGACAATGATCATTTCTTCGCTGTTCACTAAGGACACCTATCGTTACTTCTCTGTATACGGATTTTTCATTGCTTAATAACTAGGACCCTGTTCATTATTTCACTGTGATACATACACGTGATTCACATATACGACAAAAGAGAGTGGAGTTAAGCAATATCAACAAAACTGATTTTTTTTTAGTAATTGTTCTTTCTGTGTACCCTTCATTTGTTTCCCATTAGTCATCTAAAAAAAAAATAATAATATAGGTGTTCAACTGTATTATGTTTTATTAAATTGTCACAAGAATATGTTAAGTACTTCTGGTGAGTATAAAAGATTTTGTCAGTAACATATTGTTACGACATCACAGAACAATCTACATGTTTATCGAATGTTCCAGAGTGATCCGGGATGTAACATGTGTGGCGTATGTGCTTGTTAACGCATTTTCTAGACTGTGCCAGACTTCGCTCGGGCGCACGGACTGTGTCAAGGCTGCAAGTAATTACGTCGTAACTATACTGGCGCTATCGCGTATTATGGAATAATCTAGTAATTTGGAGCGGCATAAATACCAGTACTCAACGACGTTCAGTCAGTATTAGTGCGATATATTGACAGTGCGGTTCGAGAGTTATAGTAGCGATATTACTGTGCGCGTTCAAGTGGTTATTAGTTAAGAGTGATGTTTTATAATCGGACGGTATAATTGTAATACAATTGTGTTTAATTTTAGTGGACATTTTATTGCGTGTGAACAATTTTCATTTGATTTGTTGTAGAGGCTGTGTTGTTAATTACGAACTGTTTAACTGTAAAAATTAAAGGTGTGATTAGTGACTTAATTGGTGTCTTGTAATTTGTTTTCCACTGTACCTACGACGATCGAGTAGACCGTCGTAACAGTGGTGTCAGAACTGGGATAGAACGGTTAACAGTGGAAACAGTGGACACTTTATACAAGACGAGTGTAATTCATAATTAATCGGTAAACAATGGATGCCAGTCAGATGATGGAAAATTACAGGCACTGCTGTTACAGGCGGAGAAACGACAGGATGAGAAACGCAGGCTGGAGGCGGAAGAAGGAGAAAGATGACAAAAAGAAGAACGAAGACAAGAAGAGAAGAGGCAGAAAAATGACAGGATGAAAAACGTAAGCAAGAAGCAGATAAAACGGAAGCTCTCTTTGAAGCTATGCAGAAACAGTTGAAAGAACACAGTACCGCAGAATTGGGTATCCTACGATACCAATTAGTGAGCTTAATAAGCAAGTTACTAAAATATCGGAGGTACAAGAATCAATGACATTAAAAATAGCTGAAATAGAGAAATCTGTTTCGAGTGTTGAAGAATTGATGTCCACAAAAATATCTGACATAGAAGAAACCATGTCAAATAAAATATCTGCAGTAGAAATCTCAATGGCAAACATAAGAGAGCAGTTCCTGAAGTTACAACCAAAACAACTTTGTGAACAGACTGTACCAATGAGAAAGACAGAGAAAGACACAGAAAATAAGTCAATAGAGGTCACATCGCCTGCGGTTGGGACAGTTCATGTCAAGGCCCCAACCTTTAATGGAAGCATGCACTGGGCGACGTATTTACGCCAATTCAAAGCTGCTGCATGCGCAAATAATTGGATGGAGAAAGACAAGGCAGTTTCACTCGTTCTCTCATTAAAAGGACCCGCTGCAGAACTACTACAGAAAGTGCCACCTGACAGCCAAAACACATATGCCAAATTGATAAAAGCTCTGTAATTACGGTATGGTGATAAACATTTGCGAGATGTGTACTGCACCCAGTTGAGAGCAAGGCGACAGCATGCCGGGGAGAGCCTTCAAGAGTTTGAAGCAAGTATCAACAGACTAATTAGAATGGCCTATTCTGAAGCGCCAGAAGATTTTCGAACGAGTTTTGCAATGCAGACATTTACTGCCGATGTCCAAGATAACGAACTACAGCAAGTGTTATGAATGGCAAGACACCAGAACAGTGCGGACGCCCTGGTACATGCTTTGCAATTTGAGGCCGCCAAATCAGCGTCTGGTTGGACAAGTCATAAACTGCGCGCACTAAAATATCGCGATGGCACAGACGATGAGGAAGAAAAACAAGGAACAAAGACTCGATGGTCAGTGCCACAGAATAAAATAAGAAAGCATGGAAGACCGAAGTGTTATAGGTGTGGGAAACCTGGACATCTACAACGAGATTGTCGGGTTAGAATTCAGCAGCAGGGAAACGAGCAATAGTCGGTACAAAGGGGCGTGTGCGGACTAACTGGAGGAACGAAGCCCCTAGACAATACGCAATTTCTACACTTCAGAAAAACAGCGGGAGCTTGGTAGTTACCAGATTTTTTCAAGAAAGGCCAACCTCGATTACAGTTGACACAGGTGCAACTGTTTCTATTGTGCACCCCGATATGGTGAAAGATCTCAAGCCAATCTGGTGCTCTTGCAGCTTGCGAATAGCTACTGGACGGCCTGTAACAGTGTATGGAAAAGTGGAGATACATCTACGCCTCGGTCGACTTGAGTTTAATCATCAAGTACTTGTTGCAGACATTGTGGATGAAGCAATTTTTGGTGTGGACGTTAAGAACGCATACGGATTTATAGTCGACTTCAAAAACAATGTCTTGAGAATTCGAGGCGAGGAGGTAATGCTATCAACAATGACGACAGCAGAAAAATTGATGGACGTCATAAACCAAATGGCCGTAACTGTTCCGCCAAACTCCGAAAAGATCATCATGGTTAGAACCGAGGTAGATACTAGGGGCAACCAGTGCTCTATATTCGAACCCCAGGTAGTCAGCACACTGGGCATACTAATTGCCAGAAGTTTAGTAAAACCTGACGAAACTGGAAATGTACCTATTGGAGTGGCGAATATTTTGGATCAAGCTATCACTTTACAAAGCAATACGCTCCTAGGCAAATTGACTCCTGTGGCCTGGGTAGCTGGAATGACGCAACGAAGATCCAGTGCTTCGGATAATTCCAAATTACCAGAGGAACTGCAAGAATTATTGAACAGATCTTCTAACGACCTCTCAAGTGGTGAGGTAAAAGAACTCAGACAGTTTTTACACGAATTCAAAGATTGTTTTGCAGTTCGGGGACAGTCACTGGGAAGAACCTCTCTTGTGTAACATTGCATCAATACCGGGGACACAACACCGATACGCCAACCTCCTCGAAGGCCTCCATTATCTAAACAAGAGGAAATGTCTCGGTTGACAGAGAGAATAATCGACCTTCACAAGTGCTTGGTCTTCTCCTGTAGTGCTGGTAGTGAAGAAGGATGGTGGATTGCGTTTCTGCGTAGACTACCGGAGGTTAAATGACGTTACAAAGAAAGACTGCTATCCATTACCTCGCGTTGACGATATACTTGAAACGTTGTCTGGAGCACAGTGGTTTTCCACATTGGACCTGAAGAGTGGATATTGGCAAGTGGGTCTTCATCAAGAAGACAAGGAAAAGACCGCTGTCTCGACCCCAAGTGGCTTATTCCAATTTAACATCATGCCATTTGGACTCTGTAATGCACCGGCAACATTTGAAAGATTGATGGACCTGAGGCCTGACATGGAAAACTTGCCTTGTTTATTTAGATGATGTCATAGTCATCGGGAAGACTTTCAAAGGCCATTTGGAAAACCTTAAGGAGGTTCTAACTAGAATTCACGGTGCCCAACTGAAGCTGAGGCCGAAGAAGTGTTCTCTATTCCAGAAGGAAGTACAGTATCTGGGCTATCTGATTTCGGCAGCGGGTGTTACCATGGATCCTAATAAAGTAGACACCGTAAGAGACTGGCCAGTGCCAAAGAGTAAACACGAAGTTCGGAGTTTCCTGGGGTTATGCTCATATTACAGACGTTTTGTGAAAGGCTTCGCTACTATTGCTAAACCACTACATGAGCTAACAGAAAATAAACGAAACTTCCAGTGGTCGAGGGAATGTGATCAAGCATTTAGGACTTAGAAAATTGCATTATGTTCGCAGCCAATTCTCGCTTTCCTAGATTCTGAAGGGAAGTACATTGTGGACACAGACGCAAGCAATACTGGTCTAGGAGCAGTTTTGTCTCAAGTTAAAAACGGTGAAGAACGAGTAATAGCATATTACAGCAAGACACTTTCTAAACCGGAGAGAAATTATTGCGTCACAAGGAGAGAGTTGCTGTCAATTGTCCAAGCATTGGAACACTTCTGTAAATACCTCTATGGAAGAGAGTTTTCACTACGTACCAACCATGCCGTGCTTGCATGGCTCTTAAGATTTAAAAATCTGGAAGGACAGTTGGCAAGGTGGCTTGAACGTCTGCAAAAGTACAACTTCAAGGTACAACATCGACGGGGGTGCCTGCATGGTAATGCAGATGGCTTATCACGAAGACCGTGCCCAGAAGACTGCCAACATTGCCACAGAAAGGAAGAACAAAACTCAAGCAAACATGTTCAAGCCATCACTGTAGATTTCCTTACAGACGGCTGGACAACACAAGACTGTCGACAAGAACAGATGACTGATGAAGACATCGGACCGATCTTGACAGCAAAAGAGGAGGGTCGCCGCCCGGAATGGCAAGATATCTGCCATGGTTCGGAAGTGCTGAAGGGCTACTGGGCACAATGGGAATCTGTTACCTTAGAAAACGGATTGCTGAAAAGGGCTTGGAAAAGTTCAGATGGTCAAGACGTGGTCATGCAGTTGATAGTTCCCCGAAGTAAAGTGCAGTCTGTTTTGAAGGAGATGCATGATGGAACATCTGGAGGCCATCTTGGCGTTAACAATACCCTTGACAAAATAAGGAAGCGATTCTATTGGCTTCATTGTCGCCACGACGTAGAGGAATGGGTTTGGAGTGTGAAATATATGCTGCAAGCAAGGGCCCACAAACCAGAAGCAGGGGAAAATGAGACAATATAACGTTGGACTGTCTTTCGAGAGAATTGCCATAGACATTGCTGGACCATTCCCAGTTACTGACAATGGAAACCGGTACATCATGGTTGTAGGTGACTACTTTACTAAGTGGGTGGAAGCCTACGCAATTCCAAATCAGGAGGTTACCTCTGTGGCAATGCAGTTAGTTCACAACTTCTGTTGCTGTTATGGAGCCCCTATGAAAATCCATACGGATCAAGGGAGAAATTTCGAATCAGGAGTGTTTAAAGAATTATGCCGTCTACTCGGAATTCGAAAGACCAGGACAACGCCTCTGCATCCTCAGTCGGACGGGACGGTTGAGAGATTCAATAGGACACTTGAGCAGCAACTTTCGAAGGTTGTTGACGAGAACCAAACAGACTGGGACCAACATATACCACTATTCCTCATGGCGTATAGATCATCAGTACACAACACAACCGGCATGACTCCAGCAAAATTGGTGTTTGGGAGGGAGATTCGTCTTCCTGGGGACTTAATGTTCGGATCACCTGAGACTCAGTCCCAAGAGCCACAGAACTATTCCTCACAATTAGAAAACCAACTGCGAGAAATGAATCACTTGGTAAGAGAACGGCTGAAGATTGCCAGTGATAAAATGAAAGCTCGGTATGACATTCGCAGCAATAGTGTAGGTTTCCAAGAAGGAGATCAGGTCTGATTGTTCAACCCAAAGCGCCGTCGTGGTCGCTCACCTAAGCTTCAGTCTAACTGGGAAGGACCCTACACTGTGAAAAAAAAGAATCAACGATGTTGTTTATCAGATTCAACAGGAAGGGCAGCGAAAGTTCAAGGTCGCCCACCTAGGTCGCCAGGCTAAGTACTTCTTCAGAGACGGTTTGACAGTTCGGGACGAACAGGCTTAAGGAGGGGGCAGTGTTATGACATCACAGAACAATCTACGTCTTTATCAAATGTTCCAGAGTGATCCGGAATGTAACGTGTGTGGCGTACGTGCTTGTTGATGCATTTTCTAGACTGTGCCAGACTTCGCTCAGGCGCACGGACTGTGTCAAGGCCGGAAGTAATTACGTCGTAACTATACTGGCGGTATCGTGCATTATGGAATAATCTAGTTCTAGTAATTTGGGGCAGTATAAATACCAGTACTCAATGATGTTCAGTCAGTAGTAGTGTGATATATTGACAGTGCGGTTCGAGAGTTATAGTAGCAATATTACTGTGCACGTTCAAGTGGTTATTAGTTAAGAGTTGTGTTTTATAATCGGACGGTATAATTGTAATACAATTGTGTTTAATTTTAGTGGACATTTTATTGCGTGTGAACAATTTTCATTTGATTTGTTGTAGAGACTGTGTTGTTAATTACGAACTGGTTAACTGTAAAAATTAAAGGTGTGATTAGTGACTTAATTGGTGTCTTGTAATTTGTTTTCCACTGTACCTACGATGATCGAGTAGACCGTCGTAACAATATGTTCTACAAATTTAAATATGCATCATTGTAGTTATAATTTACATTGGTTTTTAAAAGTGTGCTTATAGATTTAAGAACACACATGTATTTTGTTATGTTATACAATTAATGTAATTAATTTTGTGATGACTGTGGTAAATAGCTGCAAGAAATTGAGAAGTAATGTACAGTACATGTTTTTTTCATGAAATATTGAATTCATATACAATAACGTGCATGTAAACTTTTATACATGAAATATTGTTTATATAGTTGGGCCAAGAATAAGTGAAACTTTACAGTCAAACTTCATTGATTCTTGAAGCTGTATAAGATGTGAGTTTGAACCTCAAATGCATACATTTAGATGTAAAACCAGATCAGACAGACATCTTATTATAACATAATGCTAATTAATTATTTAGCAGCATTTTGTCATGTTTCAATTTCCTATATTTTTATGTTTACAGAAAGCAACGATGATGACTGGGAAAGGGAATTTGATCTTGAATGATCTGTGCAAACCGTTAAGCATAAATCAAAATAGTTTTATACATATATATAAGTATGGAAGAATAAATAAAATTAATCACAGAATTTCTGTGAATAAAACTATA